>CM038794.1:222484086-223684086 GCA_021764765.1 Vicia sativa
TTATTTTGATATTTTTTCTATACAATACTTAAAAGCAATCACTATTTTGTGTTTGTGTTTATTTAATTATTTAAATATTCGACTTCATAAACTTATTAATCTTGTTAGTTAGTTATTGTATAATAGAATGTCTTGAATCTTGCTCTTCTTATTGTATTGTTTGTTTGTGTTATTCTTTGTTTGTTTGTCTTAATGATTTATATCCATAATAGATGATTTTGGATTAGTTATTATCTTTTGTTTAAAAGTCACTTTCATTTTAACAAAACCATTTATTTTTTTAAAGCGGACAAAAACATTTTCTTTTATATTATAAATTATTGATTAATTAATACAATACTTAATAATCATATTTTGTGCTTGTGTTTATTTATCGTCTTATAGTAAAATAAGTTGGAAAAATTTGTATATTTTTTATACAACTGCAATCACTCATATTTTGTGTTTGTGTTTATTTAATTATTTCAATAAAAATACATGACTTCCATAAACTTGTTAATCTTTGGTTAGGCATTAAGTTGTACTATAATAGAATGTCTTGAATGCTTGCTCTTGTTACTCATTGTTTGTTTGTTTTATTCTTTGTTTGTTAGTCTTAAGTGTTTATCCATATAGATGATTAAGTTCTTTATTTATTATATTTTTAATATAGCAATCACTCATATTTTGTGTTTGTGTTTATTATTATTTCATTTAAATTAATGCGACTTCCATAAACTTGTTAATCTGGTTAGGCAATAAGTTGTATACTAATAGAATCTTGAATGCTTGCTCCTCTTTTACTCATTGTTTGTGTTATTCTTTGTTTGTTGTCTTAAGTGATTTATCCATAAGATGATTTAGGATTCTTTATTTGATTTTGTTTAAAATCACTCATTTTTGAACATAACATTTATTTTATTTAAGCGGACAAAAAAAAAAATTTAACTTTTATATTAAAATTCTTGATTAAGATGTCAATTTAGCAATCAATCATATTTTGTGCTTGTATATTTAATTATATCGTCTTATAGTAAAATAAGAATTGGAAAAATTTCGTATTTTTTTTCATTCAATATAGCAATCACTCATATTTTGTGTTTGTGTTTATTTAATTATTTCAATAAAACTATGACTTCCATAAACTTGTTAATCTTTGGTTAGACAAAGTTGTATACTAATAGAATGTCTTGAATGCTTGCTCTTGTTACTATTGTTTGTTTATGTTATTCTTTGTTTGTTAGTCTTAAGTGATTTATCCATATAGATGATTTAGGATTCTTATTTCATTTTTTAAAAGTCATCATATTTTGCCAAAACTTTTATTTTATTAAACGGACAAAAACAATTCTTAACTTTATATTATTGTAAAATTACAGTTAAGACCCATCAATACTAAATCAATCATATTTTTGCTTAGTATATTTAATTATATCGTCTTATAGTAAATAAAATTGGAAAATTTCGTATATTTTTTCATACAATACTTAAATCACTCATATTTTGTGTTTGTGTTTATTTAATTATTTCAATAAATTGTGTTCCATAAACTTGTTAATCTTGGTTAGACAATAAGTTGTATACTAATAGAATTTTGAATGCTTGCTCCTCTTACTTACTCATTGTTTGTTTGTTATTCTTTGTTTGTTTGTCTTAATGATTTATCTCATAAAGATGATTTAGGATTCTTTATTTGGTTTTGTTTAAAGTCACTTTCATTTTGAACATAAACATTTATTTTATATATAAGCGGACAAAAACAAAATTTCTTACTTTTATACATAAAATTACTTATTAAGACCCAATACAATACTTATCAATCATATTTTGTGCTTGTATATATTTAATATTATACGTCTTATAAGAATTGGAAATATCAGTATATTTTTTCATACAATACTTAGCAATCACTCATATTTTGTGTTTGTGTTTATTTAATTATTTCAATAAAACTGTGTGACTTCCATAAACTTGTTAATGGTTAGGCGTAAGTTGTATACTAATATAATGTCTTGAATGCTTGCTCTCTTACTCATTGTTTGTTTGCTATTCTTTGTTTGTTTGTCTTAAGTGATCCATAAAATGATTTAGGATTCTTTATTTTATTTAAGCGTTAAAAAACCAAAATTTCTAACTTTTATATTATAAAATTACTGATTAGACCCAATACAATACTTAGCAAAATCATATTTTGTGTTTGTATTTAATTATATCGTCTTATAGTAAATAAAATTGAAAAAAATTATATTTTTTTCATACAATATAGCAATCACTCATATTTTGTGTTTGTGTTTATTTAATTATTTCAATAAAATGCGTGACTTCCATAAACTTGTTAATCTTGGTTAGGCAGATTAGTTGTATACTAATAGAATGTCTTGAATGCTTGCTCTTGTTATTTATTGTTTGTTTGTGTTATTCTTTGTTTGTTAGTCTTAAGTGATTTATCTCATATAGATGATTTAGGATTCGTATCTTCAATTTTGTTTAAAGTCACTTTCATTTTAACATAACCATTTATTTTTTTAAGCGGACAAAAAAACAAAATTTCTAACTTTTATATTATAAAATTATTGATTAAACCCATATAATACTTAGCAATCAATCATATTTTGTGCTTGTGTTTATTTAATTATATCGTCTTATAGTAAAATAAGAATTGGAAAATTTTAGTATATTTTTCATACAATACTTAGCAATCACTCATATTTTGTGTTTGTGTTTATTTAATTATTTCAATAAACGTGTGACTTCCATAAACTTCTTAATCTTTGGTTAGGCGATAAGTTGTATACTAATAGAATGTCTTGAATGCTTGCTCTTGTTACTCATTGTTTGTTTGTGTTATTCTTTGTTTGTTAGTCTTAAGTGATTTATCCCATATAGATGATTTAGGATTCTTTATTTCGTATATTTTTCCCATACAATACTTAGCAATCACTCATATTTTGTGTTTGTGTTTATTTAATTATTTCAATAAAACTGTCGACTTCCATAAACTTGTTATCTGGTTAGGCGATAAGTTGTATACTAATAGAATGTCTTGAATGCTTGCTCCTCTTACTCATTGTTTGTTTGTGTTATTCTTTGTTTGTTTGTTTTAAGTGATTTATCCCATAAGATGATTTAGGATTATTTATTTGGTTTTTGTTTAAAAGTCACTTTCATTTTGAACATAACCATTTATTTTATTTAAGCGGACAAAAAAAAAAAATTTAACTTTTATATTATTAAAATTATTGATTAAGACCAATACAATACTTAGCAATCAATCATATTTTGTGCTTGTGTTTATTTAATTATATCGTCTTATAGTAAAATAAAAATTGGAAAATTTAGTATATTTTTTCATACAATACTTAGCAATCACTCATATTTTGTGTTTGTGTTTATTTAATTATTCAAAAATATGTGACTTCCATAAACTTGTTAATCTTTGGTTAGGCGATAAGTTGTATACTAATAGAATGTCTTGAATGCTTGCTCTTGTTACTCATTGTTTGTTTGTGTTATTCTTTGTTTGTTAGTCTTAAGTGATTTATCCCATATAGATGATTTAGGATTCTTTATTTATATATTTTTCCATACAATTTAGCAATCACTCATATTTTGTGTTTGTGTTTATTTAATTATTTCAATAAAAGCTGTGCGACTTCCATAAACTTGTTAATCTGGTTAGGCAATAAGTTGTATACTAATAGAATGTCTTGAATGCTTGCTCCTCTTACTCATTGTTTGTTTGTGTTATTCTTTGTTTGTTTGTCTTAAGTGATTTATCCATAAAGATGATTTAGGATTCTTTATTTTATTTAAGGTTAAAAAACAAAATTTCTAACTTTTATATTATAAAAATTATTGATTTGACCCAATACAATACTTAGCAACCAATCATATTTTGTGCTTGTGTATATTTAATTATATCGTCTTATAGTAAAATAAAATTGAAAAAATTTCGTATATTTTTCATACAATATTGCAATCACTCATATTTTGTGTTTGTGTTTATTTAATTATTTCAATAAAACGTAGACTTCCATAAACTTGTTAATCTGGTTAGCAGTTAGTTGTATACGAATAGAATGTCTTGAATGCTTGCTCTTGTTATTTATTGTTTGTTTGTGTTATTCTTTGTTTGTTAGTCTTAAGTGATTTATCTCATATAGATGATTTAGGATTCGTATCTTCAATTTTTGTTTAAAATCACTTTCATTTTTAACAAAACATTTATTTATTTTTAAGCGGACAAAAACCAAAATTTCTAACTTTTATATTATAAAAATTATTGATTAAGACCCAATACAATACTTAGCAATCAATCATATTTTTTGCTGTGTTTATTTAATTATATCGTCTTATAGTAAAATAAGAATTGGAAAATTTTCGTATATTTTTTTTATACAATACTTAGCAATCACTCATATTTTGTGTTTGTGTTTATTTAATTATTTCAATAAAGCTGTGACTTCCATAAACTTGTTAATCTTTGGTTAGACAGTAAGTTGTATACTAATAGAATGTCTTGAATGCTTGCTCTTGTTACTCATTGTTTGTTTGTGTTATTCTTTGTTTGTTAGTCTTAAGTGATTTATCATATAGATGATTTAGGATTCTTTATTTCGTATATTTTTCCATACAATAGTTAGCAATCACTCATATTTTGTGTTTGTGTTTATTTAATTATTTCAATAAAAGCGTAAACTTCCATAAACTTGTTAATCTTGGTTAGGTAAGTTGTATACTAATAGAATGTCTTGAATGCTTGCTCCTCTTACTCATTGTTTGTTTGTGTTATTCTTTGTTTGTTTGTCTTAAGTGATTTATCCCATAAAATGATTTAGGATTCTTTATTTTATTTAAAGCAGTTAAAAACCAAAATTTCTAACTTTATATTATAAAAATTATTGATTAGACCAATACAATACTTAGCAACCAATCATATTTTGTGCTTGTGTATATTTAATTATATCGTCTTATAGTAAAATAAGAATTGAAAAAATTTCGTATATTTTTTTCATTCAATACTTAGCAATCACTCATATTTTGTGTTTGTGTTTATTTAATTATTTCAATAAAGCATGTGACTTCCATAAACTTGTTAATCTTTGGTTAGGCGATTAGTTGTATCTGAATAGAATGTCTTGAATGCTTGCTCTTGTTATTTATTGTTTGTTTATGTTATTCTTTGTTTGTTAGTCTTAAGTGATTTATCTCATATAGATGATTTAGGATTCGTATCTTCAATTTTTCTTTAAAAGTCACTTTCATTTTTAACAAAACCATTTATTTTTTTAACGGACAAAAACCAAAATTTCTAACTTTTATATTATAAAATTATTGATTAAGACCCAATACAATACTTAAATCAATCATATTTTTTTGCTTTGTTTATTTAATTATATCGTCTTATAGTAAAATAAGAATTGGAAAAATTTCGTATATTTTTTCATACAATACTTAGCAATCACTCATATTTTGTGTTTGTGTTTATTTAATTATTTCAATAAAGCGTATGACTTCCATAAACTTGTTAATCTTGGTTAGACAATAAGTTGTATACTAATAGAATGTCTTGAATGCTTTCTCCTCTTACTCATTGTTTGTTTGTGTTATTCTTTGTTTGTTTGTCTTAAGTGATTTATCTCATAAAGATGATTTAGGATTCTTTATTTCAGTTTTTGTTTAAAAGTCACTTTCATTTTGAACATAAACATTTATTTTATATAAACGGACAAAAAACAAAAATTTCTTACTTTATATTATAAAAATTACTTATTAAGACCCAATACAATACTTAGCAATCAATCATATTTTGTGCTTGTATATATTTAATTGTATACGTCTTATAAGAATTGGAAAATATCGTATATTTTTTTCATACAATACTTAGCAATCACTCATATTTTGTGTTTGTGTTTATTTAATTATTTCAATAAAAGTGTGACTTCCATAAACTTGTTAATCTTGGTTAGGCGATAAGTTGTATACTAATATAATGTCTTGAATGCTTGCTCCTCTTACTCATTGTTTGTTTGTGCTATTCTTTGTTTGTTTGTCTTAAGTGATTTATCCCATAAAATGATTTAGGATTCTTTATTTTATTTAAGCGGTTAAAAACCAAAATTTCTAACTTTTCTATTATAAAAATTACGATTACGACCCAATACAATACTTAGCAACCAATCATATTTTGTGCTTTGTATATTTAATTATATACGTCTTATAGTAAAATAAAATTGAAAAATTTGGTATATTTTTTTCATACAATAGCAATCACTCATATTTTGTGTTTGTGTTTATTTAATTATTTCAATAAAAGCGTGGACTTCCATAAACTTGTTAATGCTGGTTAGACAGTTAGTTGTATAGAATAGAATGTCTTGAATGCTTGCTCTTGTTATTTATTGTTTGTTTGTGTTATTCTTTGTTTGTTAGTCTTAAGTGATTTATCTCATATAGATGATTTATGATTCGTATCTTCAATTTTTCTTTAAAAGTCACTTTCATTTTAACAAAACCATTTTTTTTTTAACGGACAAAAACAAAATTTCTAACTTTTATATTATAAAAATTGATTAAACCCAATACAATAATTAGCAATCAATCATATTTTGTGCTTGTGTTTATTTAATTATATCGTCTTATAGTAAAATAAAATTGGAAAATTTAGTATATTTTTCATACAATATAGCAATCACTCATATTTTGTGTTTGTGTTTATTTAATTATTTCAATAAAAGCTGTGTGACTTCCATAAACTTGTTAATCTTGGTTAAGCAGTAAGTTGTATACTAATAGAATGTCTTGAATGCTTGCTCTTGTTTCTTATTGTTTGTTTGTGTTATTCTTTGTTTGTTAGTCTTAAGTGATTTATCTCATATAGATGATTTAGGATTCGTATCTTCAATTTTTGTTTAAAAGTCACTTTCATTTTAACATAACCATTTATTTTATTTAAGCGGACAAAAATCAAAATTTCTAACTTTTATATCATAAAATTATTGATTAAACCAATACAATACTTAGCAATCAATCATATTTTGTGCTTGTGTTTATTTAATTATATCGTCTTATAGTAAAATAAGAATTGGAAATATTTATATATTTTTCATACAATACTTAGCAATCACTCATATTTTGTGTTTGTGTTTATTTAATTATTTCAATAAAACGTGTGACTTCCATAAACTTGTTAATCTTTGGTTAGGCGATAAGTTGTATACTAATAGAATGTCTTGAATGCTTGCTCTTGTTACTCATTGTTTGTTTGTGTTATTCTTTGTTTGTTAGTCTTAAGTGATTTATCCATATAGATGATTTAGGATTCTTTATTTCGTATATTTTTCCATACAATACTTAGCAATCACTCATATTTTGTGTTTGTGTTTATTTAATTATTTCAATAAAGCGTGACTTCCATAAACTTGTTAATCTTGGTTAGCAGTAAGTTGTATACTAATAGAATGTCTTGAATGCTTGCTCCTCTTACTCATTGTTTGTTTGTGTTATTCTTTGTTTGTTTGTCTTAAGTGATTTATCCCATAAAGATGATTTAGGATTATTTATTTCAGTTTTTGTTTAAAAGTCACTTTCATTTTGAACATAACCATTTATTTTATTTAAACGGACAAAAAAAAAAAATTTAACTTTTATATTATTAAAATTACTGATTAAGACCCAATACAATACTTAGCAATCAATCATATTTTGTGCTTGTGTTTATTTAAGTATATACGTCTTATAGTAAAATAAGAATTGGAAATATTTCGTATATTTTTTTCATACAATACTTAGCAATCACTCATATTTTGTGTGTGTTTATTTAATTATTTCAATAAAACTGTGACTTCCATAAACTTGTTAATCTTTGGTTAGAGTAAGTTGTATACAAATAGAATGTCTTGAATGCTTGCTCTTGTTACTCATTGTTTGTTTGTATTCTTTGTTTGTTAGTCTTAAGTGATTTATCCCATATAGATTATTTAGGATTCTTTATTTCGTATATTTTTCCATATAACGTTAGCAATCACTCATATTTTGTGTTTGTGTTTATTTAATTATTTCAATAAAGCGTATGACTTCCATAAACTTGTTAATCTTTGGTTAAGTAAGTTGTATACTAATATAATGTCTTGAATGCTTGCTCCTCTTACTCATTGTTTGTTTGTGTTATTCTTTGTTTGTTTGTCTTAAGTGATTTATCCCATAAAATGATTTAGGATTATTTATTTCAGCTTTTGTTTAAAAGTCACTTTCATTTTGAACATAACCATTTATTTTATTTAAGCGGACAAAAAAAAAATTTAACTTTTATATTATTAAAATTCTTGATTAAGACCCAATACAATACTTAGCAACCAATCATATTTTGTGCTTGTGTATATTTAATTATATCGTCTTATAGTAAAATAAGAATTGAAAAATTTATATATTTTTCATTCAATACTTAGCAATCACTCATATTTTGTGTTTGTGTTTATTTAATTATTTCAATAAAAGCTGTGTGACTTCCATAAACTTGTTAATCTGGTTAGAGAGTTAGTTGTATACTAATAGAATGTCTTGAATGCTTGCTCTTGTAATTTATTGTTTGTTATGTTATTCTTTGTTTGTTAGTCTTAAGTGATTTATCTCATATAGATGATTTATGATTCGTATCTTCAATTTTCTTTAAAAGTCACTTTCATTTTAACAAAACCATTTTTTTTTTTAAGCGGACAAAAACCAAAATTTCTAACTTTTATATTATAAAATTACTGATTAAGACCTAATACAATACTTAGCAATCAATCATATTTTTGCTTGTGTATATTTAATTATATAAGTCTTATAGTAAAATAAAATTGGAAAATTTCGTATATTTTGTTTATACAATACTTAGCAATCACTCATATTTTGTGTTTGTGTTTATTTAATTATTTCAATAAAGCGTGACTTCCATAAACTTGTTAATCTTTGGTTGCGATAAGTTGTATACTAATAGAATGTCTTGAATGCTTGCTCTTGTTACTCATTGTTTGTTTGTGTTATTCTTTGTTTGTTAGTCTTAAGTGATTTATCCCATATAGATTATTTAGGATTCTTTATTTCGTATATTTTTTCCATATAACAGTTAGCAATCACTCATATTTTGTGTTTGTGTTTATTTAATTATTTCAATAAAAGCATGCGACTCCATAAACTTGTTAATCTTTGGTTAGGCGATGGTTGTATACTAATATAATGTCTTGAATGCTTGCTCCTCTTACTCATTGTTTGTTTGTGGTATTCTTTGTTTGTTTGTCTTAAGTGATTTATCCCATAAAAATGATTTAGGATTCTTTATTTTATTTAAAGTTAAAAAAAACCAAAATTTCTAACTTTTATATTATAAAAATTATTGATTCGACCAATACAATACTTAGCAACCAATCATATTTTGTGCTTGTGTATATTTAATTATATACGTCTTATAGTAAAATAGAATTGAAAAATTTCGTATATTTTTTCATTCAATATATAGCAATCACTCATATTTTGTGTTTGTGTTTATTTAATTATTTCAATAAAAGCTGTGACTTCCATAAACTTGTTAATCTGGTTAGATGTTAGTTGTATATGAATAGAATGTCTTGAATGCTTGCTCTTGTTATTTATTGTTTGTTTATGTTATTCTTTGTTTGTTAGTCTTAAGTGATTTATCTCATATAGATGATTTATGATTATCTTCAATTTTCTTTAAAAGTCACTTTCATTTTAACAAAACCATTTTTTTTTAAGCGGACAAAAAACCAAAATTTCTAACTTTATATTATAAAATTTTGATTAAGACCCAATACAATACTTAGAAACCAATCATATTTTTGCTTTAGTATATTTAATTATATCGTCTTATAGTAAAATAAAATTGGAAAATTTCGTATATTTTTTCATACAATACTTAGCAATCACTCATATTTTGTGTTTGTGTTTATTTAATTATTTCAATAAAACTGTGACTTCCATAAACTTGTTAATCTTGGTTAGACAATAAGTTGTATACTAATAGAATTTTTTGAATGTTTTCTCCTCTTACTCATTGTTTGTTTGTGTTATTCTTTGTTTGTTTGTCTTAAGTGATTTATCTCATAAAGATGATTTAGGATTCTTTATTTCAGTTTTTGTTTAAAAGTCACTTTCATTTTGAACATAAACATTTATTTTATATGAACAGACAAAAACCAAATTTTTTTTACTTTTATACTATAAAAATTACTTAAGACCCAATACAATACTTAGCAATCAATCATATTTTGTGCTTGTATATATTTAATTGTATCGTCTTATAAAATTGGAAAATATCGTATATTTTTTCATACAATACTAGCAATCACTCATATTTTGTGTTTGTGTTTATTTAATTATTTCAATAAAGCTGTGTGACTTCCATAAACTTGTTAATCTTGGTTAGGCGATAAGTTGTATACTAATATAATGTCTTGAATGCTTGCTCCTCTTACTCATTGTTTGTTTGTGCTATTCTTTGTTTGTTTGTCTTAAGTGATTTATCCATAAAAATGATTTAGGATTCTTTATTTTATTTAAGCGGTTAAAACCAAAATTTCTAACTTTTCTATTATAAAATTCTTGATTACGACCTAATACAATACTTAGCAACCAATCATATTTTGTGCTTGTGTATATTTAATTATATCGTCTTATAGTAAAATAAAATTGAAAAATTTAGTATATTTTTTCATTCAATACTTAGCAATCACTCATATTTTGTGTTTGTGTTTATTTAATTATTTCAATAAAAGCTGTGCGACTTCCATAAACTTGTAATTTGGTTAGGCAGTTAGTTGTCTGAATAGAATGTCTTGAATGCTTGCTCTTGTTATTTATTCTTTGTTATGTTATTCTTTGTTTGTTAGTCTTAAGTGATTTATCTCATATAGATGATTTATGATTCGTATCTTCAATTTTTCTTTAAAAGTCATTTCATTTTTAACAAAACCATTTATTTTTTTTAAGCGGACAAAAAACAAGCATTCTAACTTTTATATTATAAAATTATTGATTAAACCCAATACAATAATTAGCAATCAATCATATTTTGTGCTTGTGTTTATTTAATTATATCGTCTTATAGTAAAATAAAATTGGAAAAATTTCGTATATTTTTTCATACAATACTTAGCAATCACTCATATTTTGTGTTTGTGTTTATTTAATTATTTCAATAAAGTGTGACTTCCATAAACTTCTTAATCTTTGGTTAGGCAAGATAAGTTGTATCTGAATAGAATGTCTTGAATGCTTGCTCTTGTTTCTTATTCTTTGTTTGTGTTATTCTTTGTTTGTTAGTCTTAAGTGATTTATCTCATATAGATGATTTAGGATTCGATATCTTCAATTTTTGTTTAAAGTCACTTTCATTTTAACATAACCATTTATTTTATTTAAGCGGACAAAAATCAAAATTTCTAACTTTATATATAAAATTATTGATTAAACCAATACAATACTTAGCAATCAATCATATTTTGTGCTTGTGTTTATTTAATTATATCGTTTATAGTAAAATAAAATTGGAAATATTTCGTATATTTTTTCATACAATACTTAGCAATCACTCATATTTTGTGTTTGTGTTTATTTAATTATTTCAATAAAACTGTGACTTCCATAAACTTGTTAATCTGGTTAGGCGATAAGTTGTATACTAATAGAATGTCTTGAATGCTTGCTCTTGTTACTCATTGTTTGTTTGTGTTATTCTTTGTTTGTTAGTCTTAAGTGATTTATCCCATATAGATGATTTAGGATTCTTTATTTCGTATATTTTTCCATACAATGTAGCAATCACTCATATTTTGTGTTTGTGTTTATTTAATTATTTCAATAAAGCATGCGACTTCCATAAACTTGTTAATCGGTTAGGCAGTAAGTTGTATACTAATAGAATGTCTTGAATGCTTGCTCCTCTTACTCATTGTTTGTTGTATATTCTTTGTTTATTTGTTTTAAGTGATTTATCCCATAAAGATGATTTAGGATTATTTATTTAGTTTTTGTTTAAAAGTCACTTTCATTTTGAACATAACCATTTATTTTATTTAAGCGGACAAAAAAAAAAATTTAACTTTTATATTATTAAAATTTTGATTAAGACCCAATACAATACTTAGCAATCAATCATATTTTGTGCTTGTGTTTATTTAATTATATCGTCTTATAGTAAAATAAGAATTGGAAATATTTCAGTATATTTTTTCATACAATACAATCACTCATATTTTGTGTGTGTTTATTTAATTATTTCAATAAACTGTGACTTCCATAAACATCTTTGGTTAGGCAGTAAGTTGTATACAAATAGAATGTCTTGAATGCTTGCTCTTGTTACTCGTTGTTTGTTTGTGTTATTCTTTGTTTGTTAGTCTTAAGTGATTTATCCCATATAGATTATTTAGATTCTTTATTTAGTATATTTTTTCCATATAAGATTAGCAATCACTCATATTTTGTGTTTGTGTTTATTTAATTATTTCAATAAAGCGTGCGACATCCATAAACTTGTTAATGCTAGTTAGCGATAAGTTGTATACTAATATAATGTCTTGAATGCTTGCTCCTCTTACTCATTGTTTGTTTGTGCTATTCTTTGTTTGTTTGTCTTAAGTGATTTATCCCATAAAAATGATTTAGGATTCTTTATTTTATTTAAACGTTAAAAAACGAATTTCTAACTTTTATATTATAAAAATTATTGATTAAGACCAATACAATACTTAGCAACAATCATATTTTGTGCTTGTGTATATTTAATTATATCGTCTTATAGTAAAATAAGAATTGAAAAAATTCGTATATTTTTTCATACAATACTTAGCAATCACTCATATTTTGTGTTTGTGTTTATTAATTTCAATAAAAGCTGTGACTTCCATAAACTTGTTAATCTGGTTAGGCAGATAAGTTGTATACTAATAGAATGTCTTGAATGCTTGCTCTTGTTACTCATTGTTTGTTTGTGTTATTCTTTGTTTGTTAGTCTTAAGTGATTTATCCCATATAGATGATTTAGATTCTTTATTTCGATATTTTTCCATACAATACTTAGCAATCACTCATATTTTGTGTTTGTGTTTATTTAATTATTTCAATAAAGCATGCGACTTCCATAAACTTGTTATCTTGGTTAGGCATAGTTGTATAATAATAGAATGTCTTGAATGCTTGCTCTTCTTACTCATTGTTTGTTTGTGTTATTCTTTGTTTGTTTGTTTAAGTGATTTATCCCATAAAGATGATTTAGGATGATTTATTTCATTTTTGTTTAAAAGTCACTTTCATTTTGAACATAACCATTTATTTTATTTAAGCGGACAAAAAAAAAATTTTAACTTTATATTATTAAAATTCTTGATTAAGACCCAATACAATACTTAGCAATCAATCATATTTTGTGCTTGTGTTTATTTAATTATATCGTCTTATAGTAAAATAAAATTGGAAAATTTTAGTATATTTTTAATACAATACTTAGCAATCACTCATATTTTGTGTTTGTGTTTATTTAATTATTTCAATAAACTGCGTGACTTCCATAAACTTGTTAATCTTTGGTTAGACAGAAGTTGTATACTAAATAGAATGTCTTGAATGCTTGCTCTTGTTACTCTGTTTGTTTGTGTTATTCTTTGTTTGTTAGTCTTAAGTGATTTATCCCATATAGATGATTTAGGATTCTTTATTTCGTATATTTTTCCATACAATACTTAGCAATCACTCATATTTTGTGTTTGTGTTTATTTAATTATTTCAATAAAGCATGCAACTTCCATAAACTTGTTAATATTGGTTAGGCGATGAAGTTGTATACTAATAGAATGTCTTGAATGCTTGCTCCTCTTACTCATTGTTTGTTTGTGTTATTCTTTGTTTGTTTGTCTTAAGTGATTTATCCATAAAGATGATTTAGGATTCTTTATTTCATTTTTGTTTAAAATCACTTTCATTTTGAACATAAACATTTATTTTATATAAACGGACAAAAACAAAAATTTCTAACTTTTATATTATAAAATTACTGATTAAGACCCAATACAATACTTAGCAATCAATCATATTTTGTGCTTGTATATATTTAATTATATACGTCTTATAAAAATTGGAAAATATTAAGTATATTTTTTCATACAATACTAGCAATCACTCATATTTTGTGTTTGTGTTTATTTAATTATTTCAATAAAGCGTGACTTCCATAAACTTGTTAATCTGGTTAGACGATAAGTTGTACTGAATAGAATGTCTTGAATGCTTGCTCTTGTTTCTTTTGTTTGTTTGTGTTATTCTTTGTTTGTTAGTCTTAAGTGATTTATCTCATATAGATGATTTAGATTCGTATCTTCATTTTTGTTTAAAAGTCACTTTCATTTTAACATAACCATTTATTTTATTTAAGCGGACAAAAACAAAATTTCTAACTTTTATATTATAAAATTATTGATTAAACCAATACAATACTTAGCAATCAATCATATTTTGTGCTTGTGTTTATTTAATTATATCGTCTTATAGTAAAATAAAATTGGAAAATTTTAGTATATTTTTTCATACAATACTTAGCAATCACTCATATTTTGTGTTTGTGTTTATTTAATTATTTCAATAAAACTGCTGTGACTTCCATAAACTTGTTAATCTTTGGTTAGACATAAGTTGTATACTAATAGAATGTCTTGAATGCTTTCTTGTTACTCATTGTTTGTTTGTGTTATTCTTTGTTTGTTAGTCTTAAGTGATTTATCCCATATAGATTATTTAGGATTCTTTATTTCGTATATTTTTCCATACAATACTTAGCAATCACTCATATTTTGTGTTTGTGTTTATTTAATTATTTCAATAAAGCTGTGCAACTTCCATAAACTTGTTAATATTGGTTAGGCAGAGTTGTATACTAGAATGTCTTGAATGCTTGCTCCTCTTACTCATTGTTTGTTTGTGTTATTCTTTGTTTGTTTGTCTTAAGTGATTTATCACATAAAGATGATTTAGGATTCTTTATTTCAGTTTTGTTTAAAAGTCACTTTCATTTTGAACATAAACATTTATTTTATATAAGCGGACAAAAACAAAAATTTTAACTTTTATATTATAAAAATTCTGATTAAGACCCATACAATACAAGCAATCAATCATATTTTGTGCTTGTATATATTTAATTATATCGTCTTATAAGAATTGGAAAATTTCATTATATTTTTTCATACAATACTTAGCAATCACTCATATTTTGTGTTTGTGTTTATTTAATTATTTCAATAAAATGTGACTTCCATAAACTTGTTAATCTTTGGTTAGAAGAAGTTGTATACTAATAGAATGTCTTGAATGCTTGCTCTTGTTATCTATTGTTTGTTTGTGTTATTCTTTGTTTGTTAGTCTTAAGTGATTTATCCCATATAGATGATTTAGGATTCTTTATTTCGTATATTTTTCATACAATACTTAGCAATCACTCATATTTTGTGTTTGTGTTTATTTAATTATTTCAATTAAACGTGTGACTTCCATAAACTTGTTAATCTTGGTTAGACAATAAGTTGTATACTAATATAATGTCTTGAATGCTTGCTCCTCTTACTCATTGTTTGTTTGTGTTATTCTTTGTTTGTTTGTCTTAAGTGATTTATCCATAAAGATGATTTAGATTCTTTATTTTATTTAAGCAGTTAAAAAAACCGAAATTTCTAACTTTATATTATAAAATTACTGATTAAGACCAATAAAATACTTAGCAACCAATCATATTTTTGCTTGTGTATATTTAATTATATCGTCTTATAGTAAAATAAGAATTGAAAAATTTCGTATATTTTTTCATACAATACTTAGCAATCACTCATATTTTGTGTTTGTGTTTATTTAATTATTTCAATAAAGCGTGTGACTTCCATAAACTTGTTAATCTTTGGTTAGGCAGTTAGTTGTATACTAATAGAATGTCTTGAATGCTTGCTCTTGTTATTTATTGTTTTTTGTGTTATTCTTTGTTTGTTAGTCTTAAGTGATTTATCTCATATAGATGATTTAGGATTCTATCTTCAATTTTTGTTTAAAAGTCACTTTCATTTTTAACAAAACCATTTATTTTATTTAAGCGGACAAAAAACAAAATTCTAACTTTTATATTATAAAACTTATTGATTAAGCCTAATACAATACTTAGCAATCAATCATATTTTTGCTTGTGTTTATTTAATTATATCGTCTTATAGTAAAATAAGAATTGGAAAAATTAGTATATTTTTTCATTCAATTAGCAATCACTCATATTTTGTGTTTGTGTTTATTTAATTATTTCAATAAAATGGACTTCCATAAACTTTTTAATGTTGGTTAGACAATAAGTTGTATACTAATAGAATGTCTTGAATGCTTGCTCCTCTTACTCATTGTTTGTTTGTGCTATTCTTTGTTTGTTTGTCTTAAGTGATTTATCCATAAAGATGATTTAGATTCTTTATTTTATTTAAGCAGTTAAAAAATCAAATTTCTAACTTTTATATTATAAAATTATTGATTAAGACCCAATACAATACTTAGCAACCAATCATATTTTGTGCTTGTGTATATTTAATTATATCGTCTTATAGTAAAATAAGAATTGAAAAAATTCGTATATTTTTTCATACAATATACTTATCACTCATATTTTGTGTTTGTGTTTATTTAATTATTTCAATAAAAGTATGACTTCCATAAACTTGTTAATCTTGGTTAGATTAGTTGTATACTAATAGAATGTCTTGAATGCTTGCTCTTGTTTCTTTTGTTTGTTTGTGTTATTCTTTGTTTGTTAGTCTTAAGTGATTTATCTCATATAGATGATTTAGGATTATTATCTTCATTTTTGTTTAAAAGTCACTTTCATTTTAACATAACCATTTATTTTATTTAAGCGGACAAAAAACAAAATTTCTAACTTTTATATTATAAAATTATTGATTAATACAATACTTAGCAATCAATCATATTTTGTGCTTGTGTTTATTTAATTATATCGTCTTATAGTAAAATAAGAATTGGAAAATTTCGTATATTTTTCATACAATACTTAGCAATCACTCATATTTTGTGTTTGTGTTTATTTAATTATTTCAATAAACTGTGACTTCCATAAACTTGTTAATCTGGTTAGACAGTAAGTTGTATAAATAGAATGTCTTGAATGCTTGCTCTTGTTACTCATTGTTTGTTTGTGTTATTCTTTGTTTGTTAGTCTTAAGTGATTTATCCCATATATATGATTTAGGATTCTTTATTTCGTATATTTTTTCCATACAATACTTAGCAATCACTCATATTTTGTGTTTGTGTTTATTTAATTATTTCAATAAAAACAACTTCCATAAACTTGTTAATATTGGTTAGCAGAAGTTGTATACTAATAGAATGTCTTGAATGCTTGCTCCTCTTACTCATTGTTTGTTTGTGTTATTCTTTGTTTGTTTGTCTTAAGTGATTTATCCCATAAAGATGATTTAGGATTCTTTATTTCAGTTTTGTTTAAAAGTCACTTTCATTTTGAACATAAACATTTATTTTATATAAACGGACAAAAACAAAATTTCTAACTTTTATATTATAAAATTCTGATTAAGACCCAATACAATACTTAGCAATCAATCATATTTTGTGCTTGTATATTTAATTATATCGTCTTATAAAATTGGAAAATTTCGTATATTTTTTCATACAATACTTAGCAATCACTCATATTTTGTGTTTGTGTTTATTTAATTATTTCAATAAAACTGTGACTTCCATAAACTTGTTAATCTTGGTTAGGCAGTAAGTTGTATACTAATAGAATGTCTTGAATGCTTGCTCTTGTTACTATTGTTTGTTTGTGTTATTCTTTGTTTGTTAGTCTTAAGTGATTTATCCCATATAGATGATTTAGGATTCTTTATTTCGTATATTTTTTCATACAATACTTAGCAATCACTCATATTTTGTGTTTGTGTTTATTTAATTATTTCAATTAAAACTGTGTGACTTCCATAAACTTGTTAATCTTGGTTAGACAATAAGTTGTATACTAATATAATGTCTTGAATGCTTGCTCCTCTTACTCATTGTTTGTTTGTGTTATTCTTTGTTTGTTTGTCTTAAGTGATTTATCCCATAAAGATGATTTAGATTCTTTATTTTATTTAACGGTTAAAAAACCAAATTTCTAAATTTTATATTATAAAAATTATGATTAAGACCCAATAAATACTTAGCAACCAATCATATTTTTTGCTTGTGTATATTTAATTATATCGTCTTATAGTAAAATAAAATTGAAAAAATTTTATATTTTTTCATACAATACTTAGCTATCACTCATATTTTGTGTTTGTGTTTATTTAATTATTTCAATAAAGTAGACTTCCATAAACTTGTTAATCTTTGGTTAGGCGTAAGTTGTATACTAATAGAATGTCTTGAATGCTTGCTCTTGTTACTCATTGTTTGTTTGTTAGTCTTAAGTGATTTATCCCATATAGATGATTTAGGATTCTTTATTTCGTATATTTTTCATACAATAATTAGCAATCACTCATATTTTGTGTTTGTGTTTATTTAATTATTTCAATTAAACATGCGACTTCCATAAACTTGTTAATGCTTGTTAGGCAGTAAGTTGTATACTAATAGAATGTCTTAAATGCTTGCTCCTCTTACTCATTGTTTGTTTGTGTTATTCTTTGTTGGTTGTCTTAAGTGATTTATCCCATAAAGATGTTTAGGATTATTTATTTCATTTTGTTTAAAAGTCACTTTCATTTTGAACATAACCATTTATTTTATTTAAGCGGACAAAAATAAATTTTTTAACTTTTATATTATTAAAATTCTGATTAAGACCAATACAATACTTAGCAATCAATCATATTTTGTGCTTGTGTTTATTTAATTATATCGTCTTATAGTAAAATAAAATTGGAAAAATTTGTATATTTTTTCATACAATACTTAGCAATCACTCATATTTTGTGTTTGTGTTTATTTAATTATTTCAATAAAGCTGTGACTTCCATAAACTTGCTAATCTTGGTTAGGCAAGTAAGTTGTATACTAATAGAATGTCTTGAATGCTTGCTCTTGTTACTCATTGTTTGTTTGTTAGTCTTAAGTGATTTATCCCATATAGATGATTTAGGATTCTTTATTTCGTATATTTTTTCATACAATAATTAGCAATCACTCATATTTTGTGTTTGTGTTTATTTAATTATTTCAATTAAACGACTTCCATAAACTTGTTAATGCTTGTTAGACGATAAGTTGTATACTAATAGAATGTCTTAAATGCTTGCTCTCTTACTCATTGTTTGTTTGTGTTATTCTTTGTTTGTTGTCTTAAGTGATTTATCCCATAAAGATGATTTAGGATTATTTATTTCAGTTTTGTTTAAAAGTCACTTTCATTTTGAACATAACCATTTATTTTATTTAAGCGGACAAAAAAAAAATTTTTAACTTTTATATTATTAAAATTACTGATTAAGACCAATACAATACTTAGCAATCAATCATATTTTGTGCTTGTGTTTATTTAATATATCGTCTTATAGTAAAATAAGAATTGGAAAATTTCGTATATTTTTTCATACAATACTTAGCAATCACTCATATTTTGTGTTTGTGTTTATTTAATTATTTCAATAAAACATGGACTTCATAAACTTGCTAATGTTGGTTAGGCAATAAGTTGTATACTAATAGAATGTCTTGAATGCTTGCTCTTGTTACTCATTGTTTGTTTGTTAGTCTTAAGTGATTTATCCCATATAGATGATTTAGGATTCTTTATTTCGTATATTTTTCATACAATAATTAGCAATCACTCATATTTTGTGTTTGTGTTTATTTAATTATTTCAATTAAAATGGACTTCCATAAACTTGTTAATGTTGTAAGTTGTATACTAATAGAATGTCTTGAATGCTTGCTCCTCTTACTCATTGTTTGTTTGTGTTATTCTTTGTTTGTTGTCTTAAGTGATTTATCCCATAAAGATGATTTAGGATTATTTATTTGGTTTTGTTTAAAAGTCACTTTCATTTTGAACATAACCATTTATTTTATTTAAGCGGACAAAAAAAAATTTTTTAACTTTTATATTATTAAAATTACGATTAAGACCCAATACAATACTTAGCAATCATCATATTTTGTGCTTGTGTTTATTTAATTATATCGTCTTATAGTAAAATAAATTGGAAAATTTCGTATATTTTTTCATACAATACTTAGCAATCACTCATATTTTGTGTTTGTGTTTATTTAATTATTTCAATAAAGTGTGACTTCCATAAACTTGTTAATCTTTGGTTAGGCGATAAGTTGTATACTAATAGAATGTCTTGAATGCTTGCTCTTGTTACTCATTGTTTTTTGTTAGTCTTAAGTGATTTATCCCATATAGATGATTTAGGATTCTTTATTTCGTATATTTTTTTCATACAATATTAGCAATCACTCATATTTTGTGTTTGTGTTTATTTAATTATTTCAATTAAAGTATGCTTCCATAAACTTGTTAATGCTTGTTAGACGTAAGTTGTATACTAATAGAATGTCTTAAATGCTTGCTCCTCTTACTCATTGTTTGTTTTGTATTCTTTGTTTGTTTGTCTTAAGTGATTTATCCATAAAGATGTTTAGGATTATTTATTTCATTTTGTTTAAAAGTCACTTTCATTTTGAACATAACCATTTATTTTATTTAAGCGGACAAAATAAATTTTTAACTTTTATATTATAAAAATTCTGATTAAGACCCAATACAATACTTAGCAATCACTCATATTTTGTGCTTGTGTTTATTTAATTATATCGTCTTATAGTAAAATAAGAATTGGAAAATTTATATATTTTTTCATACAATACTTAGCTATCACTCATATTTTGTGTTTGTGTTTATTTAATTATTTCAATAAAGCGTGACTTCCATAAACTTGTTAATGTTGGTTAGACAGAAGTTGTATACTAATAGAATGTCTTGAATGCTTGCTCTTGTTACTCATTGTTTGTTTGTTAGTCTTAAGTGATTTATCCATATAGATGATTTAGGATTCTTTATTTAGTATATTTTTTCATACAATAATTAGCAATCACTCATATTTTGTGTTTGTGTTTATTTAATTATTTCAATTAAACGTGTGACTTCCATAAACTTGTTAATGCTTGTTAGACAAGTTGTATACTAATAGAATGTCTTGAATGCTTGCTCCTCTTACTCATTGTTGTTTGTGTTATTCTTTGTTTGTTGTCTTAAGTGATTTATCCCATAAAGTGTTTAGGATTATTTATTTTTTTGTTTAAAGTCACTTTCATTTGAACATAACCATTTATTTTATTTAAGCGGACAAAATAAATTTTTAACTTTTATATTATTAAAATTCTGATTAAGACCAATAATACTTAGCAATCAATCATATTTTGTGCTTGTGTTTATTTAATTATATCGTCTTATAGTAAAATAAGAATTGGAAAATTTCGTATATTTTTTTCATACAATACTTAGCTATCACTCATATTTTGTGTTTGTGTTTATTTAATAATTTCAATAAAAGCGTGCGACTTCCATAAACTTGCTAATCTTTGGTTAGATAAGTTGTATACTAATAGAATGTCTTGAATGCTTGCTCTTGTTACTCATTGTTTGTTTGTTAGTCTTAAGTGATTTATCCCATATAGATGATTTAGGATTCTTTATTTAGTATTTTTTCATACAATTAGCAATCACTCATATTTTGTGTTTGTGTTTATTTAATTATTTCAATTAAAAGACTTCCATAAACTTGTTAATGCTTGTTAGGCGTAAGTTGTATACTAATAGAATGTCTTAAATGCTTGCTCCTCTTACTCATTGGTTGTTTGTGTTATTCTTTGTTGGTTGTCTTAAGTGATTTATCCCATAAAGAGTGTTTAGGATTATTTATTTTTTTGTTTAAAAGTCACTTTCATTTTGAACATAACCATTTATTTTATTTAAGCGGACAAAAATAAATTTTTTAACTTTTATATTATTAAAATTCTTGATTAGACAATACAATACTTAGCAATCAATCATATTTTGTGCTTGTGTTTATTTAATTATATCGTCTTATAGTAAAATAAAATTGGAAAAATTTTTATATTTTTCATACAATACTTAGCTATCACTCATATTTTGTGTTTGTGTTTATTTAATAATTTCAATAAAGCATGGACTTCCATAAACTTGCTAATCTTTGGTTAGGCTAAGTTGTATACTAATAGAATGTCTTGAATGCTTGCTCTTGTTACTCATTGTTTGTTTGTTAGTCTTAAGTGATTTATCCCATATAGATGATTTAGGATTCTTTATTTCGTATATTTTTTCATACAATATTAGCAATCACTCATATTTTGTGTTTGTGTTTATTTAATTATTTCAATAAAGCTGTGACTTCCATAAACTTGTTAATGCTTGTTAGGCGTAAGTTGTATACTAATAGAATGTCTTGAATGCTTGCTCCTCTTACTCATTGTTTGTTTGTGTTATTCTTTGTTTGTTGTCTTAAGTGATTTATCCATAAAGATGATTTAGGATTATTTATTTCATTTTTGTTTAAAGTCACTTTCATTTTGAACATAACCATTTATTTTATTTAAGCGGACAAAAATAAATTTTTAACTTTTATATTATTAAAATTATTGATTAAACCAATACAATACTTAGCAATCAATCATATTTTGTGCTTGTGTTTATTTAATTATATCGTCTTATAGTAAAATAAAATTGGAAAATTTAGTATATTTTTTCATACAATACTTAGCAATCACTCATATTTTGTGTTTGTGTTTATTTAATTATTTCAATAAAGCGTGTGACTTCCATAAACTTGTTAATCTTGGTTAGGCGATAAGTTGTATACTAATAGAATGTCTTGAATGCTTGCTCTTGTTACTCATTGTTTGTTTGTTAGTCTTAAGTGATTTATCCCATATAGATGATTTAGGATTCTTTATTTCGTATATTTTTTCATACAATAATTAGCAATCACTCATATTTTGTGTTTGTGTTTATTTAATTATTTCAATAAAACATGCACTTCCATAAACTTGTTAATGCTTGTTAGACAGAAGTTGTATACTAATAGAATGTCTTAAATGCTTGCTCCTCTTACTCATTGTTTGTTTGTGTTATTCTTTGTTTGTTGTCTTAAGTGATTTATCCATAAAGATGTTTAGGATTATTTATTTCGGTTTTTGTTTAAAAGTCACTTTCATTTTGAACATAACCATTTATTTTATTTAAGCGGACAAAAAATAAATTTTTTTAACTTTTTATATTATTAAAATTACTGATTCAGACCCAATACAATACTTAGCAATCAATCATATTTTGTGCTTGTGTTTATTTAATTATATCGTCTTATAGTAAAATAAAATTGGAAAATTTATATATTTTTTCATACAATACTTAGCTATCACTCATATTTTGTGTTTGTGTTTATTTAATTATTTCAATAAAATGTGACTTCCATAAACTTGCTAATGCTGGTTAGGCAGTAAGTTGTATACTAATAGAATGTCTTGAATGCTTGCTCTTGTTACTCATTGTTTGTTTGTTAGTCTTAAGTGATTTATCCCATATAGATGATTTAGGATTCTTTATTTCTATATTTTTTCATACAATAATTAGCAATCACTCATATTTTGTGTTTGTGTTTATTTAATTATTTCAATTAAACTGTGACTTCCATAAACTTGTTAATGCTTGTTAGACAATAAGTTGTATACTAATAGAATGTCTTAAATGCTTGCTCCTCTTACTCATTGTTTGTTTGTGTTATTCTTTGTTGGTTGTCTTAAGTGATTTATCCCATAAAGTGTTTAGGATTATTTATTTCCTTTTGTTTAAAAGTCACTTTCATTTTGAACATAACCATTTATTTTATTTAAGCGGACAAAAATAAATTTTTTAACTTTTATATTATTAAAATTACTGATTAAGACCAATACAATACTTAGCAATCCTCATATTTTGTGCTTGTGTTATTTAATTATATCGTCTTATAGTAAAATAAAATTGGAAAAATTTAGTATATTTTTTCATACAATACTTAGCTATCACTCATATTTTGTGTTTGTGTTTATTTAATAATTTCAATAAAGCGTGACTTCCATAAACTTGTTAATCTTTGGTTAGCAGTAAGTTGTATACTAATAGAATGTCTTGAATGCTTGCTCTTGTTACTCATTGTTTGTTTGTTAGTCTTAAGTGATTTATCCCATATAGATGATTTAGGATTCTTTATTTTTATATTTTTTCATACAATAATTAGCAATCACTCATATTTTGTGTTTGTGTTTATTTAATTATTTCAATTAAACTGGACTTCCATAAACTTGTTAATGCTTGTTAGATAAGTTGTATACTAATAGAATGTCTTAAATGCTTGCTCCTCTTACTCATTGTTGTTTGTGTTATTCTTTGTTGGTTGTCTTAAGTGATTTATCCCATAAAGATGTTTAGGATTATTTATTTCATTTTGTTTAAAAGTCACTTTCATTTTGAACATAACCATTTATTTTATTTAACGGACAAAAATAAATTTTTTAACTTTTATATTATTAAAATTTGATTAGACAATACAATACTTAGCAATCAATCATATTTTGTGCTTGTTTATTTAATTATATCGTCTTATAGTAAAATAAGAATTGGAAAATTTAGTATATTTTTTCATACAATACTTAGCTATCACTCATATTTTGTGTTTGTGTTTATTTAATAATTTCAATAAAGCATGACTTCCATAAACTTTAATGTTGGTTAAGTAAGTTGTATACTAATAGAATGTCTTGAATGCTTGCTCTTGTTACTCATTGTTTGTTTGTTAGTCTTAAGTGATTTATCCCATATAGATGATTTAGGATTCTTTATTTGTATATTTTTTCATACAATATTAGCAATCACTCATATTTTGTGTTTGTGTTTATTTAATTATTTCAATAAAATGTGACTTCCATAAACTTGTTAATGCTTGTTAGGCAGTAAGTTGTATACTAATAGAATGTCTTAAATGCTTGCTCCTCTTACTCATTGTTGTTTGTGTTATTCTTTGTTTGTTGTCTTAAGTGATTTATCCATAAAGATGTTTAGGATTATTTATTTTTTTGTTTAAAAGTCACTTTCATTTTGAACATAACCATTTATTTTATTTAAGCGGACAAAAAATAAATTTTTAACTTTTATATTATTAAAATTATTGATTGACCCAATACAATACTTAGCAATCAATCATATTTTGTGCTTGTGTTTATTTAATTATATCGTCTTATAGTAAAATAAGAATTGGAAAAATTTCGTATATTTTTTCATACAATACTTAGCTATCACTCATATTTTGTGTTTGTGTTTATTTAATAATTTCAATAAAATGACTTCCATAAACTTGTTAATCTTTGGTTAGACGATAAGTTGTATACTAATAGAATGTCTTGAATGCTTGCTCTTGTTACTCATTGTTTGTTTGTTAGTCTTAAGTGATTTATCCCATATAGATGATTTAGGATTCTTTATTTCGTATATTTTTCATACAATAATTAGCAATCACTCATATTTTGTGTTTGTGTTTATTTAATTATTTCAATTAAAGACTTCCATAAACTTGTTAATGCTTGTTAGGCATAAGTTGTATACTAATAGAATGTCTTAAATGCTTGCTCCTCTTACTCATTGTTGTTTGTGTTATTCTTTGTTGGTTGTCTTAAGTGATTTATCCCATAAAGAGTGTTTAGGATTATTTATTTCAGTTTTGTTTAAAAGTCACTTTCATTTTGAACATAACCATTTATTTTATTTAAGCGGACAAAAATAAATTTTTAACTTTTATATTATAAAATTCTGATTAAGACCAATACAATACTTAGCAATCAATCATATTTTGTGCTTGTTTATTTAATTATATCGTCTTATAGTAAAATAAGAATTGGAAAAATTTGTATATTTTTTTCATACAATACTTAGCTATCACTCATATTTTGTGTTTGTGTTTATTTAATAATTTCAATAAAAGCGTGACTTCCATAAACTTGCTAATCTTTGGTTAGGCAGTAAGTTGTATACTAATAGAATGTCTTGAATGCTTGCTCTTGTTACTCATTGTTTGTTTGTTAGTCTTAAGTGATTTATCCCATATAGATGATTTAGGATTCTTTATTTCGTATATTTTTTCATACAATAATTAGCAATCACTCATATTTTGTGTTTGTGTTTATTTAATTATTTCAATTAAAGTGACTTCCATAAACTTGTTAATGCTTGTTAGACAATAAGTTGTATACTAATAGAATGTCTTAAATGCTTGCTCCTCTTACTCATTGGTTGTTTGTGTTATTCTTTGTTTGTTGTCTTAAGTGATTTATCCCATAAAGAGTGTTTAGGATTATTTATTTCAGTTTTGTTTAAAAGTCACTTTCATTTTGAACATAACCATTTATTTTATTTAAGCGGACAAAAATAAATTTTTTAACTTTTATATTATTAAAATTACTGATTAAGACCAATACAATACTTAGCAATCAATCATATTTTGTGCTTGTGTTTATTTAATTATATCGTCTTATAGTAAAATAAGAATTGAAAAATTTCGTATATTTTTTCATACAATACTTAGCTATCACTCATATTTTGTGTTTGTGTTTATTTAATAATTTCAATAAAACTGTGACTTCCATAAACTTGCTAATCTTTGGTTAGACAGTAAGTTGTATACTAATAGAATGTCTTGAATGCTTGCTCTTGTTACTCATTGTTTGTTTGTTAGTCTTAAGTGATTTATCCCATATAGATGATTTAGGATTCTTTATTTAGTATATTTTTTCATACAATAATTAGCAATCACTCATATTTTGTGTTTGTGTTTATTTAATTATTTCAATTAAATATGACTTCCATAAACTTGTTAATGCTTGTTAGCGATAAGTTGTATACTAATAGAATGTCTTAAATGCTTGCTCCTCTTACTCATTGGTTGTTTGTGTTATTCTTTGTTGGTTGTCTTAAGTGATTTATCCCATAAAGAGTGTTTAGGATTATTTATTTTTTTGTTTAAAAGTCACTTTCATTTTGAACATAACCATTTATTTTATTTAAGCGGACAAAAATAAATTTTTTAACTTTTATATTATTAAAATTCTTGATTCGGACCAATACAATACTTAGCAATCACTCATATTTTGTGCTTGCGTTTATTTAATTATATCGTCTTATAGTAAAATAAAATTGGAAAAATTTCGTATATTTTTTCATACAATACTTAGCAATCACTCATATTTTGTGTTTGTGTTTATTTAATTATTTCAATAAAATGCGACTTCCATAAACTTGTTAATCTTTGGTTAGACGTTAGTTGTATACTAATAGAATGTCTTGAATGCTTGCTCTTGTTACTTATTGTTTTTGTGTTATTCTTTGTTTGTTAGTCTTAAGTGATTTATCTCATATAGATGATTTAGGATTCTTTATTTCAATTTTTGTTTAAAAGTCACTTTCATTTTAACAAAACCATTTATTTATTTAAGCGGACAAAAAACAAAATTGCTAACTTTTATATTATAAAACTTATTGATTAAGCCTAATACAATACTTAGCAATCAATCATATTTTTTGCTTGTGTTTATTTAATTATATGTCTTATAGTAAAATAAAATTGGAAAAATTTAGTATATTTTTTTTCATTCAATACTTAGCAATCACTCATATTTGTGTGTTTATTTAATAATTTCAATAAAAATTTGTGACTTTAAACTTATTAATGTTGGTTAGACAATAAGTTGTATACTAATAGAATGTCTTGAATGCTTGCTCCTCTTACTCATTGTTTGTTTGTGCTATTCTTTGTTTGTTTGTCTTAGGTGATTTATCCCATAAAGATGATTTAGATTCCTTATTTTATTTGGTTAAAAAATCAAATTTTCTAACTTTTATATTATAAAAATTGATTAAGACTAATACAATACTTAGCCAATCATATTTTGTGCTTGTTATTTAATTATATCGTCTTATAGTAATAAAATTGAAAAAATTAGTATATTTTTTCATACAATATTAGCAATCACTCATATTTTGTGTTTGTGTTTATTTAATTATTTCAATAAAAGCGTACTTCCATAAACTTGTTAATGCTTGTTAGGCAGTTAGTTGTATACTAATAGAATGTCTTAAATGCTTGCTCTTCTTTCTTTTTGTTTGTTTGTGTTATTCTTTGTTTGTTGTCTTAAGTGATTTATCTCATATAGATGATTTAGGATTATTTATTTCACTTTTGTTTAAAAGTCACTTTCATTTTAACATAACCATTTATTTTATTTAAGCGGACAAAAAAAAAATTTTTAACTTTTTATATTAAAATTATTGATTAAACCCAATACAATACTTAGCAATCAATCATATTTTGTGCTTGTGTTTATTTAATTATATCGTCTTATAGTAAAATAAGAATTGGAAAATTTTTATATTTTTTCATACAATACTTAGCAATCACTCATATTTTGTGTTTGTGTTTATTTAATTATTTCAATAAAACTGCGTGACTTCCATAAACTTGTTAATCTGGTTAAGTAAGTTGTATACTAATAGAATGTCTTGAATGCTTGCTCTTGTTACTCATTGTTTGTTTGTGTTATTCTTTGTTTGTTAGTCTTAAGTGATTTATCCCATATAGATGATTTAGGATTCTTTATTTCGTATATTTTTCCATACAATACTTAGCAATCACTCATATTTTGTGTTTGTGTTTATTTAATTATTTCAATAAAACTGTGACTTCCATAAACTTGTTAATATTGTTAGACAGTAAGTTGTATACTAATAGAATGTCTTAAATGCTTGCTCCTCTTACTCATTGTTTGTTTGTGTTATTCTTTGTTTGTTTGTCTTAAGTGATTTATCCCATAAAGATGATTTAGGATTATTTATTTCAGTTTTGTTTAAAAGTCACTTTCATTTTGAACATAAACATTTATTTTATTTAAGCGGACAAAAACAAAAGTTTTTAACTTTTATATTATAAAATTATGATTAAGACCCAATACAATACTTAGCAATCAATCATATTTTGTGCTTGTATATATTTAATTATATCGTCTTATAAGAATTGGAAAATATCGTATATTTTTTTCATACAATACTTAGCAATCACTCATATTTTGTGTTTGTGTTTATTTAATTATTTCAATAAATGTGACTTCCATAAACTTGTTAATCTTTGGTTAGGCAGTAAGTTGTATACTAATAGAATGTCTTGAATGCTTGCTCTTGTTACTCATTGTTTGTTTGTGTTATTCTTTGTTTGTTAGTCTTAAGTGATTTATCCCATATAGATGATTTAGGATTCTTTATTTCGTATATTTTTTCATACAATACTTAGCAATCACTCATATTTTGTGTTTGTGTTTATTTAATTATTTCAATTAAACGTGTGACTTCCATAAACTTGTTAATGCTTGGTTAGACAATAAGTTGTATACTAATATAATGTCTTGAATGCTTGCTCCTCTTACTCATTGTTTGTTTGTGTTATTCTTTGTTTGTTGTCTTAAGTGATTTATCCCATAAAGATGATTTAGATTCCTTATTTTATTTAAACGGTTAAAAAACCTAAATTTTAACTTTTATATTATAAAAATTACTTGATTAAGACCAATAAAATTAGCAACCAATCATATTTTTGCTTGTGTATATTTAATTATATCGTCTTATAGTAAAATAAGAATTGAAAAATTTATATATTTTTCATACAATACTTAGCAATCACTCATATTTTGTGTTTGTGTTTATTTAATTATTTCAATAAAATGACTTCCATAAACTTGTTAATGCTTGGTTAGACAGTTAGTTGTATACTAATAGAATGTCTTCAATGCTTGCTCTTGTTATTTATTGTTTTTTTGTGTTATTCTTTGTTTGTTAGTCTTAAGTGATTTATCTCATATACATGATTTAGGATTCGTATCTTCAATTTTTGTTTAAAAGTCACTTTCATTTTTAACAAAACCATTTATTTTATTTAAACGGACAAAAAAACAAAAATTGCTAACTTTTATATTATAAAACTTATTGATTAAGCCTAATACAATACTTAGCAATCAATCATATTTTTTGCTTGTGTTTATTTAATTATATACGTCTTATAGTAAAATAAGAATTGGAAAAATTTCGTATATTTTTTTCATTCAATACTTAGCAATCACTCATATTTTGTGTTTGTGTTTATTTAATAATTTCAATAAAAATGTGTGACTTCCGTAAACTTGCTAATGTTGGTTAGACAATAAGTTGTATACTAATAGAATGTCTTGAATGCTTGCTCCTCTTACTCATTGTTTGTTTGTGCTATTCTTTGTTTGTTTGTCTTAGGTGATTTATCCCATAAAGATGATTTAGATTCCTTATTTTATTTAAGCGGTTAAAAAATCAAATTTTCTAACTTTTATATTATAAAAATTCTGATTAAGACCCAATACAATACTTAGCAACCAATCATATTTTGTGCTTGTGTATATTTAATTATATCGTCTTATAGTAAAATAAGAATTGAAAAAATTAGTATATTTTTTCATACAATACTTAGCAATCACTCATATTTTGTGTTTGTGTTTATTTAATTATTTCAATAAAGCATGCGACTTCCATAAACTTGTTAATCTGGTTAGGCAGTTAGTTGTATCTGAATAGAATGTCTTGAATGCTTGCTCTTGTTTCTTTTTGTTTGTTTGTGTTATTCTTTGTTTGTTAGTCTTAAGTAATTTATCTCATATAGATGATTTAGGATTCGTATCTTCACTTTTTGTTTAAAAGTCACTTTCATTGTTAACATAACCATTTATTTTATTTAAACGGACAAAAAAACAAAAATTTCTAACTTTTATATTATAAAGATTATTGATTAAACCCAATACAATACTTAGCAATGAATCATATCTTGTGCTTGTGTTTATTTAATTATATACGTCTTATAGTAAAATAAGAATTGGAAAATTTTCGTATATTATTTTCATACAATACTTAGCAATCACTCATATTTTGTGTTTGTGTTTATTTAATTATTTCAATAAAACTGCGTGACTTCCATAAACTTGTTAATGCTGGTTAGAAAGTAAGTTGTATAGAAATAGAATGTCTTGAATGCTTGCTCTTGTTACTCATTGTTTGTTTGTGTTATTCTTTGTTTGTTAGACTTAAGTGATTTATCCCATATATATTATTTAGGATTCTTTATTTCGTATATTTTTTCCATACAATACTTAGCAATCACTCATATTTTGTGTTTGTGTTTATTTAATTATTTCAATAAAACTGTGCAACTTCCATAAACTTGTTAATATTGGTTAGCATAAGTTGTATACTAATAGAATGTCTTGAATGCTTGCTCCTCTTACTCATTGTTTGTTTGTGTTATTCTTTGTTTGTTTGTCTTAAGTGATTTATCACATAAAGATGATTTAGGATTCTTTATTTTTTTGTTTAAAAGTCTCTTTCGTTTTGAACATAAACATTTATTTTATATAAACGGACAAAAACAAAAGTTTCTAACTTTTATATTATAAAATTCTGATTAAGACCCGATACAATACTTAGGAATCAATCATATTTTGTGCTTGTATATATTTAATTATATACGTCTTATAAGAATTGGAAAATATCGTATATTTTTTCATACAATACTTAGCAATCACTCATATTTTGTGTTTGTGTTTATTTAATTATTTCAATAAAAGTGTGACTTCCATAAACTTGTTAATCTTTGGTTAGACGATAAGTTGTATACTAATAGAATGTCTTGAATGCTTGCTCTTGTTATCTATTGTTTGTTTGTGTTATTCTTTGTTTGTTAGTCTTAAGTGATTTATCCCATATAGATGATTTAGGATTCTTTATTTCGTATATTTTTTCATACAATACTTAGCAATCACTCATATTTTGTGTTTGTGTTTATTTAATTATTTCAATTAAATGTGACTTCCATAAACTTGTTAATCTTGGTTAGACAATAAGTTGTATACTAATATAATGTCTTGAATGCTTGCTCCTCTTACTCATTGTTTGTTTGTGCTACTCTTTGTTTGTTTGTCTTAAGTGATTTATCCCATAAAGATGATTTAGATTCCTTATTTTATTTAAGCGGTTAAAAACCGAAATTTCTAACTTTTATATTATAAAATTACTGATTAAGACCCAATAAAATACTTAGCAACCAATCATATTTTTGCTTGTGTATATTTAATTATATACGTCTTATAGTAAAATAAAATTGAAAAATTTTATATTTTTTCATACAATACTTAGCAATCACTCATATTTTGTGTTTGTGTTTATTTAATTATTTCAATAAAATGACTTCCATAAACTTGTTAATCTGGTTAGGCAGTTAGTTGTATCTGAATAGAATGTCTTCAATGCTTGCTCTTGTTATTTATTGTTTTTTGTGTTATTCTTTGTTTGTTAGTCTTAAGTGATTTATCTCATATACATGATTTAGGATTCGTATCTTCAATTTTTGTTTAAAAGTCACTTTCATTTTAACAAAACCATTTATTTTATTTAAACGGACAAAAACAAAATTGCTAACTTTTATATTATAAAACTTATTGATTAAGCCTAATACAATACTTAGCAATCAATCATATTTTTGCTTGTGTATATTTAATTATATCGTCTTATAGTAAAATAAAATTGAAAAAATTAGTATATTTTTTCATACAATACTTAGCAATCACTCATATTTTGTGTTTGTGTTTATTTAATTATTTCAATAAAATGCGACTTCCATAAACTTGTTAATCTTTGGTTAGCAGTTAGTTGTATCTGAATAGAATGTCTTGAATGCTTGCTCTTGTTTCTTTTGTTTGTTTGTGTTATTCTTTGTTTGTTAGTCTTAAGTAATTTATCTCATATAGATGATTTAGGATTCGTATCTTCACTTTTTGTTTAAAAGTCACTTTCATTGTTAACATAACCATTTATTTTATTTAAGCGGACAAAAAACAAAATTTCTAACTTTTATATTATAAAGATTATTGATTAAACCCAATACAATACTTAGCAATGAATCATATCTTGTGCTTGTGTTTATTTAATTATATCGTCTTATAGTAAAATAAGAATTGGAAAATTTTAGTATATTATTTTCATACAATACTTAGCAATCACTCATATTTTGTGTTTGTGTTTATTTAATTATTTCAATAAAACTGCGTGACTTCCATAAACTTGTTAATCTTTGGAAAGTAAGTTGTATAGAAATAGAATGTCTTGAATGCTTGCTCTTGTTACTCATTGTTTGTTTGTGTTATTCTTTGTTTGTTAGACTTAAGTGATTTATCCCATATATATTATTTAGGATTCTTTATTTCGTATATTTTTCCATACAATACTTAGCAATCACTCATATTTTGTGTTTGTGTTTATTTAATTATTTCAATAAAACTGCAACTTCCATAAACTTGTTAATATTGGTTAGACGTAAGTTGTATACTAATAGAATGTCTTGAATGCTTGCTCCTCTTACTCATTGTTTGTTTGTGTTATTCTTTGTTTGTTTGTCTTAAGTGATTTATCACATAAAGATGATTTAGGATTCTTTATTTCGGTTTTGTTTAAAAGTCTCTTTCGTTTTGAACATAAACATTTATTTTATATAAACGGACAAAAACAAAAGTTTCTAACTTTTATATTATAAAATTACTGATTAAGACCCGATACAATACTTAGGAATCAATCATATTTTGTGCTTGTATATATTTAATTATATCGTCTTATAAGAATTGGAAAATATCGTATATTTTTTCATACAATACTTAGCAATCACTCATATTTTGTGTTTGTGTTTATTTAATTATTTCAATAAAACTGTGTGACTTCCATAAACTTGTTAATCTTTGGTTAGACGATAAGTTGTACACGAATAGAATGTCTTGAATGCTTGCTCTTGTTATCTATTGTTTGTTTGTGTTATTCTTTGTTTGTTAGTCTTAAGTGATTTATCCCATATAGATGATTTAGGATTCTTTATTTCGTATATTTTTTTCATACAATACTTAGCAATCACTCATATTTTGTGTTTGTGTTTATTTAATTATTTCAATTAAACTGTGACTTCCATAAACTTGTTAATCTGGTTAGACAATAAGTTGTATACTAATATAATGTCTTGAATGCTTGCTCCTCTTACTCATTGTTTGTTTGTGCTACTCTTTGTTTGTTTGTCTTAAGTGATTTATCCCATAAAGATGATTTAGATTCCTTATTTTATTTAAACGGTTAAAAAAACCGAAATTTCTAACTTTTATATTATAAAAATTACTGATTAAGACCCAATAAAATACTTAGCAACCAATCATATTTTTTGCTTGTGTATATTTAATTATATACGTCTTATAGTAAAATAAGAATTGAAAAAATTTCGTATATTTTTTTCATACAATACTTAGCAATCACTCATATTTTGTGTTTGTGTTTATTTAATTATTTCAATAAAAAGCGACTTCCATAAACTTGTTAATGCTGGTTAGACAGTTAGTTGTATACGAATAGAATGTCTTCAATGCTTGCTCTTGTTATTTATTGTTTTTTTGTGTTATTCTTTGTTTGTTAGTCTTAAGTGATTTATCTCATATACATGATTTAGGATTCGTATCTTCAATTTTGTTTAAAAGTCACTTTCATTTTAACAAAACCATTTATTTTATTTAAACGGACAAAAAAACAAAAATTTCTAACTTTTATATTATAAAACTTATTGATTAAGCCTAATACAATACTTAGCAATCAATCATATTTTTTGCTTGTGTTTATTTAATTATATACGTCTTATAGTAAAATAAGAATTGGAAAAATTTCGTATATTTTTTTCATTCAATACTTAGCAATCACTCATATTTTGTGTTTGTGTTTATTTAATAATTTCAATAAAAATGTGTGACTTCCGTAAACTTGCTAATGTTGGTTAGACAATAAGTTGTATACTAATAGAATGTCTTGAATGCTTGCTCCTCTTACTCATTGTTTGTTTGTGCTATTCTTTGTTTGTTTGTCTTAGGTGATTTATCCCATAAAGATGATTTAGATTCCTTATTTTATTTAAACGGTTAAAAAAATCAAATTTTCTAACTTTTATATTATAAAAATTACTGATTAAGACCCAATACAATACTTAGCAACCAATCATATTTTGTGCTTGTGTATATTTAATTATATACGTCTTATAGTAAAATAAGAATTGAAAAAAATTCGTATATTTTTTTCATACAATACTTAGCAATCACTCATATTTTGTGTTTGTGTTTACTTAATTATTTCAATAAAAGGACTTCCATAAACTTGTTAATTGGTTAGGCAGTTAGTTGTATCTGAATAGAATGTCTTGAATGCTTGCTCTTGTTTCTTTTTGTTTGTTTGTGTTATTCTTTGTTTGTTAGTCTTAAGTAATTTATCTCATATAGATGATTTAGGATTCGTATCTTCACTTTTTGTTTAAAAGTCACTTTCATTGTTAACATAACCATTTATTTTATTTAAACGGACAAAAAAACAAAAATTTCTAACTTTTATATTATAAAGATTATTGATTAAACCCAATACAATACTTAGCAATGAATCATATTTTGTGCTTGTGTTTATTTAATTATATACGTCTTATAGTAAAATAAGAATTGGAAAATTTTCGTATATTATTTTCATACAATACTTAGCAATCACTCATATTTTGTGTTTGTGTTTATTTAATTATTTCAATAAACCTGCGTGACTTCCATAAACTTGTTAATGCTGGTTAGACAGTAAGTTGTATAGAAATAGAATGTCTTGAATGCTTTCTCTTGTTACTCATTGTTTGTTTGTGTTATTCTTTGTTTGTTAGACTTAAGTGATTTATCCCATATATATTATTTAGGATTCTTTATTTCGTATATTTTTTCCATACAATACTTAGCAATCACTCATATTTTGTGTTTGTGTTTATTTAATTATTTCAATAAAACTGTGCAACTTCCATAAACTTGTTAATATTGGTTAGACAGTAAGTTGTATACTAATAGAATGTCTTGAATGCTTGCTCCTCTTACTCATTGTTTGTTTGTGTTATTCTTTGTTTGTTTGTCTTAAGTGATTTATCACATAAAGATGATTTAGGATTCTTTATTTCGGTTTTGTTTAAAAGTCACTTTCGTTTTGAACATAAACATTTATTTTATATAAACGGACAAAAACAAAAGTTTCTAACTTTTATATTATAAAATTCTGATTAAGACCCGATACAATACTTAGGAATCAATCATATTTTGTGCTTGTATATATTTAATTATATCGTCTTATAAGAATTGGAAAATATCGTATATTTTTCATACAATACTTAGCAATCACTCATATTTTGTGTTTGTGTTTATTTAATTATTTCAATAAAACTGTGTGACTTCCATAAACTTGTTAATCTTTGGTTAGGCGATAAGTTGTACTGAATAGAATGTCTTGAATGCTTGCTCTTGTTATCTATTGTTTGTTTGTGTTATTCTTTGTTTGTTAGTCTTAAGTGATTTATCCCATATAGATGATTTAGGATTCTTTATTTCGTATATTTTTTCATACAATACTTAGCAATCACTCATATTTTGTGTTTGTGTTTATTTAATTATTTCAATTAAACGTGTGACTTCCATAAACTTGTTAATCTGGTTAGACAATAAGTTGTATACTAATATAATGTCTTGAATGCTTGCTCCTCTTACTCATTGTTTGTTTGTGCTACTCTTTGTTTGTTTGTCTTAAGTGATTTATCCCATAAAGATGATTTAGATTCCTTATTTTATTTAAGCGGTTAAAAACCGAAATTTCTAACTTTTATATTATAAAATTCTGATTAAGACCCAATAAAATACTTAGCAACCAATCATATTTTTTGCTTGTGTATATTTAATTATATCGTCTTATAGTAAAATAAGAATTGAAAAATTTCGTATATTTTTTCATACAATACTTAGCAATCACTCATATTTTGTGTTTGTGTTTATTTAATTATTTCAATAATCTTGACTTCCATAAACTTGTTAATGTTGGTTAGGCAGTTAGTTGTATCTGAATAGAATGTCTTCAATGCTTGCTCTTGTTATTTATTGTTTTTGTGTTATTCTTTGTTTGTTAGTCTTAAGTGATTTATCTCATATACATGATTTAGGATTTATCTTCAATTTTTGTTTAAAAGTCACTTTCATTTTAACAAAACCATTTATTTTATTTAAGCGGACAAAAACAAAAATTGCTAACTTTTATATTATAAAACTTATTGATTAAGCCTAATACAATACTTAGCAATCAATCATATTTTTGCTTGTGTTTATTTAATTATATCGTCTTATAGTAAAATAAGAATTGGAAAAATTTCGTATATTTTTCATTCAATACTTAGCAATCACTCATATTTTGTGTTTGTGTTTATTTAATAATTTCAATAAAAATGTGCGACTTCCGTAAACTTGCTAATGTTGGTTAGACAATAAGTTGTATACTAATAGAATGTCTTGAATGCTTGCTCCTCTTACTCATTGTTTGTTTGTGCTATTCTTTGTTTGTTTGTCTTAGGTGATTTATCCCATAAAGATGATTTAGATTCCTTATTTTATTTAAGCGGTTAAAAAATCAAATTTTCTAACTTTTATATTATAAAATTCTGATTAAGACCCAATACAATACTTAGCAACCAATCATATTTTGTGCTTGTGTATATTTAATTATATCGTCTTATAGTAAAATAAAATTGAAAAAATTAGTATATTTTTTCATACAATACTTAGCAATCACTCATATTTTGTGTTTGTGTTTATTTAATTATTTCAATAAAAGTATGCGACTTCCATAAACTTGTTAATCTTTGGTTAGACAGTTAGTTGTATCTGAATAGAATGTCTTGAATGCTTGCTCTTGTTTCTTTTTGTTTGTTTGTGTTATTCTTTGTTTGTTAGTCTTAAGTAATTTATCTCATATAGATGATTTAGGATTCGTATCTTCACTTTTTGTTTAAAAGTCACTTTCATTGTTAACATAACCATTTATTTTATTTAAGCGGACAAAAAACAAAATTTCTAACTTTTATATTATAAAGATTATTGATTAAACCCAATACAATACTTAGCAATGAATCATATTTTGTGCTTGTGTTTATTTAATTATATCGTCTTATAGTAAAATAAGAATTGGAAAATTTTTATATTATTTTCATACAATACTTAGCAATCACTCATATTTTGTGTTTGTGTTTATTTAATTATTTCAATAAACTGCGTGACTTCCATAAACTTGTTAATCTTTGGTTAAATAAGTTGTATAGAAATAGAATGTCTTGAATGCTTTCTCTTGTTACTCATTGTTTGTTTGTGTTATTCTTTGTTTGTTAGACTTAAGTGATTTATCCCATATATATTATTTAGGATTCTTTATTTCGTATATTTTTTCCATACAATACTTAGCAATCACTCATATTTTGTGTTTGTGTTTATTTAATTATTTCAATAAAACTGTGCAACTTCCATAAACTTGTTAATATTGGTTAGACAGTAAGTTGTATACTAATAGAATGTCTTGAATGCTTGCTCCTCTTACTCATTGTTTGTTTGTGTTATTCTTTGTTTGTTTGTCTTAAGTGATTTATCACATAAAGATGATTTAGGATTCTTTATTTCAGTTTTTGTTTAAAAGTCACTTTCGTTTTGAACATAAACATTTATTTTATATAAACGGACAAAAAACAAAAGTTTCTAACTTTTATATTATAAAAATTACTGATTAAGACCCGATACAATACTTAGGAATCAATCATATTTTGTGCTTGTATATATTTAATTATATCGTCTTATAAGAATTGGAAAATATCGTATATTTTTTCATACAATACTTAGCAATCACTCATATTTTGTGTTTGTGTTTATTTAATTATTTCAATAAAATGTGACTTCCATAAACTTGTTAATCTTTGGTTAGGCAGTAAGTTGTACCTAATAGAATGTCTTGAATGCTTGCTCTTGTTATCTATTGTTTGTTTGTGTTATTCTTTGTTTGTTAGTCTTAAGTGATTTATCCCATATAGATGATTTAGGATTCTTTATTTCGTATATTTTTTCATACAATACTTAGCAATCACTCATATTTTGTGTTTGTGTTTATTTAATTATTTCAATTAAAACTGTGACTTCCATAAACTTGTTAATCTTGGTTAGACAATAAGTTGTATACTAATATAATGTCTTGAATGCTTGCTCCTCTTACTCATTGTTTGTTTGTGCTACTCTTTGTTTGTTTGTCTTAAGTGATTTATCCCATAAAGATGATTTAGATTCCTTATTTTATTTAAGCGGTTAAAAACCGAAATTTCTAACTTTTATATTATAAAATTCTGATTAAGACCCAATAAAATACTTAGCAACCAATCATATTTTTGCTTGTGTATATTTAATTATATCGTCTTATAGTAAAATAAAATTGAAAAAATTTATATTTTTTCATACAATACTTAGCAATCACTCATATTTTGTGTTTGTGTTTATTTAATTATTTCAATAAACTGCGACTTCCATAAACTTCTTTGGTTAGGCAGTTAGTTGTATCTGAATAGAATGTCTTCAATGCTTGCTCTTGTTATTTATTGTTTTTGTGTTATTCTTTGTTTGTTAGTCTTAAGTGATTTATCTCATATACATGATTTAGGATTCGTATCTTCAATTTTTGTTTAAAAGTCACTTTCATTTTAACAAAACCATTTATTTTATTTAAGCGGACAAAAAACAAAATTGCTAACTTTTATATTATAAAACTTATTGATTAAGCCTAATACAATACTTAGCAATCAATCATATTTTTGCTTGTGTTTATTTAATTATATCGTCTTATAGTAAAATAAGAATTGGAAAAATTTAGTATATTTTTTCATTCAATACTTAGCAATCACTCATATTTTGTGTTTGTGTTTATTTAATAATTTCAATAAAATGTGCGACTTAGTAAACTTGCTAATGTTGGTTAGACAATAAGTTGTATACTAATAGAATGTCTTGAATGCTTGCTCCACTTACTCATTGTTTGTTTGTGCTATTCTTTGTTTGTTTGTCTTAGGTGATTTATCCCATAAAGATGATTTAGATTCCTTATTTTATTTAAGCGGTTAAAAATCAAATTTTCTAACTTTTATATTATAAAAATTAGTGATTAAGACCCAATACAATACTTAGCAACCAATCATATTTTGTGCTTGTGTATATTTAATTATATCGTCTTATAGTAAAATAAATTGAAAAAATTGTATATTTTTTCATACAATATAGCAATCACTCATATTTTGTGTTTGTGTTTATTTAATTATTTCAATAAAAGCGACTTCCATAAACTTGTTAATCTTTGGCAGTTAGTTGTATCTGAATAGAATGTCTTGAATGCTTGCTCTTGTTTCTTATTGTTTGTTTGTCACTACAAAAAAAACAATTTTTGGCAGCGCATCTATGAAAGCGCTTTTAACAGAAAGCGCTTTCGTAGCCCTTAAAAAAAATTCGGTTAAAAAAAGCGCTTTTATAGGGATACCTATAAAAGCGCTTTCATAAATTTGGTATTTGAAATATAAGCGCGCTCTTATAGGTGGTCCTATAAAAAGCCTTAGGTGGACTTACAAAAGCGCTTTTAAAAGCTCTTATATCTGGGCCTATGAAAGTGCTTTTGAAAGCGCTTTCGTAAGTTATTTTATATTTAAAATTGAAAACCCTATATTCTTCACTCCTTGCCGTCCTTTCCGTTCTTATAACCTCCAACCTTCTTCACCAAGCATTACTACTCTCATTGCTGTTCATCTTCAACCTCCGTTACTACTCGATTCCATGCCGTACTCCTCATTCCGTTGTTCTTCTTGCCGTCCTTTCCGTTCTTGCGCTCAATAACCTCCACCTTCTCTTCACCAAGCATTCCGTACTCTCTCATTGCTCTGTTCATCTTCCGTTTAGCGATTACTCCTCTGATTCCACCGTTGTTCTTCACTCCTTGCCGTCTGACAGGTGCGTTGGTTTTCTTTCAGAAACTTGCATGTCTAACTGAAACTTGCTATGAAACTAGTTATAGGGTTTATTAATTCTGTAAATTCTTTGTTGTGCCATGTCAAACAACTCGTCAATTCGATAACCAGATACAGAAACTAAACTTAAAGTCATGCTGTACTGCAGTCACCACACTAAAGGAAATATGAAAGCAATAGGCTGCCAATAACCAACAAACAATTCCTTCCTCCCTGTTTTCCTTGCCTTGTTTGAAATATTTATATCTAACAAACAATCGATTTACGGGATTTACGGGGCATATCAGAGCAATCTCATCGTATTCCTTAGAAAAACTTGATCTATGCGATAATAAGCTACAAGGCAGTATTCCAAAATCAATTTTCAGCCTTTCAAACCTAACTACACTATGTCTATTATCAAACAATTTGAGTGGTGTTGTTGATTTTCAACATTTTTCCAAACTTCAAAATTTGATTTATTTGTCTCTTTCATATAATAGTCAATTGTCACTAAACATTGAATCCAATGTCAGTTACAATTTTTCTCAATTACAAAAATTAGAATTGTCATCTTTAAATTTGAAAGAACTTCCCAAATTCGTAGCCCCATATTTGTCTTCTCTTGATATGTCCAATAACAGATGTACTGGAAGAGTGCCCAATTGGTTACTTGTAACAATGAATGAAAAAGGATATTTGAACCTCTCTCAAAACATGTTCACATCAATAGATCAAATCTCAACAACTAGTCATCGGCTCAGTTTCATTGATCTTAGTTATAACTTACTACAAGGTCAACTTTCTGCCTCAATTTGCAACATAAGTTCCCTAAGATTTCTCAATCTTGCACACAATAAATTGACAGGTACCATTCCATGTCTTTTTAGTATATCGTCTCTTCAAGTTTTGGATCTACAAATGAACAAACTGTATGGCACTTTGCCAAATAAGTTTTCAAGGAACTGTAGATTTTCAACTCTGAATCTCTTTGGCAACCAATTAAATGACTCTTTGCCTGAAATTTTGTCCCATTGCACAAAGATGGAAGTTATAAATCTTGGCAACAAAATAGAAGATAAATTTTTCAAACTCGAAAAATTTAAAAGTGTTGGTTTTGCGAGACAATAAGTTACATGGTCCCATTTCTAATCCAAAGATCAAACCCATTTCAAGTTGAATTATTTTTGATATCTCGGGCAATACTTTTAGCGGTCCTTTGCCAAAAGCCTATATCAAACAGTTTGAATCCATGAAAGTTAATGAGGATGGCGGTTTGTCATATATAAAATCATTAGTGTTTGATGGCTATCTAAGTTTGACAGCGAATTAGATCTATTTAAGAGTTACTATGATTGTGAATCAATGTGAAAGGAATAGATCTTATTAATCTTATGGCATCTGCATCACCACACTAAAGGAAATATGAAAGCAATAGTCGTAAAATGGTGTGTGTGTATCGATCAACAAGCAAAGCCAACAAGATATTATGTTGATGGCAAATGGGCAAAAGGCATAGTTTTAAAGTACACACGGTAGGTTGTTATGAAACCATCAACTTTGCTTTGAAAAATATTTCATGCTCAAGCAAATTCCAAACAATTATTTTCAATTATTGGACACAAACATATAAATATTGGAAACACTATTTCAAGAACAAATGGAAACATGAAAAATAATTATGATAAGATGCTTTAGCTACGTATGTAACATTTCATTTGATATAAATACATATGCGGATGAAGTGTTCTTTGACAATAATTATATTGCTTGGTCCACTAAACTTAATTTACAAGAATCAAAGACAAATGTTTAGTGTCTTAAAAAAATGCTATCCCTAAAAAAATTGATATTTTTTCTTTTGATCCTTGTTATTTTGTGTTAGTCCCTATAATATGGTTCAGATTAAACTACTCGTTGTAATATGCTGACAATATTGCTTCAAATCACTAAAATGTGACATCAATTTTATTTTTTAAATTAAGATGATGTAAGAGCGCAACTAATTTTAAGTGCTATAATTTTTAGTGAGTTCAAATTGCTTGCAATGTATTGATGGATTATTTCTTTTACGTCAAAATTTGTTGATTAATTCTTGGATCGCAAAATCATTAATTGCAGAAACTACAACAAGGGAATTGTCCGCGTTTCTTTGAATTAGCAGCGTTTCCCGGCCTAGTTCGACGTACTCGTCAATTCTCCGCGTTTGTTTGAGTTCGATAAATTCGAGGTAAATTTCTTCCTCCTCAAATTACTGGTATTGTGATGAATTTGTCTTAAATTGTCTTTCGTATGTTGCGTTTTCTTGATACGGATTCATTCCGTGTATACTTTGCGTTTTGCGAAGTATACTGTTTTGTGCACTAATTAGTTGATATGGATAAGACATGGATGTATTCCAATCGATTATCGAAAGACTACGAGAATGGTGTTTCCGAGTTTGTTAAGTTTGTTGTGCAAAGACCCAGTCGAATGACATGTCCCTTTGTATTCTTTGTTATGGGAACCGGTTGTGATTCGGTTGGCATCGCATTTAATTCGGTATGGAATTGATAGGAGTTATACATGTTGGAATATGCATGGTGAGAAAAGTAACGGGAATGTTGAATCGGGGGATAAGAGGACCTATGTTTCAAATGATGATTGCACAAATACATACGATTATGATCGAGTCGAAGAAATTGCAGAAGCGCTTGAAGAAGATCTTAACGATTGTCCCAAAATGTTTGAGAGGTTGGTAAGCGATGCAGAGAAACCGTTGTATAATGGTTGTACAAAATTCACAAGATTGTCTGCGGTGTTAAAGTTGTACAACTTAAAAGCCGGCAATGGATGGTCGGATAAAAGTTTCACAGAGTTATTAGCCCTTATGAAGGATATGCTACCAGAGGATAATGTTCTTCCCAATCGAACGTATGAGGCCAAAAAGATGTTGTACTCTATTGGCATGAGCTATGATAAGATACATGCGTGTCCAAAAGATTGCGTTTTGTTTCGAAACGAGTATGCATCATTAAATGAGTGTCCTAAATGCGGTGCCCCTCGTTATAAGAAAAAGTTGTCTCCAAAAGTCTTATGGTATTTTCCTATAATCCGAGATTTAGACGGATGTATCGTAGTAAACCGATTCAAGACACTTGACTTGGCATTCGGATGAAAGAATTATTGATGGAAAATTTCGACATCCGTGATTCTCCACGATGGATGAAAATTGATAATGATTATCCGAATTTGGAAAAGAAGCAAGAAACCTTCGCTTGGCATTGTCTCGATGGAATGAACCCACACGGTATTCAAAGTATCTCGCATAGCACATGGCTGTGATTCTTATGATTTATAACCTACCTCCGTGGCTATGTATGAGCGTAAGTACATGATGCTATCTATGTTAATTTCGGCCTAAACAACCAGAAATGACATAGGTATACTTGGAACCATTAATCGAAGATTTGAAGATTTTGTGGGAGAACGGTGTGGAGGTTTATGATGGTTATAGGAAAGAAAGTTTCAACTTGAGGCGATGTTGTTTAGAACAATTAATGATTTTCCGGATCGGCAATCTATCCGGTACAGCATTAAAGGTGAAAAGCGTGTCTGTTTGTGAAGACGGAACCGATACCATGCGATTGAAACTTTTGGAAGAATGTCTTTCTCGGTCATCGTAGATTCTTAACTTCTAAACATCGATATCGTGGATGGAGAAAAGCGTTCAATGGAATACCGAACAACGTAGAGCTCCGCTGGTTTGAGTGATCAAATTTTGAAAAGGTGAAAGATGTGAATATTCGGTTTGGCAAGCCTTTTGCACATAAAGTTGTCACGGGTGGGTGGAAGAAGAGGTCGATTTTTTGAATTGCCATATTGGAAATCTTTGTCGTAAGACATTTTCTTGATGTGATGCATATTGAAAAAATGTATTTGTGATGTTATTATACGTTACTCAATATAAAAGGAAGTCTAAGGATGGCCTTAAATCAAGGGAGGACATGGTAGACATGGGAATAAGAACTGACTGGGACCCGTGAAGAAAGGAAGACGGACATACCTACCACTGCTTACACTCTATCTAGAAAGGAGAAAAAATATTGTGTAAGTTTCGAGTGAAGTTAAAGTTCCGAAGGCTACTCATCGATATTAGAAGACTTGTGTCTATGAAAGACCTCAAGTTAAAGAGTTTAAAGACGCATGATTGCCATGTTATAATGGAACATTTTCACCGATAGGTATCGTTCTATTCGCGAGAAAAGGTAAGAAGCGCAATAACTAAATTGTGTTTTTCTTCAAGTCAATTTGCGATAAGGTGATCGATCACGAGATCTTGCCAACATTGCAAAAAAATAGTTTTACTTTGTGTGAGCTTGAAATGTATTTTCCTCCCTCGTTTTTGACATAATGGTTCATCTTGTCGTTCATCTTGTGAAAGAGACACAATTGTGCGGACCACTTATATGAGATGGATGTACCTGAACGTTATATGAAAATATTAAAAGGGTATGTGAAAAATCGGAGTCGACGGAGGGTTGTATTGCCGAAAGATACATTGTTGAAGAAGCGGTTGAGTTTTGTATGAATATTTGTCAAATGTTCAATCAATTGGACTCCCAAATCTCATGTTGTTGAAAAAAAAAAAAGCTAATTGGAAATAAAGTTGTGCGATATCAATCGAGGATCAAGTGCATTTGTATGTTGCACAATGAGATTGAGGTTGAGTCGTATGTTGAAACAAGGGTGTTCTTGAGGTTTAAATTGAATAGAAATGAGAATTGGATTGTACGAGCACAATCAAGTTTCATACCATGGTTTAAGGAACATATTTATTCAAATATCGGATCCGCCTCGTGTGAAAGGTTGAGATGTTTAGCATATGGTCCAAGTTTGGTTGCGTTTTCTTATAGCGCATACGCAATTAATGGATACACATTTTATACCAAAGAACAAGATGATAAAAGTACTATGCAAAATAGTGGTGTCACCTTGGTAGCAAGCAATGCACATATCTAGTGTGAAGGACTTAAACCCGAAATTTGCATGGGGTATTTTGGGGTTTGATTGGGTCTTTGATTACGAAATTTTCCTATATTCGGTTGCAAGTGGGTTGAAAATAATAATGGTATACGGATGGATAAGTCGATTTTGCAAGTGGATCTTAGTACAAAGATGAGCCTTTCATTCTAGCCTCTCAAGCTAAACAAGTGTTCTATGTCCACGATCCGACAAGTCGAAATAGTGCTTTTCTCTAACAAAGTAATTGATGAAAAGATTGGAGACCTCACTGTTGACATTGAATCTTTTACGAAATGATCAAAATGAGAATGAATCATGCATTAGAAATGATCATAATGAGGGTATTGGATCAATCCAACCGTCCGCGTTGTTAAGAGAGTAGAACATATTCCTACCAAGAAAAGAAAGAGATGTTAGTGAAAAAGGTAATAGTATATATAATTATAGACAATGTCATTCAATAAAATGTATATATATGCCATTTCATTTTTTCATTATAGTATAATATATATAGCCTATATCATTTCATTTTTCATTATAGTATAATATATATAGCCTATATCATTTCATTTTTTCATTATAGTATAATATATATAGCCTATATCATCCATAAAATTTAAATATCGTCATTTCATTTTTTGCTTTATGGAATTTTATACATGTCATTTAATTTAATCTAATTTTTCTTTATTACGGTCAAATGGCTAGTAACCAAGATAATTCGAAAATGTTCCACAAGGAGATGTTCCACAAGATAATGTTCCACAAGACACTTGAGATAAGGACATCACACGAGGCATAACTATCATGCGGGAATCATCCGTGATAGAGATAGAGGTATTATGTATCATGTAGATTGGAATAATGATGACCAACTAATTGGGCCTAATTAAAGCGACAAGCTACATCGCACGCTTGTTCATATCCGATCACCACTCCTACCAAAAAGGAGAGTTGGATGAGGCTAAAGAAAGAATTTGGACCGAGATAAAGGTATCATATATGGTTGTTGTTATTTGCGAAAATATTGTTTTTAAATTACATATACTAACACCCTATGCGTATTTTTTGTAGAGGTCTTTTAACATTGAAGATGCCCAAAAAGTATATAATGGGCTTGGCGGAAAAGACATAGGCGTGGAGAAATTTTTGACAAATAAGTTTCTTAAAGACGATGAAGGAAATTTTGTTGAAGAGGATCTGAACGACCAAATAAATATGAGAGCTTCATTACACCGAAGAATGGGTTGCTTTTGTGGGCCAAAGAAGAGCGAGAATTTCAAGAAAGTGAGTGTAAATCGTGAGAGGCGTCAAAACCCGCATATCCATATAAAAAGGTTGTTTGGGATATACGGAAAAATTGTAAGTAAATCTCAATCTCGATCTTATTAATTATCTCAATGTGTATTATTAATTTGTAACAATGTGTATTGATGATTTTATTATTTGTAACAATGCGTAGTTGGAAGAGGCAGTGACGAAACATCACTACCTGCACATGTGCTATGGAAGGAAGCTCATGTTGGCAGAGATCAAGTTGTTAACCCCGATGTGCAACATATTTATGATGAGTGTGTAAGTATACCATTATGTCTTTAATTAATATATAATTAACGTTGTGTCTTTAATTATCGATATTTAAATGAAACAGGAGACTATATCCATCGGTATCCACGAATATCAGGAGCGTACTCAGTCGAGCACTATGTGTTGCTGAGTATCCGGACGAGTGAGGGGTAAAGGCTATGGTGTGACTCCTACCTCTCTGTATAACAATCCAAGAAAAAGAAATCCTAGCAATGCAGAAGTGATGCAAACATTGCAAGATTTACAAGCACAAGTCCGTGAACTGCAAAGGGACAAAGAGAGATATATGGCAGAAAGGAGCAGTTCACAGTTGAAAGAAACTAGTGACAAGGCTAGTATCAACTGTCAACATAAATTTCCCGAGGTAATTAAGACGATAATCCATTATATTTAGAGAAAATATAATTATAACGGTTATTATTGTCAACATTAAAGGAAGTCTAACGGTTATTATTGGTTTAGGGAATTTCATGTTGTCAGATGTATCTAGCGTCTCCGACTTATCGGGTAGTTGGCAAGGGAAAAGTGCACAACACCTCGGGAGATTTAATTCACCATAGACCGCTCCCGGATGGCCATATGAAGGTATCGGTTGATGTTGTTTTAGATATGAATGCATTGCTACGGTACGACATTGTTGCGAGACCACATTCTTTGCGAGATGCGATGGGATCTTTTGTGGCATGGCCATCGACCTCATCTTCATAGATGATCGGTATGTTGAAAACCATTATGAACCTTTAAGTATTCAACGATTCGACCTTAATTTTATACATGGTAATTTTAGACTCCTACAAAACCCGCATCTAAGGATAAAGGGATTTTGCGTGCAGGTCTATTGCATCGCAAAGCAGTACTTTTAAAGTGTTTCATTTATGATCGAATAAAAACGCATAACTTTGTATCTTACATAATTCTATATGATTTTTAAGGTACCTTCTCATGATCAGTCACAGCAGGTGAGCCAGAAAGTTAGTAGGGTTCCACCTAAGAAGAAGGTTCCTGTCCGTAAATTTGTGCCTAGGTATCGCGATCGGAGACACTAGTTGGCACATCAGATTTGATGAATGATGGAATTCGTCAAATCGATGTGGAGGAAATTGTCTTTGGTTTTCCATGTACCGAAACAATTGGATTAGAGGACATGGAACAAATCTTTCATCATCGAGAGTTAGGCATTAGTGTGATGCACTTGTACATCCGGTAACTCGATCAATATATTATTTAATTGGTTGAACATTTTTTTTAAACATTTAATTGAAATAGTCTAATATTAATTATGTTTTTATTTAAGGATGTTATTTGACAAATTGATGCGAGAATCAATTGTCAAATAGATTCCGTTCGTGTCTTCCTCCGTGTCGGTGAGCAACAATTTCTAGGGAACTGATTCAAGAGAACACTTGGTCGAAAGATTCATGACAACTGCCGGTCAGAGCTTGTATCTTTGCCGTATAATCTGAGGTTAGATTTTCATTCTAAGCTCCTTTTAATATTTGTATTTTTACATTAAAATTCGCTTCTAAATTGTTGCTTTAATTTATAGATGTCCTGGTTGTTGCTTGCAATCAATCCCATAAAAAAGTGGTCTATTACCGAATTCGGTTGACGGTGATTGGACAAATTATCCGGAAATGAAGCTAGTGATTGATACGTAAGTGACATTATTCTAAATATTCATTTGTGTTTATATATTTAATTATTTCTATGTCATTGTTCTAAATAAATATTTTAATTTTGTCATCGTTCAATACAAGTATTCCGATGTCAAAGGAAGCACGGGTACCACGGTCTAAATCAAACAACATTAATTGGATCAAAGTACAGGTATATAAATTTCAACAATTTTGCTTATAATATTTATGCTACTTGATAAAACAATAGATGTGTATAATCTTATTTGTTTTTCTACGTAGTGCCCTCAACAACAAAATGGCATAGATTGCGGATACTTCGTTTTGAAGTTTATCAAAGAAATCATTCAAATGAATGAAATCGAGATTCCAATCACGGTATGGATTTATACTTTGTTTTATTACTTATCGGATTTTGCATATAATTTATTACATTAAACTAAATCATGCATATATTTTGTTTTGTAATGTAGTATTTTGATCAATACAATTGTCCATATTACTCGCCACGTCAATTGGAAGAACTCAAAGAGGAGTTGTGCCAATATTTTATTGAGCTAAGAGTCTTATAATAAGGTACGAATACATTGTTGTGTGAAAATTGGTTAATTATGAATATATTGTTTTGTGTATACAACACTGACCGTGTTATTATGTTCATATTGCAGGATCAGGACCTTGGATATATATGTAGATTAGGATTGATTTACTTAGTGTTATATAGCTGCTTTCTTAGGGTGTATTTTGTTACGTTTTAAAACATGTTAATATTGAATTACCATGGTGTATATATATTTTGGATATGAATTGATTATAATGGTATTTGTATATATATAATATTTGGTATTTGAATTACATTTGGTATTTGGATTAAAACTAATATATATTGGTATTTCTAGATTAGATTGTAAAATACGGTTTAGGAATTCTGAGGTTCTTTGCAAAAAATGCGAGGTTTAGAAATTTTTAAATTTTAGATTTTTTGAAAACCTATGAAAGCGCTTTTAAAACGCTCTCGTGGCCTACCTATGAAAGCGCTTTTTGGTTAAAAGCGCTTTCATAGGTAAACCTGAGGCGCTTTTGAACAAAAGCGCTCTTATAACCTACTTTAGATTGCGACACGCGTTCGAATACACCTATGAAAGCGCTTTTTGAAAAAAGCTCGTAAACCTACCTATGAAGCGCTTTTACAAAAGCGTTTTCATAGGTAGGCCTGAGCTTTGAACTTGCTAAAACTTTAGCGCCACCTACGAGAGCGCTTTTAAGCGCTTTTAAAGCCCAAAAAAAGCGCTTTCGTAGGTTATTTTTGGCATAGTGTGTGTTATTCTTTGTTTGTTAGTCTTAAGTGATTTATCTTATATACATGATTTAGGATTCGTATCTTCAATTTTTGTTTAAAAGTCACTTTCATTTTTAACATTACCATTTATTTTATTTAAACGGACAAAAAAACAAAAATTGCTAACTTTTATATTATAAAACTTATTGATTAAGCCTAATACAATACTTAGCAATCAATCATATTTTTTGCTTGTGTTTATTTAATTATATACGTCTTATAGTAAAATAAGAATTGGAAAAATTTTGTATATTTTTTTCATTCAATACTTAGCAATCACTCATATTTTGTGTTTGTGTTTATTTAATAATTTCAATAAAGCATGCGACTTAGTAAACTTGCTAATGTTGGTTAGGCAATAAGTTGTATACTAATAGAATGTCTTGAATGCTTGCTCCTCTTACTCATTGTTTGTTTGTGCTATTCTTTGTTTGTTTGTCTTAACTGATTTATCCCATAAAGATGATTTAGATTCCTTATTTTATTTAAGCGGTTAAAAACCAAAATTTCTAACTTTTATATTATAAAATTCTGATTAAGACCCAATACAATACTTAGCAACCAATCATCTTTTGTGCTTGTGTATATTTAATTATATCGTCTTATAGTAAAATAAGAATTGAAAAAATTCGTATATTTTTTCATACAATACTAGCAATCACTCATATTTTGTGTTTGTGTTTATTTAATTATTTCAATAAAAGCGTCGACTTCCATAAACTTGTTAATCTTTGGTTAGACAGTTAGTTGTATCTGAATAGAATGTCTTGAATGCTTGCTCTTGTTATCTATTGTTTGTTTGTGTTATTCTTTGTTTGTTAGTCTTAAGTGATTTATCTCATATACATGATTTAGGATTCATATCTTCAATTTTTGTTTAAAATTCACTTTCATTTTAACATTACCATTTATTTTATTTAAACGGACAAAAAACAAAATTGCTAACTTTTATATTATAAAACTTATTGATTAAGCCTAATACAATACTTAGCAATCAATCATATTTTTGCTTGTGTTTATTTAATTATATCGTCTTATAGTAAAATAAGAATTGGAAAAATTTTGTATATTTTTTCATTCAATACTTAGCAATCACTCATATTTTGTGTTTGTGTTTATTTAATAATTTCAACAAAGCATGCGACTTAGTAAACTTTCTAATCTTTGGTTAGGCAGTAAGTTGTATACTAATAGAATGTCTTGAATGCTTGCTCTTGTTACTCATTGTTTGTTTGTTAGTCTTAAGTGATTTATCCCATATAGATGATTTAGGATTCTTTATTTTATATGTTTTCATACAATAATTAGCAATCACTCATATTTTGTGTTTGAGTTTACTTAATTATTTCAATAAAACGTCGACTTCCATAAACTTGTTAATGCTTGTTAGACAATAAGTTGTATACTAATGGAATGTCTTGAATGCTTTCTCCTCTTACTCATTGTTTGTTTGTGTTATTCTTTGTTTGTTTGTCTTAAGTGATTTATCCCATAAAGATGATTTAGGATTATTGATTTTAGTTTTGTTTAAAAGTCACTTTCATTTTGAACATAACCATTTTTTTATTTAAACGGACCAAAACAAAATTTTCTAACTTTAATATTATAAAATTCTGATTAAGACCCAATACAATACTTAGCAATCAATCATATTTTGTGCTTGTGTTTATTTAATTATATCGTCTTATTGTAAAATAAGAATTGGAAAAATTTATATTTTTTTCATACAATACTTAGCAATCACTCATATTTTGTGTTTGTGTTTATTTAATTATTTCAATAAAACGTAAACTTCCATAAACTTGTTAATCTTTGGTTAAGCATAAGTTGTATACTAATAGAATGTCTGAATGCTTGCTCTTGTTACTCATTGTTTGTTTGTGTTATTCTTTGTTTGTTAGTCTTAAGTGATTTATCCCATATAGATGATTTAGGATTATTTATTTCGTATATTTTTTCATACAATACTTAGCAATCACTCATATTTTGTGTTTATGTTTATTTAATTATATACGTCTTATAATAAAATAAGAATTGGAAAATTTTCATATATTTTTTCATGACATATTCTCAATCTTTTATTTATTTAGAAAATATTATTAAAAATACTTTTATTTTTCATATAAATATTTATTAAATTGTAATCAAGAAAATAATTAAAATTAAATGTCAATTATGTTATATCATTTCAAAACATATTCTCAATTTTTTATATATCACCAAAAAACTATTAATTAATAATGAAATAAATACTTTCACTTTTCCTATAAATATGTAATTTTATGTAATAAATTGTAATTAAGAAAATAATTAAAATTAAATGTCAATTATATTATATTAGTTATATAAATAATTAAATTAAATAGATTTGAATAAATATATGATACTTAAATACACCTATTTATAATAGAATGTTTTAATAAAAATACATAATAGAATTCGAGTCTATGATACTGGGAATCATTATATAAATTAGAGAATTTCTTGATAGATTTCAACGTAACTTTAATAGTTAGCAAACTTAATTCCATTTTAGTTTCATATATTTTTTAATTTATGTATTAAATTATATAATTATACACTTTATTTTCTTTTCAGAAGGTATAATAATGGTATATATATATATATATATATATATATATATATATATATATATATATATATATATATATATATATATATATATATATATATATATATATATATATATATCAAGTCGAATTCTTCAAATTAAGATAAACATGTATACATATTTTTATAATTTTAAGAGATTTAAGTTTGTATTAAAGAAAATATTCTATGTTATGCTAAAAGTACTATATTATACATTATGTAAATTAAGTATAATATTTATTTATATAGAATATTATTTCTAATATATACAAAACGTCACTTACAAATAAATTCTACTGTAGATGAAGAAAACAAAAAACATATTAAATTTAAATAATTTAAAAAAGTGGACGTGATAATAATAATAATAATAATAATAATAAATAAACATAAACTTTAAGATTAAATCGTTGATTTTCGCGATTTTCGTGAATAGCGATTTCTGACGAAGATCTACTTGTGTGAACTGTGATTGTAAGAGAAGTTTATTGAACCTTTGGTGTTGGTTTAAACTCCTAACCCTAGGGTTAGGGACCACAAGGGGATTTAGGTTTATTGAAAATCCAATGTTGAAGTTTGAATGGGTCGTGGTCGGCCAAAGAAGTAACGATGACCCCCGAGTGTTAGGGTTTTCTCGGCTACTTCGATTTCAGCGGGGAAAGGGAACACATGGACAAAGGAGATTCACGAGACTGTAGTGAGTAAAGAGGCAAAAAATGATGGCGCTACCCCTCAACTATGGGTGGATATCATTAAGGGAAATAGAATTCCTTCGAATGGTAGTGAGCTGCGATATACGGCGCCGACAGTTGTAAACGGAGAAATTGAAGTTCACATTGAAGAAAAGGATGTTGTGTCTGAAATGGAATTTTGGAAGAATGTGTTGATCATGTATGTCATAGGTAACGACCTGTCCATGAATGCTGTGAAAAAATTCATGATGACCACATGGAATTTTATCACCCTTTCTGACCTTTACTACAATGAGGAAGGATATTTCCTCATTCGCTTTAGGACGCACGAAGACAGAGATGTTGTTCTCATGAGAGGCCCGTATACCATCTTCAAAAAGCCGATTATCCTTCATGAATGGACCCCAAAATTCACACTGAAAAAGGATGTGCTCAGGACTCTGCCCATCTGGGTGATTTTTCCACAGTTGCCTCTTTACTACTGGGGAGAAGATAGTATTGGAAAGATTGCTAGCGCTATTGGCAGACCACTTCTGACTGATGAGTGCACCTCAAAGAAACTCAGGGTATCTTATGCGCGTGTACTCATTGAAGTTGATGTTACAAAAGAACTAAAGTCACAGATAATCATCAAAGATCCGCAGGGAGGAAAATTGACACAAAAGGTTGATTATGAATGGAAACCGTTGTTTTGTCCCAAGTGCAACACAGTTGGTTATGAGTGCAAAAAACCAGAGGTAACAACCAAGAAGAAAGTGGAGAAAACAAAGGTTTGGGAACACAAAGGTTTGGGGACACAAGAAAACAGTAACAGTGGCCACAACTGTTGAAAAGGAAAAAGGAAAAGAACAAATAAAAGAAAGTGATACCAAAAAGGATGATGAGGAGAGACCTTGGACAATTGTTAAAAACTCTAAGCATCGAGGAAAAAGCCCAACTGCTGAGACAATTGATTGTGCAAATGATTTTAGTGCTATTAGAATGGGGGAATGCTCTACCACTTTTGAAGTACAATGATAGTTTAGAATGTTCGAGGGATAAATAAATATGCTAGATGTCAAGAGGATGGAGCCCACCTCAGGAATCTTAAAACATCTTGTTTAGCATTACTTGAAACTAGAGTTAGAAATCCTAACAGTTCCACTGTTACGAAAAGATTGGGTTTCAATTGGCAGTTTATAGACAATTATGAAGCTCACAATAATGGTAGAATTTGGTTACTTTAGGACCCAAATTTCTGGCATATAATACCTATATAGAAAACTGACCAACTCATCCATAGTGAAGTACAGACTCCTAAGGGTGATTTCTCTCATTGACTCTCTGGGATCATATCAGTAGGATTGGTGGTAATATAAATAAACCTTGGACTACCATTGGTGATTTTAATAACGTCCTTAAAATATCTGATAGAATTGGTGGCAATCTTGTCCAAGCTATTGAATACTTGGGATTGGAACAAATGATGAGAACTTCAAATTTGTTTGAGCACCCTTCAAGTGGACATCATTTTACCTGGTCCAATAAACGAACTTCTGGGATGATATACTCCCGGATTGATAGAGCTCTGTGTAATCCTGAATGGTTCACTAGATACCCAAACTGCGAGATAGAGATCCTCAACCATCATATTTCAGATCATTCCCCTCTGAGGGTGCAGCTGGATAGTTCCCAGATTTGGCCAAAACTCAGGAAAAGATTTCAGTTCCTCAACTGTACTATTGATTGCCCTGAGTACATGAACAAATTAAGAGATAGTTGGAACCAACCAATTTCTGGGAGACCCATGTTCATTGTTTGTCAAAAGCTTCTGAGACTTCAACATAGTATTCGAAGTTTGAGTAAATCAATTACTGGTGGAGTCAGAAATCTGCAGGATAGTCGAACCAAACTGCACCTTGCCCAGACAGCGCTAGCTGCAGACCTTTTTAACACAAGCCTGTGTTAGGATGTAAAATTCTGGAATGATGAAGTGATTAAGTACCCTGAGATTAAGGAGAATATTCTGCAGCAAAAATCCAAAACAGATTGGATAAAGCTTGGTGATGGAAATAGTCCCTATTTCTACGCAAACCTCAAATCTAAAAGCAAGCAGACTCTGATCAGGGAGCTTATGGATGAGCATGGAGTGAGATTCACTAAGACACCGGAAATTGAAAAAGAAGTCCTGAGGTTTTATAAAGAACTTGTGGGAGAGGCCTCCTCCAGCCTAACTCACGTTGATATTCATGCCCTTAGAAGTGGAAATCAGCTCAGCTGTGATAATCAAGCCACCCTTATCAAACCTATGACAGAGGATGAAATTTGGAAGGCTGTGCAGAGCATGGGGGACAACAAATCTCCTGGCATCGATGGTTTTAATGCAAAATTCTTCAAGAACAATTGGAATGTGATTAAGACATATGTGATTAAAGCAGTCCAGGATTTCTTTGAGAACTCTAGACTATACAAAGCAACAAATTGTGTATTGGTAACTTTGATCCCAAAAACCAAAGGCGCAAAAACCATGAAGGAGATGAGACCAATAGCGTACTGCACTGTCATCTATAAAATCATCTCCAAAATTCTCACAACCAGACTGAACATGGTCATCACCAGCATTGTGGATGATAGCCAAACTGCCATCCTGCCAGGAGATCCATTCATGACAACATTATTATGGCGTATGAGCTTTTAAGAGGTTACACCAGGAAACACGTCTCCGCCAGATGCACCTTAAAAATTGATCTTCATAAAGCTTACAATACTGTGGAATGGAATGCCCTCGAACAAATCATGCACGAGCTGAGTTTTCCTGCGAAGTTTACTAGATGGATCATGACTGCTGTGAGAACAGTTTCCTATAGATACCTGATAAATGGCTAAATGAGTTATTTCCTGGAAGCAAAGCGCGGATTATGTCAAGGCGATCCCATATCCCCTTTGCTTTTTGTTCTAATTATGGAGTACCTACATAGATGCCTTAGAAACTTGAAAGACACCCCTAACTTCGATTTTCATCTGAAATGTGCGAAATTAGGCATAACTAACATCTGTTTTGCAGACGATTTACTTCTTTTCTCTCGTAGTGATGCAGTTTCTGTGCAGCTCCTGATGGAAAGATTTAACAAATTCTCAAAGGCAACTGGACTCAAAGCTAATCCAGCAAAATGCAAGCTTTATTTTGGAGGCACATCCGATATCGTCCAAAAGCAGATTATTAAGGAGACCTCTTTTGGGAAGGGGGAAATTCCTTTCAAATATTTGGGAGTGCCACTGTCCAGCAGGAAACTCAGTTTGAATCAATGTCAGTCGCTCCTTGATAAAATGTTGAACAAAATCCACCACTAGTCTGCTTCCCTACTCAGCTATGCAGGTAGACTTGAGCTGCTGAAACGCGTGCTTCTGAACATCTATGATTATTGGATGCAGGTTTTCCCTCTTCCAAAGAAAATTCTGGAAAACATTAATTTTGTCTGCAAGAACTTCCTTTGGTCAGGTAAAGCTTGTGGTCGAAAGTCCATGGTGGCGTGGCACAAAATTTGTGTTCCTAGGAATGCTGGTGGATGAAATCTAAAATCTTTGGTGGATTGGAATAGAGCTACCATGTTGAAGTTGCTCTGGAACATCCATCAAAAAGCTGATAAACTTTGGATTCAGTGGATTAATGCCTATTATATGAAAGGTGTTGATATTCTGCAGTGGCAGTCTAGGGATAATATTTCCTGGATGGTTAAAAGCATCTTGAAGGGCAGGATTTGGATCCAACAGAGTGCTTACTGGACTGATAGCATAAATAGGGGTGTATTCACTACAAAGCAAATGTACGACGACATCAGAGGCAATACAGGGCTGGTAAATGGGAGGAAATTGTTCTATAACAATGCTGCAAGACCTCATGCCTGTTTTAATCTTTGGCTGACTGTCTGGAACAGAATCCCAACTAAAGACAGACTTGAGAAAATCAGGATTCTCACTGATGGAAACTGTCAGTTCTGCGATAAAAAAGAATCCATAAACCAACTTTTCCAGTGTGACTATACTCAGCAAATCTGGAAGCAAGCCCTTAATTGGATTGGTTATCAGCGTGATAGTAAACCACAGGATGAAAGATTTGCTCATTCAGAAGCGCAAAGAAAGGATGGCGTAGAACCTTACTTAAGATGGTAAGTGCTGAAGTCATATATCATATTTGGCAAAATAGAAATAGTTTGGTGTTCAACCAGAAAGTGGCTAGTATCAACATCATTCACAACATCAAGTTTATTGTGGCAATGCGTAGCAGCATGAAGAATACTCTCAAGAACCATATTAATCTAGATACGTTGGAGATTATTTAAGTTTTGTTGTTCTTTCGATTTTGTAAGTAGTCCTAGTGTTCTTGATGTTTTCTTTTGACTTTGTACTCACTTGTTTTGGTAATAAAGTTTTCTTTGCACCAAAAATAATAAATAAACATAACAGAAACACGCAAACATAGAAAGTGTAAATTAAAGGTATAATATTTTGGTAGTATGTTACATATATTCTGATTTATAAATAAAGAAGAAAAATTTACTTAAAGTTTTCCAATCCCTTTTGAAGCACAATGAAATAAATTTTAGGATACTCTACTCATTGTATATGTGGGTGAGAAATTAGAAAGGCAAAAGACTAGGTTTGAAAAAAACTTATGAGTAGGTAAAAAATAAAATACACATGATTTGAAGCTGGTCATGTTCTTTTGAATATCACACTCATCAAAGAGAGAATATGAAAGAGAAAGAAATATATTGAATAATATTTTAAATTGAAGAAAGATTGGAAGAGGGTGGTCGTGTTCTTTTGAATATCACACTAATGAAAGAGAGAATATGAAAGGAATGAAATATATCGAATATCATGTTAAATTGAAGAAAGATGGGAAGGGGGTATAAGAAGTTGTGTATGAGAGACATTTTATGCATTAAGTATGAGCTCTAATTTTTGATAACCAATTCAGTTACATGCGGTTATAATGTGTATAATATTATAACATATCGTATGAGCTCTAATTTTATTCGGTTTGTTTTTTATTATAAATCGTTTCAAAAATAAAATTTATATTATAATACAAGTCATTTTATAATTTTAATAAATAATTAAAGATATTTTTTATTATATCTTTATATATTTATAATTTTCTCTTTTCAATCATGTAAATTTATCTTCCACATTGTCATCAATGAATGATAATTTTGTAAAAAAATTCATTATTTTTTATTTTAATACAATAATTATTTTTGTAATATGTGTGAAAAATTTAAAACAACTTACCGGAGGTAGTATAAAAGATTAACAAGTAAGATATTTGTGTGAACCCGTCGTATATATATATATATATATATATATATATATATATATATATATATATATATATATATATATATATATATATATATATATTTTAAAATGAGTCTCTTAATTATAAAGTGAATTATATAAATTTAATTAATTAAAATAAAATATATATTATATCGATAATAATTCATGATTTAAAGTATATTATTATTTAAAAAATTGATATAAATATATAATATTCATAAAAAATTATTTGATGTTAATGAATAGTAATTAAAATATGTTTCGAGATGGAAAGTAAAATAACGCATACTTGTTAAATTGGATTGGTAACATTATTATTTGTTTTAATGAAACTAGGAATTTTGCCTCTTAAGTAAAAATAATTGTTGATTAAAATAAAATAGATAACATGATATAGTGATCTGTAAAATAGAAAACAAATTTTGTGATAAAATAAATTATTTTATTAAAATTATATAAAATATACTAATTAATATTTTCAATAGTAATAAATAAATAAAATTGACTAAATACGTCGTAAAAACTAAAATAAAATTTTTCAAACTCATATTCACATAAATGTAGACTTGAAAATATATAATTAAAAATATTCTTTACAATAATATTTTATTAAAATTACTTATATGATAATTTTAAAGTGTGAAAAAATGAAAGATTTGAATTTTAAAAGTGTGAAAAAAAATAGAATTTCGAATTTTGAATATAATTGATTAAAATAATATAAATAAATGAGGTGGAAAATAAAAAAATAATGAAGGAGAAAAAATATAAGGGTATTTCTTTTAATATTTTTTAATTATAATAAAAGATTTTATCTAATTAAAAAAATTACAATAAAATATGTCATTTATATTTCATGCCATTTTTCTTTGCTCACTTGAGCATTTTATTTTCTATGTCATTTTTCCTTTTGCTCACTTGAGCATTTTATTTTTCTTGTTATTTTGAATTTGCTCACTTGAGCTTTATTTTTTTTATTTTTTCCAAGATACCTAATAATTCAACTTAAACATAAAAAACTTTTAATTGGACTTGATTACTATCCTTATGCTCGAAGTTTGACTTTTGGATTTAGGATTAGTACCCTTACCTCAGCTTGGAGATTTTTGTGCCCTTGGTGTTATTCTGTCTTGCTTGGTTATTATCTTTGTATGCAGGTTATTCCGTTATACTCGGTTGATAAGTGCCAAAATTTAGTTATTTTGTATATATGTTTAGTGGCACTTATCGGTTCTTTTGTTGATATTCTTCGAATAAATCCCCCGCTTTTTGTATAAATGTGTACATAATAGAATAATTGAGTTTTTGTGTCAATATTGTATCATTTGATAGTTTTTCATATCTTTTGTACGTATTCATTCATAATTGTAGCATTGAGTAATAAAGTGTCAAAGACACAGCTTCAAACGCGCGATTTGGGCAACTCATCAACGAATAAAGCTCAAATTCAAAGAATAAAAATCATCAATTTGGTTTATATTTTATCATGGTTAGATATAGAATTGAATAAGCTTTCCAACACTTCAAACCGGGCGCAATTCCGAGTTACGGTTCTCAAGATATGGCAAAAACAAGATGCTGAACATCACATACCGCGCTTAGCGTGAATACCGCGCTTAGCGCGCCCTGCGACTTCAGAATTCTTTAAAAGGGGATAAAAACACATTTTTAGGTTATGGGTTGGGTATTTTTGAGTCCCAACACCATCAACATCATTTTTTTGATAGATTTGCTTAGAAACCAACATTGGAGCTTGCATTTGGATGATTCGGAGTCGAATCTCCCGTCGATTGGTGTTGACAAACCAAGAAATGTTTGGTTCCTCTTCTTCTCTTCTCTTTGTAATCTCTTTTGTTGGGTTTTGTATGTATATCTACTCATAACTCATGTATATTTGTTACCTCTGATGTTATATAAAGTTTGCTTTACGAATCTGTGTTGGTGATTGTCTTAGGTTTTTACTCTATGTTAGGGATTTGAGCTTTACTAGAGATAGATTGCTTAGATTCTTTCCTAGGATGATTATCTGTTAGTTTCTGAATGCTTGAAATGGGTTAAGAGCTGACATTCACTATAGAGTATCTGAACTTAATGCCTCTACGTTGGTGAAGTATGCTAAAGATGGGTATGGAGGTGGCGATTGACGGTTGTTGAGATAGGCGAAATGACTATTGAGATGATTCGGGAGGATTCTCAATTTGGGTTAGAAATAACCAAGGTTGTGAGAGGTATGTGATGACACGGACGAGTATCGTAGGCCGAGTATAACATGGGTGGTAGATTTAAGTCTGTGACGGGTAGTTTACATTCGTTCCGGATAAGCTGTCTATCCTTTATACTTTTTTGTTCATTTACTTTTTGTCTTTTATTTTCATTTCTTTTAATCTCAAACTCATTAATGATAGAATTGTCGAAGAATTAATAACCAATCTCTGTGGACACGATATGGTATAACCTAACCGGTATATATCACCCGGTAAAAATAATACCAACTCTTTGCTTGTCGCTTTACCGCTGCAACATCGGTTAAGAGTGGATTTCCTCCAAATACAGCCATTACTCTGCCCGTTTTTCTTTCTTGAGACAAGAGTTCATCTGAGGCATTGATTTATCCGAAGCTTGGTTTTTTCGTCTGGTTATTTGTTGCTTGTGTGGTAATCCAAAGAATGGGATATGGTATTGGCTCTTGATGTCAAGTACTAGTTTTTTTCACCCGGTTAGATCTTTCTTTACCCTTTACTTTTTACCTTATACACTTAGGTTAGCCTCTTCATCTCCTCCCATATTCTTTAATTTTTAAAATCTTCTCTCTCTTTTCAAAGGATTCTTGTTTTCAAAACTCGAACCGCTTTCATAAAAAACTTGGATTTAGGTCCTTGTATTTTTCAAACTTCTTTTTCTTAATAAACTTTCAATTCATTTAATAATACTTTGACTTTTCTTTTGTTAAGACTAAAAAACACCTAACCTCATTCAAACTTTGTGAGTCCTTTGTGGCTTTTCTAAACAAATATTTTCATAAAAGTAACCAACATACAATTTTAATCCTTTTTACCCGAACTACATTGGGTTTTGATTTCAACATTTCACATCGTTTGTATGTAGGACTGGAACTCATTGGAAGTTCTATCAAACCAAAAATTGTATAAAAAAAAAAACACTTCTCTTTCTCACCCCCACCATCCATTTTGTACATATACTCTTTTTTAGCACACATATACAAATTTTCAAAAAGGTTCATATGGAGTACCGTAGATGCTTTGGGTTCCTAACACCTTCCCTTTGCATAACTAACCCCCGGTCCCAGATCTCTGGTCTTTTTTGTTAAGATTTTATTCGCTCTTTTTCCTAGTCCTTTGGATAAAATAAAAGCGCGATGGCGACTCTTTTGTTATTTTTTGAGTTAAGTCAATTCAATGGCTTATACTCGCAGTCGTTACAGTTACTAGGGGATAATTATACCTTGTGAGTTATCTTAACAAGTAATAAATGTGTGGATTTGGTCAACCAATCCATAATCACCCAAATAGAATCATGTCTACCCATGGCACGAGGTAATCCCAAAATGAAGTCCATGTATATGTTATCCCACTTTCATATAGGGATATCTAAAGGTTGTAACGTGCCACCGGGACTCTGATGTTCTATTTTCACTTGTTGACAAATCACACACTACTCCACATAATCCACAACGTCCTTTTCATACCGGGGCGCTAGAAATTCTTCATTATGTCTTGGTATATTTTGGTTGATCTGGGATGAATGGTGAATTTACTCTTGCGGGCTTCATTCGAAATCAATCTTCTTAATTCTGCATCATTGGGTATACATACCCTTCACTTAAACAAAATAAATCCATCGAATGCTCGAAAGAAATCCGGAAGAATTTCCTTAGCTTGCAATTCAGCATCAGACCACTGCGCCCGACGGATTATTTCTCGCAACTCATTCTCAATAGTCAAATTACTGATCAATAAACCTATTGGTGCCCACTCAACTTGTAGATCAAGAATCCTAAATCTCTCCAAAATATCACACTCCGTCATCATCAGTTCGACAATGAGAATCTATTTTCTACTCAAGGAATCTACCACCTTTTTAGCTTTTCTGGGATAATACATCAGATCAAATCAAAATCCTTGATATATTCTATCCATCTCCGTTGATGCATGTTGTGTTCTTTTTTTTAACAAAGAGATACTTCATGCCCTTGTGATCGCTAAACATCTCAAAATGAACTCCATACAAGTAATGTCTCCACACATTAAGTGCGGAAACAATTGCAGCAAGTTCAAGGTCATGAGTATGATAATTATCTTTGTGGGGTCTCAATTGTCAAGGTTCATAAGCTACCACTTGTCAATCTTGTATTAGCACTCCACCTAACCCCTTCTTGGAGGAATGATAGAAAAATGTATATGTTCGTTCTAGATCTAGAATAACTAACACCAAAGCGGTAGTCAATTTCTACTTTAGCTTTTGAAAAACTTTGCTCACATTCAAAATTCCAACTGAAAGAAACTTCCTTTCTCGTAAGCCTTGTCAAGGGTAGTGCCAACTTAGAAAATTCCATAATGAATCTTTGATAATAACCTGCCAACCCTAGGAAACTGCGGACCTCAACTACATTCTTGGGCTGTCCCCAATTCGCCATTGGTTCCACTTTGGATGGGTCTACGACTACATCTTTTCCATATTTAACATGTTCAAGGAACTTAACTTCGGAGAACCAGAACTCACACTTTCTAAACTTTGTGAACAACTACTTGTCTCAAAGAATAGACAACACGATTCTCAAGTGTTCCATATACTCCTCAATAGTTCGAGAATAAATCAAGATGTCATCTATAAAAAACACCACAGGAATCTCTGACACACTCTTCATATCTTCTAAATCTGTGGTGAGAACCAAAAGAAATGATTTCTCTTGTGAAAAAAGATAACTTTCCATGTTAATTTTACGTTCAATCAAATTACCAATAGCATCAATGGGAGTAGTCTCTTCAGCAGGAACAAAGATATCCTTCTATTTACACCTAATGTACACTGAGTTAGCTGACAACTAGTTCATACCCAATATCACATCGATCTTCTTAAGTGACATACAGATAAGATCAATCAAGAATTTACGACCGTTGAGTGTGATAGAATAATCTTTGCAGACTTTCTGGGCTTCTACTATATCATCAGTAAACGACAAAATAATCATAGGATTAAGAAGAATATTTTGTTTAAAACCAAGTTGTCACACACACTAATTAGAAATAAAGGAATGTGTCACTCCACAATCTACTAGTACAAACAATGGTAAATGACTATCAAGTGAGAGTTCTGGAAGATGGATACAGTTTATCTCTGTTTCATATTCGTACAGGTTCCAGACCTTGGGTTGTGAAGGCCTTGAAGTAATGTCATCTATAATGTCTTGACTTCATTGGATTAAGAATTTGTTTCTCAAATATGTCTAGCTGTGTTGAGTAGACTAAATACTGACTGGTCCTCTTAAGTAAGATGGAGTTTATTGATTGAAACTTGATTATTTTATCAAGTCTCTATGAACATGGAACTCCCGTTCTGTTGAAAAGTCACCCAAAACAATGTTGATTATGTATGGAGTGCTGCCTATATCTACGATATAGTTTTGGAATATGATCAATTACTACTCATGTGTTTCATGCAAATAGAAGTGAATAGGTTACTATGTGTTTGATTCTTAAGAAGAGGAAGTTCTTCTTGATTTCATGTTGTAATGGTCAACATTAATATCGATGAGACTTAGAAGAAGGATGTCATACAAATACTTTACCATTTGTGAGAAGATAGTTCTATCAAGTAACTGTGCCTCTAATAGAAACTATGAAGGAAGGAGAGGGAGGAAATGTTCCTCTAACTTAGGTTTCATGTAACTAAAGACTAATACTCTGACGAGCGCATTTGATTTTCCTGACGTGTTGATACATATCTAAAATTTGAACATTATACTTCAGAAAGTTGTTGGGAGCTTATTTCTCTCTGTGGACTTCTAGGCTTATGGCAACCTAATTAAGCTGCATGGTGAATTAAGAACTAACGTGGATGGATTTTGTGATAAGAAGTTGATATCCTAAATGATGATGTAACATCATACTTGTTAATGGTTGTCTTTAGGAGATGCTTGCAATTCTGAATGGTGCAAATAGCATTTGCAATTGGTATTCAGTCCTTCTGAGGGATCAGAAGACCATTGATCACCTCTGTAGAAAGTTGTTATGGCTATACACAAGAGAGGTTGTGTCTAAAGCATGGGTTCAAAAATTTCAAGTGAAGGCTACATGAGGAGTATGAGAGTTTATTTCTCTTAATTGTATCATATCTTTTTGTTGCTGCGGTAAAGCGACAAACAAAGAGTTGGTATTATTTTTACCGAGTGATATATACCGGTTAGGTTATATTGTATCGTGTCCACAGAGATTAGTTATTGATTCGTCGTTCGATAATTCTACCGTTAATGAGTTTGAGATTAAAAGAAATGAAAATAAAAGACAGAAAGTAAATGAACAAAAAGTATAAAGGATAAACAGCTTGTCCGGAACGAATGTAAACTACCCGTCACAGACTTAAGTCTACCACCCACGTCATACTCGACCTATGATACTCATCCGTGCCATCACATACCTCTCACAACCTTGGTTATTTCTAACCCAAATTGAGAATCCTCCCGAATCATCTCGATAGTCATTTCTGGCCTATCTCAACAACACAGAAATCAACTACGTCACCTCCATACCCATTTCTAGCATACTTCACCAACGCAGAGGCATTAAGTTCAAATACTCTATAGTGACTGTTAGATCTAAACCTATTTCTAGTATTCAGAAACTAACAGATAATCATCCTAGGTAAGAATCTAAGCAATCTATCTCTAGTAAAGCTCAAATCCCTAACATAAAGTAAAAACTCAAGACAATACCCAACACAGATTAATAAAACAAGCTTTATACAACGCCAAGGGCGACAAATATACATGAGTTATAAGTAGAAATACATACAAACCCAACAAAAGATAAATACACAAAGAGGAGAAGAGATAAACCACAGATCTACACTGGTTGTCAAAGCCAATCGAAGAGCAATCCACCTCCAATCATCCACGAGCAAGCCCTAATGTTGTTTTCTAAGCTAATCTACCAAAAATAAAGGTTGATGGAAATGGGGATCAAAAACCACCCCAAAATCATAACCTAGAAATCTTTTTTGAAAAGTATTTATAAACAAAATCTCGTAGACCGCACTAAGCGCGACTTACTTTATTACTTAAAACCTCCTTACAGCGCTAAGCGCGCTCAGAACCGCGCTAAGCGCGAAAGTTGTTGTTTGTCTTCCCAAAAATGCGTCTTCGGAGCCGTGTCTTCGACACTTTATTCCTCCATGATCCAAATATGCAACAAATACCTACAAAAATAGATACAAAACTATCAAACGGTATATTATGTACGCAAAACACAATAAAACGTATTTACAACAAAAATTGGGGTTATTCAACGATTATTAACAAACAAAAATAGATAAGTAGCACAACATATATACAAAATAACTACATTTTGGCACTTATCAACTCTCCCCAACTTGACACATTGTTTGTCCTCAAACAAAGTCAAATAACAGAAACAAAAGGCGATAATCAAAGAATCACGAATCAACAAGTTTTAAAGCGGAAAACAAATGTATGGTTCAAACGAAAAATGTACACGACAAATACAAACTTACCACCATCCTACAACGATAACATATAAACGAAACAAATCCTAAGTACAAAAATCATGCAAAATATTCTTAAACAAAACAAGCTCAATCATGAATCACACCTAGCAAAAATTCATCGGTAGATGAAGAACACACAAAGGTGAGGGATAAAAAACACTCCTCCACAATCTTGCAAACAATAGACTAAATTATGCATTCATCCAAAAACGTATTGAAAATACAAATGCAAAAATCACAAGGGATTTTCAAGGTTGTAATGTGGCTTGGTTAACAAACAAGTGATAAATCCTAAATCTAATCGAAACAAAAACTTGCCTAAACCTAAGGGAGTGATCAACTCACAAAGTTCCAAACAATATAATTTCAATCAAACTTATTCTTCATCACAAATTTCACACCAAACACACCTCACTTATTAACATAACATTATTCCTACTCTTTTTGTTTTTCTTTTTCAAAGCTTTTCTCTTCTTTTTTTTCTTTCTTTTTCTAATCTTTTTCTTTTTCACATTTTTCTTTTCTTTTCTTTTTCTTTTCTCTTAACCTCATTCCAACCACAATATAAGTATATAAACATTTCTCTCCCCAACTTGAATTCAACCAACATTAATGTGTGAATACTCCCTACTTTCTAAGGCAAGGTAAAAATCCATACAACAACATATAGTTGAGGTTTCAAGAAACAAAGAAATCAACATCCATACAAAAAAAAGTGAATTGACACTCATAGACAAGCATCAAGTTCAAATAAAAATGGATGTTGATAAAAGTTCAAAGGGGTTAACAAAGGTTCACACACTCACAAGGTGAATTGAATATTTGGCCAAGGTAGTTATGCTCAAAATCAAACAAAATGCCTTGATCATTTTCTTGCAATCATACAATCAACACAAAATAAAATATTAAGCATAATAAAATCTAGTTAAAACAAGAATGTGGACTCTCATATGTAAACAATGGAAAGCTTCCTCACATTTATGAGTAAAAAGGGGACTAAAGTGATTCAATCCATGAGCAAGTAATGCAAAAAGAATGAATAGCATGGTAATTATACAAATGATAAATTTCCTAAACATGTTATGCTATAGAAAGAGATAACGAGTACACAGCGTGTACCAACTTTGAAAATTATCATCACCATACATCCATGAGTTGAAATGATCAAACTCGGAAAATCACCTCAAAAGTCTTCAAGTTACGAACCAAAATTTGAGTCAAACAACAACAAAAGAATTAGAAAAACAATACTAATTTTATTCAATACAAAAAGCCTTGGTGAAAGTGGGAAAAAGGAAAACCAAGTGAAATTTTAAAAGAATTCACTGGCCCTGCATAGCAGAGCGTGCTAAGCGCCCGCAGAGCGTGCTAAGCGCCGATGAAGCGCTAAGCGCTACACTAATTCGAAAAATGACGCAACAGTGCAATGCTATGCAAGCTCCACTTACACACCTATACAATCTCATTTACACATCTAAACAATATTTACAATACATACACACTTCCACAAGCTAAAACACTACAAACTTGTGGAAAATAACAAATTGACATAACAAAAAAAAAGCAAATAACAATACACACAATTAGTGAAAAGGAATTAACAAGTTGAAAAGTGAAAATTTGAAATTAAGAGCAAGTCCTATTTCAACTTGTCAAAACACAAGTCACCACACACATAAGCAACATAAACAAACATGCTTGTTTTACGTTGTAAGCTCGGCCTTTATTGTGCGAGCACTAGTAACCTCCTCTCGTCATGCCATGGTATTGCCACACCGCGCAAACCTAAAGAAAATGTCCTAACAACCACACAACAAACGTTACAAATACGAGACAACTTACAACAATACTTGAAAACAAGGAAAAACACACATATGTACAAGTATGGAAAGTTAACAAAAAATGTACAAGTAACATATACAAATTCATATACAAAGTCTATACAACATATACATTAATTACAAAACTCAAAAACAACAGAATTATCACAATACAAAAACAATAAAACCAATCCCCGGCAACGGCGCCATTTTGTTGCTGCAGTATAGCGGCAAGCAAAGAGTTGGTATTATTTTTACCGAGTGATATATACCGGTTATGTCATATCGTATCGTGTCCACAGAGATTGGTTATTGATTCGTCGAAAATTCTACCGTTAATGAGTTTGAGATTAAATGAAATGAAAATAAAAAGTAAGCGAACAAAAAGTATAAAGGATAAACAGCTTGTCCGAAACGAATGTAAACTACCCGTCACAGACTTAAGTCTACCACCCACGTCATACTCGACCTATGATACTCATCCGTGTCATCACATACCTCTCACAACCTTGGTTATTTCTAACCCAAATTGAGAATCCTCCGAATCATCTCGATAGTCATTTTATCTACTCAACATCAACGTCACCTCCATACCCATTTCTAGCATACTTCACCAACGCATAGGCATTAAGTTTAGATACTCTATAGTGAATGTTAGATCTAAACCTATTTCTAGTATTCAGAAACTAACAGATAATCATCCTAGGTAAGAATCTAAACAATCTATCTCTAGTAAAGCTCAAATCCCTAACATAAAGTAAAAACCCAAGATAATACCCAACACAGATTAGTAAAACAAGCTTTATACAACGCCAAGGGCGACAAATATACATGAGTTATGAGTAGAAATACATACAAAGCCAACAAAAGAGAAATACACAAAGAGGAGAAGAGATAAACCACAGATCTACACTGGTTGTCAAAGCCAATCGAAGAGAAATCCACCTCCAATCATCCACAAGAAATCCCTAATGTTGTTTTCTAAGCTAATCTACCAAAAATGAAGGTTGATGGAAATGGGGATCAAAAACCACCCTAAAACCATAACCTAAAAATATGTTTTGAAAATTATTTATAAATAAAATCCCATGAAGCGCGACTATTACTTAAACCTCCTTACCGCGCAGCCTTCGAAGCGCGCGAAAGTTCTTTGTCTTCCCAAAATGCGTCTTGAACCGTGTCTTGACACTTTATTCTTCCATGCTCCAAATATGCAACAAATAGCTACAAAAATATACAAAACTACAAAGCGGTACATTATAAACACAATAAAACGTATTTACAACAAAAATTGGGGTTATTCAACGATTATTAACAAACAAAAATAGATAAGTGTCACAAAACATATATACAAAATAACTACATTTTGGCACTTATCACTTTTGTAAGAGCTAGTTGTTGCAACACCATGAAGTAATGGTGAAGGATATTTATGCAAATGATGATGTCATATATGATGTTACGACATCATATTGCTTAAACGACTTAGGAGTTTATACTAACCTTTTAGTGTGAAGACGCTCTTGAGAGGGTAGTAAACTGTAATGGGGCTATGTGGTCATCAGACCAGGTGCTCTGACTCATGATGAGATCAAAGTGCTTGTGGAGAATGTGATTGATGGGAATAACATGTTGCCACACATGTTCTAGATGTGTGAAATATGGATGTATTTTCAATGAGCTTAGTCGTTTGTATGTGAATATGTTCATTAGGTGTGCCGAACAAGCAGTGTCAAGCTGCGTATTTTCAAAAGTGTACTAATCAAATGAGATAAGGGAGTTAATATTCTGTTTAGGATGTACTGATGAAGAAGGGTAGTCTTAATACAGATTCCTTGGAGGATAAATGAGTCATGGCTAATTTCTCTTGCAAGAATGTGATGTCAGGATGTCTATACATTATGTTACTAGTGAATGATCAAGTCTCTCTAACTCGAGCTGAAAGAAATACATATTGATGGAAAGCCTTGTGATTATGCTCTATAATGTGAATATTTCCTAGAATAATCTTCTTGAACCACCTTATGACACTAGCCTAGAAAATTTAAGGATGAAGGCTATTTCATTTTTTAAGATAAGAGAGAATAGACAATGTCTGATGGATGTCAGGACATTATTCAGGACATGTCTCTATTAAGATCAATCAGTGGTGACTATGGACAGTGTAATCAAATATGTGTCAGAAGAGTGTAAGATAAGGATCATGCATGCACATTCATTGGAACTTTAATTTTCAGGAGAAACAATCTAGAATAATTAAAGGCATGAAAAATGCTTTGTAAACGGTGCTCACTAAAGAAGATACATTCAACTCTAATATGGATGGTGCACATTTATTTGTTCTGCCTTTATTAACTAAGACCATTTTTATAAACTAAAGAGTTACTTCCTAGGTGTATGCTCGAATATAAAAGGGGTTATCTATTTCTCTCTTCCAAGTTATGTCTTGTTGGGTTGTGGTCTTACGGGTTTTGTTCGTGTTTAGGTGAGTACAATATGGGTATGAGTTTGCTTTGGTTGTCAATTTTTGGCTAAAAGGGGGGAAAAAGGTATTGATCACCACATGGATGTTACGTTTTTCCCTGTAGTTGTTTTGCAATGATGTATAACTTGATTTTCCAACATCATGTTTGAGTCATGTCTCAATTGCTTTTTGTATCTTATGATTTGAGTTATGAATGCAGTTGTGTCCTATATTCTGAGTTATCTAGGTTGATGTTTGGTTGTTGAGGATGAAGTGTCTGATTCTTCTTAATGGTTCTCTTATGCCATCATAGAGGTAGATTCTATTCCTAGATTAAGGGGGAGTAACTGGATAATCTGACACGTGTTCTGGTTATCTTCTTCCTCGTGTAAAGAAATAATAAAAGGTTCTTCCAGCTTAAATGCATTCAAGATTTTTAGTTCAGGATTTTTGTTCCTAAATTTATCGTGCAAAAGTAGCTTTAGCCAAATGTTTCTGGATCTGCAGTACAAAAGGTGGAGATTGAAAGCTCCAAAGATTTGAGCTCTAAAGGTTTGAATAATTTTGGTAAAACAAGATGCTAAATTAGATGTTAAAACATGTGAACAACGTGTCAAATAAATATGCCCTATGCAGAATCATTCGACATCGCTCTTGAGATCAACTGGACAATTGGTTTTAGTTGATATATCTCCGATGCAGAATATTTTGGGAATATTGTGCTATCCTATGTGGCGCATAATTTGAAGATTGAAGATATTCAAGCTGAAATCAAGGTGTTGTGTTAGTTTCTAATTATGGAGATAAATTAGGAAACTAATGATTAAATGATTTATGAGATATTTTCGCTGCCTTATTTGCTATAGGTCAGCAGCAGTTTGTGAAGCCCAATCCAGTTCATTGAAGATTATAAAAGGAAGGCTTAGACCTAGGGATTGTTAACTAATCCTTGTCTAACACTTTGTATAATATTTTTAAGGGTTTAGTATTTTGAGAGTCAAGTACTTTCTTGTGGTGTAAGTCACCCTTTGTATCAATTTGATGCATTGAGGTAGACATAGGTTATATAAAGATTCAAAAGTTTTAGGTAATGAATTATGTATTTTTCTTGGATGAAGCTTTGAAGAAAATCCAAGTATGTTAGTTAGTCAAGAGTCTTGGCTGAACTTTATTCGGAAGGGGGTATCTTTCAAGTAGTGTGATACGCTCACCAGAGGTTGTGGCTATTATATATCATTGATGTGATTTAGGGAGTGATATATGTTTCTCTTATCTTGGATGAGTTTTTGAGATAAATATTGCATTGTGTAGTGGTTAGGTAAATGAAGTTTGTTTACTTGTCAACATGAGGGTATTTATATACAATAATACTAATAATAGTGTAATCTTCTTCATGGCTTGGTAGTCCCAAAGTAGGTGTTGTTGTACACCAAACCGAGTCATCATATCTTTGTGTTATTATCATTCTACATTATTTAATTTTGTTTCTTGGTTGATTGACATGTCATATATAGATGTTGGAACATCTGTCATGACTTTATACTGATGTGTTATAAATCAGTATGTTTTGTTCAGTCTAGATGTTGTTACGTAGATATCAATGTTTCAACATATGTTATGGAAATAGTGATCTGTATACCCAAATTTCAAAAGTTACGATAGCTTATTGTCCCCACAATTTTATTTTGAAGAAAGGAACATATTGTACTTCATTCAGGATAAGCTAAAATCATATATATATATATACATATATATATATATATATATATATATATATATTCAATATTAAAAATCACATGATCAACATGCATATATGCTATCAAGAAATAGTAACATTAGAAATTGAAGAGTTACCTTAAAAGGGGAAATTAAGCTTAAAACAAAAACTGAAGAGTTATCTTAGAAATTGAGCAAAAGGGAAGCGGGTAATAACCAAATCAAAACCTACATGTTCATAAAGTCAACCAATTTAGATATTAGTCTGACATCATCCTTATATAACATGGTATAATTTCTAATTGAATCATAACTCACCAACAACAATTTGAAATCTGCTTCATACCGAACATAAAGTGTTGCAATTGCTACAACCACGACGAAGGGAGGAGACCAGAGGACGAAGATGGATGCACAATGGAATGGGGAGGCCAAATGAGAGAGTCACATATGGAGATGAGACACATTTTAATGCAGATGAAGAGGAAGAAGAAGGAATACTACAAGGAGGAAGAAATAGATTGAGAGAGAGAGATGAAGAGAAAGACGTTTGTGCGTTAGCAACATAGGTTTAGGGTTTGATATGATGTGTGCTTTTTTAAAATGGTTAAAAATGATGAATTGGTTATCTCAGTTGGAAGTGGAAAGGAAAAGTTGCATTGATAATACAAATCAATTCAAATGAAGTGTATTTTTAAAGAATATGGACCTATTTTACTTGGAAACCAAATCTATTGTAAACTTATAAAAATCAAAGTACTATTAAATTACACTAATCACCTAATTAGAAAAATCCTAATTTAGTCTATTTACAAGGGCATTTTAGTCTTTTTAGACCACAACTCTCACCACATTAGTTTGGCATTAATGACATCTGATGTGCCATGCTCTCACGATTTCTTCACCTTTTTAATTATTTTATTATTTATAACTAACAACAATTATGACATTTTTTTTATAAGTACACGTTATAATCACACCTAATTATGTGATGCATACCACTTCCCAAAACCCTAAACCAAACCAATGGTCATTCAATTTGAATTTGATGGGTATTGGAAAATGAATCGTTATTGGGAGATCAATGTTTCCTTCCTTTTTGTCTTTCCACTATCCCCATATTCCCACAAACACACACAATGATTAAGATGAAAATTAAAACCGAGATCCTCTTTTGAACCCCATCACCCATTTTCAATATTTCAGAAGCAGTTTTACAAGTTACATCAACGAAGATCGAAGTACAAACAAAGCGACAATAACTACATTTGAATACCGATCTTAATCAACAAGAATCTACCACTTTACACCTTCCACTCCTATTTTTTTATATTATATTTTTATTGAATCTATTAGCCCTCTATGCTTAGGAGAAGAGGACATCAGAGAAGGATCTGGAGGAAGAAAATGGTGGTGTTGGTGTGTACTCGATGGACTTGACAAAGATGGTATATTTTGGTCTATGATGAATGAAAAGAAATATATTCCCAAAAAATTGGATGGCCATAATGTGTATGATTTTAATATTTCTAAATTTGAAGATCTTTTTCAGATCTAACTATGGATCTTCTCAAAGTCGCAACAATATAAATTTTTTCAGATCTAAAAGGTGAATTTTTTTTCCAAATCTAACTATGCATCTTCTTTAAGTTGCAGTAGTTCAGATTTATTTCACTTTGATTATTATTTATTTTTTTACATTTGAGTGTGGTTTTTCTAAGCTTTTTTCAGTGTTGTTTTCAAGAATTATTACCGTCTCTACAAATAACTAATAAATGTAATTCATTTTTAATTGGTTGAGTTTCGGTTTTAGTATTTTTGTTTTTTAACTTATTCTCTTTTGCTTTTTTTATTAATGATTTATTCTATCTCTTCATTGCTTTTTTTTAATACATAAGGGGTCTAAGCCCCCGGGATTCGGATCGACTGCTCCCTAGAAAATACAAAGCAGAGATTCGGATTGACTGCTCCTTAGAAAAATCAAAAGCTAAATCATTACAAATAAAATCTGGGCAATCCTGAAAGATTCGAATACCCGGATCATGAACCATACTTATCTTGGCCATAGTATCAGCACACCTATTAGCCTCTCGAAAAATGTGTTTGAATTTCACAACCACACCCTCATTGATAAGCAAACAAATTCTTCTCAGCAACCCACAAGCTACTTCGGAATAACACCTACTATCATTAAGCTTCGCAACAATAATTTTGTTGTCTGATTGAAGCTCAATCTGGCGGAATCCTATAGAAATAGCAAGATGAATGCCCTCAAAAACCGCTCAAAGCTCCGCTACTTCAATGCTACAAATACCAATATACTTAGAGAAACCACCGTGCCACCACCCTTCAAAATATCGCAATAAGCCACCACATCTAGCAATGGAGTTGTGATCAACGGAGCCATCTACATTCACACAAATCCAACCTTGGATAGGAGGAGACCGTTTAACGTTATGGCGAATAATATGTTGCCCATAAAACTTATTTTCTAATCTCCAGCTATTCTTATACTCTTGAATATTCCTGCAAATATAAGGCATAAGATTTACCCACAGAATGAAGGAGGAATCATAAACTCTCTTGTTACGCCAAAACCACAGAAGGTGGCAGCCAGTTTCCTAGACCTCCTTCTAGACGTCCGTATTAAAAAGATGAGAAAACATAAGGTTCCACCGGATCCACTCATAAAGACTCAACAAGCTACAACCAGTAAAATGCGTATCACTGAGAAGATCTTTTCACAACTTCCTAGCCACAGTACAGTCTCTCAACACGTGCAAAATATCTTCTTCAACATTGTCACACATATCACACCAAGGCGGACGAAGCGAAAGGTGCTGAAGTTAATTATTCGTGAGCAAGCGACCATGATTCACCAACCACACAAAGCTTTTTATACGCTATGGAAGCTAGAGGTTCAAGATCGCGATCCAAATATCATCAATCTCCAAATGCGAACAATTAGAAATGAAGTTGTAAGCACTTGAGATTGAAAAACTGCCATTTTTCTCAAAGCTCCAATGGAAACTATCACGTCCAAGATCATCACGAGGAGGATAAATAGCAAGGATTTCCGCTACAGTACGACTATCAAACAGACTGCAAAGAAGCTGATTGTTCCATTCATGATTATCATTTACCAAGTCTGCAACCTTTTCTAGCATAATACTCCCCCTGTTACGATTGCCAGTTGACTGGATGGAACCAGAAGTGAGCCACAGGTCATGTCAAATGTTGATCCTCTTACCATCTCCAACATCCCAAATTTTACCAGCTTCAAGGCCACAGCCTCACTATGTTTTTCCAAAGACTAGACTCAATTGCTTTTGCACTGACAGTATAGCGATGGACATCCTCCCTGCCATATTTATTCCGAAGAATTTGACACCAGTGGCTATTATTTCCTTCGATCAATTGCCATCCCAATTTCGAAACACAGTCCTGGTTCATGTGCACCAGATTTCTAAGGCCTAGCCCTCCAAAATGCTTTGGCTTAGTGATATTCTTCCAACTTACCGTAGGAATGTGCTTCTACTCTTCACTATCCCACCAAAGAAAATTGCGCTAAATTTTATGAATTTCCTTGATGCAACTCTTGGGAAAGACACATGTCATCATCGTATAGGTAGGAATTACTTCCAAAACACTTTTTGCCATAATCGTCCTACCTGCAAAAGACAAACTGTGAGCTTTCCAGCTAGTTAGTTTTGCTTTAAGATTCGCCATAATATGTTTATAATCTGTCATTTTTGGGCTTTTCCCTGTGATGGGAACCCCTAAATATTCTTCCAACCCTTTAGCATCCTTGAACCCCGAAATTCGAAGTAACTGAGGCTTCATGTGTCTCAGAGTATTGTTGGAGAACATGATCCTGGTTCGGTCCACATTAACACGCTTCCGAGACATGCTGCAGAAAGAATCGAGCACCTCTTTTAAACCAGTTAGCTGCTTTTCGGTTGCTTTGCAAAAGAGAAGCAAGTCATCCACAAACATCAGATGCGATATGGCTGGACATTTTCTTCCTACTTTAATACCAATCCACTTGCCCTTCTCAACCTCTTCAAAATTCATATGCAACAATTTATCCATACAAAGCATAAAAAGATACATCGACAACAGATCACCCTGCGTAATGCCTTTCTTTGAATTGAAATAATTAGATTTGTTACCGTTCCAGTTAATGTTCATTGTTATAAATAAGATGGAATGCATAATTACATCGATAAGTTTCGTAGGAAAAACAACTTCAGTTTACACCTTGTATATAAAGCTCCAGCTGAGGTTGTCGTAAGCCTTCGCCAAGTCAACCGTAATGGTGCAGTACCCAATTTTGCCTTTTCTACTGTTCATACTATAAAGTCACTCATTAGCTAATATAACATTCTCATGAATGCTTCTACCTGAGATGAAACCAGACTGAAAGAGACCAACAAGATCATTGATGCAGTCCTTAAGCCTATTAATAATAATTTTGATCAGACACTTGTAGATAGTGTTGTAGAGGAATATGGGCCGAAATTGACTGACCTGGGTCAGGTTATCAGTTTTGGGAATCAAACATACATTTGTCTAATTCACAACCTTAATCATATATGGGTTCGTCCAAAGCATGGACACAAATTCACAACAACTTTTCTCCACACACTTCCAGGATTTTTGAAAGAAACCAGCAGGAAAACCGTCTAGGCCTGGAGACTTCCAAGGGCCATTGCAAAGACAGCATTCCTAACATCATCACCACTCTTAATCATGGAAATTTTGTTTCGCCTCATTCTTTGAGTAGCTTTAATATAACAATAGCGTGTATTCTGATCTCCATCAGTAAGCCACTTAGAGCAACTCCTCTTGATAAAGTACTTTAGCCAACTCAATTTGTAAATTCCACTCCAAAGTACTGAGGTCAAAACCACTTCTACCATCATGCATAACTTTTTGAATGCCACCAATACGAGCAAGAAGATGCAATTTTTGCCTTTCCACCTTGCGAATAGATAAATTTGTCCAACTTCTCACATTATCTCTAAAATTGTCCAGCTTGTTCAGAACATCATCACTATCTTGCCAAACGGATGAAACAAATTCATGGTAATGTTCCTGAAGAGTTCACGCACTCTCAAAGTGAAATCTCCACTCCTTTTTGTTCATATTGGGATCAGAAAGATTAATCATAATCGGATGATGGTTGGAGAAATCAACCCGCGGAAGCACTTTGACAAAACCTTGGGGAAATTGAAGTCTCCACGAATCGTTACATAAGGCTTTGTATAGCCTCTCATAAATCCGACCTCCACCATGGTAAATTGGGCCTCACCAAGTGAACTTGTACCCAACATCCTCCAAATCCATCAACTGACAGGCGTTAATTCTATCTTGGAATAACTCACACCGATTTTGAGAAGCTAGGGCACCACCTTTTTTCTCGAGATACTAAGAATATCGTTGAAGTCTCCAACGACCCGACTTTGAATGTTAAGAGTGAAATTCTAATTAATTCACTCTAGAGATCTAATCTTTCTCTACTTCTCGGTGGCATAGTGTAAAGTGCGCTTCTGTCAAGTTGCACTTTTGTATGAAGAAATTGGAAATGGCTATGGAGAAAAGTCACCTTAATTTTATCGACCTTCAAGCCATGGCAATAAACATAACCTCTCACTTGGATCCAACAAAACTATCAAATCCTAAGCTTTTGAAAGTATTTGTAAGATTGTAAGGATCAGTTCGGGTCTCAATAACAACAACAATTATAGGCTTCACACTTTGCACATACTGCTGACAAATTCTAAGAAAGGCACTACTAGCAACACCTCGACATTTCCACATCATTATTTGTGAATAGTTGTATTAACCATAAAAATAATTTAGTTCTAAACTTCAAAGCCCCTAGCCATTCGCTCTGGCGTCTCTTCCACCAACTCCATATCTGAGATTTCTTTCTCCACATCACTATCTCCCTCTTCGTCACTATTATCTTGCTCAGACCACTCAGTTCCTTCCTCTTCAGTTCCATCCTCGACAGTTTCTTCCTCATCAGGGGTTTTTTTAGGTGATGGAATTGTGACTGCCCAAATAATTCAATTATTAAATAATTAAAATTAAAATTATTAATTTAATTAAAAGTTTAATTATTAGTATTTTTGGATTATTGTATTTAATTAATTAATTAAATAAGAATGGAAGTGTTGGGGTGTGAGGTTGAATTGGAGGGTGTGAGGAGTAAAACACTATAATTTTTCTAATTGTTTTACTTCTATTATTTGGAATAATAAAAAGGAATAAATAAAGGAAAAAGAGAAAAGGAGAAAGAATTGGAATATTCACTCTACGTGCATTGGAGAAGAGAAAACAGGAAAAAAGCCAAAGCGTCAGAATTCGAAGAATCATCGCAAGGTAAGGGGTGATTTTTTCTGGTTAATATGCTTTATGGGTTTTGATAATCAATAGGATGGAATAATACATTAGGAATCTCAAATTAGAATTTTCTAGGTTATGCCCTAACAATGTGATCCTACGTAAAAATCCCAAATTGGAATATGTGATCTTATATTCTGTGTAAATTGTTGCCGTTGATTGTGCCAATTCTATGTATGTGTTGTGTTATTGTCAATTGTATGAAAGGATTGCACAAATTTTACTGCTTCTGTTGTATTGTAGTTGTTGGTGATGAATGGTATCGATTGAAATTGCATAACAGTGGAAAAACCGGGGTTTTGGTGGAAAAGCACATGAGTCGACCCAAGAGGTTATGTATCGATACAAGCTGCATTGATTTAAGAAAACAGAACCTGGAAAACTGCTTGCATCGACACATACAGCCTTGCATCGACTCATGTGGCGAATTTGGATGTCTTGAATCGACTCATACGTGGTATGTATCGATACAAGGCGATTTTGTCGATACAAAATGAGCTTGTGTCAACTCATACTGAAGAAAAACAAAAAAGTGGAATTTTGCAGAACGTATGAGTCGACTCGTACGATGCTTGTGTCAATACAAGTTGTGTATGGATCGACACATGAGATTTTGTATCGACTCATACTGTGCTGGAAGTGAAAAATTATTTCTGAAAATTATTTCGGTCATATCTTTGCGACCGTAACTCCGATTTAGTCGTAGTTGGAACCGTTGGAAAGCTGGAAGCATGTACTTGCCTATAAAAAACATTCTTAACACCTAGTAAGTGAATCTTATTGGATTAATATGACTTATGTATGAGGAATTCGTTGTTATTCGTGGTTGTTAAATCGTTGATGTTGTAAATACTGGATATATGTTATATCATGTGTTGTGATGGACGTTATATATGCATGATTATGCTGTGTTGTTTGATGGTGTTAACCATGTATGGAATGATGTTGTGATATCATATTCCTTATTTGAATGTTGCATGCTTTATGTTGTGCATGCATATGCATTCTGGTGGTGGTTAATTCCCATTGTGTGGAATTGGACCTGCAGAGCCAATACCCGTACCTAGTGGTTTAGTGGTGGTGAGGCTAGATTCGTGTCCCAGAGGTATATGGGCGAATCGTTGATTAACGTTGTTTCCGGGGTGTAAATGGAACAGGGTGTGAATTTAGTTCACATTTGGTACCACATGCATTGAGTCTGCATTACATATGGAGTTATAACATGATAGGATGATTTCCAGTGTTATAATTTCATTGTTGTTGTTATTGTGCATAATGATCTATGTGAATTGTAATTGTGTACTACAATCTGATTATGCTAATGAGGGTGAAATAATGTATTGAACTGTTTTATTGTTTTTAGAAACGTATAATGCATTTTAATTGTTGATGAAATCTCACTCTTACTTTGATGATTTCAGATTGAAGTGCTAGCCGCTTAGGAGCTGGTGAGGATAGCTTTGAGCTGTTCTATTTAGGTTGTCCGCGTGTCAGTGTCATGCTCTGGTAGTTGTAACACTGGGGAACGATTGTTTTGGAATTATAGTTTTGAACTTGTTCTTTTTGGTTTATGTTGGAATAATTATGGATTAAATTTATTCCGGTTTTGATGCTATTTTCCGCTGTGTAGAACATATTATTGGTTTTGAATTATTTTAATAAATTTCCTCAGTGAAGCATGACATTTTGAATGATATTTTCTGTTTTAACAAATTGTAATGCCCTTTCGTTTATGTTAACTCTGATTTAATTATTAATTTGTGGGGTAATTTAGAAGGGGTGTTACAATAGTGGTATCAGAGCATAGTCGGTCGTTGTGACCAGTGTCGTAGCGTCTTTATCCCTTTTGTATGCGACTAATGCAAGGTAACATAGGCCAACGTCTTTCATCTTAGAGGTACTAACTTCAGAAGTCCCAAAAGGTTTGGATTGAAGATAGTTGTTTTCCTTTTGGGCTTCAGTCAGGGTTAAGCCCACTACAAGGTCTTCAAAATTATCTTTGTCCATAATTTTTCTGTATGTGTCTTCGCTTTACCATAAATGCATGTTTTCTTGTTCTCCTTGTGTATTCCACGTGTGGTTGAATAATTGCCTTACTAATTTTCCTTTTCTTTTCATTGCGATTAAGCATTTGGGAGTCTCGACCCCTGTGAATAGTTGTCGGCTTCGTATTGATAGTATCTTTAATTTCATTGAAATCGTGTAAAACTTCATTATCAGCATTTTCCATACCTGTAAATTCATCATCAAGGGCATTAAACCTAGATCCCTGAAGACTAGCCACCTTTTTAGTGCCAATTAAAGCTATCAGATCTTCACCATCAATGATGACCACCGACTTCGCCTGTACCTCTTTGCGGAGCATCCACGGGTTTCTAGGTTTGCGATTATTTTGCACCACCACCCATGGCCCATCATCACGCACGACCTCAGTAATCTTACCCTCATCTGCTCTCACTTGGACATCACAATAGTTGCTTCCATTGTGGGTCTTGGTCACCTCAGTGCAACTATCTTTGCTATGCCCATAACAACCACAGTTGAGGCACAGAAGGTGTAATCCTTCGTACTTAATCTTATACTGCCTTCCTTTGATAGCAAAAATTGCAAGAAGCGGTTTTGTTAGATCCACCTGAACACATTGACACACATATTTTCCTTTTTCAATTTTCAGTGTATTACGATCCACTTTAAATATGTTTCCTATCCTCCTGGCAATGAAGGATAAGACTCTAGCATCATAATACTCAAAGGAAGGCATGAAATTCTCACCGGACAACAATTTGCTTAGTAGCATCACTTGATGGACAAAATTTGGTTTCCATTCCACGATAGATAGATAATGATCATAGATCAACCATGGTCCTTCAAGGAGCTCCATGGTCATCATCATTTGGAAAAGAGACCATGTAATATTCGTTACCTAAATCCACAATGTTTAAGCGCCATGGCGAGCCCGTCCGATTCAAGCGGTTCTCAAGAGCTTTATAACCAACACGTTTCCTAGCATCTTCACTATAACTCCATGTTTCAAGGTCAACAATCCTTGCCTCCTCTTTCTCCGATAGAATGATCTCGGGACAATCGTATTCTCCTATCTTCCTTTCCTGAATCTGCATATCTCCAATCTCAGCCATATTAAGATCATCTTCCTCCTCCCGACACTGAGTGTGTCCCATAAGTAAATATTTGTAGGACGCAACACCTTCCTCTCTATGCTCCTTGTGACTCTCCGCCTCTTTTCCTTTGACTTTCTTTGTGCTATGGTCCCGAGGGTCTTCATCGTCGTCGTTCCGGTTGTTCGGTCGTTCATGCCCAAGCAACGTCATTTTTAAGACCATTTTCATCTCTTCATTGTTCTTTCTCAATGTAAGGTGTTACTTTCACTTTTTATCATTTATTATTGATAAAAAAATTACCATTTTCATTACTAAGTTATTGTTGTTAAAATTCTAAGTTAGTTGCTGCAAATAATTTGTGGAAGAAGTGAAGATTGTTTTGTAAATATTTTTATATAAAAGTAATTACTTATAGAATTGATATATGATTTATTGTAAATTTATTAAATTAAATTTTTTCTTATTTGTGAATATTTTAATTTAAAGATGTATTTAACTTAATAACATGATCTGGTTTATTTTTAATGTGTGAAATTCAAAACTTTATTAGAAAAATATTTTAATTTAAATGCAATATCTTTATTTAGATAGTCCTGTTGTCTATCCCTATTTTTCACTTTTCAAAGGTGGAACATTTCTAATTATCCTACTTTTCAAAAAGCAACTGTTTTAAGGCCGAATTATCATTATTATTTTTGTTTTCTCTGTTCCTTTTTCGATGCACGTATACTCTTGACTACTTGCTTAGTTAAATTGAAACTTTTTAACTATTTTGTTTATCATTACTTTTTTAAATTATTCTTTCTATATTTAATAATCCTTAATAACGAAAGTTTTTTATTATTATTAATTTTAATCATTCTTTCTTATCTATACGTATACATATATTGAACTGCTACTATATACAAGCAGTGAATGTTGATAATAATTTTGATTGTCTCAAGAATTCAGAGATATTTGCATAGGATGCGTTTGATTTGTGCCTTCTCTCCTACATTAATAATGATTATGTGTATGTGTTTTCACAGGTGCTATGTTGATATGCATGTTGCTTGAACAAATTGTATGCATTTACAGCTAGACCTCAAATGATCAAACAATGCGACATTTGATATATTGAACCTGCATTGTTTCATGGGCTTGGATTCACACACGACATCAATTATAGAGTTTAGTCAACTTGATAATGGAATTGGAAACACTGATACAAGATTTATATTGGGGACATGGAAGATCTTCCTCAAGGAAAGTCAACATATATCATCATTTAATAGTTTGTGATAAACATTTGAAAATTTGAGAACACTATCTTATAAAATTTGTTGTTCCAACAATAGAAAATTTCTTAAGGTTCTTATTGGTGCATTGTAGATGGAAGAAAGGATGACATTGTGCAACAAGGTTGTAGAAGCTGGAAGAAAAAATGGTAATGTTGTTACTGACCTTATGAGCCAATTTTTGGTGATGATTAAACATGCCAAGTTCTCTTTCCTCCTCAGTTCTCATACATGTGTAATTATTATTGTTTGTTTAATCCATATTTATCAGGACATAAATTCTATTTTCTGAGCCTACAGTGTTTTGGTGTTATTGTCTGTATAAAAATATTTTTTCTGGTGATATGATGTCTATTAAAATATTTATGTATAGAAAAACATAAGAGGTTGCAAGATAAAACAATATTCAATGCCCTTAAATTATTATTTTGTTATTACTATTATTATCATGTTTATTTTTAATAAAGTGATAGTAAATAAGTTTTAATCCAATGCTATCAATTTTTCTTTATGCCTTTTTCGTTTTTATCGCAATTTCTGATTTTTGTTCTCCTTTATCAAACTTCATGCATTTCTATTATTTCTTACACATGAGTCGGTCAGTAATTCGTGAACGGTTGTTGATGTAGATTTATGGTGAACTATTTTGGCTTAATGTGTAACTACTTTTGTTTTAGTTTGTTTATCTGTTTTTATTTCAGTATTGGTTTCTCTGATTTTTTGACTGGGTTGCTGTTCTTGATAGGATGGAGTTTTGTAGCAAGATTTTTGGAATCAACTTGGCATTGTTGATGAGTTAGCTTTGGGTAACAGGTTTGGATTCAGTTAATTGGTGAAAAGGAATTAAGTATAAGTTGTTTTTATTTTTATTACTTTTTGAGTTTTTTTATTTATGTGATTTTGGTTTGTTCTATAATGTGATTGTGATTTGAAATGGACCGAAGGTGGCCTTGGAAGAAAAATGCATCTGATAAAACTTTGCTTGAGAAAGTAGCTGTTGAATTGGTTTCTGCTGGTGCCTCTAATCAGGAAAATTAGGTAAATGTTTATTGGTACTTGCACAAGCATAAGAATGGTTTGAATTGAAGTGTTTTTTTTACAGTTCAGCTTAATTTTATGCATGCATGTGCAAGTTTCTTATTTTTCTATTTGACAGACATACTTTGTAAACAGTGTGAATTGGTGTTGTTGGTATATTTCGAGCATATTTTGTCGGTGCCGTAGATGCTTCGAAGAAATTTTTGGGCTAACATTATCAACATTGGCCAACAACTACTACCAAAGCACCAACCTGCAACTAAGGTCTCTGTTGACCATATATTTATTTTTGAAAACATTTGATATTGTCAAATTAGATACTTGATTCTCCTGTATTGCATTTTATTTCAAATGATTTAGAATTTATTATGTGTCATAGATGTTATCTTCACTTAACAAAATCATGTCATTATCAGATGATACAAGTATATATTGCATTCATGAATATACATAGGTTAGTTTTTATTTTTTATATTTTTTATGTTTCCTGCATTTTTTTGTAGTATATGAGCAATTAGATCTGACTTTGGTTCTTTAAAATTTGACAGAATAATTCAAAATTTGCATTATCCATAGAGCCTAAAACAAAGAACTTTAGTCATATGTAAGAAATATAGACCACCTTAGAAATAAAGGCTTTCCCACGGTAAGTTTACGAATGGTATCTCTTTTACATATTGTCTAATTGTTCTTAATCAATCTGTCAAAACTCATTGTTATTAAATTTACATTTGTGGTAGTTAGTTAATAAATGCTTTCAAATAAGATGGAATGAAACTGTATTTAATGGATGAAATTTTAGTGGGTATCTTTATTTGTATTATTATTAGTGATGTCAAGTAGACAATTCTTCTATAGCATAATTTGAGTAATATGTTGTTTGGTGATTGATCATATTAGATGATCAAAATGTCATTTGTTTGATCTTTATTCTATGGTTTGTTTTGAATGACTACAATACTGCTATGTGATATATGAATCCATTTCTGAACAAACTAGGCATAATTTCTCTCTTCAATTTTTTGGAACTTAATATATAATAATGTTATTTGTGGTTGTTTTTGGTAATATAAATTTAATCGAATACATGACAATGGCATGAGAATCAATGGTTAGGGGCTATCTTTTGTGATCAGTAATATAAAATTAGCTGAAAGCACTGTATCATGTCTCAAATGAAATTCACTAAAGACTTAGAGTTTGTTTAGGCTTTCTTTTGCTTGGATGTTTCAAAATACTATCCTGCTTAAACTACTCTTCAACAAAGAGTTTATAAGTGATATTCTGCTTGAAGTCACTTCATTGATTTTTCCTTGGACATTGTTAATTTTATTTCATGAACTCCGATAATTTTTTTTATGATATCATAATGCATACTTGAAAGATACGTGTTTATGTGAAGGGAATAAATTTTGTCTTTTTTGCTTTTAGAGAGGTAAATTTTTATGTGAAGATTTTATCATATAATATTAGAAATTGAAAACTGTGGTTATGGGGAGTTTATTTTATGATGTAACAATTTCATGCAAAAATATTAGATGAGCTAAGTTATGCAATTATAAAACAATGATTGAAAAAAATGAGTAGAATATTTACATTTACATACACTAACTTATCTAATATTACAGTGCTTTTACTGAAAAATTCCTCAATTATTATGATATTTTTATTATTATTTTAGGGTATTGATAATCCAATAATTTAAATTTGAAAGTTTTAAATTAATTTATTAAAAAATAGATAAAATTTTAATGAAAATGTTGCTCGGAATTAATCACCATAAATTCTTATTAAAGACTTATTATTATTCTTTATAATATAAGAGTATATATTAAACAAAATCATTATGATTCAATTATCACTACTATTATTACTGGGCAATAATTAATCTTTACTATTATAATTTATATATTACTTAAATAATTTATTAATTATTTTTATTTTGAAAATCTCTCTTTACCTTTGTTCAAGCCAAAAACTAATTAACCTAACAAGTCCTATTTATTGTTTTCTGATTTCATGTTTTATTAAATCTTTGAAAACAAATATGGTAATAATATATAGAAATATATTTAATTAATTCATTAGAAAATTGAATTATTATTTAAAATATCTTATTATTGAGTGAAATCGTTATTATTGAAATGAAAATTAAATAATTCATCATAATTATTGTTCATTTCTTAATTTTATTCAAATATCAAAGTTCATTTTTTTTTTTATATATATATATATATATATATATATATATATATATATATATATATATATATATATATATATATATATATATATATATATATATATATATATATATATATATATATATATATATATATATATATATATATATATATATATATATATATTATAATATATAAACTATATATTAAATTGTTATTTGTAATTATTTGTTAAATTATAAGTAAAAAATAATATACACTAATATATTAAATGTCAAATTATTATTTAATATTATAATTAATTTTTTGATATTGTTAGATCTAATTTTTTATTTATCTATTTATATCTACACTAATAAATGTTAAATAATTAAGTGTCTTTTTAACTTAATGTGATATGTTTATACCCTGTTTTGATTGTTAGGTGTCTAATACTACTAATTTGTTTTCTTATTATTTACTTTTTGTTTTATAATTATTTAGATTTTAGAAAAAGGTTAAATAGAAATTAAAAAAAATCAATAGAGATATTTTTATTTTCTTTTTTATTTTAATTTCTAAAACAAATAATTTTTTAATTGAAATATTAATATATTTTTTTTAATATGAATAAGTAAAATATTTGTAGTTTTAATACAGATACGGGAACCAAATTTTTAGCTTTAAATTCAAATTTTTTATTTTCTTAAATATTAAAGGCAATTAAATGATAATTTCAATAATGTCAAATTATCATTTAATGTAGACTTGATGAAATTTTATTATTGAGTGAAATCATTATTATTAAATTTAAAGCTAAATAATTTCTCATAATTATTATTTATTTCTTAATTTTATTTTAATATCTACATTTTTTAATTTTATTTAAATTTTCTCTTTTATTCATCGTACAATTAATATAAACATATATTAAATTTTCAGTTGTAATGATTTGTTAATTATAAGTTAAAAATGAATATTTGGTCATTAATGTTTTCACGAGTGTTTTGTAGTAACAAGCTAATTAGTTAAACAAATTAATTAATTCACGGTAGATCCGTGGGTAGTTATGAACGTACCTATCTATATAGCATGAAATGTAGATATTTATTTAAAATTGAAATTTGATGGGAGTTGTCATACATGGTAGGTTTGTAAAATTGTAAATGATATATATATATATATATATATATATATATATATATATATATATATATATATATATATATATATATATATATATATATTATTTGAATTATTCTTAGTATTGTTAACTCACTAGATGTGAATGTATATATAGGTTTATATTAATATCCATCTTTTAACTATTTTTTATTGATATTATATAATTGAAGTTATAAAAATAGTTATATGAATAAATGTTTAAAAGTTGATAGTGAAAATATGTAATGTTTATTTTGATTCAAAATATTATTTGGTCCAAAATAGATTGAATTTTTATTGAATTATATTAATTTATCTTTATCTTTGATATATATTAAGAAATTTTGGAAGACATAATGAGATATATGTAGTATAAAATTTAGATATGTGCGATAACGAGTTTTTTAGTAGTATGTTTGATTATTTAAGTTAGAAAGTTTAACGAGTTTTTTAGTAGTATGTTTGATTATTTAAGTTAGAAAGTTTATGAGTTGGATAAACAAACAAGTGGGCATAAATAACCTCTAGAAAAATAAAATTTGATCCATAAAAAGATGGTAGATATACCTTTTCTGATATATTTATATGTTGACCGTCCGAGAATTTGAATAATGTGAAACTTCAATAACTTCACCTATACAAAATTTCGGAATCCTTTTGGTCATCAATCTTGTGGATATTCACCCACCACCAACACTTTTTAATATTGACGAAAATTTTCATTCAATAGACTATAAAAATCACTTATATAATTGATCTAAAACCATATCTAGAGTTGTAAAATCATTATGAATTCATATAATCATGGGCGGATGCATGCATAGGCATGGTGTGGCTATATGCATGGTGTGGCTATAGCCACACCAGAATATTTGATTTTTATATACCACTATCATTTTGGTAATAAAATTATTTAAATGCAGCATACATGTATATATCACCCCATATGAATTCTACAACTAAGTTCTGTGACAGCATAATTGAACTACATTCATAACCATCAGAATAATTATTAGATTGAATTAAAAATTTATTAAAAATTAAAATCAGCCTTAATTACTAACAAATATAAATCATATTTAATTATATAAAAAAACACAGCATTATCAATTTTTTGTTTGATAATAATATTTTATATTAATGGTTCATGTTAAAAAAAATTTATGTACAATTTCTTATATTATATATTTTATGTAAACAATTTAAAATAAAAATATCATTGGCAAGACCTGAAATTATTATCTGTTTAAGAATTTAATTTAAAATTTATTAATTTACTTATAATTTTAAATAAGTTCAACTTTATATATAATTTAATTATTATAAATTTATATTGAAAAATACGATCAATATTTGGCAAATAATATTATTTATTTGAAGATTGTTTAAAATTATTTAAATTATTTAAACTATTTAAACTATTTAAATTATAGATTAATTAGAAGTTTAAATAATTAAATTGTTACATTTATAATAGTTTAATAATTAAATTTTATATGACTTTGAAATTATTTAAATTATAGATAAATAAATAAATTTTAAATAATTAAATTACTAAACTTATTATAATAATTAAATTATTTAAGTTTAATTATAACTTTGGTTACTTAATTTATTTAATTCAAGAATCAGTTCTTATATTCGGTGAAAGAATTGTTTTAAAATTTTAAACTATAGATAAATTAATATAGTTTAAATAATTAAATAATTAAACTTATAATAGGTTAGTAATTAAATTAGAAAATTTTGAAGTTATTTAAAATTATAAATAAATTAATAAAGTTTAAATAATTATATTATTAGACCAATAATATTTTAAGGCCGTGTCAAGGATATTTCATTTTAAAAAATTTACTTAAAACATTTAACATAGAATTTGTGTAGCAATCAAATTAAATTGCAGAAATTTTTTCCTAACAAAAAATATATTTAATATGAAACATTTATAAAAAAAATTGTGAATTGTGTGATCAGTTATATGATAAAATGAGTGATAGTAGTTAAATGATTAAATGGTTGTCTTAGAACTTTTATAGATGAAGATGTTTTTGAAATAAATAACAATAATATTTTTTTAGTCTAATTTAAAATTATACTCCCTCTGTTTTTTTTAAGTGTAGAAGAATTTTTTTTTTTTTTATTTAACTGTCGTTTTATATTTTAATGTCATAATTTGTCAATTATACCTTAACTTTCTTAATAAATGCGAGAGAGTGTATGAATGAATTTATTAAAAAAGAGGAAATAAATGAGAGTATAATAGAAAAAATAACTCTAATAATTCACTAGTTTGGTTGAAGAGCTTTATGTTAAAATGACACTTAAAAATAAACGGAGGGAATATATGATATGCGATTTTCATTATAAATATATTGTATTATGTATTGTATTAAATAAAAGAATTATTAAAAAATAATATTACTTTTATTTTAAATATAATTAAATTCACTTTTTTTTCATATTTAACCACACCTTTATGTAATGTCCGAATCACCCCGCATAATAATCCCTACTTTTATTCATTCATTTGTGATGCGTGACTTTTTTTCTTCAGTTACATTTTAACCCGAATAAATTTCATAAGTAATTAATCGAGAGCTTTTTTATTACTAAACTAGCCTACACGTTCCATCAATTAGATACGTGACGTAGAGATTAATAAAAACTTATATGTGGACAAAATCATGAATATTGCCGCGTGGTTTAAAGTATAAACAAAGCTGATAAATTTTGCAATTGGATTGAATAAAATCTGTGTTACTTGGGAGGCCAAAAAGGTTAAAGTAATGAGAAAAGAATTGTGGTTGGCGGATACTATGAACTTGTTTGTTTATTTTACAGAATAATGAAAAGAAGGAATAAGAAGGATAAATGTGACGTGATGTTGAAAAATAACGAATAAAATATCAGCATATCACTAAAATTAGTTGCCATAATAGTCATGCCACGAAATGAGTTGATTATCCAACTACCTAGTTAAAGGAGAAATTCTGGTCAATGTATTCGTTTGGTGTACCCCACAAATTATCTCATATTTACATAGAGTTACATAACTTCATATAAAATTAAAAAATTTCTCCATATCTAGTGGTTTTCTTCCACATCGTTGAAAAATCAAAAATATTATTTGTAAGTGCATTTACGAATTTATTTTATTGGGTAAATTTATAAGTACACTTACGAATTGACTTTTCTGGATGAATTCGTAAGTGCACTTACAAATTCACCTTATTTTGTACATTTTATTATTTTAAACATTGAGTTTGAAAAAATAAACTTACTTCGTAAGTGCACTTACAAATTCACCATAAAAGGTGAATTCGTAAGTGTACTTACGAAACTTTCCCTGAATGTGTTAAAAGATGTTTAAAACTACAATAATTTTCACTATAAGTTGCATTATGTTTCCGTTTTCAAAAATTCAAATAAATCGCATTCTATATACGTAAACCAACCAAATATTACTATGTGATGGGAGAAAAATAGTCATAAATATCAAATTACATAAATTATTCCAAAAGTAAGTGCGATCAAATTATTACAAAATCAAATAACAAAACATAAGGCTATTGTGTGTGCCTAATCCTAACCTCTCGCGTCTTCCTCTGTCTACGGTAATCCACTGCACGCTTTGCCTCAACGATGATCCTATATATCACGAAAACGGCCTGGTCACCACCCTCATGCACAATCCCTGCATCCAACGACTCCCCTCCAAGTTGGCGGATACGCTGACAGATGGGCACTAGATCAATGGCATGGTCATCCTGGACCTGCTCGTTCTCCAGGAGCTCCTCATGTGCTGGCCTCGGTGGACATCTAGGACCATCTAATGTCATGAGAGGATGTGACACTCTAAAGAACCATGTCATGTAACCCTTTACAAAGTGCCACATCTAGGATGCCCGCATCATCTGAAACTCCTCTAGCACCACATGATTCTCTCAATCGTGGAAGACGTCATCGAGATTCCTCCGTATCATGGTGTCGGGAGCAGCCTGAAAAGGAGATCTATGTATAATCTACACATAGCCAAATTGGTGCATACACCGTTTTGGCATATACCTGACAGTCATATTCGATCCACAAGCTAGCCACTAAGAGTATAATGAGATGGGATTGAATGTAATAACCTCCATGTAGTCCGCAAACGACATCCAGTTAATGTCGTCATGGTTGGTGCGATCAAGGAACACCCGGTAAGGAAGCACATTATGGTTACCTCTATTCAGAATAAACATGACAGCCCTTGGCATGTCGGCCTGATAGTCGGGATCTTCGGTGTAACCATGGATGCGATGAAAGTATGATATAATCCAAATCTGCATCAACAAAAATTTAATGTGTAAGTACAAATAAATTAAAACTAATTAAAATTTATCGTTAAAATAAAAAAGTACCGTGAGGAGTGTGCACGAGACAGTGAGCACCCTCGCCCTCTATCTAGAAGCTTCATTTAGCTTCTGGTAGAGGTATGTCAGAACAACGACACCCTAGTTCCAGTCATAAATTATAGACATATCCATAAAATACCCCAGGTAGGCCACATCGGTATAGTGGCCACTTGTGTCTACAAAGATGGACGTGCCTACCAGGTACATTAGAAAACACTGAATGATACAACCACGGTGAAACTGAACAAAAATATCCTCGTCCACAGGCTCCCCAGCTGCCTATGCAGTTTATTTTGCACGTGCTGCTTGACGGACGTGCTCCTCATATATCTCCATTAGGTAAGAGAACCTCACGTGCGCCCCTTTTATGGAGTCGCAGTCCGCAACAGCTTATCCGGATCAATTCCTAGATGCTCAACCATCCAGTCAACCGCCTTAGCTATGGATATCTTAACATGGTTGAGTAATCTACCTCTGATATGTAGTTGGAGCAAGAAGGTAACATCATCAAGCGTGATCGTCAACTCCCCAACTAGAAAGTGGAAAAATGATGTCTCCTTATGCCACCTCTCAGCAAAAGCACCTTGCATGCTGGTGCTAATTGTATTGTAACTTGTACCGTACAATTTGGAAATACCAGATCTAATGACAGCACTGTGGAACTATTGAGCCTGTGGAATATAAAGATAAAAAAATTGCGGTTGTGGTTAACATGTTTAAAAGCCTTCCTTTCTTGAAACATAAGAATTCAACGAAATTAAAACAATAGGAACCATATTTTTGAATAAAAATTGTAATACGAAATATAACGAGCAGGAACCATAAATATCAACAGGAAGCATAAAAATTATAATACCTGTCCACCCTAAACATAACGAGCAGCATGATCCTGATAATAAATCAGGAGGGATGTGTCATATGGCCCTCCTGGATAGACATCCTCCTCCGCCTCTGCAGGTTCCTCAACATCTTCGTCAAGAACCTCAACATTTTCGACATCTTGGGCTCCTCCTCCGGTACCTCTACCTCTGGTAGCTGCTCATCAGGTACCTTCTCATGTACACCAGAGGTAGACGCCTCATATAGACGACTCCTCCGTGATGGTGCAGAAGGTGAAGCTATCTCTATTTGTTCCCTTTGTGCCTTTTCCCTTTGCTCTCACTCTCGACGAGCCTACGTAGTTTGGCTTGGTCTACCATGTCTCAAATGCGTCATTTGATTCTGATTCTCTGCCATTTTCCTGAAATAACAAAATAAACCATTACAATTGTTAGGTTACTAATTTAAAAACAACTCAGACAATAATTCGCAAGTGCACTTACGAAGTCCCTCCAGTATCACTTTGCAGATGAACTTGCGAAACCCCTTTGTACAGAAAATGCCAAAACCAGAAAACTCAGTCCCAAAACACCCAAAATTCCAAAAAAAATCATCCAATACAACTACATTTACCTATTATTACTTCAGATACTATTTAGTTTCTACAACCTAACCTAATAATCTTATAAAAATTTACATTTTGAATAAAAAAAAGTGAAGAAAACTTACACAAATTTTTGGAGTTGATTTTGGAGGACTTGAAATGAGTTAAAATGATTTGAAATGAGAATATGAACTTGAATGAAGTGAGTTTGAAGTAGTAGAAATGGTAGGGTTTGGAGTAGAAAGTTTGAAATTTAGGTGTTTTGAAATGAAATAGATATTGGGGGTTATTCTATGTGTTTTTCTAAAACAACAGACAGACTTCGTAAGTGCACTTACGAATTCCCAAAATAAGGTGAATTCGTAAGTGGACTTGTGAACTCACCTGATTTTTTAAAAAATAAGGTGAATTCGCAGGTGCACCTACGAATTCACTTTATTTTTAAAAAATTATGGTTTATTTCGTAAGTGCACTTACGAAGTCCACCTCCGAGGTGAATTCATAAGTGCATTTACGAAACCTGGGGATATTTTTGGGTTTCCACCAAGTGGGCTTCTTCTCCACCTCAGATACCATCTAATATCATTCAGATGTGCATCATTGCATCACTAACAATTTTAGAACAAGTTAGATCGTGTGTGTGCTCCTTGAGCCAAATTAGGGTTTTGATCAAAATTTTCATATGTTCAAGATATGATCAAATTAGGGTTTGATTCTTCACTCACCTAAAATGATATATCTTCATCAATCATCAATATTTGATCTTCAAATTACCATAATTTCCTCAAGATCTATCTTGAATAGACCAATTAGAGTTTTGATCGAGGATGGTGTATCATTGACTTTCTGCTCAATGAATGACCTATTTGCTCGGAGAATGATCTCAAAATCATCAATGCAATATCTTGACCTAATTTTCTTGATTCAAAACATTTCAAAAGTCATGATTGATCATCAGAGAAATTTTGAATCATCTAACAAAAATTCAACTGTTCAGATCAGTCAAATTTTGATTTTTGGTCAACTTTTTGAAATCCAAATTTTTTCAATCATCAAATCGTTTCAAATTATCCATCATGATCATAAAAAATCAAAATGTATGAAAAAGTCAACAATTTTTCGAACACTTAGACAAATGTTTGAGTGTTTTAAACATGGTTTTCACCATTTTCGTGGTCATTTTTCACCTAGATCCATTTTGTTTCAATAAAAACTCAAAACATGAAAGTTGTAGATCTTGTTCCAAGCTTTCCAAAATGTCAAAGAACTTGCCAAAACATTTTGTGTAGCCAGGGTTTTGAAATTGAAACATATTGGTCCATAACCAAAATTTTCAAGTCATTTTCCAAGTTTACAAGTCATTTTTTGCAATTCCATCCTTCTAGAAGCTTTGTCACCATAAAAGATAGGTTTTGATCCAAGAATATCTGATGGAAATGATTGGAAGAGGATAGGATCACTTGAGTTTTTTTAACCATGGTTAAGAAAGATTCCACGTGCATTAAAATGCAAAAATTCCTTTCTTACCCCTTAAGGAAACTTGTACAAATCTTCCAATCCTATCATTGCCTTACTTGCCAAACATCTTGTCCTATAAATAGAAGCCTTTCCTTCATTCAAAATCACACCAAAACAACCATAAACTTGTTTTCTCATTCTTTCTTATTTTTCAAGTTTTGAGCCTTAACTTGTAAAATCAAAATCCACTCGTGTGTTTCCTCTTTTAATCATTCAAACATCTTCCATACATCATATAGAAGTGATCCAAACCATCCATACACTTCTGTAACAACTCCATCACCATCCTCCATTAAAAAACCAGTCACCTATAGTTTGAGTTGGGTAGAGGAATTGAAACAGTTTCAAAGCAAGCTAGGAGTTGGAACACACTCAGGAAAGATCAAGGAAGCTCGCAGTATCACAAATTTGCATCTGGAAGAACTCATACGAGTTCTGCAAATTTGCTTCAAGAGGTAAGTTTTCTAAAATCTGATTCTCTTATACAAGCATATTTAACATCATTTTAATAGTTAGAAATGTAGATATCAGATTACTCAAGCTTTTTGAATCCTCAATTTCATTAAAAATTAATCGTGCCTATAGATTAGTTAAATTTTTCAGTTAGGGTTCATTTGGTACTTTCTAGAAATTCGCTTCAATCTTTGAGTATTAGCTTTAATAAATTGCATGGTTGAAATCATGGTGAAATTCTGAGTGAAATAGCATTTTACATTTTTCAATTTGATCAAGAATCAAAGAAATTCAAATTGACCATGGAAGTTTATCTTGAGGAAGAAGATGAAGTTGATGGCGCCATGTGTCCATTTTCAAATTCACGTTTTATAATATATATACATATCTTTACGTTTTAATGAATGGATGCATAGCCACCCCAGTGGTAGAATGTGCATTTCTTATGTCTTTCCATGCCATAGGTCCAGGGTTCGAATTCCCCTAGGACCTTTTTGTTTTTCAAGTTTTCAAAACCTTCACATTTTCAACTATTTTTTTAACCAATTTCACAAACGTGTTTTAAATATAATCAAATGACGCGTGATAATAACAAGCCAGGCACATGGCTCAGTGGTAAAACTTTGAACCTAAGGTCATGGGTTCAAACCTTTCCAAAGCCAAAATAAATTTTTATCACTTGTTTTCTTCACTTTTTTAACAAACTTCAACATTCTCAAAAATCAATCAAAACTTCTCATTTTGAGATGATTTTTTGTACACTTGTCATTTAATATATCTATTTTATGATTATGTCAAAAAATACCAAAAAATATTTTCTTTTGATATATTTTGATTAGGTTTAAAATAGACGTTTTTAAATACTTTTCAAAAATGTTTTCTTTCCGATTTTCAAACCTAATCTTTTTCAAAACTTTTTGTGAATATCTTTCACTTTTCAAAATCATTTCAAACCTTTCAAAAACATCTTAATTGACTTACGCACCTCTTTTCCATGATCGATTCGAGTAATCTTTGAAAATACAAACTGAACTAGGTTTTTTCTTCGAAAATCTTTCGAATTCAAAATCAAATTGATCATAGGTCTCCCTGACGGTGTAAGTCCCAACCCTCCTATGTACATATTTAATTTCCTTGTACATATCCACCCTTTTGTGTACATCTTCAATTCCTTGTACATATTCAATCATCTTCGTAAATATTCAAGTATAACAAACTTCGTTCGTTTGTTTTTATCTGCTTGTTTATACATCAATTCCACTGGTATTAAGAGGAGCATTATTCTCGGTGAAACTGCTCTTAAACCAGTGGGCCTCCCTTAAGGTGTAAGTCTCACTCCTTTGTATATATCCAAGTATAATAGCTTGTCCACTTGTTTTAAACACTTGTTTATATATTGCTTTCACACTCCTTTGTATATATCCATGTATACTAGCTTATCCACTTGTTTTAAACACTTGTTTGTATATTTGCTTTCACACTCCTTTGTATATATTCAAGTTACACTAGATTTTATTTGTTTATTTTATACACTTGCTTATATATTTCCTTCATAAACTCTTGTGAATGCACACACATAATTTGTCATATATATACTTCTTCATATACTTGTTCATGTTTATTTATGTCATTACAACTAGTATAACAACTAGGTTAACCATAGTCTCCTCTTGGGCTTTGTACAAGATAACTCACCTGTTGAGTAAGCCTCCTCTTGGGCTTCGTACAAAAGAACTCCCCTGTTGAGTTATCCTCCTCTTGGGCTTCGTATAAAAGAACTCTCACGTTGAGTTTAGCCTTCTCTTGAGCATCATACAAGAAAGAGACCTAGAAATCTCTAACAGCCTCCTATTGGGCTTCCAATACAAAGAATCACCTTCTCTAGGATAGAACCCTAAGAGTATGATTTCCCAATGAAATCACTCATGAACCCTAATGTTGTACCCCAAAATTTACCCTCCTTTTTCTCGTACTTCTGGCTTATAATTCGTTTGCATAAACATACATATAGTCGCATACATAGCATTGATCATGAGGTTATCTGGTTCAAGGTATCCCAGGTGGCAAAATAAAAGGAAGTCGGGTTCTGCATGTGTCAAAAGTTTGATTCATGCAAGCAAAATCGCATTCCGGACACTTTTCGTTTAGAGTCCGACTTCAAATTCTCAACGGATTTGACAGTTTTGGATTAATTACGAAAATTATTCGGATAATCATAGTTTGGGCTTGATTATAGATCCAAAGCTATAAATACATTTTGCCTTCACAAAAAGAGGGGGGATTCATTTGTCTAATTTTGACCACAACTCACTTCAATATTCGCTCCCAACCAAAAGCCAAAAAGTTAAAATTGCAACTTTCCCTCCAAGCAACCACCATAGGCCGCCACCGAACCTCTGAATAACAACTGCCACCATCGTAGACCGCGCTAAGCGCGCCTATCGCGCTAAGCGCGTCCTGCGATCTCTAGTTTTCTTCATCGCAGCCTTTCTCCTATCAATCTTGATCTTCTTCTTCTTGTTCTGTTTGAATCTGACTTAGAAGAAGTCAATTCCTCTGGATTTCTCTCCAATTTCAAGAATTAAGCAATTCTCTTTCATCTTCCCCAATCCTCCATTAAAGACTTCGAATGTCTTCAAGAGTTCAATGTTGATTTTTAAGATTATCATCAATTCGTCATTGATTTGGTATTTTCTTTGAAGAGCACAAGGGATTCCTCTTCAATTTGATTCAAACTTTAAGTTCAGGTAAGTGTTTAGGTCAATTAAGCACTTATTTTAAGCTATTACTGAATTTTATCTTTTCTTGAAATTGAACACTGTCATTACTTGCAAATTCCATGTAGATTCTGATTCTTGAACTTTCATGCTCGGTTTCTTTATTTTGAATCGGATTTTGCAACGTTATTGGTGTCGGTGTGAAGATTTTCATACCTAGCATAAATGCATTTGCATTCTCTTTGCATTCTTGCCACAAACTCATGCATTTTGCATAACCTAACACATGTTCATGCATTGAAGAGCATTTAGGTTGACTGAATCGCATTGACACATAATGAGTTAAAGCATAGCTTGCATTCGTAACATGTCGACATGTAGCTTCTAAAGCATTTTGATCATTAGGCATATTGTGCATTGTACATAGTTCATGCATATGCATTCCAAGTATTTGTGTTAATGAGCAATTAGGATTTGACATGACCATTCCTTATTTCCTTGTGGCATGCTTTGCTTGCGTCGATACCTTGTATGTGGAACATTAGGTCGTTGATACAACTTGCATCATAAGCCTACTCATGTATAGGCTTTCATTGTACACGTTAGGATGGTTAATTTCTTGCATTCCCTACATGCACATACCTAGCATTGCACATGAGCATTGGAATCCGGTTTCACATTATACTCTTAGCATGTTCATGCAAAACCATACATGTGAGAACATTGGAATTATTGATTCGCATTCCCTATATGTTCATGCATAATATTGCACACATGAGCATGGGAACTATTGATTCATCACTAGCATTCCGTATACGCCCATACATAGCATCGCACACGAGCATCAGAATCATCATTCCACCATTAGCATTCCACACATGTTCATGTCTTGCCCCTCATTCACGAGCATCGGAGCGATTTACCTCATCACTCGCATCCCGCACATGTTCATGCATAGCATTGTGCATATGAGCATTGAAACCATTGTGTCAACTTACATTCCTATACATATCCATGCATAACATTGCATACATGAGCATTTGAATGATTGCCTAATTGTACAGATCAACCTTTAGCATGAGAGCTTCGTGGATAGGCGATCTGGACCAAAATTCTGCGGATTCGGATCGCGCTAAGCGTAAATTCGACTTTTTGTGTTGCGTCTTAGCGCGGTCTAGAGCGGGCTAAGCGCGGTGGCTTCTGTTTGGGTCGCGCTTAGCGCGGTATATCAGGCTTAGCGCGACCTGTACTGGTTTTTTCTGCTATTTCTTAATTCTAAGTGCAAACAGTAGGTGTTCTAACATCCTTAGACACTATTTGACATGTGTTTGATACAGGGGTTTGTGTTGTAAGCATACACGACACGTTTCCTCGATTGTTTTTGCATTTGTATACCCACGTATACATTTCTCTATTTGTGTTTTGGGTCTAACTCTCTTCCTGCAGGTTTCTTATGTTTGTATACCCACGTATACATTCCATGTGCTTGCCTTTTGGGTCCAACTCTCTTTTCGCAGTTTGTTGTGCATTTGTATACCCACGTATACATTCATTTGTCTGCTTTTTGGGTCTAACTCCCTTCTTGCCGGTGTTTTGTGTTTGTACACCCACGTGGGCATCCCTCTGCTTGTTCTTTGGGATTTAACTCCCTTCTTGCAGATTTTGTTGCTTCGGATGCGCACGAACGCACATTCCATTTGCTTTTGATGCTTCGAGCTATTCTCACCGGTTTATTCTTATTGCGTGGCTACAGTACTTGAAGTTTTCTGGAGTATTCCTCTAGCTCGCAGTGCTCTTCGGATTCTATATCCGTTTGGTAGTTTTTGCACCATTTGTCGCATTCTCTTACAGCTTTCCTAGATATCATGAGAAGTAGGGCTTTACAGCTTTCTTTTGCCATGAGAAGTAGGAATAGAGATGCATGATGGGGCTTCTGTAGATGGAGCATGTTCAGGAACCCCTCTGGTTTATTTAAAGACCCGTTTAGGGCAATTCTACTTGTGGATTGTGCTTGTCTCCTTTTTCAAGTGCTCGGTTAGGATAGGTTCTCTAATCTAGACTTTAGGATTCACATCCTTGGCATGTCAACATAGGTAGAGATTTTCCCTTATCCCCAACCATAGGTCCAACCTTTTTTTTGCTAGTTTCTTTTGCATCCATGCATATAATAAAACTAAAACTTGCTTTCCTTTTTCCTTTGAAAACAAAACACTTAATAATGGTTTGAACTCCTTTCTCAAGTTAAAAACAACCAACCAACACAAACTCTTTTCGCCTCCGTGCGCTTCCTTTTCTTTTGTGTTTAAAACCTTTTTCAAAAATAAAAAACATAAAACACACCAAAACAAGTGAGCCGAACTACGGCGCTCTGACTTTCCCATTGCACACGGGAATACGTAGGCATCTTGTCACGGGGCTCGATCGAGCAAACTTTGTAAATACTTCCTCCCTTTCCCCGTGTTTTCTTATTTTCTCTTTCTTTCGGAAGCATGATAGTGATTAAGTTTAGATAGACAATAACACACCCTTTGGCTAGAAATAGAAAGTGGATACTGTAGAGTACTACGGGCGTGTGGGGTGCTAATCCCTTCCCGTCGCGTAACTAACTCCCTTACCTAGATTCTCTCGATCTCTCGGTCATAGGACCGCGATTTCTCCCCTCAGGTTTACTCGATGTTTTCCTTTCTCCCTCGTGAGATAAAAGACGTTCGATATCGACTCTATTTGATAACCCAATTATCATTGTCGGAGGTTCCGCCGGGTGATTTCACCTAAGAGTATGGTTTCCCAATGAAATCACTCTTAAAACCAAGCCAACTATACCCTATAGCCTTCTCTTGGGCTTCATACAAGGACCCTCGATGTCCCTCAGAAAGCCTCCTCTTGGGCTCACAATACAAGGACCATTGATGTCCCTCTGAAAGCCTCCTCTTGGGCTTACAATACAAGGACCCACGGGCTTCTTAAAAGTATCCCCTATGAATAATAATCAATTTCTCCTAGATATTTAGACATGTATCATCTCTATGGAAGAAGCATCTCATCTATAGCATCACATACAAAGCAACACTTTTTCAAATATTTTTTCAAACAAAACATCTTTCTTAACTTGTAAGTGGCAACGCTTGTACACTCAAGCAAAACGCCCAATGCTTACAATGAAAGATTCAAACATTTTTCAAACATCTTTCTTAACTTCTAAGTGGTAACGCTTGTACACTCAAGAAAAACACCTAACACTTACAATGAAACATTTAAACAATCAAATCTTCAAAAATGTATGTGATGAAATATATTAGATACATTTTTCATTAAGATGACACTTGTCGTTGTCTCTTAACTTTTTTGCTTCCACTAGCACATAAGTGGGAACTACGATTGCTCTGACTTTCTCAACCTCCCTTTGAGAATACGTAGGCATAAGGTCTCACCCTTGGCGAGCATGCTTCTTTCTCCCTCAAACCAAACAAACCTTAGTTCCCTTAGATCCGAGCCACAAATGTCTGATTCCCACTAGGGGATATGTATGCAGAGGATCACAATGATCTTTGCGAGCATAATAATAACAAAACTTAGGTTCCTACCTAACCTACCTTTCTTAAATCCCAAAGGAGAAACTTTTTCGAAATAGCGTAACAAATAAAACACACAAACATACAAAATATGCATAAAAAAGTTCCTATAGAAAATTATAGATATATAGGGTGCTACCTTCCCTTTATATAACCAAGTCTCTTACCTTGGTCTCTCCCCAATGCGTTGCGTCTAGTTCACGCTAGTCGCATCGCATATCATATTTAGGGTATTTCAGCTTCCCCTTTTTCATCTTCTTTCTTATTTTGAAACAATAAAGCCTGGTGCTTGCGGCATCTTTTAAAACAAAAAATCAAAAGAGTAAATCGTTTTAAGTCTGAGATTCGAACTCCGATTCGATTCCCTCGTTCGTCATTTTTTTACTGCAAACACAGAGTATATATAATATATAAACTAATTTTTAGTTGGTTTAGTGGTAATTGATGCTAGATTTAGTAAGTTAGACAACAGTTCAATTCCTCGCAATTTTGATTTAAAAGGGATTGAATTGTATTGTGAAATTGGTTTGCCACACTAATTCTTTCTTCTTCTCCTTTTTATTGTCAAATTGGTTTAACCACGCCAATTCTTTATTATTTTTTTTGAAAATGTAACAATAAAATTAACCATGAATTATAATGAATAGGATAAACAACCATAAATGATTTTAAGTAATAAAATAAAATAACAATAAATAAGAAGAAAATAATAGACAAAAAAATGTTTAATTAATTTAATCAAATTAGTTAACTCATAGATTATTTTTCTAATTCATTATAACTCTAAAAATTGTTACAAAATATTATCAATGAATTATAAAAAAATATTTTAAATTCTCAAGCAAATTGTATCTCGCCCCACACTAAAAGTGAGGGCGAGGCTAATTGGACTTGCGGCACTCTGCTTTTTAAGCCAAATATATATATATATATATATTAATGTCCATACTTGCAAAAATCTGCCAAAAAAAAAATAATGAGACGATCCAAACACATTAGAGAATACATGCTAAACCTTTGATCCGACTCACACTAAAGTATAAATAAAATGGAATGCTCAATAAATTGAATTTGTTTTGTCACCCATAAATTAAATTCTGAAAGGACCCCCATCTTTTAACTTCTCACCAAATTGCAAGAAAGGGGGAAATGCTTTTTTTCAATCCCTTTTTCTTATGTTCTATTACCACAATATATATATGTCCTTTTTTATTTAATTTAAGAGTATTTTTGTCTTTTCAAAAATAATTATATATTTTTCTTTTATTTCATATTTTTCTTATAACACAATCCATTACATCTACTATATTTCTCATATTATTATAGCAAAAAAAACAAAGTGAGAAGACGCTCCCTAACACCCTCTCAAAACACACAAGATAACTCTTTCTAATCAAGTAACTCTTAACACTTAAAGAGTTCATCCTTATAGGAATTCTATTCATGAGTAATTGCCAAGAGAAAACAATAATTTTGAAAGGTGTTTAATTATTCCAAGTCAAAAGCAAAGCTCGACCAATGAAAAAGGAGATTATCCAGGAGCAAATTCTGACGTAACAAGAAAATATACACCAATTTGAAATAGTATAAACCATTATTATTGTAATTAAGAAGTATGTGAGTTTATGATTGTTTTGGATATTATTATTTACTATTTTTATGGTAAAAAAAATTATGATTAATTCATATCACAATAACTATCACTATAATACTAGTACCTTTGACGTGATTATGACTATTATTTAAAACTTTGAATATGAGCAAGTCCAACCCAAAGCAAGTGCAGCAAGAGCTATTGCACATGGCTCCACAAGTTAAAGGGCCTCAATTTTTTAATTGATAATTAGTTAATAAATACTATGTAATTATGTTATCAAGTATGGAAAGTTAAAATACCTTTTGTGTCACTCATTCGTCCAAACTAAGTGAGTAATTATTCATTCCATATAGCAATATTCATAAAAAAATGGATTGTAATTTTTTTAAGAATTAAAATTACATTGCTCTCATATTAAGACAGTCAATTCTTGAACTCAACGAGTCTGTTGAGTATGATTCTTCATTATATTGATATATGAATTGAATTGGTTGTTTTAAGAAAGAAAAAACAAATTAAAACTAATTTAGTTATTGTTAAAACGGATCCCACATGAACTCCATAAATCAATTTTAAACTATCTTGAGAGTTATTAATTTTATAATTTATACTCTTTCTTCTAACGTTTACAATTTTATTTATATCAGACTATTATGCTTTATTATTTTTTTTATTTATTGTTTCTTATTTGATTAATGTGTTGCTAATGTTTGATTTAACCATCAATCATGTTCTTCTATTAAATCAAACTTATATATATATATATATATATATATATATATATATATATATATATATATATATATATATATATATATATATTAAATGTGTCAAAAATAAATCTATTATTTTACTTATGAGTATATCATTTACTAATAAAATTTCTATGTTTTTTAAAGAAATATTTTATATTTTATACTAAAAGTTATATATTAATACATTAGACTATTAGAGTGTTAAAATTCGTATCTATATTTTCTTCAACTAAATTCATAATTCTATGAGTTAACAACAATTCTAAAAACTAGAAAAAATTTATTGATGAAAAAAATATGAAAAAATTATAATTGTATTTGTCAAAATATTTATAGAAAATTATTTAATTTTTTTAGTTCTTATGCTACAATTTAAATAAATTTTTTTAAAAAAGAATTTATATTTTATTTTACTATGAGTGATGACTTGTTTGAATTGTAAGATGACAAACGTGTGTTTGTGGACTCATTCAATAGTCTAAAGTCAGAGTGGAGAATCTGAGAAATATTAAGGTTTCACACATCATGAATAAGAATAATGAGTGTTGAAGTCAATTGTTGGCAGCCAGTAGGAAGAAAAAAAAGTCAATTGTTGGCAGAGTGTTGAAGCAAGACTTTCTGGTTAGCGGTTGCCGAATTTAAGGACCTAATGCTACATTACAACGTACTATATTCTTAAGTTTAGTTTGAATTGTGTGCTAAGCGTGCTATAACGTTAACGTATTTTAAGCGCCATAATTGAGCTACTTGTGCATGATATTGAAATGTTTATGTGATTAATGGTCAAATAAATTATGTTCCTTTGAGTCAGATGTGTTTGACAAAATATGTTGTCCATCTACTTATATTTTGAGCAGATATATTAAGAGTTTTTTATTTGGAATATTTTAATAATATTCAATAATTATATGATCAAATATATTTAGGATAAAATAGTGCCTTAAACAATTATGTGATTAAATAATATTAAAAGGGTATTTAGATTGTATTAAGAAATTATTTAATTAATTGGATATGGACTCAAATATGAGTGGATGTCAGTATGGCTTATTTGAGAATAATGGAAACTCTAATTGGCCATCACACTATATAAAAGCTATGTTCCTCAATATACCGTATACAAGCAAAATAACCATTTCTCCCCATTGAAGAGTGTTCAAGGCATTAGGAGTACCAGTTGAGGAAGATCCACAAGCCAACAAGTGTCAGTCACTTGTCTCTACAGTTTTTCGTTTTCGTTTCAGGTATTCCTGAAATCTCATATCTCGTATAGTAACATGTCGTAGATCCTATAGTTATATACATGTTCATAATTATTTATTATATTTCGCGCTAAAGTATACGGTATAATATATAGAACATGTATATGTAATTAATTGTTATTGAATTAATTCCAACAAGTGGTATCAGAGCAGGTCTTCATGTTTAGTTTATTGATATTTGTTCTATAAACACCCATGTTTATTTTTCAGATCATGAAAACATATATTTTAAATTCATTATTTTTTAATATTGATATATATATATATATATATATATATATATATATATATATATATATATATATATATATATATATATATATATGTTTTATGATGCATGAAGTTTTAATGATAATTTTTGAGTAATTTTTTTGTTATACTTACTATGGAGTTTATGTTTTGTGTGTTATATTTATTTTCTAAACATTTATATGGAATTAGGAACTTCCATATCTTTTATATGAATTCTTGAAAATAAATTTCATTTGGTGATCATATTTGGAATTATAATTGTGATTTAAAAACTATGATATTATGGTAAAAATCTATTTTTAAGTTATAATTCATAGAATTATACGAAAATTTTGAATTTGACATAGAAACCATATGATAAGATTTGTTTGAAAATTAAAATTTGAATATTTTTGGAAGAAGAGTATTTGTGAAAATTTTGATTTTCTTTGGGAGATATGTCATTTAATATATATTATTCTAAATATATTTAGAATCACATATATGATTACATATATGATTACGATCGATGATTGAGAATCATAAAATCCATTTTCTTTTACTCAATACTTTATTTATGGTTATAAATGATAAATTTAGAAATGTTCATATATGTCAATTACTTAGGAAAGATAAATATTGAATTTAAATTTTATTTTGGTGATTTGATTATTGGTTTTGAATAAAAGAAAGATTTTATTATCAAATCTTTTTGTTTGATTTTTTAATTATTGTTTTATCTTTCAATTTGATCCACATAAAATCTGCACATGAATTTCGATTTTGAGAGATAAGACAAATAATAATTTGTTTGATATATATTTAGTTATTATATTCTATTGTGGAAATTTTTGAATATTTTCAATATCTCTCAAAATTATTAGGTAAAACTAAAGATTTGATTATTTAAATTTTGGATAATTTAGATTTTAGAATGATTTTGTTAATTCTAAAATAATTTATTTAAAGAATTATTTGCTGCATATGTGAATTTATTTGACATTTAATTTGGATATATAAATATTTAATATTTATATGATTTAAAATTATATATTTAACAAGATTATGTTATTTGATGTTATTGTTATTATTTTTTATACAATAATTTTTTTTAATCATGAAATTTGTATAAATTTATAAAATTTATGTTTTATTATGGATTTGTTTACACACTAAGGACTTTCAAGAAATATTATTATTATCAAACGACATTCTAAATGAATACAACTACATTTGTGAGTAGTGCCTTATAAATTTAAAACTCTTCGTATTGAATAAAAATGTCTAGTAATTTTGGTTGAGTTGGTTGAACCGTTGAAGCAATTTGTTGCAAAAGTAATCTTTGATGTATAAATTTGATTCAATCATAATTACAAAAGATGTAGTGTGTAATTGTTCATGCGAACTGTTATAGTCTTCCAAAAGGAAGACACAGTTTGGTCGAACAATTGCATATTTGTGATGGTAAATATATGTAGTAGTTATTAATGTTATCCATGTGAATAAGAATAATGGTTGATGTCAAATAACGTTCGTTATCTGACCGAACTTATTACTAATGTTTGATCGTTGCGTGAGAATACCGTTTACAGTTAATTCTTGCAATCAAAGATTGAGAATTAATGGTGTGTTTGTTATTGTGTTTGAGTCTTTTAATTTATAAGTAAATATGGATGTTTATATATAATAATTTATTGTCATATGTTGTATGAGTGTAAATCTTTCAAGTGTTTATTTGATTACATTCAGACTTAATATCAATGGTGAACTTGATATTTTGGCTGAGTACATTTTTTTGTTCACTATAAACTAATATAGTTTTTTTAGCATAAAATATGAATATTATGTTCTTTTTAGACCTTACATAATGATGGAGAAACTCAAATTCTTTCACAATTTAGTATATTTAAAGTGAGACTCAAGTTTAAAAGTCAGTACACTCCAAATTACATAGTTCTATAATCTTAAAGTTTTGCAATCCAAAGATATTAGAGGTGTTATTTAAGATGACATAAATTTTGTCATATTATCTTTGCTTAAATTCTAGTGCTTCTAAAGTAATAAAGTGAAATACAAACTCTCGTTGGAGTGATAACTTTTCATTAAAATTATTAAGCAAAGAAAATATCATAAGCATATTATGAAACTATTTAATCTTGCTATAACGCTATAGTTTCGGCAATTATGTGACTTTGTCTAAAAATTTAGCATATGGCATTCTCTTTGCACTATTAAGTTTATAACTATTAAAGTTAGAAATTATTATTTAAAAGAATAATTTCATAAAGTGTGCAATAAAGAAAAGATTGAAGCAAGAGAAAATAAAATATTGCTCATTTGGTAAATACCTCAAAGGATAAGGACAAATAAAGAATAGTAAGAAAATATAATCTGAACTGATAAATGTTCAACGGTGTTGAAAGATACATCAATTTAAAGGAAACAAATTTGGTGAAGATTGATATCTTTTATTTAGATTTAACTATTTTAGATTGTCATTATAAGCTTAAATTTTTTGTTTAAAAGACAATTTGGTGAATGAATAAAATTTTATTTTAATATTATAATTTTTTTTTAAATGATGGATTCAGTTTTTCTTTTAAATTCAAATATTATTATAGTTAATTTAGTCATGACTTGTGACAATCTAGAATTGTTGAAAAGTTTGAGATATATAAACTTTAGTCCCAAGTTAAGGAATATTTTGAGAAATATTATAATGTGTCTCGAGAATATTGAGTTTGGGGGAGAGATATGTTCAAAGAACAAAATTGAGTGGGAAAGAATTGGTTCTAGCTCAATTCATATAGTTGTTATTTATTTAGTAAATTTGGACCCTCATGTGGATATTATTATTCTTTCTCTCAATTAAAATAAGAAATTAATCCTTGAATATCAAACTCAACATTCTCAAGAATTAGAGCATCAAGTGTCATAAAGAACTGATTGAAAAGATAAATTATATTCAAAATGATTGAAAAACTCTATTATGATAGTTGTGATACTTGCTATTTGTTATAATTTTGGAGCTTCGTAAGATGGATATCAAGTTAGTGTTTCTTAATAGCGACATTAAGAAAAACAATATAGTGCAACAAGAGAAAATTTTGTATCAATAGATACAAAGTTTATAGTTTCCAAACAGATAAAATTTATTTATAAGTTAATGAAATTGTCTCATTAGTGATACCGCAATATTTCATAAGGTAATTGCCTCGTTTGATTTTGAGATTTCTATTATGAAAAATTATTGGGTTTTACAAGTTCAATGAGAGTAAGTTTACATTCTTAGTTTAATGTGTCAATTTTATTTAGTCAACAATGATATATGATTGTTGTGTGAAACCAAGAAATCTCTAACAAAAGTTTAGCGATGAAAGATCTTGGGCACATCTCTTTTGTATTAGGTATTTAGATACTTAGATACTATTCTCAAGGTATCGTCCAATTATTACAAAAGGATTCATATATCTATCAATAAAGTTGAAAATAAAATTGACATGAAAGATAATAAACTAGTGTATGTCTCAATTATTAAGGGATACTATTAAGTCTCAATCATTGTCCAAAACGAAAGAATCTGTAAAATTTTGAAAATTAATTTTTTTATACATTTGTTATGGGAATCTTATATTCGATTTTATACGTATATGAAAAGACGTACATAAAATCATTGAGTAGATACTTGAACAATTCAAAATTGAATTGTTGAAAGAAAGAAGAAAAAAAGGTTAACCATGAGGATTACTGTAGAGAACAAAAGAGTTTGTACTCAGAAATTGGAGATCTGACAATAAGGAGATGTTTGACTTCGATATTTTTGATGTCGAATAGACATTTTAATACAGGATAATTGAATTATAAGTTATTATTGCTGAAACTAAAATATATGCATATGGAGTTTAAGCTAAAGGCTCATTAATCAAAGACTTGACATATAAGGACTCTCATATGATTATTGTCACTAAAGATGTTTTAGATTAGTGGGAGTCACTATTTATGTATGTTTAATAATATTATTTTGATATCGATATAGACTTTATATTAAGATTATCTGCAAAAATAATGTTTATAAGGTTATTGTGTTATAACCATTTCTATATCGTTTGTGTAAATATTGAATTTGCAAATTTTAGTTTGATCTCAATAAAGACTTTAGTTGGACCAGTTGGAAATATACATGATTTAGAGATTACATTGCATGAAATTTCCATGTCACTCATCCATATTGATCTATGTCATCAAGTACATTTATGTGGTGATCGTCGGGGATCCGTCACGCTATACGTTAGTGACGACAACCGCGATGGTTCCATTATTGATGTATGAGGTGGACCAGATTGTAAAGTTGAAATCTAAAGATAAATAGCATTCGGATGCGCGCCTAAGGAATTATGATATAATTATTAAAATATATTGGTCAAGTGGGAGATTGGTGGAATATTTTAATAATATAGTCTTATATTAGTATTCCAATAATTATATGGCCAAATATATTTATTTAATTATATTAGCTATTTTATCAAATTCAGTGCCTTAAATAATTATGTGCTCAAATAATGTTAAAAGGCTATTTAGATTTTATTAAGGAATTATTTAATTAATTAATTAAATAATTGGATATGGACTCTAATATGAGTAGATGTCAGTATGGTCCATTTGAGAATAATGGGAACCCTAATTGGCCATCACACTATATAAAGGTTATGGTCCCCAATATACCGTACACAAGCAAAATAATCTCTTCTCCTCATCTGAAGAGTGTTCAAGACATTAAGAGTACCGGTTGAGGAAGATCCACAAGCCAACATGTGTCAGTCACTTGTCTCTACAGTATTTCGTTTCAGAATTACAATTATCATTGGCAAAAGTGTTTTCCAGATCTTATGGATCCAGATATTCCTGAAATCTCATATCTCGTATACTAATATGTCGTAGATCCTATATTTATATACATGTTCATAATTATTTATTATATTCCGCACTAAAGTAAATGGTATAATATATAAAACATGTATATGTGATTAATTGTTATTGAATTAATTCCAACATTTTTTTCAACGATTACTTTTTTAATTTATATCTTATGTTTAAAAGAATTTTTTGGCAACAAATTTATAATTTATTTTGGTAAAAAAAAATTTTGAATTGGTTATAATTTATTATATTTCAAACATTAAGAATTAATTAAATATATGTTTTTATAATGTTATTTTATATTTATATACTAGTTCAACCATAACTTTCTTAAACTATTAAGTTCAAATATGATTGAATGAAATGAAATGTTGAGTTTATAAAAGAAATAACTCCTAACTAATGCTCTAAAGTTTGAATGGAAGAAGTATGTGTGCCTTTTTTGAACTTCTAGAACATTGGTCTCTTTGTTGCTTGTGCTTTTTTTTAAATCTCCAGCAAGTGGTATCAACATATATTACGTGTATATTTTATCATATTCTTTGTATGATATTTATTTTAATTTATAAATCATAAAAAATAAAATATTATTTATTCATAATACTATTTCACAAAATATATTTTATCGTATTCTTTATATAATATTTATTTAAGAATACAATTTTATGTAGATCATTAATTCTTTATATTTAGATAAAATTATAATACATAATTTTGTGTATCAAATTATAAAATTATTTTGATAATTATAAAAAAAATTATGGTAACATATGAACGATTAAATACAAAATTATATTTTCCTCTATTTGTAGATGTATGACTCAATAATGTTTTATATAAAAAAATCGAATCAACCTAACTAATCCAAACCGCATTAATTTAGTTTGGTTTGATTCAATTTTATTTTTAAAAATCAATCAAATTAAACCAAATCACATATTTTTTTCTTTTATAGTTCGAATAATTTTTTTGTTTCGAACGAACCGTAAACACTCCTGACATCCGCTATAAATTATCTTATCAATTATTTTCTATCTCCTACCATACAAATTCTAATAAATGTTACAATTTCTGTAGCCGTTATAATAAAATATATATTATACTCACAACCATTAGTTAATATTGTTTTAGTAGTTTATCGTATTTAGTTATTTATTAAATAATAAAATATTAAGGTTTAAAATATGGGCACTTCAAAATTAGCACATAGCTTTTACCTCATTTTTGAAGGTTTCGAGAGGGTCAAAGGAAAATGTTACATTTCGTATATATTTAATATTTAAAAACAGCTTGAAATATCAGCGATATATATATATATATATATATATATATATATATATATATATATATATATATATATATATATATATATATATATATATATATATATATATATATATATATATATATATATATGAGTCATATGAGAATTTTAAAATAATAATTTTAAAATAGAATTAATTGTGAAAATGCTTAAATTGTTGTTGGCAATTTAAATTTATTGTAATTTGTGAATCTATTATCTAGAAACTATGAACATACACAACATTTTTGATAAATTTCATGTTGTGACAATCACTCCATCATGCATCAGGAATGAAGTAAGTTTAAGAGAAAGAGAAAGTTTATTGAACATATTCAAGAAATTGTTTAGTTATCAAAGGGGAGAGAAGAGAGACGAAGAAAAATAGAATTGATTAAAACTGTTATTCTTTACTTTTTCATTAGGGTTTATGATTATCAAATATTACAAATAACAACTTACCTTGATCTCTCTCAACAACCTGAGAGAGAAGCCTATTTATAGATTATTAGCTATATATGTTATGTATATATGATATGCATAGCTAACTTAAATACTAAAGTAACTTAAACAACAGATTAGTTTAAACAATTGCATGCTAGAACAAGATTCGACTACAACATGCACATCTTTAATTTGACTACTATATACTTGAAAGGGCTTCGACTACAACATAATTGTTGTCAAACCATGAAGCTACCCTTGTCGAAATTAGAGTTTGATCTTAATACCTCAAATCTCCACCTACGAACAAACTCTACAATATGACGGGAGCAAACTAGTTTCATGTAGCTTTATCAACTACATATAGTGGAAGAATTGTTGCTTGAAAATGACTTGGTAATCATATTCGCAGCATTGTGATCAATAGAAACCTTCATCACTTTGAATTCTACACTTTTAATTTTCTCCCTAACGAAATACAGCCTAACATCATTGTGCTTTGTTCTCTCATGGTAGACTGTATTCTTCAACAAAAGTATGTCACTTTGTCTATCACATTTATTACTGATAGCTTAACCTTGAAGTTTCAATTCTTTAGCAAACCGTTCAAGCCAAATTACTTCCTTAACAACTTGAATGAGAGCAATATACTCAAATTCAGTGGTTGACAAGGCTACAACCTTCAGAAACGTTTCTTTCCAACTGATTACTATACCAAACATAGTGAAACATATCTTGAAAGCTATTTATTAGCATCGATACATCTTGCATAGTCAAAATCCATAAATACTTTGAATTCATCTTTGCCATCACCCATAGCTCTACCATAAATTATGACCCTACTCTAGGGTCCTTTTATGTATCTTCGAATCTAGCTTGTCAGTGTGTCATCCCAGGTTAGGCCATATACCTGCTTATAAGGCTCACTATGTAGGTTATGTTTGACCTTGTACATACCATACAATACATCAAAGAACCTACTATACTAGCATAAAAAATGTTATTTATATAGGCTCTTTCAACTTTAGTACTCAAACTCTGAGACATACTCATCTTGAATTGAGGATTTATTGGTGTTACAACAAGCTTTGAATTTGACATACCAAATTCTTCGAGAATCTCACATAGCTATGTCTCTTGAGATAAGCATAATTTTGACTGCTTTCTATCTCTCCAAATGTCAATCCTAAGAATCCTGATGGCATCTCCTAGATTCTTCATTTATAACTCCTTATAGAGTTCAACCTTCACCTTCATTACATCCCTGACATTGTCACCTTCTATGAGGATATCATCAACATAAAGCAACAAAATAACATGTGAACTTCCAAGTTGAAATCTTGAATAAACACGGTGGTCGAATTGGCTCTTAGTGAAACCTATGTGTGCCATAAACTTATCAAATATCTTAATTCACCAATGACGAGATTGTTTCATGGCATACAAAGACCTATTCAGCTTGCACACATAGTTCTCCTTTTCCTTTTTTGCATTCCCATTAGGTTATTTCATCAAAATTGTTTCATCTTGATCCCCATACATGAAGGTAGTCTTCACATAATTCTGTTCAAGTTCTAAGTCGAACTTTTCCACCATAGATAACAATACTCTAATGGATCTATGCAATACAAATATGGATAATACATCATTGAAGTTGACTCATTCTCTACGAGTGAACCCCCTAGCAATCAACCTTGCCTTAAATCTCTTCGAAATCACTCATTTAATTCATTCCTTAACCTTGAAAATCCACTAATAATTGACTAACCCAGCTCCTACAGGCTTCTCAATAAGATCCCAAGTGAGGGTATCACGAAGATATTTCATCTTATCATCCATGGATTCATGCACTCTTGTTTCGACTCCTCGCAACTTCCTTGTAATATCTAGGTTCTTTATCAAGCACCTCACTAGAAGAGATTAAAGAAAACATTATGAGATTTTCATAACCAAGTCTTTAGTATGGCCTAATAACTCTTCTCAACTTGTCTCTTTCCAATAGGTAGTCATCAATAGTTTCCTCAATTTATTTAGCATCTTGTACTTTTCCTGAACTCCATATGGGTTATAAAAATCAGCATTACTATGCTCCACCTCAACAGTAATTTCTTCCTATTCCAGCTATTCTTTAGAGATCTTTGCATTTCGACCAGCATCATCAATTTTATTGAACGTTATTTTAGCTTCATTAAACCACATCACGACTTGTGACACACCTTTTGTGACCTGGCTCTAGGCACCATGACCTATATGCTTTTACTCTCTCAAGATACACTCATGAACATGCATCACAGAGCTTTAGGTTCGAGATTATCTTGCCTAATGTGAGCATAGGCCACACATCCAAATATTATATATTTGTCGAGATCTGGAAGATGACCCAACTAAACTTCTTCAGGTGTCTTCATCCCTAAGGCAGACGAGGGACACCTATTTATCAGGTATATTGAAGTCACATCAGCCTCAACCTAAAACACCTTCTTTAACCCAACAATAAACTACATGCATATAATCCTTTCCAAGATATTTCGATTAAATATTTAAGCCAAGTCATCTTGTTGAGGAGTACATGCTACAGTCTTATGCCTTACAATACCAAACATAACACAATAGTTGTCTAAATCTTCATTGCAAAATTCAATGCCATTATCGATTCTCAACCTCTTGACCTTCCTTCTAGTCTAATTTCCAACCAAAATTTTCCAACTTTTAAAATTTTCAAAAGTTTTATCCTTAGTCTTCTAAATGAATACCCATAACTTTCTAGAATAATCATAAACTATGGATAGAAAACACCTTGGACTTGAGTGTGAAGGATTCCTCGTAGGCCCCCAAAGATCAGCATGCATGTAGTCAAGGGATCCATGTGTTCTTTTTTTAGCTTTTGTTGAACTCCACTTTGCATGTTTTACCAAACACACTAGGTTCACAAAACTCTAGCTTTTCGACCTTGTCACCACCTAGTCAATTTTGTTTCCCCTGGTTAGATAAGACCCTTTTCACTTACATAGCCTAATCTCATGTGTCATAGTTATGTGTTTGACACATGTTTCATGGATGCAAAATTTTGATTCACTTATAAACTTAGCCCCAGGGGTATACAAGCCTTATTTTTATTCAGACCTTCTAGGACTTCCTTAGACCTCTTTAAGACTTTCAAAATACCATGCTCTCCTCTGAAAAATATCTTTTCTTGTCGAATTCACCAAGAGAAATAAAAAATTTCTTAAGATTAGGTACATACTTGACACCAATCAACAACTTTATTAACTCATCATAGAGTGCAAATCTCATAGATCCTATACCTACAATTTTATAGGCTTTTTTATTTGTTTTCTAAAAGCACTGATCCACCATCCCGATCACATAATTCCTCAAAAACGTCTTTGTTTGGAGTAATGTGCCAAGTACATCCTGAATCCATAGTCCACTCCTCATTAGAGTTACTACTTGAAACCGTAATAACTTTAGATGATTCAAAATCATATACTGACTTTTACCCTTCTTCTTATCAAACCTACCATCTTTCTTTGAGAATTTTTCCCTTAATGGGAAATCCTTCATCAGCAGACGACATTTTATGCTACTTTCGTTCATTCATATCCTTATAGTACAAGGATGATTGAATTTCTTCAAAGATTGGAGTTTTTCTTCCATGCATGAGAGTTTCTTTGAAATGAGCATGAAACTTAGGTAATGAACGAAAGAATAATAATTCTTGATATTCATCATTGACACTAATGTTGTAATTCTTTGGATCAAGAAGCATCTTGTTGAATGTATCCAACTGCTTCGTCAAGACTCTATCTTCAATCATCTTGAATGAATACAAAGTCTGCTTCAAGTAAAGACAATTTACCAGGTATTTATTCATGTGAAATCCTTTTAGTTTTCTCCATACATTTTTTTGTTGTCTTCTCCTTCGAGACATACCACAGAAAGTTATCACCAAGGCTCAATATGATGTCACTATGAGATTTCTTGATCGTCATTATCTTCTCCTTTTTTGTTAGTGCAACATCCATCTTTTCTTATCCTTTCAACACTTCTAATAAACCCTGATGAACAAGAAGAGCTTGCATCTTCAAGCTCCACCGACCAAAATCATTCACTCTGGTGAATTTCTCAATCTCATACTTCGTTGATGACATCATGATATATGCTCACTGCACCAGTTTGTTGTGAGAGTTTCTGCACCAGTAACAAAATAAATCTAAGATAAAGAGAAAGCTTCTTGAACAAACATACGAAACCATTTAATTACCAATGGGGAGAGAAGAAAAAAAATATATTTGTAGGCAACATCGAGGGTCATCGAGGGACTATGATGATGTTATTCGTAGGCAACTGTGCTAATGGTATCCCTACATTCGAGGGACTTGACTATATTTTGTTCGTAAGGCAACAAGAGAGGATATCCTAAGGTGTGAGTGGGTGCAACGAAAGTGTTTGTATTCAGATAATTATCTTGTATTTAGAAGTGATTTATGTTGTTTTTAATCTTAGCATGCAAACCCTAAATAGCTAGCAGTTGAATACGTACAGAAAGTAAAGTGCAGAAAGTAAAGTGCAGAAAGTAAATCCTACGCTATTACATGGCTTTGGGGAAGATACATAATAGGAGTGCGGAAAGTAAAGGCAGAAAAGTAAATCTACGCTATTACAAATATAACCTTGCGACCTATACATTGATTTCTAATATTTAAATGAGAAATAAAAGAAATAAATTGCAAAGAAAATGTCTAATGATAAGAGAAAATATCTAAACCTTAATTGCAAAGGAAAAATATTTTATGATATTTTTTGGATTGATTTTAATGTAGAAAAACCTAATTTTAAGTTAATTATTAATTAATTATGAAAAATAATTTAAATTGTGAGAAAAATAAATTATTTTTATGTCAAAAACTAATTAAATGTTTAATTAACCTAAATTTGAAATTAAAATATTTTTGTGATTTTGGAAAAGGTTTTAATTAATTTTTTGAAAGAAATTAAGAAAAATTAAGAAAAATAAGAAAAATAAGAAAAATAAGAAAAATAAGAAAAATAAGAAAAATAAGAAAAATAAGAAAAATAAGAAAAGTTTGGAAATAGTGAGAAAAAGGAATGGGGTCAGCAGGGATCGAACCCAGGACCCCTGGCTTACCAACACGCGCCCTTACCATCTGTGCTAGTTGTCATAGGAATACAACCATTGGATTATGTACGATATCCACGATTCATTTTGAACTTTCAAAATAAGTCAAGCCGTGGGCCCCGTCTTACCGAGCAAGCCAATCAAATCGCGCCATAGCGCCACGCACGCGGTCAACAAGTCCTCACCTGAGACGTCACCGGAGATAGGGTTTCGGTCCTCTTCTCCGACCTGTATAAAACTCAAACACCTGCAAAACGCAACAATTAAAGTAGAATAAAAGCCCAAATCGCCTAATTCGACCCTTGCGAACACGATGATGGTGTTCTTTCGTCCTGAATCAGCCTAGAAACTGAGTTTCGAAACAAACAGATCTCAATGCCCTAACAATGGCAGATCCTTATTCTTGCGTTAAAGCTTGCATGTAACGTATCAAACTTGTTCTAATGGATATCCTGAGATCATACAAGCAATCAAAACTCATTAGTAATGCATGAATTAAAAGAAACGAATTCCAAAAATATACCAAACCGGTGCTACACGATCTGCACGTTCTAAGGAGCTTTGGTCTTGTGGGATGGTATGGATCAAGTCCTGGGAACCTCAGGAGCACGAGTGGATGGATGGAATGGCTTGCAACTGGCTAGAAAATAGGATACGAATTTGCAAGTTTCTTTGAAATTTTGAGAGTTTTAGGGTTTGCTCTTGGAGGCAAGTGTTTGTTCTCTTTTGTGTCTAAATGTGTTGGGTACTTATAGAAGAGTAGAATTAGGTCAACAAAAGGAGAAAATATCTTGCATTGATTAAGATATAATTCCTTGAAAATAAAAACCAAATATTGCCTTTTTTGGTCTCTAATCTTGCCTATCAAGTCTTGCGCGAATTTGACAGATTTCATGGGCTTCCTTAGTCCTCAAGACAAGTAAAAACCAATCCCAATTCATATTATCAATTACCTTTGTATTTTAATTAATTTTGCATTTTAGTCATTTAATTCAAAAATAAATTAAATAAAAATATAGGAGGCGTGAACTTGAGTTTCCAAGCCATGGATAATGTTAAGATCAAGTTTGGATCATAAAATCTTAGGCCCATTTGAAAAATATTTGCATTTGATAGGTATTTCTCTTTATGCACCTCCTCAAAAATATCAAACTTCCACAATTTGTATCTTGCTCAATTTTCAACATTTTTGAGTGTTCTTGGACTTTTTAGAAAGCTCAAGATATCCTATAAACACTCCTTTTGGTTTTATCTTCATTGAAGTTTCCATGTTCATGTACACTTCTTTGCAAAAAGATGACTTTTTATTGACTTTTAGAAGGACCTGTAATATTTTGATCCATAACTTCCAAATGAAGCATTTTTTGCCAAAGCTTGTGAGACATAAAGTTGTAGAGAATTGAATTCCCTTAAAAATGAGCTTTGGTGGAAAATAATTTGATAAAGTATGTGAAAGTTATGCTTGGTCAAAGTTCTGTTGACTTTTGTCTGAAAAACCCTAATTTGGAAACTTTGACTTTTGATCAAATCTTGACTTTCCTTGGGAATCATGGTCAACCCTTGATCAAATGATGAATATTACTTCAAAATATTGATGTTGACCAAAAAATATGAAGTTTGACTGTATGTTGACCACAATTGACCTTTTGTTCAATACAACTGATTTTCAACCATCTAAGCAATTGGATGAGCAAATTTGACTTGTAAGGCTTGAAACTTGACATGGTGATCCCTTGAAGTATATGATGATGTATGATGACCACTTGGAGCCTTGGAAATTCATTCTGACTTGAGAGAATCAAAACCCTAGTTTGGGTTGATTGCTTAGAATAGGGTTTGTCTTGTCAACCCTTGTGAAATCCTTAAGTATGGAGATGTGAATTGTCTTGAGAAGTATGAGGGAAAATTTTGGGGTATGACAATATGGAATACATATCTAACTTAAACACTAATCTAACTTAAACAACAAGTTAACTTAAACAATTTTATGCTACAACAAGCTTTGACTACGACATGCACATCTTCGAATACTACATGCTTGAACGGACTTTAACTACAACATGCATATCTTTGAATTCTATCAAACAATGAAGTTACCCTTATTGATACTATGGTTTTATCCAAATACCACATTGAAATAACGTGATATGGATCTTAACATACTTACTAGTGATGAAGAAAATGAATAAAAGATGAATAAAAGTATTGAACTAAAAGCCACAACCATTCAAGATTTAGAGCTAGAAGATAAAGAGTGTCAAAGTAAAAGTAATGAATTCATGTTTCAAAATTTCAAGGAATTCCTAAAGAACTAAACGCAAACTTCAAGGCTCCAAAAGCAAAATTAAGAAATTCCCTCATCCATTCCTATATGTCATCAATGCGGAAAGAAAGGCCACATAAGACCAAGCTTCCGTCAAAACTAGAGAAGAAACCAAAATCAAAGAAAGTTCAAGAAATCCCAAAGAAAATCAAAGAGAGAATACATATCCTGCGATAACGATGATATGGAATCCTCAAATAAGGAAGAATGAAATCTCATGGAAAATCATCAAGACGATGAGGTAACTTCTCACTTTTCTTATCAAGATTTATTTTGTGTTTGTAAGAATCTAACGAAAGAAACAAGTAAATTTGAACAAATAACATCTACCTCCAAAGGCATTATCTCTTATCTTGAATTGTAAAATAAAAACATAATAAAAGAAATAGAAAGTCTAAGAGGGATACAAGATGATATAATTCAAAACTCTTCCTCCTCTCACAAAGTCTTAGATGATTATATCATGTGTGATTAATGTATTCCACTAACATCAAAGGACCCAACAATACTTGTGTATCAAAGGTAGAAAAGTTAAATTGTAATGCAGATGATGATACCCACATTTACTCTTCAAGTCACACAATTGAAGAACTAAATATGTTCTTTTATTCTATTCCTATGAGGGAAGAAATATCTTCTCTTAATAATAAAAATACAAAATCATCTAATCTTTTATTTTTTTGTAAGATCTATAATCTTACCCTTTAGTTGTTCTAATTGATTAAAACTTTACTGCACGAGATACTTAGTATTAAGTAAGATATGTAACAAAGGGAATAAAGTATGTTCAATTCTTCTATATAGATGCTCTTTAAAAAATTTAATGTAATTTAAAAAAAATTCGAAAAGACCATGACTATAGAAGAACTCATACATATTACTTTTAGCGAACTAACCCACAATAGGTAGAAGTCGAGCTTATTCATTGTGTAGGTATCCAGAAAAGAACATCATTGGAATATGATTATCAAGGGAAATAAAAACATCAAAGATAATATAAAGTTCTAAGTCCGAATGGATAGACTTAAAATTAAGAAGTCAACATAGATAATCAATCTTTATCTTAATAATGGAATACCATTAAGGACCATCCATTCAAAATGTCAACGGAGATATTTCTAAGAGAACTACATCTCAACACTCCCTTAGAAAGGTATACAATCTCGTGGCTTCAGTTTCACAAATTGAGCCAAAATAAATTGATGAAGTCATCATCAAAGTACATTGGTATCTTACTATGCAAGAAAGGTTAATTGAGTGATTGGAAACTTATGGAATGTTTGCAACAAGATTGGTGCTTCCGAAGATGTTTTGAGAAATAAAACAAAACTTGTTTCAAAAGGTTACAATCAACAGGAAGGCATATCTTTCAATGAAACATATACCTCTATTGATCTATTAGAAGTCATAAGGATGACTCTAGACTTCTCATGCATTATATTTTCTTAAAATCTTCAAGATGGATGTAAAGAGTGTGTTTTTGAATGGTTACATCCATTAAAAAGTATATGTTGATCATCCTCCTAATTTTAAAACTTTTTCTAGTTATATTTTCAAAATAAGAAAAGGCTTTGTATGATCTAAAACAAGCTCCTAGATATTTATTTGATAGCCTGAGAAATGTTTTTACTTGAAAACAAGTTTGTAAGAAGGAAGGATGATATAACTCTTTTTCAAACCGAGCATATTTTTTCATTGAGCATACTTTGTCGATTCGGTGATACTAATGAATGCTTGTGAAAGAACATTAGTGAGATGGTGCAGATTAAAATTTAAAGATGGCAAAGCGTTAATATTATCATGGTTTGCAAAATCGTCGATCAGGGGAATAATTCCTTAAACATATTTGCATAAGGAATATGTAAAGAAGTCTTAATCTCTACACAAATAGAGATGAAAATTTTATTGACTTTGGTGGTATCAGTTATGATTATTGAACCACTTAGAAGGTTGAGGATATCAATTTGTAATGGATTTTCCAGCCCTGTATATGGACGAACTCTCGCACCAAATGATTTGTAGATAAGGAAAATTAGTGGTAGTTTGTAGTTGCCTCGAAATGGGTAATTTCTCTCAGGTTATCATGAGGTTCTAAGGTAGTACACCTAATAAAGATTAAAAATTTGCAAACTCTAATTAATTCTCTAGTAAATGGTTTATAAATTGCTTTGTGGAGCAACTAGCTGGAAATCATCAAAGCAATGAAGTCGCCATCAAACTTTTTTATCCCACAGAAAGGAAAAGGAAAACATTGAGTCAACCGGAGAGAGATAGAGAGAAATCGTCGAGGTCTCACGATCAAGAGAAAAGGGTAGAGAGTCAATTATGCAAGGGGAATGTATCAGCACCCCTCACGTTCGTGGTACTCCATGGGATCCACTCTTGTTGTTCTAATCAAAGGGTGTGTCTAAATATAAAGCTTAGAAGCTAAGAGAATGCATGAATGCAAAGTATATACAAAGAAAAAGGTTTTATTAGTTGCGCCCGCCGCGGTTGTGAACCTTTTGTGCCTACGTACCCCCTTCGTGCAATAGAGGATCAGGGAACTTGTAGTTCTTCTAGAAAATGTTGATTTGTTGGTGTTTTTTAAGAGGAAAATGTTACATTCATACTCTATAAGTTAACATATTACAACCCGACCTTTGGGAAATCAAGCGTCGTATTACGCGGAGTGGAAATAACACATCCTTCTCATGAAAAAGTTTTCAAAGAAAAGCCCGAAGACATCCCGAAGGCTAAAGAGTTTGAATTAGTTGATACTATTTACCTTGTGAAATGATTTGGTGATTTAAACATTATTAAAGACTATGATTTAAAGAAGGTACAAGGTTATGGAATGCACCTCTCATACTCCCCCTCAATGCTTAAGGCTCGTGACACATGGTTTGTATCATTATTGTTAAGTGTTTTGAGAAGTTTGATTAAGAAAAAGAAGGTTTTAATTTTAAAGATGCAAAAAGGGAATGAAAAATTATCAGGGGGACTTAAAACCTAATGTTATCATACAATGGTGTCCCTATGATTAGGATTAAAAGGGGAATTTCTGTCTAAGTTAGCAAGCAAAGATGGACCTAATGTTAAAGATTAAAGGGAGTTATCTAATGTTGTCATGCATGGTTCAGAACCATAAGTATATTTAGTTCACATATTAAGGAATATGAAACTAAAATCCTAAGGTAATATGTTATCACAAGAAAATGAGAAATAAACAAACATGAATATAAACCTCCAAAGATATGGCTTAAGAGCCAAGCAAACACCTAGGTGTAAGAACCAAACATTAATCATCAAGTGCAAACTAAAAAGAGCTTAAACTCTAACATGCCTCAAGACATCAATATCTAAGTAATAATGAGTCTATGTGAAGACTCAACACACTCACTAAGGTCCCTTAGGGGCCATGCTCAAATGGTTTTGCCCTAATGCATTACAAACCAAACATAAGCAATCAACAAACACACAAGCACTCAAGGCTTTTGAAGTGTCAAACACACATCAAAGTTTAGTGAGAAAAGATGAAGTGAAGAAATCAAGGTAAATACCTCTACAAGTCAGAAATTATACCTCAAGAGGTTCACACAAATATGTCTCAAAGATGGGAGAAAGATCACACAAGGATCACATTAAGAAAATAAACAATTAAGTAGGAAAATTCAAGAAGATTTCGGAAAGTAAGTAATGATTAATCAACCATATAAGACATATTATGAAATCATATCAAACAACCCCAATCTACTGACCCTAACATGCTATCATCCTAATTCTACCCTAAACGAGGCAACATAGGTCAAGAAGAAGAAGAAATCACCTAACTAGACAATTAGAGGTGCAATTAAGCAATTTAGAAGACATAACTTTAGACAATGTTAAAAGCATCAAGAAATCATGATGTAAGAGTGAATACATAAGTCTAAAAATGATTTAAGACATCCTACATTATCACTAAGAGGGTACATGTTAATAATCAACATTTAATCAAACAAACATGCATGGCGAAAGAAGATGAAATTCAAACATGTGGTAGGATTTAACCTAAGTCTAATATGGGGATCATGCATACAAAAGGAAGCCACATTGAATCAATGTAAACATATAGGAAATGTCAAACTATTCCCTAAGGGGAATGCATAAAAAGTAAGGACTCAAAATTACGAGATGTTTAGAATGCAACCCGGAGATTCTATTCTCAATATGCAGAAAAGATTTGTTCATTTGACGAATCATTTAAAAGATCTTGGTAAAACTCTCACCAATGACGAACTTAACTTAAAGGCGCTTCAATCTCTAACTATAGAACGGGAACCAAAAGTAACGACTATTTTGGAGAAAAAGAATATATCCATAATGTCATCCGCAACTCTATTCGGTAAACTTCAAGAGTACGAGACGAAACTTGGAAGACTTGCTAAGCTTGAGAATCAAGATAAGAAATCAAAAAACATTGCTTTGAAGGTAGAATCCAAGGAAGTCACTATGGAAGAAAATCTGGAAGAAGACGAAAATTTCACGCTTCTTGTGAAAAGGTTAGGCAAATTCTTTTATTCTAAAAATACTATTGGTAATTCTAACTTTGTCAAAAGAATTTTTTTTCAAAGAACAAAGATAAATAAGTCTTCACATTAACACAAAATATCACATGTTATGAAAGTGGTAAGCAAGGCCATATTAAACTGGACTGTCCAAATCTCTCCAAGAAAAGTGGCTGTAAAGGAAAGAAAGATGAAAAGTACAAAAAATCCTACATTGATTGGGAAGACAATGAAGTTAGTTCATCATATGAATCGGAAAGCGACGAATGTGCAAATTTAGCATTAATGGCTACTCACGAATCCGAAGATGATGAAGACGAAGAGATTAGTACAAATTTTACACTTTTTGATGAAGATGATGATGCACAAGGTTCCATTGAAGAAATTCTAAATGAATGTAATGTTTTGTATAAAAAGGTGTCAATGTAAGAAAAGGAACTCTTATCTTTTCAAGAAAAATTGATGCCATGAACATAGATTTTGAGTGTCAAAAATAAAATTTTATTAAATAAAAACAAAACTGTGTATGCAAAGATTGTGATTCCTAAACTTTTCAAATTGTTGGAATAAAAAGAGTTATTGAACGATATGAAAAGGTGCAAATTGGTTTGGATGAATTACTTAGCCAACAAAGATACTCGAATTTCAAAAGTGGTATTGGTTATTCTAGATCAAATAAATCAAGTGTCAACAAAATGATGTTTGCAAAAGCTAGTGATCAATCTGAAACCAAGAAAATCAACAATGAGCAAAATGCTCATAATCATCCAAAGAAAAAGAAAATAGTTGCAAAGAAAAAGCAAGTACCTGGATAAAAATAAACTTTATCCCCAATTGTTTCTATTGTGGAATTTTTTGCCATACACCATAATTCTTGCTATGTTATAAATTTTAGTATGGCAAGTGGGAATTATGTGTGGGTTAAGAAAGAAACTAACTGTGAAGGACCCAAGGCATCTTGGGTACCTAACAAGAAATAATCTTTTTCTGTTTTGTAGGTATGCTTGAAATCCATCCAAAATCTATAGTATCTTGATAGTGGATGCTCGAAGCATATGAAGAGAGATGTTAACAAATTTTCACATCTAACATTGAAAGCCAAGGGGTATGTCACGTATGGAGACAATACCAAAGGGAAAATTCTAGCCATTGGTAAAGTTGGTACGCCATCTTTCACATCCATTAAATATGTTCTTTATGTCGAAGGACTCAAGCACAATCTTCTAAGTATTAGCCAACTTTGTGACAAAGGTTTCAAGATAAAGTTCAACAAAGATGAATTTTTTATCATGGATGAAACCACTAGTGAGGTAAAAGTCAAAGGTAACTGAACTAACAATATTTTTATAATTGCCTTAGATGATTAGTCGTTGAAGGTAAAATGCTTATTAGTAAACAACAATGATGCTTAGTTATGGCACAAGAGGGATGCTCATATTCACATGGAGAACTTGAACAAATTTATCAAACATGACTTAGTCTTTGGATTGCCTAAGATAAAATTCATTAAAGACAAACTGTGTGACGCTTGTCAAAATGGAAAACAAATAAAATCAACTTTCAAACCAAATGTGGTGTCTACAACAAGACCACTTCAACTATTACACATGGATCTCTTTGGACCACTGCGAACTAAAAGCTTCCGAGGTAATCTATATGCACTTGTTATTTTTGATAATTTTTCAAGATATACGTGGACTTTGTTGTTAGTGCACAAAAGCGATGAATTCAAGGCTTTTAAAAGATATGCTAAGCAAGTCTAAAATTAAAAATCACTAGATTACATTAATCCGAAGTGATCATGGTGGAGAATTCTAGAATGTATCATTCGAATAATTTTGTGAAGAACACATTATCTTCCATAATTTTTCATCACCTTAAAATCCTCAATAAAATGGCATGGTAGAAAGGAAGAATCGATCACTCGAAGAGCTTGCTCACACAATGTTAAGCGATTCAAAATTACCAAAATATTTTTGGGATGATGCGGTAAGCACATCATTTTATGTAAGCAAGAGTGTGATTATCCGACCATTGTTGAAGAAAACACCATATTTTTTGTTCAAATATCGAAAACCAAATATTGCTCATTTTCGCATTTTTGGATGTAAGTGTTTTATTCTTAACAACGATAAAGACAACCTCAGTAAGTTCTATGAAAAATTGGATGAAGGTATATTTATTGGTTACAATCTTTTAAGTAAAGTATATAGTATATACAATAAAAGAACTTTAACTATAGAAGAATCTATGCATGTTTCTTTTTATGAAACTAACCCCTTGAAAGAGGATATAGTCTCTTGTGATGATGATGATCGTGTCTTAGATATGCCAACGGAAGATGTTACCAAGGCCAGTCAAAATAACAATCAAGATACTCTCTAGAAAAAACTTCACAACAAGATCTACCTAAATAATGGAGAACTCATTGTGATCACCTAATTGACAATATTATTGGTGATATTAGCAAAAGAGTGACAAAAAGACTCAATCATCAAGATGCATGACCACACATGGCATTTGTATCTCAAATAGAACCTTCCAAAATATATGAACATTTGTTTGACTATCAATGGATGATTTCTATACAGGAAGAATTAAACCAATTCGAAAGAAGTCAAGTTTGGGAACTAGTACCAACACCAAGCGGAAAACATATCATTGGAAATAGATGGGTATTAAAACAAACTTGATGAGAATGGAATAATTGTTTGTAACAAATTAATATTGGACGCTCAAGGATATAATCAAGAGGAAGTAATTGATTTTGAAGAAACTTTCGTTCCGGTTACAAGGTTAGAAGCAATTAGATTATTATTTGCTTACACTTGTTCTATGAATTTTGAGCTTTTCCCAATGGATGTCCAGAGTGAATTCTTGAATGGATATATCAATGAAGAAGTCTATGTCAAGAAACCCCATGGTTTTGAAGACTTCAAGAATCCTTCACATGTATTCAAGTTGGAAAAGGCACTTTATGGCTTAAAGCAAACACTAAAAGCATGGTACGTTCGTCTAAGCAATTTATTATGTGAAAAAGACTTTGAAAAAGGAAAAGTGGATAAGACCCTATTCATTAAGAAGATCAAGAATCACACATTACTTGTTCAAGTATGCGTCGATGATATCTTCTTTGATAAACCAACAAAGAAATTTGTGATTAATTTTCATTAATAATGCAAGGAGAATTCGAAGGTCCATGATGGGAAAATTGAAATACTTTCTTGGACTTCAAATTAAGAAACTTGCAACGGGCACCTTCATTCATCAATCAAAGTATTGTAAAAAATTGTTGAAGAAATTTGAGATGGATAATTGCAAACTTATCGCCAGTCCAATGGGTTCCGGAACATACATAGATCTTGACAAAATTGGTGTTTCCATAGACACTTCATAATATCGAGGAATGATCGGTTCACTGTTGCACTTAACATCAAGTCGACCCAAAATTATGTTTAATGTGTGTCTTTGTGCCCATTTTGAAGCGAATCCTAAGTGTTGTACCCCAATTTTTTCCACTAAGATTCCCTCATACTTCATACCATTGCATGGCACAAAGATCACAATTTGAATCTACCTCTCTCTCATATCTTTGGCTTTGTCATTAGGAGATCACCAAACACCTTGTGTATGTGTTTATTTATTGTGTGTTACAATTGATACTTGGCTAACAATGATATATGTACACTTTGCTTGCTAGATGTTGTAGGTGAATGGTGCACAAGTTTCTTATTCAAGGAGTCAATAGGTTCATGTGTTTATTTTCATGCCTTCTCTCCTCAATTATCAAGATTTTGAAAGTAATGTCTCTCATTGAAGACTTCTCTTGTCACCAACCATGGTCTCTTATCTTGATTATATGCTTCATGTTTAAAAGAGATCACCAAATTCAAAGAATTCTCCATTCTATGGCCATCTATTCTGAAATTAGGGTTTTGGACTTCTGAGGACCATATCTTGGTGTTTGTATGAAGTCTGTAGATGTTTTCAAAGTCATTTGATTCTTAAGATAAATTCTAATACGAATATACTTGGATCCAAAGAATTGGATTGATGAAAAGATTGTTTTAGAGGTCTATGATTGCCCACTCTCTAAGTTGATGCTTCATCTATCTTGTATGACTTCAATGGATCATAACTTGGTCGTCCCTTGTCTCCTTGAGCTCATTTTTCTTTCACAATGAACCTAAGGATGTATAATACAACTTAGTTCAATTTGTGAGAAGATAAAATGCTTGTAAATTTGCTTACGAAGTCAAAAGATTACAAGTCCTTGATGAATTTCTCAATTGTTGGACAATCAACTTCAAAAGATCATATCTTGATCATCATTTATCACCTTGAGGCCATCATTTTTGCACAACAATCTTGAAGATATGAAATTTATCTCCATATAAGTTTTGAAGATTGAAAGTGTTTGGAAGTTACTTGAAGGAGTCAAAATATTATAGGTCACTTCACAAATTTTCATCAAATTCACAAGATCATAACTTTCTCAATTTTTGTAATATTTGAGTGATTATTTTTGCCAAATGTTCCTTGAGAGGTCTACTTCATATCATCTTTGAAAACCAAGAGAAAATTTTGAGTGGAAGAGCAAGTTTGAAGAAGAAACATTATAGGTCATTTTTAGAAAGTGGCATGCTTGACCAAGGCCTGGCAAGGAAAATCAGTGATTTTCCAATAATCCTAAAGGCTCAATCTCTCAACTTAAGCATCCAATTAATTTGAATCTTTTTGCATCATGTTCTACTCTTTGAATACTTCATTTGGCTCAAAGAAAGTCAGAAAATGCACGAGGGAATTGGATTTGGCCTCAGCTCAAAGTTTGTGCAAAATTTTGGTTCACGCTCACCATCAGTTTGTGCATTTGCGCGTGTAACTTGTTTTTAAGCCAAGTTAAGCCTTGTTTTCGTGAATAATTATGATTAGGAACTTCCAAAGATTAATTAGCACATCAAAACGCAAGGAATAATTGAGTTTTGATGCACATAAGGTCACACTTTCTTCATGAACACGGGTGTGCATGATTTCCACTCAAATGTCATCATTCACCCCTCATTTTGATTCAATTCTCCTCTCTTATAAATAAGGGACACATTCCACTCATTTTCTTAAGCTTTAATAGACAGAAAACCCCTTCCAATCTCTCTCTCGAATCCAATTTTCTGTAACTTTGTTTTCACTCTCAAAGTCATTCCAGCTTGAAATTAACCATTCATTCTTCTTCCTTGAACCTCACTAAAGCTAACAGAACAAGAATCATGCCTTGAAGCTTCCTGAATCATGTTATCCAAGTCCTGTTTCAGAGCTCTGAAAGTGAACTTAGTTCAAGTAGGAATCTCTATCAAACCTTATAAAATAAAGCATCATTGCACTCTCCTCATCTCCCCGGTCCTTGTGATCTTCACCATTCGCATTTTCATCAAGTATTGACTGAGAATTTCTGGAAATAAGTGCTCGCTATTATTTCTATTTTTTCAAATTATTCATGGTAGAAGTGAAATAAATTCTTCGCGAGGGTACTATTAGAATCATCTTGAAGAGACGAAGCGAATGGCACCGGTCTGAAGAATCTATTTCACAGTTAGAGAATCAAGCATGGATGATGGCTGGAGGTTGAAGACGACCTACGTGTCTGTCTTCAACCAATGAATGCTTGACATGTAATTTTTTTAAATTCGATCCAGTGTGTTTGCTTCACCGTGCACGCGTCTCTGGAGCCCTTGGATCTGATTACTTTTATTAGTCAGCATCGATCTAACTTGTGATATTATTTCTTGTTTTATTTTTTAATTTAGTAATCCGGTGTGAAAACCAAGGAGGTCCATATCAAGCACAGCGCGCCATGTCCATTGGATGTGATTACTAACGCGTTGACGATGATCAGATTTTATATTTTAAATGTTTCTGATTTTATATTTTAAATGTTTTAAACTTCAAAAAATCATATAAAATTCATTTCTAACTCAAAAATTATGAAAAAATTCACAAAAATATTTTAAAACATTATCTTTTTGAGTTTTATTTTTCCATAATTTTATTTTCAGAATTGATATTTTTTATGAATTTTCCCTTTTATTTGAGGTTTTTAATTGTTTTAAAATACTTTCCAACATTTTAAAATTCTGGAAGAATTCAATGTTCATTTGACAAATATTGGTGACCTCATTTTATTTTTATTTTTGATTTTATTATTTTTTGCCATTTTTGGTTTATTTCACCTTTTATTTTATTTTCTAAAAATATTTTTTGACATTAAAAAATTTGTCAACACTTGTTGACCTCTGTTTGACTTTGGGTAATTTTCTTGGAATTTTATTTTGATGCAAAAATACTATTTATGTATTTCGTCAATAAAGTCCAATTAAAATAACCTAATTTCAAAATTATTTTTAATCCTTTTATTTGATTTTTGTTTTCATTTTATTTTGCTGACTTTTGAATTTATTTTAGAGTCACAAATTTCCTCAACATCAATGGAATTTGGGTGTTGATAGTTCTCTTGACCAAATCCACCAAGAGAGCTGATTGATTTTGACAAAGTTAGACCGAATAAATTCATCTGATGCAATATAAACTTGGAAATTATTTATTCTTCTTCATCTTTTTTTTTCTTTTGTCACGATTCGGAGGAAGTGATCAATTGGTGGCATGAACTTTAATGTTCTAACATAAGCCCCAATAGATGACTTGAGTTTGGATCTTGGTTCAACACCTGTGGCGTTTGTCGTGTGGTCGCGCTGATTTCTAATCAAGCTTCTGGCAAGTTTCCACTAACCTTGTCCATTTAAAATTTTCAATCATCTTTGATTAAGTGATGTGATAATTCTAAAACCGGTGATATACTTGACAAAAAACAATTGAAACTTGTCTTGTGGTCGCGTTGATTCTATCAAGCTTCTGACAAGTCTTCATACGTAAGTTTCAAGATAGTCACCTTGCTGACGACTAACAATTAACAATTCGATGATATACTTGACAAGTTTCAAGATGGTCATCTTGCTAACCTTTATCAATTACCTTTTATTTTTCGCTCTTTACTTTCTGCATTTACTTTTATGCTCTTTATTTTTATGCACCTTTAATTTTAGAATTTACATTTCATGTCATTTTTTCTTTGCTCACTTGAGCATTTTATTTTCTTGTAATTTTGAATTTGCTCACTTGAGCTTTATTTTTCTTTTCCAAAATACCTAATAATTCAACTTAAACATAAAAAAAACTTTTAATTGGACTTGGTTACTATCCTTGTGTTTGGAGCTTGATTTTTGGACTTAGGATTAAGACCATTACCTCAGCTTGAAGATTTATGTGCTCTTGGTATTATTCTGTCTTGTATGGTTATTATCTTTGTATGAAGGTTATTCTGTTATACTCTTTTAAGAGTGGATTTCCTCCAAATACAGCCGTTACTCGGCCCATTTTTTTTCTCAAGACAAGAGTTCATCTAAAGCATTGATTTATCCGAAGCTTGGTTTTTTTGTCTGATTATTTGTTTCTTATATGGTAATCCAAAGGATGGATATGGTATTGGCTCTTGATGTCAAGTACTAGTCTTCTCACCCGGTTAGTCTTTCTTTACCCTTACCTTTTAATTTATGTACTTAGGTTAGCCTCTTCATCTCCTCCCCGTTCTTTAATTTTCAAAATCTTCCCTCTTTTTCAAAGGATTCTTGTTTTGAAAACTCGAACCGCTTTCATAAAAAATTTGGACTTAGGTCCATGCATTTTCAAAATTTCTTTTTCTTAATAAACTTTCAATTCATTTAATAATACTTTGAATTCATTCAAAATTTTTGAACTCTTTGTGGCTTTTCTAAACTAACATTTTTTTTCTAAAATCAACCAACACACAATTTTGGTCTTTTTTAGCTGAACTACTTGGTTTTGATTTCAACATTGCACATTGTTCGTATGTTGGCCTGGAACTCATTGGAAGTTCTATCAAATCAAAAATTATTAAAAATATTTCTTTTCTCCCCAACCATCCATTTTGTACATATACAAATTTTCAAAAAGGTTCCTGCGGAGTACCGTAGATGCTTTGGGTGCCTAACACCTTCCCTTTGCATAACTAACCCCCGGTCCCAGATCTATGGTCTTTTTTTGTTAAGATTGTATTCTCTCTTTTTCCTAGTCCTTTGGATAAAATAAAATTGAGGTGGCGACTCTTTTGTTACTTTTCGAGTTAAGTCAATTCAATGGCTTATACTCGCAGTTTTTGCCGCTACAGAAAAGCGGCGACTCTACTGGGGATGTTTGACCTATTGTTGGACCATCTCTAAGTCGGTTGACTCTATTTTTATTTATTTGTATATATGTGCTATATTTTTTGTATATATTTTATGCTTGTTTCTCTGGATGTTTTTCTGGTTTTCAGGGATGCTTGGTGATCTTCTTTTTGAGTTCTATACCCGGACTCGAGCAAGCTTAAGATAGGACGGGCGATATAGTCATGTTAACTTTTAGGGAGTAATCCCGAAGAAGGAGAAATGAGATCCCCTACTCAGTGGAAACCTTCTTGACTGTGGTATTTTGTTTACCGAGAGATCAGGAAGACATAACTGCTTTCGACCTGAGAGTCCCTGAAGTTGAGCAGTCGTAGCCTTAACCCATCCCGGTCTTTTTAGAGGTAATGTGGGGACTATTACGAAGTTATTTAGAAATAGTTGCTACGCGATACTGCACTCAGGCGAGTTTCACCTGAAGGTATTGCTAATTACCGAGTACATTGGAAAATTGGTAGTATTTGATGGAGGAATAAAAACTCTCGGGATTCCTTTTAGAACCTTGATCTACAGGTGACATAGTTTAGAATACCTTGTGGGTAATACCTTTTAACTCCATGATCGTGACGTAGAACCTATGGACCCCCTTGTTTCTGATCTTTGTGTGTGCTTGTTGCATCATGTATTCATGCACTCATACGCATTTTTTCAGACAGTTTTTCAAAGAACTTAAAATTGACCTTTGCAAATATCTCAGGTATACTTTGACCATGGATTATGGACAAAGGAGGACTTGGAAATACAGTTTCAAGGAACCTAAGCTTGAGGGAATGATAAGCTTGATTGATGAGATTGATAGTCCAGAGGATTTCCGGAAGAAGTATGAGACCACTATACCTTTGATGAAGACGACGATGAAGAATGGTTTGCTTTTCACCTTGGTCAGTTCTATGATCCGTTATACCATTGCGTCACTTTTCCTGACAAAAATTATGAAGTTTGACTGCATGTTGACCATAGTTGACTTTTTGTCCAATACAACTGATTTTTAGCTATCTGAGCCATTGGATGAGCAACTTTGACTTGTAAGGCTTGAAACTTGATATGGTGATCCCTTGATGCATATGATGGGATATGGTGACCACTTAAAGTGCTGGAGATCCATCTTAATTTGAGATGTGCAAAATCCTTGTTTGGATTGATTGCTTAGGAGGGGGTTTATTTGAGCAAACCTTGTGAAATTCTTGAATTTAGAGCCATGGATTGTATTGAGAGAAATGAGGGCAAATTTTAGGGTATAATAGTTGCCCCTGTTCAATCTTCTTGTACCGAAAGGGTTAGATTGGTATGCTTGGCTTTCGTGACCTGAAGGTAGAAGATGATTGAACACTCGAGTACACCTGAAAAATTTGCACTCACTGTTGTATGGAATGGGATCGTCAGTTGACAATGCGCTGGAATGGGCTTATAGATGCCATTTAGAGAAGTTGATGCTGGAGATTGAGTCGTATGTTAGACTCCATGCTCTTCTTTGAATGAGGTTACTAGTATGTATTGATTTTTAACCAGATATGCAACATTCTGAAGGTGGAGAGATGTCGACAAGCAGTCGAAGACCACCTTAAAGATGCCATCTGGGGCGGTTGATAATAGGAGAGAGTTAGAATAAACCTTCGTCTTGGCTATTTTTGAGATGAATAGTTGTCAGCACGTAGATAGTTTTCCCGTCTTTTTTCGGGTGTTAATCTTTGACCTGCTGTCTGGAAATAATTTGCGTGGTCGTTCAGATAGTTCTCCCATCTTATTTCGGGTATTAATCTTTAACCTTCTGTTTGGAAAATAGCTTTTACCTGCTGGGGAAATAAATCTTGACATGATATGGTTAGTCATATGCATATTATGATGTATGAGCGTATGGAAGTGTTATGCATGTGTCATGATTTTTATATAGATGTATTAATGTAGATGCATGGTATTTCAAAACATATCCCTCTTGAAGAAGATAGGAACATTCTGCTGGACATTTCTGATGTCTTCTTAGGGATGATGTTATGGAAAACCCTGACTGGGGAATAAGAGAGGATAATTATGATTCCTCCGATGCACTATCTGACCAAGTTTCGAGTCTGGATATTAATGTTGTTGGAAGAAAAATGATTATTTGGGAGATATTCAGCTGGGGATCTTGTGTGTAGATATTGCTGCGAATGATTACATTGTCCATAGACCTTGCTGGGGGGACAACGTGATCTGACGTAACGTGGTGAAGCTGATAGGGTCATTAAAGCTGACGAGGCTTGTAGGATCATTAAAGCTGATGAGGTTGATAGGATCATTAAAGTTGATGAGGCTTGTACGATCATTAAAGCTGATGAGGTTGATAGGATCATTAAAGCTGATGAGGCTCTTAGGATCACTTAAGGTGATGAATCTGATAGGATAATTAAAGTTGATGGAACTGTTAGGATCACTTAAGGTGATGAATATGATAGGATCACTTGAGGTGATGAGTCTGATAGGATCACTTGAGGTGATGAGTCTGATAGGATCACTTGAGGTGATGAAACTGTTAGGATCACTTAAGGTGATGAATCTGATAGGATCATTAAAGCTGATGAAACTGTTAGGATCACTTAAGGTGATGAATCTGATAGGATCACTAAGGCTGATGAAACTGTTAGGATCACTTAAGGTGATGAATCTGATAGGATCATTAAAGTTGATAAAACTGATAAGATCACTTGAGGTGATGAGTCTGATAGGATCACTTGAGGTGATGAGTTTGATAGGATCACTTGAGGTGATGAGTCTGATAGGATCACTTGAGGTGATGAATCTGATGTGTTGGAACTCTATGGAGAGAAAATGATAATGTAATACTTCGTTGGAGAAGATTTGTCTTTGTAGGGAGAGAAATGTCTCTGTGGGGATTGGTACTCCTGTGAATGTACCTCTTGTGAAAGTGACTTTGTGGGGACGCATTGATGACTTTAGTGTCATCTCAATTCCTAGAGCCTATAGTAACTGCTATTGCTTGCTGTTAGAAGGGAGTGATTGAATTGATTTGCGCTATTCGAATTTTTAAGTTGAGAACAATGTGATTTGGACGAGACATAGTCGTACGCTTAAATCCCTAACTATTGCCTAGACCGGCCTTTCAGGTTTTCCGTCTACCGGGATACCCCTTTTTTCCCAAGCCGCCTTTTCAGGTTTTCGACTTGTCGGGTGCACGTTTTTTGGTATATATGTCCTTCATTTTTGCCCGAACCCTTTTGGTTCGTCAGGACGCCCTTATTTTTGCCTAGGCCAGTTGACCTAGCAGGTCTCGTTTACGCGTAGTATTTTTGACTATGTCCGCTTTCATAGGATGAGGGAAACCTTCGCCGTTTATGGTGGTGAGCGTTGTAGCGCTGTCAAAATATGCCCCTTTGTATGTGGGAATTCATATACCTCTGGGATCAATACCCTGGTGTACTTGACACTTGAAGTTATTGGTGAACTGCTGGATTTAGAAATCCTGATAGTCATGACCTTCTCAAGTAGTTTTCTAAGGAATGTTATGGGAGAATGATACTGACATCATTTGATACTACTAGCATAGACGAGTAACTCAATGGATTTTTCTGAAACTTGTGATCAATGTAGCATACCCCAAGTAATTCAGATGTAAGTTATGCCCCTTGATATTCAACACTTTTGATAGATTCTCTGAATCTTGACCTGATTGCCCCAAATGAATGGGATGATGGCATGTCATGCCCCTTGATTGGAAAGGCTTGTTGCCAGAGATGTCTTTATCTGTAGTAATTTTTTCCATTGGGAGGACCTTCATTCACTGAATATTCATCATGCAAAATCCTCTGTTGTCAAACATTTAGTCATACGCAAACAGTGGTGTTAAAATGCAAAGCTCATGTCTGTCTTGAAGTTTATAAAAATGCATTTTTTAATAAAACAAAAATTTGTAAAAATATTGATATCAACTCAAGAATTATAGTAAGCCTTACAGGAGTCAGGATACCTTTTTGAAATAGTACGCTTTCGAACTAACGATGCTTTAGTTAGGACTTTTAAGGGTTATAACGTGGCTTGGTTCACGGTTTAAGAAACAAAGGATAAAGGCTCGAAATTTATTTGTACCCAACCCAATCACCGTGATATTCTCCAGTCTTATGTTTAGTTAATTGTGCATCCTCTTGATGACGGTTCAGAAATTGGAAGTTTATTTGAAAAGACGGTCATCCTTTTTTGTAGCATCTACCTTTTGTTGAGGGTTTGTAGTGACCTCTTTTTGACTTTGTTATCCCTAACTTTTGCTTGACTGTTTATTTTGAGATTACAGTCAACGGGATGCCTTATTTTTCTTAAGTCTCCTTTATAGGGTTTTGACTTAGAGAGCTTTTCTTTTTGATAGATATTGACTGCCTGACTAAATGATTACAGGGAACCATCAACGACTTTTGATTTAGAAGGATATCTTCGACATTACTCATCATGATTAACTGCACATTTAAATTAACTGAGAAACTACCCTGCCCCAGGTTATGATTAAGGGTTTCAATTTATGTAAAGAAAGAAAAACTTCTACTTAGGCTCAAAGGGGTTGACTAGGGATTAACTTCCTCATATCTCCACTGTTTATGAATTGAAACAAGGCATGTACATAATCAGCACAGTCTATTCAAAAGCATACTATAGGAAATTATGGTATAGTGTTCGCCATCCTCCCTCTAAAGGCTTACTTCTTTAACAAGAGTTGAATATCGTAGAAAAGTAAGAAACACAATTTAAATATAGTGAAACGAATGGATTATTTCAAGACAAACAGGTGTAATGCATTAATGTGAAAAACCAAAGTTTGACATAAGGATAAACATTCAAGCAAACAAAAGAAATTACAACTAAAAATTGAAATAAATGAAAGCTTCTCCACCCGAACTCGTCACTTTAGATTGCATGCCTTGCAGTTTTGATGTTTGATGGATGGTAGCAAAACTCAATCTGACCATATTGCATGGAATTGAGAACTCTTTCGACAATCAGATCCTGAATCTTGTTCTTCAGTGCCCAACAGTCGTTGGTGTCGTGCCCTGGGCTGTTGGAGTGGTATGCACACCTTGCATTCGGATTGTACTTTGGAGAGGAAGTGTTGACATGCTGAGGAGGATTCTTCAAAGTAATGAACTTTGCTTTCAACATGTGTTGTAATTCTTGAGACAACGGCATATTGATCTTGGCAAATTGTGTCCTGGTTGTATCTTGCTTATGCTGATTACCTTGTTGTTGTTGGCGAAGCAATATGAACTTGCCTCTTTCTTGTGAACAAGTCAGTTTTGGTCTCATTGGAGGTAGGTTGACACTTGGATTCCCAACTCTAGCGGTTCGTACCATTTGGTTGTCTTCGAACTTGAGAAGCTCGTTGATGAAGACTCTCAATTCTTTTTACCCCCGGGCTAAGTTTTGGATAAGAGTCATCTGACCCATCATTTGGATTCTCATCTCTGCCATCTCAGCTTGCATTTGTTCGAACTTGTGACACCCCGAATTAATTTGAATATTAAATAATTAGGAATTTAATTATTTATTTAATTAAAAGCTTAATTGATAATATTTTGGGATTTTATTGGATTAAATAAAGAAAAGAAGGATTGGAGGTGTGAAGAGTAATTAGAGGGTGTGAGGAGTAAATTACTCTACTCTTACTAATTACTACTTTATGTATTTTATTTGGAATTAATAAAGGAATAAAACAAGGATTATAAAAAGGAAAAGAAGGAAAAGAAGGTCTTTTTGGAAAAATCATTTCACGTAGAATTGGAGAAGAGAAGTGAAGAGAGGAAAAAGCCAACGCTGGGAAAGTCGAAGATCATCGCGAGGTAAGGGGTGATTTCATTCAATTTTAATGCCTTATGGGTTTTGAGAATCAACCGGAGATTGGGTATATTAGGAAAATTGATTTAGGTGATTATAGGTTTGTAGGAGGAAACCCTATTTTGTGTCGGATTATAGAATTTAAGACCGTTAGTGTGTCGAACAATTAATAGGAATGATGAAACAATGATGTTTGATGTTGTACTGGTGTATAATGGTGGTAACTTGGTGTTTCCAATGTTACAACTCGTATGGAAATGATTGGAAGTGATAAAGAATGCATAAATGCTGTCAAAATAGCAGATTTTGATTCTGCAGGTCGTGGGAACCGGTTCCCAGTGGGGAGGAACCGGTTCCCAGCAGAATTTTTCAAATCAAGTATTTTTAGCGTGGGAACCGTTCCGAGAGTAGGAACCGGTTCCCATACAAAATTCCAGGCGTGACTTTTTTCAAAAGTGGGAACTGGTTGTACTGTGGTAGGAACCGGTTCCACTGTATTGAGTTCAAAAATACTTAAACTTCAAAAATTCATATTTTCTAAACCGTAACTCCAATTCGAGTGCCGTTTTCGGCATTATTTCTTAAATTAAAAATACTATATTATAAAAAGAAGAAAATATTATTTTTGTGAAAATTATTTTAAAAGTGTCGAGTCCCCGATTTTTGAAACGTTGATGGTTAAGGACAAAGGAGAATGGGTTATGAATTGTTTGATTTAATGAATGAGGACTGATACTTATGCGTTGTGCCTGCTATCCATTATGATTGAGATGTGATCATTTGATATAATGGTTAGATTGTTTGACAAGTTGAATGAAGATTGACGCTTATGTGATGTTTTCCTTGTTGTTGATTCATGATTGTATTGATATCATGTGTTGTTGTCGATGTTGTATATTCATGATGATTGTTGATCTCAGTTGTTATTGTTGTACATATTGGTGATAGTCTTACTAATTGAAGGGTAAGCATTTGGCATAGTTATGCTTTGTGATAATTTATTTCATGATTATGTTGTTATCATGTGATACTCGTTGATGTTGGCATTATGTGGAATTATGTTGTGATCATATACCGTTGAATTGATGTTGCATGCTTTTATGGTGCATGCAAAAGCATTGTTTATGGTTCATTCTCATTGTGCGGAAGTGAGCTTGCAGAGCCAATAAACTTACCAGGATTCAGAGGTAGTGAGGCTAGATTCTCGACCCAGTGGTTATGGGCGAATCATGGATTGAGATTCTTGACCCAGTGGTTATGGGCGAATCATGGATTGAGATTCTTGACCCAGTGGTTATGGGAGAATCATGGATTTCCGCTGTCTTTCCACATGTAAACGGAGCAGTGGGTGAACTCGGTTCACGTTTTGATACCACATGCATAGAGTCTGCATTGCATATGGGAATTGTAACATGCTAGGATGGTTTCCAGTGTTGCAATTTCCATCGTTTGTTATATTTACATGTACATTGTGTGAGATGCATTTGTGAATTGGCTATGACTATGTGTTTGGATAATAGACTAATGTATTTAATTATTCCGTTGTATTTAAAAACGTATAATGCATTTTATATTGGATAGAAATCTCACCCTTATTTTGATGATGTCAGATTTGAAGTGATTAGCTGCTTAGAATCAGTAAGGATAGCTCCTAGAGTTGAGTTATTAGTTAATCCGCGTGTTAGTGTCGTGCTCTGGTAGATGTAACACTGGGGAAACGTTTGATTTAGAACCCTTATGATTATTAAATATTAGTTTTGGTTAATGTTTCAATTTATTACCCTGGAATAATTATGAACGATATATTCTGGATTTGTTATGTTTCATTTCCGTTGTTAAACATAACTTAAGTCTATTTTATTTAATAATTTCTTCTTCAGTGAAAGCATGACAACTGTTCTGGTTGATTGAATTATTTAAATTGTGACGCCTCTTGATTTGTGTTTAAAAACTCTGATTAATATTTATAAATCACGGGTAAATTAGAAGGGGTGTTACAGAACTGACCATCCTTGTTGTCTTCAAGATTCTTCTTAGTGATGAGCTCCTTCAGGTCTTTCTGGCCTTGGGCTAAGTTGGTGAACATCTCCTGGAATTGAGCATTCTGAGCCTGGAGATCTTTGACAGTCTGTTCAAGAGCCATTTTCTGCTGAAATAAACAGCGAGAGAATAAGAAAACTGGTCTTCAATGTACCTATTATGGAATTTAATGCCATGATATGCGATGTTATGTAATGCAATGTTTTCAAGGACCTTAGGAATTTAAATTTGTTAAACAACCACGAACAATCTTTTTATTAGTTTACTTTATTAAGTACAAGGGAAAGTTTTAAACAAATAAAAAGAAATTCCTAGAGCTTAGGTCTCCCATGGGCGCTTCCTCTTCGTGTTGAAATAGGCATTGATGTTTCGCCCCTCGTGAAGTAGCTTTGTCAACTCTAATACTTTCTTCTTGTTTGCATAACACTGAGCTTCGAATGTATCCATTTCTTCTCTGAGTTGAATTCAGGATCTCTTCAAGCCTTCTAAATTAGTAGGCATGTCTGGATGGAGAATGGTATAGGGTCCGTCCCCTTTAGCAACAGGTTCCATAAGCACTGGTAGAACAGCTGTAAACGGCATCATGAGGTTTTGAGCTTGAGCTCGCACCCATTTGAGGTAAGGTTCCCAAGGAATGGAATTTTTGCATCCCAACATCTTGGTATCAATCTTCTTTACCATGCTCCAAGCGTGTACAAATCTGCGATGGTAGTTCTGGAGATCGTTGTGGTAGTCAAACACAATGTCTTGGAGAAGCATATCATGAGGACCATCTCTTCGAGCATAACTAAACTGATGCAGAGCTGGAGAAAGGTTATAAGTGATACCTCCCCTTATGCCAAGGAGTGGTACATTAGGGAATTCCCCACAACGCTCAATAAAGTGAAGTCCTTTAGAGGAAAAAGACACCAGCGGATATCTGAATGAGAGAGTGACATCAGCCTTTGAGACCACTTCAATCTTTGCTCGTTCTTCATTACTAATTGAGGAAGGTGCGAAATAAACCACCTGGAAAGTAACGGTACGCAACACATGAGAGTTCCTTGTCTTTTGATAGTACGAGTGTGGAGAGAATGTAGGATGTCTCCAAGTAAAGTAGGCACAGGATTACGAGTGAGGAATATCTTGATGGCGTTCACGTCTATGAACTGATCTGGATTAGGAAATAGCACCAAACCATAGATTAGCAAGGCCAAAATGTCTTCGAATGCATGGAAACTCATAGCTTTTAGGAATTCTCGAGCCTTCTTTATTAGAAACTTAGCAAGCAAACCCTCAACTCCGCTTCTTATTTCTTAATTAGCTTCACTGTCTGATCGCTTTAGATGTAACGCTGATGTGATGTCTTCATATTTTAGAGCTCTTTCTGAACCGGTGAATGGTGTCTGATCAAGGATAGGTATCCCAAGTAGCTTAGAGAACTCTTCCAACGTAGGTACCAATTGATAATCTAGGAATGTAAAGCAGTGATGTTTCGGATCGAAGAACTGGAATACGACGTGCATCATATCTTCTTTAAAACTGGAGATAACCAAGTCAAGCGGATAATTATATCTTTTGATAAACTGAGCATGATCAGGAACTTCTGAAATCAATTCTTTGAGTTGAGAAGGTATACCCACAAAGTTGATTCAGATAGTCTTCCTAGAAGCCATAACTATTACAAAACAGAGCAAAGATAAATCCCTAGGTCCTTGAAATAGTTAGAAATGATATGATGTTATGATGTCATGATGTCATGATGTCATGATGTCATGTTTAAAACAAGTATCAAGCACAAGCAATTACACAATAGCCCTAGGTTTCAGGCTTGCATGAGGTACAGGTGTCTACCCTACCAAAGTTTAAGTGGGTTCAACCTATCCTATAATAGTAATCGGGTTCTAGAAATCTCATATCATTGATCTTTCTCATAAACTTTATTTCAATACGACTACCAACTGGTCGACCAAAACATCCCGAAAGTCAAATCTTAATGAGCGTAGCATCGAGTATCAACCAACCTCAGTCTACACCGAAGCCGACCATCTCACTACCTTCTAATTGCAAAGATGGGTCAATTAGGGTTCTAAAAGTTGAGTTAGTGCTTACGACACCATGCAGACGCCAAATACTTTCCTCAACTCAACATGAGGAGCATCAGGACATCCAAAGTGTCGCACTAACGTAGCCATCATTTTGACCGTTTTGGTATACGCCTAACGGTCGCGACGATTTATTGCTACTTACCTAAGGAAACCTGGATCCGGGTGTAGGATCCCCCACAAGTATAATACCCAAGAAACCCTTAAGAATAAAGCATACAAGTCAAACAATGAAACTAATAAAGTGATCTAAAGCCCTAAGGTAACCTCTCTTTAGGGTTTCCCCAGCAGAGTCGCCAGTTCTGTAACACGGTGGGAGAACTGACTTGTTTGTTTTGCGTTTGATCGCAAATGTTGCGGATAACAAGAGTCGCCACTGACTTTTCTTTTATCCATTTAAGGGAAGAAGAAAAGAATAGGAAAAGACCTTAGTTAGATTCTGAGTAAGGGAGGTGGTTATGAAAAGGGAAGGTGTTAGCACCCTTTCTATCCATAGTTATCTACGGGCTCTTAATTGCTTAGCTCACTTTAATTGTTTTTTTGTGTGTGTGTGTGTTTGAAAATATTTTTGAAAAGGAATTTCTCTTTGACATCTTAATGATTCACGCTGGAATGTATACGAAGTGTTTGGAAATGTTTTTGTTTTGGAAAAGAAACTTTGTAATGATTCACGCTGGAATGTATACAAAGTGTTTTGAAATTTTTTGGAAAATGTGAGGTGTGAAAAGTGTTTTTTGATTGAGCAAGCAAAAGAGACTTATTTTACCCACTCAGAACGGTCGTTTCCGTGTTATTTTGCTTTCCTTTAGAATAAAGCTATCCATACCATTAGTTGACAGGTAACTCTATCCGTTGGATGTAAAGGGACATTCGAAGGGACATCGGATGGTCATAGAAGGCAACTTGTAGGGATATCCTAGCATATTCGTAGGAACGATCATCACTTTTCGTAGGCAACAACCGAGGGACGAGATCATGTATTCGTAGGCAACATCGAGGGACCATGATCTTTTAAGTTGAAGGGACTGTGATGATATGTTTGTAGGCAACCGTGCTAAGATATCCCCACGTTCGAGGGACATGACCATTATTCGTAACGCAACGAGAGAGGATACCCTAAGGTGGGTGCAAGTGTGAGAAATGTGTGTTGTATTCAGATATTTTATATTATGATAAAAGGTGATCTATATTGTTTTTAATCTTGCCATACACGCCTAATTACTAGCAGTTAATAGGTGCAGAAAGTAAATTGCGAAAATTTAAAGGTCCTATGCTATTACATGGCTTTGTGGCAGATACATAATAGGAGGTGCAGAAAGTAAATGCGGAAAATAAAATCCTACGCTATTACATGAAAATACACTTGCAACCTATACATCCTTTCTAGAATTTAAATGCAAGAAAATAAATAGCAGAAGAGAAACTACATCCTAGTATTTTTTGGTATTTTTGAAAATTAGAGTTTATGTGAGAAAAGAACCTAATTCTAATTGATTTTAATTAATTAAGAAAAATTAATGAATATTAACCTAAATTAAACTAATTAAGTTAATTAAAAAGCATGAAAAAGTTATTTGTAAAATTATCTAATTAACCTAATTACAAATTTAATTAATTAATTAATTAAAAGGGAAAGTAGAAAAGAAAAAAAGAAGTAAAAGAGCTTCGCGTGTCCCGTAAGTCGGGCCTTTGTGATTGGAGCGTTAGGGCATCCGTAAACCGGAGTTTCGTGGAAACCCACCGAGCGTGTCCTAAAGCCGAGCTTCAGATCCGAAGGGTCCGTGTCGAGGCTTCTAGAGATTCTCGCCGTGGGACGCCCGTAGCTGAGCTTCGGGAATCAAGGCCGAAGGGTCCGTAAGCCGGAGCTTCGAGATTCTCGACTGCACGCCCATGTCGGAGCCTCGGGGCTCTATTGTTGAAGGGATCCAAGTCGGAGCTTCGGACGGATGTCTCTTCCGGGGATCCATGTCGAGCTTCGGACGTGATGTCTCCTCGGGATCTAGAAGTCGGAGCTCGGACGTGATGCTTCGAGGGATGTCCGGTTGAACTTCGGGTTGGCACCAAACGCGCCAAGGGTCGCTTCTTCATTTGAATTTCCGGACCTATGCCAACGGATTTGCTGCATCCTTTGCCTACGGATTTTGGTTCGTAGCTATAGTACCTGTAAATCAAAACTTGACAAATACCAAAGATAAATTATATATGAGACCATGGATCGATTGGAATTGATCCACTGAACACGACCATGCCCTTAGTTTGCTCTAATTTTGGCTAATACGAAAAACTCCAAATCAAAGCTTCAAGCCCTAACAATGGCAGATCCTGGTTCCTGCATCTAAACTTGAATCAAACTATCCAAAAAGCATCGAAACATCAATACAAACATAAATATATGATCAAATTGAATTAAACAAGCATGTATGTATGAAATCGAAAATTGAAAAATATGCATGGAAACCGAAACTGTGATTTTACGTTTCAGGAGCTTTTGTGTGCTTCCAAGGGTTTGGAACGATTCAGAGGAGCATCGAGAAGGTGTTTGAATGCTTGGAATGACCTGGATCAAAGCAAAACTTTGGCTGCAAGTTGCTTGAAACACACAGTTTTCTTGAGCTTAGTTAGGGTTCTTCAAGCTGCCAAAAAAACCTCTCTAGGGTTTAGAAACCCTCTGAATTTATAGAGGATGGATTCAGGTTGAGCATTGATGAGAAAATATATCTCATTCAATGAGAATATATTTGATTTGCCAATCTTGTCAATCTTGATCAAATATTACCAATCTTGTACCAATCACTTTCCAATCTTTCAATTTCGAATTTCAGGTCATTTAATAGGTATCTTGGACCTCAAGAATGTCAAATATACAACCTTGCATTGGTTGATTTATTTTTTGCTATTTTATTTTAATTAAATTGACTTTAATGAATAAAAAAAAAAAAAAAAAAATCTCAATGGAGTGACATTGGTCTTGGAGGTTCTAATTGTGATTAGAAACAAGTTTGAACTAAGAAAAGTTAAGCCCATTTGGAAAAAATTTGATTTTCTCAAGTATTTCTCCTTATGTACCTCCTCAAAAATGTCCAGCTTGTACAACTTGTATCTTGCTCAATTTTTAGCATTTTTTGGTGTTCTTTGACTTTTTGAAAAGCTCAAGATGTCTTATAAACAGCCCTTTTGGTTTCATCTTCATTGAAGTTTCCATACTCATGAACACTTCTTTGCAAAAAAATGACTTTTTGTTGACTTTTAAAAGGACCTATAATGTTTTGATCCATAACTTCCAAATAAAGCATTTCTAGCCAAAGCTTGTGATACATGAAGTTGTAGAGAATTGAATTCTCTTTAAAATGAGCTTTGGTGGAAAAATTTCTAATAAAGTATGTGAAAGTTGTGACACCCCAAAATAATTCAATAATTAAATGATTATGATTTTTAATTAATTATTTAATTGAGAACATAATTTATTTAGTATGTTGGAATAATAAGATTTATGATGGAATTAATTGGAGGAGAAAGTGATATTATTTTATTTAATTATGATTAAAAGGAAATAAGAGGAATAAAAGGAATGAAATAAGGAAAAGAAGAAAAATAGATTCATTTTGGAGAAAACAAGGCTACGTAGAAGTGAGAAGAGAAGGAAAGAAGGAAAAGATATGAGCGCCAGATCTCAAGAAACCACCGTAAGTGGGTGATTTCATCGATTATGGCGATTATAGGTTTTGATGTTGATAATATAGGTTAGTATGTTAGGAAATCTATGTTAGGAATTTAGGTTCCTGGAGGTATACCATTGTGGTGTCGAGTGAGTCCGATTGGTTAGAACATGTCCGAATATGATTAAGGTGTCGCTTAATGAATAGAAATGATGGAAAGATGATAATTGATGTGATGAATGATGCAAAATGATATATTTGGTGTTTCCAATGATGGGATCTGTGGGTAAAATTAGATTGATTGAGGATGGAAGAAATGTCAAAACTAAGATTTTGGTCTGAACGTCAGGAAACCGGTTCCCCAAAGGGAGAACCCGGTTCCAGCTTTTAAAATGGTGAAAATGGGATTTTGAACTCAGAACCGGTTCCCCGTGGGAGGAACCGGTTCCCATTGATTTTTCCAGAGGGATGAATTTGCTGGGAACCGTTCTCACCGAGGAACCGGTTCCATACATTTTCCAGGGCACGTTATTTTGAATCAGGGAACCGGTTATCTCTGTGGAGGAACCGGTTCCACTGCTTTATTTTGAAAAATTTTGAAACTTCAAAATTCATAACTTTCAAACCGTAAGTCCGCTTTGAGTGCCGTTTTGACGTTATTTCTCAAATTTAATGCTCTACCTTATGAAATGAAAATATTTTGGAAAACTTGAAATTAATTTGGGAAAGGGTATAATTTCGAAAATGATGAATTTTAATCCGCGATTAAAGATGTATGTGTAGTAGAGGTACTTGATGATAAGGATACCGGTGATGTGTAGATGTAATAGCATGTTTATGCCGAGGTTAGATGTATGCCTGCTGATTGATTTGCATGATTATGCCGATGTAGATGTATGCATGAATTGTTGATATATCATGTTGATTTTGGTGATTCGCTTATGTTAAATGAATGTATACATAGACCGATTAATGTTGCATGCTATTGATGTGCGCATATGCATTATTTTGGTGAAGTTAATTCCATTGTGCGGAATTTGACTTGAATTGCCGATAACCGATACCCGAGTGAGGATGGGTGGTTAGCCGATTCGTGTCCGAGTGGTTATGGACGAATCGATGGGACCGTATCCGTGGATGATGGATTGTGTTGGGTGACTTGGTAAGTCGGCACCGCATGCATTGAGTCCGCATTAGTGTTTGCATAGGATTGTAACATGTTAGGATGTCTTCCGTTGCAATGCCTTTATTGTTGATTGAAGATGCATGTTGAATTGTATGACTATGATTGTGTATTGGATTCGATTGGTATTGAGTGGTGGAATAATATGCTTGCATTATATTATTGATTGAAAGACTTATAATGTGCTTTAATTATGAGAAGTCTCACCCTTACTTTACCATTTCGATTGAATTAGCACCGAGGAGTCGTGAGGATGGCTCTAGAGAGTCTTTTAGTCCGTGTGTCGTTGTCATGCTCGATTAGTTTGTAACATCGGGGAACGCTTAGTTAAGAGAATTATTATTATTTAATAGTTTTGGATTTGAATTCTTGAGAACTACGATGTTTTATTAATTTGATTGATTTTGGTAATTCTCCGTGTAAGACATGGTCTTATGATGTTTTGAATTGTTGGATGATGATCCTCGTAGCATGGCTACCGCTTGAAATGAAGGTTTATTTTAATTATTAATTGTGACATCCCTTATTATACCGTGTTAACTCGATTAAAGATGATTTAGTTATTAATTTAATTAATATATTCGGGTATTTAGATGGGGTGTTACAATAGTGGTATCGAGCATAGTCGGTCTTGTCCTCGTGTCGTTATCCCTTTAGTATGTGACTAGTGTGAAGTGACACCGCCGATACTTGTGTTGATGTAGATTGTTTTGTTATTTTTACGTAACAATGGCCTAAGAGGTAACGGAAGGAATGATGTCTTATCACGAGGCTTTGGGAATGTTGGTGGAGTACTGAGGGGCCAGCAGGAGCGTGATTGGTGCCGATGCATAATTGGGAATTTTCGAGAACAATCCTCCATTGTTTAAAGGTACACATGAAGGTGCTTTAAATGGTCAAGGAGATCGAGAGGATCTTCGAGGATTGACCGTGTAAGAGTCAAGGTGAGATATGGAACTCACATGTTAGCTGAAGAAGCTGATGACTGGTGGGTTGCTACCAGAGTTGAACTGGAGGAAGATGGTGTTGTACTGACTTGGGCTGTGTTCAGAAGAGTTTTTCTGAGGAGGTATTTTCCTGAGGATGTCAGAGGTAAGAAAGAGATTGAGTTTCTGGAGCTCAAGCAGGGTAACAAGACTGTCAGTGAGTATGCTTCGAAGTTTTCGGAGTTAGCAAAGTATTATGCTCATTACCCCAACGATGCAGATGGAGAATTTTCCAAATGTATCAAGTTTGAGAATGGTCTTCGTGACGAGATTGCTGTGGTATTCTGTGACGTCAGATCCGAAGATTTTCTGATCTGGTTGATTGTAGTAAGATTCTCGAGGAGGATCTTGCTAACACTAGGTCGAATGCTCGGGGGTATGTTGACAGGAAAGGTAAACAACAGATGGATCGTGGTAAGCCTTATGATAGGAGTAATCAGAGATCCGGAGGTTGGAAGAAGTCTAGTGGAGGAGATTCTAGTTCTTCCGCTAGGTGCTATAAGTGTGGTGAGACAGGACATCGTATGGTGGACTGTAAGAACAATGACAAGAAGTGTTTCAAGTGTGGAAAGTTCGGCCATGTGGCCAATGACTGCAGAGTGAAGGTGGTGACTTGCTACAACTGTGGTGAAGAGGGTCATACTCGTCCTCAGTGCCCAAAACTCAAGAAAGAGCAAGCTGGTGGTAAAGTGTTTGCATTGTCTGGATCGTAACTAAACCGATGATCTCGATTAAAGGTACATGTTTTATTAATGGCATACCTTTGATTGCGATTATTGATACCGAGCTACGATTCTTTTATTGCTAGATTGTGCTAAGAGATTGAATTTGGAAATTTCTAATATGGATGGAAGTATGGTTATTGATACCCCGCCGATCTGACTACTCAGATGTTTGTAGGAATTGTCCCGCCGTGATTTTTGATAGGGGTTTCGATGGATTTAGTGTGCCTACCGCTAGAACAACTTGATATCATCTTGAATAAACCGTTGAAATTCAACCGTGTTCATATCAACCGCTTTGAGAAGACGGTCATTTTCCCAAGAGGTTAAGGTCAAAATGAGATTATGTCCGCTATGCATGAACTTAATGTGAGGATGGTGCGCTTGTGTTTATGTTGTATTCCGCAATTGAAGAAGGGAAAGGCAAAGAGTGATGGATTGCCAGAGTGATTGAATTTCCGAGGTGTTTCCTAAGACGTTAGTGAATTGCCACCGAGAGAGGTAGAGTTTACTATCGACTTGATTCCCGGAACTAGTCCTGTCAATGGCGCTTATCGCATGTCGGCATCCGAATTAGCCGAATCAAGAAGCGCTAGAGGAATTGCTTGAGAAGAAGTTTATTCGTCCGAGTGTTTCACCGCGGGTGCTCCTGTTATTGGTTAAGAAGAAGGAAGGTTCAATGAGGTTATGTGTAGACTACCGACATTGAATAAGGTTACAATCAAGAATCGTATCCTTTGCCGAGGATTGATGATTTGATGGATCGTCGGAGCGTGTGTGTTTAGTAAGATTGATCTGAGATCTGGATATCATCAGATTCGTGTGAAGTCAGAGGATATTCAGAAAACTGCATTTAGAACGAGGTATGGACATTACGAATATTCTGTTATGCCGTTTGGAGTTACTAATGCACCTGGTGTTTTCATGGAGTATATGAACAGGATATTTCATCCGTATCTCGATAAGTTTTTAGTAGTGTTCATTGATGATATTCTGATCTATTCAAAGAGCGATGAGGAGCATGCAGAACATCTCAGAGTTGTGTTGGAATTGTTGAAAGGAAAGAAACTTTATGCGGTTGTCCAAGTGTGAATTCGGTTAGAGGAGGTGAGTTTTCTTGGTCATGTAATTTCCAAGAATGGAATTGCCGTGGATCCCACGAAGTAGAAGCGGTGTCTCGGGAAGCAATCAAGAATGCTTCGAGATCCGTAGTTTTCGGGTCTTGCAGGTATTATCGGAAGTTTATTGAAGGATTTTCCAAATCGGCGCTGCATTAACTAAGTTGACCAGAAGGGTCGTATTTGTTTGGGATGTTGAATGTGAGAAAGGATTTCAAGAGTCAAGAGAGGTTGACAAGTGCTCCAATCTTGATTTTGCCGATCCGACTAAGTCTTTTGTGGTATATTGTGACGCATCATTAATGGGATTAGGTGGTGTGTTGATGCAAGATAAACAAAGTCAGGCTTATGCTTCACGACTTGAAAGTGCATGAAAGGAATTATCCGACTCATGATTTAGAGTCAAGTACCGCTGTGTTTGTTTTGAAGTGTGGAGACATTATTTATATGGTTCTCGTTTGAGGTATTCAAGGATCGAAGAGTCCGAGGTATCTCTTTGATCGTAAAGAGTGAACATGAGATGAGAAGATGGTTAGAATTCTAAAGGATTATGATTTCGTTTGAATTACCATCCCGTAAAGCAAACGTGGTTGCGTATGCTTTAAGTAGAAAGTCTTTGCACATGTCGATGTTGATGGTTCGTGAGTTAGATTTGGTCGAGCGCGTAGATCCGAGTTTGGTTTGTGAAACTACTCCGAATAGTGTGAAATTGGGTATGTTGAAGTCGACTAGTGGTATTTCGAAGAGATTAGAAATAGGCAAAATCGATGTTGGTTTAGTTAATAAGTTGACATTGATCAACCAGGTCAAGGAGGCGAGCCCGAATCGACGAGAATGGTGTTATGAGATTTGGTGATCGGGGTGTGTCTTGATGTTGCCGAGATTAGGAAGAGCATTTTGGAAGAAGGACATCGTAGTGGTTGAGTATTCATCCGGTGCTACTAAGATGCATCATGATTTGAAAAAGTTGTTTTGGTGGCCGGAATGAAGAAGGAGATTGCCGAGTTTGTGTATGCTTGTTTAGTTTGTCAAGTCGAAAATCGAGCATCGTAAACCATCGTGATTGATGGAACCGTTGTTTGTTCCAATGGAAGTGGATGGAATCTCTATGGATTTTGTGTCCGGTTTGCCGAGGACGCTAAGAATTGTGATTCTATCCGGGTGATTGTGGATAGGTTGACAAAATCGCCACTTCATTCCGATAAGAATGGATTACCCGATGGAGAGGTGGCGAGTCAGATGTCGAAAGGGTTGTAAGTTTGCATGGTATTCCGTCTAGCATTGTGTCGGATCGAGATCCGAGGTTTACATCTAAGTTCGGACAGATTGCAAAAGCTTTGGGTACTAAGTTGCGCTTGAGTTCCGCTTATCATCCGCATGGATGGTCGAGGAAAGAACGATTCTACCGTTGGAAGACACGAGAGCTTGTGTGTTAGAGAAGGGTGGAGCTTGGGATAGCTATCCGCCATTGATTGAGTTTACCTACAACAATAGCTTTCACCGAGTATTGGTATGGCTCCGCTTGAGGCATTGTATGGTAGAGGTGCTCGGACACCATTGTGTTGGTATGAAACCGAGAGAATGCCGTGATTGGACCGGAAATTGTTCAACAAACTTCGAAAAGATTAAGATGATTCAGAGAAGATGAGGACTTCGAGTCGCGAAAAGTTACCATGATAAGAGGAGGAAAGACCTTGAGTTCTGAAGGAGAACATGTGTTTATGCGAGTTATCCGATGACGGTATTGGTCGAGCCTTGAAGTCAAAGAAGTTGACTCCGCGATTTATTGGTCCTTTTCGATTACCAAAAGAGTTGGGAAGGTTGCATATCGATTGCTTTGCCGCCGCCCTTGCGAACTGCATGATGTTTTCATGTGTCTCAACCGAGGAAGTACATTGCTGATCCGTCTCATGAGATTCGGTAGATGATATACTGCACGGAGAATCACGTGGAAGCGGTACTGCGAATTGAGGATCGAAGTTGAAACAAATGCGAGGCAAAGAGATTGCATTGGTAAGAGTGGTGGGAGGACTGCGGATGGAATGTCACTTGGGAGCGGAGAGTCGATGAAGGACTCGATCCCGAATTATTTCAAGTATATTTTCGAGGACTAAAATTTTTAAGTCAGAGTTGTGACACCCCAAAATAATTCAATAATTAAATGATTATGATTTTTAATTAATTATTTAATTGAGAACATAATTTTATTTAGTATGTTGGTATAATAAGATTTATGATGGAATTAATTGGAGGAGAAAGTGATATTATTTTATTTAATTATGATTAAAAGGAAATAAGAGGAATAAAAGGAATGAAATAAGGAAAAGAAGAAAATAGATTCATTTTGAGAAAACAAGGCTACGAGAAGTGAGAAGAGAAGGAAAGAAGGAAAAGACCTAGGAGCGTAACTCAAGAAACCACCTGTAAGGGGTGATTTCAATCGATTATGGCGATTATAGGTTTTGATGTTGATAATATAGGTTAGGGCATGTTAGGAAATCTATGTTAGAATTCTAGGGTTCCTTGAGGTATACCTAATAGTGTCAAGGGTGTCGAGTGAGTCCGATTGTGTTAGAACATGTCCGAATATGATTAAGGTGTCTTAATGAATAGAAATGATGGAAAGATGATAATTGATGTGATGAATGATGCAAATGATATATTTTGGTGTTTCCAATGATGGGATTCGTGTGGGTAAAATTAGATTGATTGAGGATGGAAGAAATGTCAAAACTAAGATTTTGGTCTGAACGTCGGAAACCGGTTCCCAGTGGGAGAACCCGGTTCCACTTTTAAATGGTGAAAATGGGATTTTGAACTCGTGAACCGGTTCGTGGGAGGAACCGGTTCCCCATTGATTTTTCCGGAGGGATCGAATTTTGCTTCGGGAACCGGTTCTACCGGAGGAACCGGTTCCCCATACATTTTCCAGGGCACGTTATTTTGAACTTTAGGGAACCTTATTCCTGTGGAGGAACCGTTCCATGCTTTATTTTGAAAAATTTTGAAACTTCAAAATTCATAACTTTCAAACCGTAAGTCCGCTTTTGAGCTACGCTTTGGACGTTATTTCTCAAATTTAATGCTCTACCTTATGAAATGAAAATATTTTGGAAAACTTGAAATTAATTTGGGAAAGGGGTATAATTTCGAAAATGATGAATTTTAACTGGCGCATTAAAGATGTATGTGTAGTAGAGGTACTTGATGATAAGGATACTGGTGATGTGTAGATGTAATAGCATGTTTATGCCGAGGTTAGATGTATGCCCGTTGATTGATTTGCATGATTATGCTGATGTAGATGTATGCATGAATTGTTGATATATCATGTTGATTTTGGTGATTCAGTTATGTTAAATGAATGTATACATAGACTGATTAATGTTGCATGCTATTGATGTGCGTGCATATGCATTATTTTGGTGAAGTTAATTCCCATTGTGCGGAATTTGACTTGGATTGCCGATAACCGATACCCGAGTGAGGATGGGTGGTTAGGCCGATTCGTGTCCGAGTGGTTATGGACGAATCGATGGGACCGTATCCTGTGGATGATGGATCGTTGTTGGGTGACTTGGTCACAAGTCGGCACCGCATGCATTGAGTCTCATTAATGTTTGCATAGGATTGTAACATGTTAGGATGTCTTCAGTTGCAATGCCTTTATTGTTGATTGAAGATGCATGTTGAATTGTATGACTATGATTGTGTATTGGATTCGATTGGTATCGAGTGGTGGAATAATATGCTTGCATTATATTATTGATTGAAAGACTTATAATGTGCTTTAATTATGAGAAGTCTCACCCTTACTTTACCATTTCCATTGAATTAGCACTGAGGAGTCGGTGAGGATGGCTCTAGAGCTTGTCTTTTAGTCCGTGTGTCGTTATGCTCGATTAGTTTGTAACACTGGGAACGCTTAGTTAAGAGAATTATTATTATTTAATAGTTTTGGATTTGAATTCCTTGAGAACTACGATGTTTTATTAATTTGATTGATTTTGGTAATTCCATGGTCTTATGATGTTTTGAATTGTTGGATGATGATCCTCAGTGTAGCATGGCTACTGTTTGAAATGAAGGTTTATTTTAATTATTAATTGTGACATCCCTTATTATACCGTGTTAACTCTGATTAAAGATGATTTAGTTATTAATTTAATTAATATATTCGGGGTATTTAGATGGGGTGTTACAAAAGTTATGTCTGGTCAAAGTTCTGTTGACTTTTGTCTGAAGAGTCCTAATTTAGTAACTTTGACTTTTGATCAGATCTTGACTATTCTTGATGAATCATGATCAACTCTTGATAAAATGATGAATATTACTTCAAAATATTGATGTTGACCAAAAATTATGATGTTTGACTGCATGTTGACCATAGTTGACTTTTTGTCCAATACAACTGATTTTCAGCTATCTGAGCCATTTGATGAGCAACTTTGACTTGTAAGGCTTGAAACTTGACATGGTGATCCCTTGATGCATATGATGGGATATGGTGACCACTTAAAGTGCTGGAGATCCATCTTAACTTGAGATGTGCAAAATCCTTGTTTGGATTGATTGCTTAGGAGGGGGTTTATTTGAGCAAACCTTGTGAAATTCTTGAATATAGAGCCATGGATTGTCTTGAGAGAAAGGAGGGCAAATTTTGGGGTATAACAGTGATTTTTGTTGTCTCGAACTACTGGCTCCAAATTTTCCCTCTCCAGCAGAAGGTAATCCATGAGATTGAAGCAATCTGTAGGAAGTACGTATGGTGTGGATCGATCACTAATAGCAGGAAGTCCCCTATTGCTTGGGACCACTTATGTGACCCCAAAAATGTTGGGGGTTTAAACTTGACCTCGCTAAAGGAATGGAATTTAGCAACCTTTGGAAAACTTCTTTGAAATGTGCAAGCTAAGAATAATAAGATGTGGATAAGGTGGATCGATAATTTCTATCTTAAAGGGAAAGACATTATGACCTGGAATGCAAAGCCTAGCAGCTCTTGGATGATGAGGAAACTTATAAAATGTTGTGATAAGGTATGCATTACTGAGTATTAGGAAACTTCTAGAACTAAAGGGATATATAAAATAGTGTTGATGTACAAGGAGCTCCGTGGCGAAAAATCTGTGGTGAATTAGAGGAAAATTCTGTTTGACAACCATGCCACTCCCCGTGCAAAATTCTGTCTATGGATGGCTCTAAACGGGAGGCTTCCCACAAAGGTGCGGCTGAAGAAATTTGGTTTTATCTGGGATGTGTGCTGCAGCTTATGTGACCAACTGGAAGACATGGACCATCTTTAATTTCAATGTAATAGTACGAAGGGGATTTGGACTTTGCTTAAGGACTGTTTGGGCCTGATATCACTGGATGAGTGGGGAAACATTGTGAAGCGGATGAGTAGCATGCCTCAACATAATTGGGGGACAAAGATTGCCAGAATTGTTATAGCTGAAACCCTCAATGAGATTTGGAGAAACAAAAATGACAAGGTTTTTAATCATAAAGATATGGAACCTAGGACCATTGAGAGAATAAAATATAGTGTTGTGATCAGGTGTACTTTGACAAAGAAGTTGACCCATCATGTTGATGTTATCCAATTAAAAGTTATGTAGGTCTGTTTAGTCCAGTTGGATCCTTGGGATAATTTGTATCAAACTGTTTTTGGTTAATAGATTAATGCTTTTATTGCAAAAAAAACATTCATCCTTAATATTCATACAAACTGAGAATTTTTTCAAACCCAAAATTTTTCTTTAAACATTATCACAGTCTTTGAAATGAGTTTGATTAGGAATTAACATAGAAGCTCTTAGTCTGTTTATGGAGCTCCATGGATGATGGGGTTGGTGAGAAGAGAAACATAAACATTATGTGAAGAATGAGATACAAAATGAATGGAATGTAGTTTCTTTTTGAAATGGAGCCTGCAGAACATAAGATAAAGGTGAAGTTGAAAAAATATGGAGGTTTGAGATAGAGTTTCAAGGTGAAAAAAATGGAGGTTAAAGATAAATTGAAGAAGAAGAGGATGTTTGATTTCGTTCTCTCATGCCATATCATTGGTGCCACGTCACTAGACACTTGCCACCTCTTTTTTTTTAACGAATTGTTAACTTAAGGGTTAAAGTTAAACGAAACTAAACACTCAAGGACCTCATCCAAAAAAAATATGGACTAAAAGCATAAAAACGTAAATTAATATTTAAGAAAACAAAAAGTTAGATTTATTATATTGATATATTTAGCTTAATTATTATCAGAGTTTTAAAATATGAACCGTTCTGACCAATTAGAATGTAAACTAGAGGGTAGAGCGGTCTGATAAAATTATCGGACCATTGATACAATTGATCTGATGAAAATCAGTGTGATTCGATCAGCTCATTGGTCAAACCAGTGTATCAGTGAGTTTTGTGATCCTGACAAATTATTTTTTATATTTATTTTTTAACTTAATTATAATTTTTTTAAAATTTTGGTGCTTTTATTTTATAATTTGATTTTATAAATATTTATAATTATGTTAATTATTTATAATAAGTAAATAATATTACAATTATAAAAAGATATTGTCAAATTTTAAAAATTAGACCTATAATCTTTCAAAGTTATTAAAATTGTAACTTTATCAAATACATCATAAATCTCTTTGATGTTAATTTTAATTATAACATTACAATTTTCATTAAATTTATTTATTATTAATTATATAATATAATAATATAATAAATTTAAAATGTTGAACAATTAATTATACAATTTAATAATATTTTAAACTAACAAAAATTTTGGAATGAAAAATAAAATTATATTTTTACATTAGAATTGATTTGATTCAAATGATATCATATTGATCCGAGTATTAATATAGTAATTCAATAACTCGACCGAATGGATGATGGATCCATATTTAAAAACATTGAGTAATAATAAGACATAACACACACGTGGAAGCACCGTGTGATGTGAACCATTACCCACTCGAGCTTCTAGAGTACTCTTACTAGTTTGAACACTGATTTGTAGTACTTATGATACTCGTGCGCTCTCAGTGAAGAAATTGGGGCGGTGACGGTTCCAACTTCTCTTGCATTGCAAGTTTCAACTAGTCAAATGTAATTAATAACAAGTAATCAAATATAAGAAATGAAAATATGTTTCATATGCATATATTAGATAATATTTAGATAAAAAATAATAATGATGACGACCTAATAATTCATTAAAGAGTAGCGATTCACAAAAAATTACTGAACAAATTTAAATATTTATTTTTTTATTTAAAGTGATTCTTAATTAATTAAAATTCATCTTAAGCTAATATAAGTTGTATTATTTTAAAAAAAATTTCTAGAATGATTTTTATAAAGAAGAAAAAGTACTTACCCATGAAGAATCGTGGATGGTGCTGATACTCACTATTTGAAAACCATTAACATTGCTTATTTAAATAATAATGAAATAACAAAAACTTAAAAAACTTAAGATATTAATATATAAACAATTAATATAGGTATTATATTAATTGAGTACTTAATGTGCTTATTTTTGTTTTAGATATACTAAGATTTTGTTTAAGAATTTGGAGAAAAGGTAGGAGAAGAGAGAAATATATTTTTGAAAAAAAAAAAAATTTGAAATGTGAACTTTGAAGAATTTATTTTATCCATAATACGAAATTATCATAGTTGAGAAGAATTCAAAAAGTGTCTTGGAATAGAACTTTGGAAATAGTGCAGATATATTTCTAAATTCAATTATATTATTATAATAATTTAAATATTAAAAAGTTATTTACAAAATCTCTATTTTAAAATGAGTTAAATATTTGTTTATTTTTTTTCTTAATTCATCTCTTTTCAAAACCTCTCAACTTTTTTCTTTAGGCTTTTAAATAAAGTTTTAGAAATTTATAATTGATTTTGAGAGGTGTAACTCATTTTTATATAAATATATTTAAATATAAATTAATTGTATTAAACTCAATTCTATTAGAATCAATTTTATTAAATATAAATTAATTGTATTAAATTCAATCAATTTTATTAAATTCAATTATGTTATAATTAATTCTGATCACCGTCAATTCAAAAAAAAAAAAAATCTTTATTAAGTAATATTTTGAGATAAAATGCTACATAAAAAATGAGAGTTAGACTTAATAGATAACCACAAATAAAATAATTATATATTTAACTGTGTCCTTTAATAAATTCTCGAGTTTTAATTTTAAGATGAAGATGATAGATAATTTTAAAGATATATTAAACATGATTTTTACTCTGTGGTGTCTGCTTATTAAGTCTAATTTCTCTTTATTTATTTGGGATAGTTGAATTCTTTCTAAGGTGGTGGCATTTTTGGTGGCTTTTATATGATAGGTTCTTGTCTTGAGAGAACTTATTGAAGCATATATAAGGTCATTGTCAACATGGGTTATCTCTTGTATCTTGTATGTGGATGGACATGAATTAGCCTCCCTACACCGTGGTGTGGATCGGTGCGTAATGATAATATTTTTTGGATCGTCAACAAACATCAAAAATGTGGATAATAAAAGTATTTTTTAACTTGAAATTAATTTCTTGGTTTCATTAAACACATTCCCCTTCTTTGACCCCTTAAAATCTTATTTTATGTCTAAATTAATGGAAGATCTATTAGAATGTGTGCATAATTCATGTTCGAGTATGTGTATAGTTATGATTAAAAATGTTGATCGAACAGCCTGTATGTCAAAGTGTTACTCTCTTGTATGTTAGAAGTCGAATGCGTTGGGCTTTAGATATTTTGGGCCTTAGTTTAGTTTACACTATTGGGCCTAGAAAATGTGTCTATATAAGGAGCATTTCTTTGTAAACAAAATAATTAATTTCACAATATACAATTTCATTCTTTCATTATCACATTTTATTCTCTTCCCATTTTCTCTTAAACTTCTTTTTCTTCATCACAAATATATTTCTTTCATCTTCTGTTCCAACAAATTAGTATCAAGGAGCTCGGTTGCGATTCAAGGAGAATCTAATGGCAAACGGAACAACAACGTCGACACAGATTCCAGCAAATCTACCAGTTTTCAAAGGAGAAAACTATCAACGATGGGTTGCACAAATGAAGGTCATTTTTAGATTTCAAGATGTTGTTGAAATCTTGAATGATGGTGTATCGGAGTTGGAAGCAAATGCGACGAAAGCCCAGAAAGCTGCGCACAAAGATCAGAAGAAGAAAGATTGTAAAACATTGTTCTTGATTCATCAGTGTGTATATTATGATGTTTTTGAGAAGATAATCGAAGAAGAGTCAGCAAAAGAAGCATGAGACAAGTTAAAGAACTTGTATGGCGGAGGAGAAAAACTGAAGAAGGTGAAGTTGCAGACGCTGAGAAAGCAATACGAGATGATGCACATGAAGGATGATGAATCGATTTCTACATACTTCTCAAATATTGTGACACTGACGAACCAAATGAAAGCATGTGGTGAAACTATCACAGACCTGCAGAAAATAGAAAAGTTATTGAGATCTTTAACAGCCGATTTTGACTATATTGTTGTGACAATTAAAGAAGCAAAGACTCTATCTGAGATGAAGTTAGAAGAACTTCAAGCTTCATTGGAGGCTCATGAGATAAGATTGAAGCAAAGAAACTCAGAAAGAGAGAAGGTGGCTGAACAAGCATTGCAATCAAGATTCAGCAAGAAAGCTGAAAGATCGAAGTTTTGAAAGCATCTTGCAGATGATGAGAAGTCAAGCAAGAATGCTGATTTGAGAAAAGGTGTGAGCAACAAGAATTCTGGGAAGAAAGTTGACAAGAAAGATAAGCAATGATACAATTGTCAAGGTTTTGGTCACTTCGCTCGAGATTGTCGAAGGAGGAAAGTAGAAAGGGCGAAAGAAAGTGATGAAGCTCAATATGCACGTGCAGGAGACAGTGATTCAGATGATGTGCTGATGATGGTTAATTCTCAGTCGAACTCTGAGAAAACAAACATGTGGTATCTGGATTCAGGATGTAGCAATCACATGACTGACAACAAAAATTGGTTCACCAAACTAGATGAGTCAGTAAAAAGGGTGATAAAGTTTGCTGATGGAAGACACATCAATTCTGGTGGCAAAGGAGATATTTTGATTTCCAGAAAGGATTGTGGAAAAGCTACTATCACTGAAGTATTGTATGTACCCTCTATGACAAGTAACTTGATAAGTGTAGGTCAATTACTTGCAAACGGATTCAAGATGAAACTTGAAAGGAATGAGATGAAAGTCTATAGAGTTGATGGGAGGCTGATCATGAAAGCGCCATTGGCAGAAAACAAGACATTCAAAGTTGAACTCAACACATCAGATCACAAATGTCTTGCTTCGACGATAAAAGAAGACAAGAACTGGCTATGGCACCACAGGTATGGACATCTAAACTTCAGAAGTTTATGTATGCTCAATCAGAAGAAGATGGTGGTGGGTTTACCTTATGTGAAGGAACCAAAGCAAGTATGTGAAGAATGTTGTAAAGCCAAGCAGGCAGGGAAGGCATTCAAACATGACTTGCCCATGAAGTCCAAGTGCAAGTTAGAGCTAGTTCACTCTGATGTGTGTGGACCATTTGAAGTGAAGTCAAATGGAGGCAACAGTATTTCCTTACGTTTATTGATGAATTCACCAGACATATATGGATTTACATCATTGAAAGGAAAAGTGAAGTATTCACACAGTTCAAGAAGTTCAAGTTGCACGCTGAAAGGCAAAGTGGCTGCAAATTGAAGAAGTTAAGAACCGACGGTGGTGGTGAATACATTTCTGCTGAATTTGCCAAATTTTGTATTGGGGAAGGTATAGAGCATGAGGTTACTGCGCCCTATACACCTCAATAAAATGGCATAGCTGAGAGGAAAAACAGAAGTATATTGAACATGACAAGAAGTATGTTGAAAGCTAAAGATATGCCTAAGAGATTTTGGGCTGAAGCAGCTTCGATAGTAGTATACATTCTGAACAGGTGTCCAACAAAGAGGATAGTTGGAGAAATACCTCATGAGGCCTGGACGGGATCGAAGCCAAGTGTGAGTCATTTTAGAGTTTTTGGATCAATGTGCTTCAGGCGTGTACCTGAACAATTGAGAAGAAAACTGAATGATCGAAGTGAAGTTGTGGTTCTTATAGGTTATCATTCGACTGGTGCATACAAATTGTATTCACCAATCGAAGATAAACTAATAATCAGTAGAGATGTTCGAGTCGACGAAAGCAAAGGTTGGGATTGGAGTCGAAGTTCAACACAGGAATCAGACACTATTATAACTGTGTTCGAAGAAGATCCACAATATGAGCCCTCGAATAGTCGAAGTGAACAAGGCAACGCCTCAACTAGCCAAAATGAAGAATCACCTGAGCAAAGTGAAAGAAGGTCGACAAGAACAAGAATTGAATCAACTAGGATGGCTGGGTATGAAAGATTTCCAGATCAAGTGATTGATGATGATGGTGATTTAGTTTAGGAAGCCATGATGATGGCTGAAGCAGAACCAATCGATTTGAATGAAGCAATGGGTAATTCGAATTGGTGCAAAGCCATGAAAGAAGAACTCAGAGCCATTGAGAAGAACAAGACTGTCGAAAGAACGAATAAGAAGCCAATTGATATAAAGTGGATATACAAGGTGAAACGAAGGCCAAATGGAGAAATTGCTAAGTACAAAGCAAGGCTGGTGGCTAGAGGTTTTCTACAGAAGCCAGGAATAGACTTCGACGAAGTATATGCACCGGTTGCTAGGCTGGAAACAATTTGAATAGTTGTTTCGACAGCAGCATACAGGGGATGGAAGATGCATCAGTTGGATGTAAAGTCAGCATTCTTGAATAGACCATTAGAAGAAGAAGTCTATGTCACTCAACCACCAGGATTTGACGTCAAAGGACAGGAGTCGAAGGTGTACAGATTACGGAAGGCTCTCTATGGTTTGAAACAAGCTCCTTGAGCTTGGAATAAGAGAATAGATAGCTTCCTAATCGAAGCAGGGTTCACAAAGTGTGTCTCTGAACATGGAGTGTATGTAAAAGATGTCGACGGTGTCAGTCGAATTATTTTATGCCTCTATGTAGATGACTTACTAATTACTGGAGATGAAGAAGATGAGATAGTAAAGGTCAAGTCAAAGCTAATGCAAGAATTCGAAATGTCAGATCTAGGGAATCTCTCATATTTTCTAGGAATGGAATTCAAAAATACTGAAGAAGGAGTATTCTTGCATCAAACCAAGTATGCTCAAGACATTCTGAAAAGATTCAACATGAGCAACTATAAAGAAGCTGTCACTCCGTTAGAGACAGAAGCAAAGCTGAAGAAAGAATCGAATGATAAGTTTGTAAATTCGACGTTGTACAAACAGATCATTGGATCCTTGAGATATCTTTGCAATATAAGACCTGATATTTGCCAAAGTGTGGGGTTGCTGAGCAGATTTATGGAGAAACCTCAAGAGTGTCATCCCAATGCAGTAAAAATGGTGTTGAGATACATAAAGGGAACTGTCGACCATGGGGTGTTGTTGCCAAAGAAGTCGAAGAACAACACAATCGTCAAAGTTCATGGATATACTGATTCAGATTTCAGTGGAGATCAAAATGAAAAGAAAAGCACTGCAGGCTACATCTTTATGATCGAAGGTGCTCCAATCTCCTAGAGCTCGAAGAAACAAAGCATTGTGGCTTTGTCATCGTGTGAAGCAAAATATGTAGCTGCATCATATGCAACATGTCAAGCAGCATGGATCGAAATGTTACTTGAAGAACTCAAGATAATGGAGCCAAAGAATATAAAGTTATTTGTTGACAACAAATCAGCAATCAACTTGGAGAATTATCCAGTGTGTCATGGTCGAAGCAAACACATTGAAAGAAGGTATCATTTTATGAGAGATCAAGTTAACAAAGGGAAGATCGAAATAAAGTACTGCAAGACTGAAGGTCAAGTAGCTGACATATTCACTAAACCTCTGAAGAAAGTCAGATTCGAAGAGTTGAAAGGGAGCATCGGGATGAGAAGTCTCGAGGACATGAATTAAGGGGGTGTGTTAGAATGTGTGCATAATTCATGTTCGAGTATGTGTATAGTTATGATTGAAAGTGTTGATCGAACAGCCTGTTTGTCGAAGTGTTACTCTCTTGTACGCTAGAAGTCGAATGCGTTGGGCTTTAGATGTTTTGGGCCTTAGTTTAGTTTACACTATTGGGCCTAGGAAATGTGTCTATATAAGGAGCATTTCTTTGTAAACAAAATAATCAATTTCACAATATACAATTTCATTCTTTCAGTATCACATTTTATTCTCTTCCCATTTTATCTTAAACTTCTTCTTCTTCATCACAAATATATTTCTTTCATCTTCTATTCCAACAAGATCAAGATTTATTACATACTTTAGAGGTGTTCAGTGATTTGTTGGAGTTCCTTTGATTTATTGGTGGAGGGTCTAATGGTCAGGATTATAACCGAGTTTTTGTTGTATATTGCTTCGTATAGCAAGTGTTCTCGTGATATTATAGTTTTTTTTTGCCGCTTCTTATCATTTGTTTTATTGACACTTCTTATGTCAATTTTTGCATGTTTGTATGAGTATATATATATATATATATATATATATATATATATATATATATATATATATATATATATATAGAGAGAGAGAGAGAGAGAGAGGATCAAATTACACCCGAAGAGTTACACCATGAGTTACACTCGTTCAAAAACATCACTTCGGATTAATATTTTTTAAAATCAACCGTTGAATTAAAATATATCATCATATAGATCATACCTATAAAGTTTGAAATTAATCTATAATGATTTATTATACGAACAAGATATCTAAAGATTAATGTCAAAATGGACTTTCATATAACGTTAATTTTGATGTAGTTCAATGACATAGTAAATTATTTTAAATTAATCTCAAACTTTATAGGTATGATCTATATGATGGTATGTTTCAATCCAACGGTTGATTTAAAAAAATATTAATTCGAAGTGACATTTTTGAGCGAGTGTAACTCATGGTGTAACTTTCGTAATTTGATCCTTCCTATATATATATATATATATATATATATATATATATATATATATATATATATATATATATATATATATATATATATATATATATATATATATATATATATATATATATATATATATATATATATATATATGTAGTTTTGAATTATCTATTTCCCTTCTTTTTTTTTCTTTTTTCTCTCTTGATATTTCGTCTTAGACGAATAAGAGGAAGTAGAGAATTCAAATAATAGTTTTGCCCTAGTCTCTTAACAAAAACTGACCTTGGATAGAAGAAACTTACAGAGATTATGAGGAAAATATATAATGTTACTCGTAGGTTACTGAATCAATAGATTAATTTTAAAACACAAGTAATTACTAGTGTACTGATAATAAGGATAGCGTCAGTGTGTTGTTGAACTGTTTCTATCTTTTTGGATGCATAAAACGCGACATTATAGTGATCAACAAAAGCCAGTATTACAACGCGTTTTCGCCATCTTATTAAAACCTTACATTCATAAATATGTTCAAACCTGTTTCTATAACTATTTTGTTCCTTTTCAGGTGATTGGTTTACTCTCCCAAGTCAATACTAACATTTAATATCATTATAATCTCGTTCGTCTTCGTATGATATAGATAAATAGATTGATAGATTGAGTATGAACGGAAAGCTTATAGGTAAAAAGTCGTATGAAACCAACCAATATGCTTAAAGTTAAAACAAACAATCCATCAACAACATAAATAATACATAAAACTCAGAAAACCAAAAGTATAATCAGCCTTAGAAAACCAAACTCAATAAAATCATGAAATGTCATATGACAAACAAGAAATAAAAGATGTATATATTCTCTTTAGTGTCTCCCATCCATGTCATCCCTCCGATTCCTTGGAGGCTGAGAACCAGAAGAAGAACCTCCATATTGCATTGACAATCTCAGAAACTCTTGTTGCTGCTGAGATAATTCAGAAGATGAGGACGAAGACGAAGTTGATAAGTGTTGAGGATTAGAAGCAAACATGTCTCTCCCATAATAACGAAGCATATCCTGATTGAAGTTACCACTACCACCACCACCGCTACCACCTTGAAGTTGTGCTTGTGCAGCAGCATATTGATAAGGATTTGAATATCCTTCTTGAGAGAATTGTTGAAGAGGAACTGAGTTAGACTGTTTCTGGTTATTGGTGGATGACATAAAATGATGAAACTCTTGGTTAAATCCAAATTCTGTTGAACTTTGAACTCTTTCAGGAAAGTTGAGCTTAGCTTTGCTTCCTTTGAATCTAAGTGCAGCTTCATCATAGGCAACAGCTGCAGCCTCAGCAGTTTCAAAGGTTCCAAGCCATACTCTTGCCGCCTTCTTCGGATCGCGAATCTCTGCAGCCCATTTTCCCCATGGCCTCTGCCTCACTCCTCTATAGTGTCTCTTTCTTTCACTCCCTTCATATAATAATACCACATACATATATCAAAATTATTAAGATAGTTGTTCTATATGTTAGTTTTTGCCTTCAAAACCCTAAAAGCTCAATTTTAGTTTATATTTGGCACTAGAACGATAATAAAGAAGCGATTAAAGGTAGAAGAGTGTTAATAAGGCAGTTAACTACCTTGATCTTGTTGTGGTTGTTGAGATTGTTCATTAATATTATGGAGTGAGGAAGCTTCTTGAAGTTCATTGTTGTTGTTGCCTCCCATGACTTGTGTCAGTGCAGAAACTATGGCTGACATATCTTGCTGTGACCTTTCAGAATACACTGGAAACAAATTCTCATCTCCTTTTACCTCTTCTTCCCATGATTCTCTCCTTCTATCCATCTTGATCAACTTGAATTACTAATTAATTAGATTAATTGATTGATTATTCAGTTGGAACTACTTGTTATTGTTAGGTATCTTTGTTAGAGATAGATTTGGGATGAGAAGAGGGAAGGAGAAATATTAGGGTTTGGGTTGAGTGTTATATAGATGTCTTGATGCCTTGTGTGAAAGTTTGAAAATAATGAACGGACTAGAAACCGCCGAAAATCAAAAAGTTCTACTTTTTTTAATGCTTTTCCAGGAATATAGCTGCTTTGTAAGAAAATCAAAGTTTTTTATTTTTACATTATTAATTGGTTTTATATCAACAAAATCAATTGATGTGAGTACCAGGAGTATCAAATATCATTGCAAACAAAGTCAATCAAATCTTTGGAGACAAGCTAAATATTTACTTACACCAATGTGAAAAATAAATGGTAAATTCTTGATCATCCCTTATAAATTTAGGGTTAATTTATCTTTTATAATGTATATCAATCAAAATTTGTCATATAAAATAAAATTTTAAAATTATATATTAATCTAAAACCTTAAAGAATCAATATGAAATCAAGAAAATAATATATAACTTGATTTTTGAGTAGTAAGATATTGATATGTCAAGTGTGAGGAATGATTCTCATATTCGAAGGAAAATAAAATAATGAATTATTTTTAAGTGAGAAATGGCATAGACTCAATATTTTAAGGTTGTGGGTTAATATGTATTTTAAAAATTTATTTTATGTGATAAAACTTCATTCATATATGTCATTGAGGATAAATTACCCCCAATTTTATAAGGGGTAGTCTAGGCCTCACCTAAATAAATTCTTTTTTTTTTCTATCATCCAAAAGTTGATAAACAAAACTATATATATATATATATATATATATATATATATATATATATATATATATATATATATATATATTATGCGCGAGAACAAGATGATGATCGGATAAGTTGATTTGAGTCTACTATTGCGGTAAAACCTTGATTTCGAGACAGTGGATGGACCCAACATGCAAGGTTAGCACTCAAGTGCTCGAGTTAGTTACAAGATAACTCCAAGTGAAGTGAAGTTTTGAAAAAATAAGACTCATGCTTTTTTAGTGTGAAAGAGGAGTATAAGGTGGAAAGAATTGAGTCAATTCTATCTTCTTCTAGGGCTTTGGTCTAGCACGGAACAGTTGCCCCGGGCTTGCTATGCTGAGGAGCATAAAAAGTCTTCAAACTACTCTGAGCGAACTGATGTGTTCAATCTCATGCTGGAAAATGAAGGGGCTTATGGGAACATTCACTACTACGAAAAAGTCATACCACAACGGTTGGAAAAAGGGATACCATTGAAGGAAAATTGCGATATAAAATGCAGCGGAAATCAATTTTCCTTTAGCGAACCTTACGAATGATCATGGACATTGATAGAATACGTTACCTCTTGTGGCGATTTTGATTTCTGATGTCGTGATCACGAACGTTGATGAAGAACAACGTCTATACTCAGTCCACACGAACAGATCGCTCTCGGTCACAGTGCTAGCTGCTCACGAACGGAAGCTTTGAGTGAGAGAGTGAGCGAAAATACGGCAGGGTTTCAAGACCGAATTTTCATCAAGTCAAATGCTTCAACACAAGGGTCCTATTTATAGAACCACAAGTGTGGGTTGCAAGCTAAAAGCCCAATAAAGGATATAAGATAAAAGCCCAATAAATCATATGAATATCATACCTTATGATGTATCGCATATCACTTAAGCGTGTGGTACCTTACCATATTATGTATTCCACTTAACTACATTATTCCTTACGGTGTTCCTCATTTACTTTATCCCTCATTAATCTGTCTTTATGTGTGTGATCCTGTAGGTTTCCGCGACGTTGGCAATTATATTAAATCACATTTAACATAATAAATAGTGAGCGGTATCTAGAAACACATCACTGTTATCCAAGTCACGAAAATTTCATGTGATCTGACAAAAACTTTCCGTGATAATATGTGCGTGTATAATTACCCATTTGCCCTCATGTTTATATTGAACACAAGGCATAAAATGTGTCACCCTTGTCCAGTTCAATATTGGGCCCTTAGACATTTATCCTGTTACGCGTGATGGGAAAATTCCATCTAGGTCACTCATGTCCCTCAGCATGCTTTGTGAAGTACCCACCAACTACCTTTATTGTCATCCAGTTACGGATAACGTTTGAGCAACAATAAAGCACTTAACTCTACATCTAGGGTCCATAGTGGTTTCAGGTGGAAGGGTGGTATACACCCCTTATCACCATGAGAATAACTTACGACACTTTGCATAAGATTCTATGTAGTACTCTCATAGCGGGTCAATCCAGTATAAATATTACCCTAATATTCATACATATGTCAAGACTTGATAACTCTTTATCCATGATCCAAGAGATGTGACCACCGGTCTATCTTCATAATAATCTCAATGCTTTAATGTTATCCCACTTCACAATAAAGCTCGATTATGGATACTTTAAGAATAGTGTTTTTTGTTTAATGGGATCTCATGATTAAGTCACACTTAATATTTCACTAAACAGACTAACTATTCTAGGGACTTTATTATTTTGGAAAAGCAAACATAATAAAGAAATGCCTTTTATTATTAATAAATAATTCGATACAAGTACCAAAAGTATTGGCCTCTAGGGCTTACCCCAACAACCATAACGGTTAATCAACCGTTGTGAGGTAAGGTGTGATTGTATATATGAAGCTTTCAACTAGGATTGCGGGATCATGATTATATGTATTGAAGTGCGCTACTTATCATAATGGTTACTTCATACAACTGTTGTGATGTACTTTAAAGAAAAAATTCTAATAACGGTTGTTCTAAACAACCATTATGATATATACTTTGAGCTAATTATAAATTACGTGGAATGCATCTCGCCGAAGTTATATTAGAATTTAGAATATTATAATATGATAAATTAAGTTATATTAGAATAATAAGTTATATGTTCGATGCTAAACAAAAATTCTCTAGTTCCTTATCTGCATTTTGCTCTTCAATCGTTAGAGCTTGTTTTAATGCTCCTACTTCTTCAATCTCCTTTCCTTCACCTCTAGTGCATTTTACAACATATTATTTACATTGCAAACTAAATTAGGGGTGAAAGAATGGCCGGTTGAAATATAAGAAGAGTTAAACCAAGTTCTAACTATTAAAGAGCGAAATGTAGATAATGGATGAGAGGATTCTTGTCTAGAATTGAACGTGTAACTTGTTTTCAGGTATAACTTTATCCATCCTATTATAATCTTTTAATGCAATGCAAAAAGTTATATATTCGGTAAGAGGTTTGAAAAATACTCAAACCACATAAGATATTATAAAATCATCTAAGACAAATATTTACATTAATATTTATCAACAACAAACCTTAAACAACATAGAACTTATATGTAACAAAACCACCATCAACTCATAAAATGTGTTGAGGAAGCTGAAGTGAGAGCATCAAATATGCGTTAATTGATAAGTTTGCAGCGCTAACACAAGTTTGTTGCAATCTCTTTATCTTCATCCTCGTTAATTTTTACCATTTACTCATCCATACCTTCAAGTCAATATACGCATAATCATCAACATAAACATAAACAAGTCAAAACATTATGAAGAGATGGGTAAATATGGTGAAGTCGAACCTGAAGGTACCCATAGGTTTGGAGAAGACAAAATTACTGCATACGTTTAGGGTTTTTTTAGTGAGAAGAGATGAGTGAGTATATTAGTTAGGTTTTTGTTTTGAGAGGGAAGAGAGAAATATGTTAGGGTTTTCTTTTGAGAGAAACGAGTGTTACATACTGAGCAAGAGATAATTCTGCTTATATATAAATAAGCATCACCTTTCACCACGGTTGGTAAGATAACCTTTGATGAAATGGTTGAACTTTACACCACGACTAACTAAATGAACCATGGTGATATACAAGTTCAATACGATTGTAAGGATAAATGGAAAATTGTTGGAGTTGGGACTCCCGGTACATTTCACTATAGATTTGAACTATGACCATAGCGAAAAGTCTTTCTGTAAATCACAAAAAAAAAAAGGAAACATCCAAAAACGAGTTATTACCACTGTTAACATGATGGTTGTTGTAATGTTGTGTTATGAAAGGTCTACTTTGTTATAGTGATTTTTAATATGAGACACAATGTTCATATTCAAATAGTCTCTTTCGCTCAATCCTCTTTTTTCTAGATACCATTTCTTCCTTTCCGTTACCTTTTTTTTCATTTTTCTATAGATGACTTAGATGGTGTTCCTTTAAATGGAGATGGTAGGATGACTCTCCTATATTGGTTGTTTATGGGTACTCCATATTTTAGACGAGGATCCACTAGAAGTTAAAAATCTCATACTTATTTTAATCGTTCTTAGTGATAGGTTCGGTAGCGAGAAAGGTTTTGTTGAGAATGGAGGTGGCCCTCACTATCATTTTGATATGAATGATGAAGGAATCGCACACACTCTGATATACCTAGAGTTCGTTGCACACTTGACTTTTTTTCGTTATCATGAGGAAATGAAGGTGGCTATTATTTCTCAGGATGATACAATGGCCCATTATTTTTCTAATACTTTCGCTGACGGTAGTGGCCGAGAACCTACTAAGGAAGAAATTAAGGAACATCTTCTCTTTATGAACAACAATATGACCTCTAATTAGCATTATGATTTATGTGACGTATGGGACAACATGGTCAAATGGGGACAATCTAGCTTAGTTCAGCCTCCTGATTCAGGACTTTACCCTTGGGTTGACTCTGAAATAGTAGGGACCCACTACTAAAAAATATAGATTTTGTAACATACTTTCACCTCGATTATATTGTCCATGTGGTAAAATTTATTCATTTAGACGATTTTTTCTGAAATGTGGCGTGTTTCTTTTTTTAAAATAAAAATTAAATAACATTTCACCGCGGTCAGATTTTCCAACCATGGGGAAATGTCCCTCTCATAATCATGCTTTGAATCTCAGCGCATATAATTTAGATGTTCACTCATTTTTAGTACACTTTTATGTTGCATTATCTTCATTCAGTTTTAATATATAACTTGAAAATTTTGGCGTGGAAGATCAATGTGACAGTTTAAGCATGATGTTTACTTTATAAAGAGAAACTTTACAGTAATCTTCAAACAATTTTTTTTGTGTATAATATTTTAGTATTTTCACTTCCTAAACCTTCAGGGGCAGCTATACAATAAGGCAAAAAGAATGAAAGTGGAGATTGGATGCATAATGAGTTAGGGTTAGTGAGAAGGTGAATGAACATGTTGAGCCTTTATATAAAAAAAAATATGTAGACCATTTGTTAAACATTTTAAATATTTGTTAAATAGGTTAATAAATATATTCAGAGATTAAACAAAACACACCCCAACTAATTAGAAACTTAAATTAACAAATATATAAATTAAATAATTATTTTATTAAACATTTTAAATATTTGTTAAATAGGTTAATAAATATTTTAACTATTTATTAAGTATTTTAACTATTTAGTATCTCAAAACTAATAAATATTTCAATTATTATATATTAAATAATTATTTCTATATTTCAACTATTAAATTAGTATATTAATTATTAAATATTTTATTTTTTAATAATAAAATAATATAACTAATTAATAATTAAAATATTTCAAATTATTTATTATATAAATTATTCTTTTTAAACAAAACAAAAATTAATATCAAAATTGTAATATATATATATATATATATATATATATATATATATATATATATATATATATATATATATATATATATATATATATATATAGGAGAGATAAAGGAGAGATATTCTTACTCTAAGAATAAGTTTAAAGATTTACTCCAAATCTTAACCCTTGATTTTCATTAATCTAACGGCTTTAATTACTTCTAAAAATAAATAGATTAAATGATCAATTAAAACTGTTAGATTAATGAGAATCACGAGTTAAGATTTGGAGTAAGTCTTCTAAATTTACTCTTGAAGTAAGAATATCTCTCCTCAGATATATATATATATATATATATATATATATATATATATATATATATATATACACACACACACACACATATATGATTTGAACAGATGATCAGAATCGGAGACGGTCAGAACGGTTGATGATCCTTCGAGCAAGTTGATGTTGAGGAGGGGGTGGTGTACCTGCAAGGCACTCTGATGCTCAAGTAAGAAAATATTCAAGAAAGAGGGTAGAAAAATATTAGGATTTTGAGTGTAAGAAAGTGATATCTTTCTCTCAAAGATATGAGGGTTTATATAATAATCTTAGGAAGATCCTCATTGGTTGCTATATTTGGGCCGAGATATGCGGGTCCGCAAATATAGTCGTTCGAGCTGACTAGGTCAAAGTTGGGCAATAGCTCCCGTAACTAGTCGTTGTGTTAGGCAAAGGGAGTGTCATTGGCATAGCTCTTGATGCGATGAGCAATGAATCTGCTCGACAGGCATCGAGCAAGAGACGTCGGGTGGCATGCGTTCCGAGAAATTGGCAGCCCCCAATGTCGGCATAGATCTCTATCGAAGGTTGTATCTCGAAGAACCTGACCTACCCGACAGGCGTTAGGGCAGTCCAGAACAGTAGCCCCCCAAGTCGTTACGTCCGTGGAGGTGATGACTTGATCTGAATCGTACAACCGAATTCATTTTATTCGAGGAAATGAGGAATCGTCGAGGAAGCGGAAGGTTGGAGAATTTGGGGGTTTCGCTGACGTGGCCTCGAGTCGTGTGCATTAATGGCTTGGCAAGCCTAGGGCGTAATAATGGATTCCCTAGGTTTTCTAGGCGCGTCCAGACCCACGTGTGAGGCGTAGGCCTATAAAAGGAGCGAATACTACTTATTTGTGGATTTTATTTCGTTTGAATCTGCTCGCGTATGCTCACTTCATCATCCATCAATCCGAGGAACCTGAATCACGTTTTCCAGAGTTTCTTCCACTTTATGTTGCCGCATCAGTGCTTGATTCTCCGTCAGTGACGCTTTGATCACTTTTTAAACGGTGTCTTTCTAAATCCGTGGTTCAATTTCATTAGGTTAGGTTTGAAATCCCTGTTTGTACATAGATTGCATACGGTTAGGGTTTTAGTTTTGGGGTTTTTAGAATGGCGGTCGACGGTTGTTCCGCCGTTCCATTACGTTTGATTACGCTGGATTTTGCATGTGTGTTCTCTTCCTCGAGTTGAGGGATCTCGTTTTAGATGATAATTCTTTTTTAGAGAGGGCTATTGATCGAGGAAGTGGATCCTCGTTCGTCCGAGCCCTTTCACTTAATGAGTAGTGGAAGGGTGGATTTGACGTTAATGTTGAGCTCATCAACTTCCTCTACTTTTTAGGTGTTATGGAGGATACCAGTGGAGACAGTTGTGAGGGCTCGAGGTGTTCCGAGCAAGAGTATTTTGATTTTACTACCTCTGAGGAAAATTCTTCTTATGCCATTTTAATGGAGGAATCCCATCCGGTCGAGGGTCAAGTTGGGACAATTGCTCCGACTGGTGGCCAGGATCCCACTACCTGGGTGGCTTCGGATGTTCGTTTGAGAGAATCATGCTTTACTACTCGTTTGAACGAAGTTTTCGAAGACGTTGATCGGTATGATTCTAAGGGGGAGGATGTGAACAAGGGGGAGACACGAGAGGACTGGGCTGTATATACTCCTATAGCCAAGCATCGGGTATGCTCAATATATAAGAGAGACCAAATCCCAGTGTTCGACATTTGGTTTTGGGAGCTGGGGTTTCATGTCCCCTTTACTGACTTGCAGGTGGCGGTGTTCGATCACCTTCATTTGGCTCCATCGCAACTTCATCCGAACGCGATCTCCTTTATTAGGGCGTTTGAGATCGTGTGAGAACTCTTGGAGATAGGCACTACCCTCCCCCTGTTCTTTCATATATTTTGCCTTCAGAGGGGGTCGAACAAGACGGATGGGGTAGTTCGATGGAGGTAGGTGTCGTTTCGACAACAGAATGGGAAACCCTATCAAGAGTTTGTTCGATTCTTCAAAGAGAAGTTCATGTTGGTACGACAGATCTCGGAACGAGCTATTTTTAATGTGTTCACAAGCACACATGCTGTCTGGGAGGATGGTTCCCCGAAGATGAACGAGCGAGGGGAGCGGGTGCATCAGCTCGTATCTAAGTTTAACTTTCATTGGAAAAAGGAGCATTTCGAGCGGAATATTGATCAGTATAAGGAAGAATTGGATTCTGAGGATGTGGCTGGTCTTAGAGTGCTGATGTCCTATGTCGAGGGACTTGCTCGGACCCAGTGTATGGGACGAGGAGAAAAGCCTCTTGTGGGAGAAGACGGGGGGTTATGTCTATGATCCCCCACTTATCAATGTGAGGGATCTCCTTCTTAGTAGAGATCCTAAGGCTTACTTGGGTAGATGTTTTATTATTTTAATTATCCCCGCATCCTTTCTCTTCTATGATATTGGTGAGTGCTTTTAGATTTATCTGATCTTAATGTATGTCCTTTCTTGTTGCAGCTAGGATGAATCTCGTACAGGAGCGCATAGCTCGGAATCTTTTGTAGAAGAAGAAAGCAAAGGGGACGGGATCGCCAAATGAAATTGGGGGCTCCTCTAAGGCTGGTCCGGGAACGTCGTCTGCAAGCTTGGTGGCTTTGTCCCCTCAGGAGACTCCCTCGAAGAATAAGAGGGTGCGAGGTGAAGGGCCCGTAGATATGACCAGGGAAAAAGGTAAGGGGAAATTTGACCTTCCTCCCTGTTGGCATGTATGTGCTTATTTCGAGAACAGAAGCGTTGTTTTTCCTCAGGATGAATCTCTTTTTCTGGAGGAAATGGGCCGACCGTCAAAAAGGGCAGCTCTCGTTAAAGATGCGGATGAATGGGTGCACGTTTTTGAAATGGCGGCCGCTTATTCCGAACTCGGTCAATCTCTCGAGGTTCAGCTTCGAGAGCTCCGGTCCAAATTGAAGGAAGCAAAGGAGCTTGCCAAAAGCCAGGAGGAGGCTTGGGAAACATTATGCCTCGAGCTCAAGCAGGCTAACGAGGAGCGTGGTGCATACCAAAAAGATAAGAAATAGTTGGCCGACGAAGTTGCTCGACAAATGGCCGACTATGCCCCGGCCGAGGGGGAACCTAAAGATTTAGTAGGGTTGAGAACCCAGGCAGATTTGGTCGGGCGCGTGCGGATGGCTTATGATGACGTTGAGGATGCTTCGATGAGGAGCTTTGAAAATGTTGTGGCCCAGATACGGGCCCTTAATCCAGGTGTGAAGCTGGTGACTGATGGGATGAGAGTCCATTTTTACGTCGAAGAAGGTGAGATAAAGAGGCCTGAATTCTTCGATGAAATGATCGTGGACGAGACTCAGCCGACCCCTGGAGATGATCAGTCTGCGGAGTGATTTTGTCTTGTTGTTTTTGTTATGCTTGTTTGGGTGTGGCCCATTTATGTAATGATAGTTTTTTGTCCCTTGAGGTCGTTTTGACTCTTTTGTTTTGTTGGGGTGGAGTCCTCATTTTAACTCCGAGACAAATTCGGTCTTTATGGTCGTGGATGTAATGTATAAATATTTTAGTTTATTGTTTGTATGCATTTGATACTTTATGTTTTGGGGAGGGAACGCTTATAGGTAATGTATGGTATTTGATAGTGCGGGGAAACTATTCAAAGCGGGCCAGTTTGTTGTTGGACTCGGTCCAGATCTCAAGCTTTGATTGAAGGCCTGAGGTCAGAGACGTGAACGTCCCATTGCAAGTTGGGTGTTCTGCCGGGCGAGGTACTTAGAAAACAGGGCTCGTTTGAGTCCCCCACGTTGAGGTAGAGATCTAACTCCTTAGGTTAATGGAGCGAGTATCTCTTTATGTGCCATGATGTCACACAGCGCTGGTACCGGGGAGAGCGTGTGATGTCAAGCTATAAGCACCTACATGGTTTCTTGAGGTGTGTTGACCGTTAGTGTTTTAACTATAGTATTGTTTTAGTTTTTTCACGTTCCATGATCAGGTGAGTTTCTCCCCTTGGAGGTTTTCTAAGTAGTAGTCCCATGTCCCTATTTTGGCATAGATACGATAAGGGCCTTCCCAGTTTGCTGCAAGTTTTCCTTCGGTAGAGCTCTTAAGGTTATGTTTGAGGACTAAGCTTCTAACGTCGAATTCGTGAGGAATAACTTTGGTATCGTATCGGAGGGATATTATTTGCTTGAGATATGCTTCTCTAATGGAAGCCCCCGTTCTTATTTATTCGACCATGTCGAGCTCCTCCCTCGAGGATTGATCGTTTATCTCCGCGTCGAGGGGATATTCGGTTCTTCTCGAAGGTTCAGAGATCTCTATCGGGATAACGGCTTCGGTTCCATAGGCGAGTCGAAACGGGGTTTCCCTGGTGGATGAATGAGAAGTGGTTCGGTAGGCCTAGAGTGCATTGTGTAGTTCTTCGACCCATTTCTTTTTTGATTCGTTTAACCTTCGTCTGAGCTCGCGCAGTATGGCTCTGTTGGCGGATTCGGCATGTCCATTATTTTGTGGTGTTCGACCGAAACGAAGTGTTGTATGGTTCCTAGATGGGCGTTGAAGTCTTGAAAATTTTTGTCGGTGAACTGTTTCCCGTTGTCAGTGACTATAGTTTGTGGGATGCCGAACCGGGCTAATATGTTCCTCTTATAGAAACGCGGGATATTTGGCGGTAAGTTTGGCCTGTGCTTTGGGCTCTATCCATTTGGTAAAATAGTCGACACCCACTATTAAATATTTATTTTTATATGCTCCCAAGACGAATGGCACGAGGATGTTGAGCCCCAACCACGAGAAAGGCCATGGGGAAGAGAGGTATTTGAGTTCGGTCGGGGGATCCAGATGCATGTGTCTGTAGCGTGGGCATTTGTCACATTTCTTTACGTGTTCGTTGGAGTCGATATGCATGGTCGGCCAATAGTAACCTGCTCGAAGAGCTTTTCGGGCGAGTGATTGGCCCCTTAGGTGTTGGGCGCTGATGCCTTTGTGTATTTCCTTCAATATGTGTGGCACTCTAGTTTCTTTGACGCATTTGAGGATGGGGATGGAGAATCCCCTTCTATAAAGTTTGTCTTCGAGGATGACGTATGAACAAGCTCTTCGCCTGATGACACTTTCTTCCTTGGGATCATTAGGAAGGGTCTCGTCGGTCATATATTTGTAAACGGGCGTCATCCAGGAGGTGCCCTCTTTGATGACGAGTATGTCGTGGTCGGAACGACTTTTCTCCATGCTCGGTCAAGGGAGTATTTCCTAGATTACTGATTTGTTCCCTCCTTTATTCCTCGTGCTAGCGAGCTTGGATAGGACATCTGCTCGAGCATTGTGTTCTCGAGGGATATGTTGTATCTCAATTGAAGTGAACTTTTCCAAGTGATTTTGGACGAGGGTCCAATACTCGGCCAGTTGGTCATTTTTGACCTGATATTCTCCTCGAACTTTAGAGGCTACGAGTTGCAAATCTGTGAGGATTTTGACTTCTTTTGCTCCCATATCCTCGACAAGGCGGAGGCCGGCGAGGAAAGATTCGTACTCGGCTTGATTGTTGGAAGTATGGAATGATAGGGCGAGGGATACTTCAATGACGATCCCTTCTCTATTTTCTAGAATTATGCTTGCTCCGCTTCCCGATGAACTAGAGGAACCGTCGACAAATATAGTCCATTTGTTGGTTCCTTCTTGGGATGTCGGGAAAGTCATTTCTGCCACAAAGTCCGCCAGGACTTTTTCTTTGAGGGCTTTCCTGTTTTCGTACCTGATGTCAAATTCGGATAATTCCAACGACCATTTGAGCATTCTAGCGGCCATGTCTGGTCGATCCAATAGCTGTTTGATGGGCTGGTCCATTCGAACTATGACGGTGTGTGCCAAAAAATAGTGGTGAAGCCGTCTTGCGGCATTTACTAGCGCGAGGGCAAATTTCTCGATTTGTTGGTATCTCAATTCGGACCCTTGCAAGGCCTTGCTCGTGAAATAGATAGGTTTTTACCCTTCCCATGTTTCTCGAATGAGTGTGGCGCTAACAGACTCAACAGTCACAGCCAGATACAAGTATAGTATCTCTTCTTTATCAGGTCGAGATAACACAGGCGGTTAGGATAGGGTTTGCTTGAGATGAATTAAGGTATGCTTGCATTCCTCATTTTTCAAGATTAAGGAGTGCGTGCTGGACCGATCTTGCGACGAATCGAGATAATGAGGTCAGCATCCCATTGAGGACTTGAATGGATTTTTTGGACTTCGGAGTGCGTAATTCTGAGAATGCCCGACATTTTTCAAGATTAGCCTATATCCCACGTTTGGTGAGATAGAAGTTGAGGAACTTACCGGCCTGGACTCCGAAGGTGCACTTTTAGGGGTTGAACCTTATTTTGACTCTTCTGGCTTGATCGAAGACCTTCCTGAGGTGTAGGGCATGATTGACCTCCTCTTGGGACTTCATGATCATGTCGTCCATGTATACCTCGAGCATGTCTCTGATTTCGCCTTTAAAGACTTTATTCATCATTCATTGGTATATTGCATCGGCATTTTTCAGACCGAAGGGCATCATGTTGTAGTGATAGTTTCCCGATTCAGTTATGAAGGCCGTATAAATTTTGTCCGTTTTAGCCATTAGAATTTGGTTATAGCCCGAATAGGCGTCCATGAACGAAATCAATTTAAAACCTGTAGAATTATCAAGAGTTTATCGATGTTGGGCAGGGGGTAGGTGTATTTTGGACATGCCTTATTAAGATCAGAGTAATCAATGCACATGCGCCATTTTTCATTATTCTTTTTCACAAGTACAGGGTTGGATAGCCACGTAGTATATTGGGCTTCCGATACAAAATTGGCCTTTAGAAGGTCTCTAACAAGTTGTTCGGCGGCCTCGGTTTTTTTCGGGGACTGCTATCGCTTGCGCTTGCGCTGTGCTACGGTCTTAAGGGCACGATCAATGGTAAGTGGTGACATGCGACCTCGGAGTCGAGACCGGGAATTTCGGCTGCACTCTAGGCAAAGAGGTCGGCGTTATCCTTTAAGCATGCTTTAAGCTGGTCTCGAGCCATCTCCGGGAGATCTGTTCTGATCTTGACTCCTTTGATGGGGTCGTCGCCGAGTGGAACGAGCTCGACGTATCCCCACGGCTTCATGTGGAGCCGCTAAATCCCTGCAGATTTGAGCTGAGGTAGGGAGTCAGGTGCGTCTCATTGAGTTATAACGTCTTGAAGAGTTGAGTGTACATAATATCATCTGAACTTCCCTGGTTGACTAATATGCGTCTGACGTCGAAGTTAGCCATTCGAGCACGCACGAGCAGAGGGATGTTTGTGTTAGGGGCGCCTCCAGGTAGCTCCTCCTTGTAGAAGGCCAATGGATGAGACTTGTCTTGGATTTTGTCGAGAGTGGCACCCAGATCCGAACTCGTCCTGACGAGGTCGTCGAATCTTTTTTTGATTGATCCGATGGAGTTCTTGGTGAACCCTCCACCGGAGATGACCATGGTCTTTGGGAAAGATTCCCAAGGGTTATGGGCGGCGAAGTATGCCAGGGTGGCATCTAGATCGGGGAAGAAGAAGTCTTTCAGCCAAGATTTGCTCATTGCCACGTGCATAGAAGACTCATCCGCGAGCTTTTCTTCCTCGGCCTTGTTGAACGAGGGGGTTTCTTCTTTTAGAGACTCATTTTTCTTGTACTGTTTGAGATGCCCGTCTTTGATTAGGATCTCAATCGGATCCTTTAGGTGGATGCATTCGTTTGTGACATTGTTGCACCCCAAAATTTGCCCTCCTATCTCGATTTTATGTGGCTTAGGCTTCACATTCATCTGCATACGCGTCCATTAGGTCATTGGCATTAAACTGTCATTCATTCACTACATATGCATCATTTCGTCGTATTTAAATTGACCAAAAGTTAGTTTAAATCGATATCTGCATCATTTTATAATTACAAAATACCTGATATTTCACTTCATTCATTTTTATCTCCTTACCTGTTTATTGTATCGTTTTAAGTTGATTATATGTCGATGATATCAATATTTCGATTTTACAAACAGACTGCTAAAAGCGATTCGACACTGTACGAAAATTAGTGGGAAAAATATTTCAAACTTTCGCCTCTAACTCACTGCTTTATGAATCTACGTGTCGCGTAGATCATGAAAATGTAATCTCTCTAATTTTTCGATACATTTCGAAGTTTTGTTTTTAACTGTAAGTGTTTTAAAATCAGGTATTCTTCATTATCGTTTTATTTTTATTTTAATTATCTCAATAATTTTTATTTAATCTATGAAACCCGTAATTTATTTTAATATGTTTATTTTATTTTTTCGGATAATTTATTGTCCGAATTTTTATCATTTTAATAATTTTAGGTGTTCATTTTTTTTTTATCTCTAAAAATCAAACAAAAAATACTATTGGGCTTATTAATTTTTATCAATTTCATTTTTAGGCCCATTTTATGATTAAGGGTAATTTTGGCATTTGAAAAAAATATGAAAACCCTAATTTATTGGGTATATATATGTGTTATAATTTATTGTTCAGGGGCCAAAGTTGAAAACACAAAGAGGCGGAGAGATCTGTTAAAAAATCTGAAAGCCAAATTCAAAAACGAAAATGTAAGAGTAGGAGGCGGATGAAGGAACTCAGATAGGGGTAATCTCCTCACAACAACCTTCCATTCTCAATCATCACCTCACTCCCTCTGCTCAGAAACTCCATCTCCTCCACTCGGTTCCCACTCCAACCTTCACGAACCTCCTTCAAACTCATCATTGCTCCTCCGTTCGGACCCATCCTTACCTCCATCACCTTCAAACTCCTCCGCCTCGTCAGCCGCAAACCCACCGGAAATCGTCGCTCCACCACCTCTCACACACCCGTCTCCATCTCTCGCGTCTCACCGATCCCACTCATCCGTCCCTCTCGCTGTTTCTTCTCCATCCAAATACCGCCCTCCGCGAACTCACAGCCGCTCCTTCTTCACAAAACCCAGCTCCAACCATCTCCTTCCTTCTACCTTCATACTTCCTCCGCCTTTACTCCATTCAAACGTCGTCATCGGCCAACACTCCCTCTGTTCACTATCCGTAACTCAAATCGCAGCCACCCCTCTCCGACCGGACGCTCTCCATCGTCCTCACCTGCCATTCATCCAACCTCACGCCGAAACAAACTCTCGCCTCTTCGTTTCTCTCTCACAAAACCCCTGTTTCCATCTTCGCCTCTCGTAACTGTCGCCGTAATCATCCCTTCAACACTCCTCTGTCGCCGCCACATACTCACTGTAATACTCCCTTCTGTACATCTCAGACCACCGCCGATTTCCATCTGTTCAAGCATATCTCGTTCGCTTAAACACAGAACTACTCCCTCGCTCACAGCTTTTAGCATCAGCAGCTTGTGTTTAAGGTCGGGACTTTGATTTGTGCGCGATTTATTGCTCTATGTAATGGTGAAGGCGGAGTTATTCCGGAGCCTGTGCTTGGTTTGAATCCTCAACAGCTTAGGCAGATTGGGGGTTTCTGGGAAGAAGACCGGATGTTCTTCCGATTAGTAATCTTGGTGTGAGGAAAGGAGTACTGGTTCTTTATAATCTTGATAATTTGCCTCGGCCGTCTCAGATGGAGCAGTTGTGTGAGAAGTGGAGGCCTTATCGATCTGTTGCTTCCTGGTGTATGTAGAGGTTTGTTGAAACGAAGGAACGCCAGCAGTGTGGTTGTTGCCATGTCGGCTTGCTGACATCGGATGGAGCATCACCACCAACAAAATGCGAAATGCCGAGCGACTACAAATTCCACTTAAGCAAGTTTCCTCGGCAATGTTTCTCTCTGTTGACAGCTTTCGGTGAGCCTACATTTATCTTTGTTTGATAGTTGTTTGACTATTGCATTTTTGAATGGGTCGTTATGCTGTTTGTGTTGGAACTCTGATAATCTTTGTCAAAACATTAAAGAGATGTTTTATTTGAATCAAATGTTGAAGTAGGGATTAGATGTTAATACCATGATAACTTTTTAATTTCGAAAAGAGTTAATGTCATATTTGTGCAAGTTTCGATGAAGGTTGTTATGTTGATACCGCGTTTATTTGCGTAAAAAACTAACCGAGAAACTTTGATGCGTTATAATGTTTGTTTCGATGAAGGTTCAATGTTTCCGTGTTTATTCACGAAGAAACTAACCGAGAAACTGTTGGAACATCATCTTGTTCTCGTTTTAATTTTGGTTGTAGTTTGAGGTTAGTTTTGATGATGGTTTGACGTCTATATCACGTTTATCCGTGTAAGATACAACCTAGAAAACTATGGATGCATATTGTATTGCCTTTTCTATTGCGTTGCAATTTCGAAGTTTAGAATTAATTTGGATTTTGAAAGTTGTATGGACGCATACATTTGAAGCCTTCAATTCGGTTTATGTTAATTCCATGGCGTTATTTCAATCGCTTCTAATTATGTTGAGATGTTGGGGTTGGCTTGAAGGAAATTGTCACCTTTACTTCCATTCGAACTTGGGTTTGGATGTAATAAATTTGGTTTCTCAATTGAGTTTGAACATTTTTCGGATTAATTTCGGAGCTTCATATCATTCTCATTAGTTGCTGCCCGGGAGTGGTAAGTTGATGTTCTAAGTTGTTTTAATTCATGCCAATTGGTTGTTTGATCTTGATGATACTTTTCTTTGGCATCGGTATCAAGCTTGCTTGTTCATGCGACAATTTTTCAAGTACCTCTTTGTATAATGTCAATGCTGCCCGAATTTGGTTTTAAAGGTTTAGAGCTTATTGTGAATTCTATTATTCTTATCTTGAGCTTGGATTGTGTAAAAGTCGAGTTATTGATTTGTGAATTGAGAATCATAATATTGTTTGTTTGTGTTTGATGTTGAATATGATTAAATCGAACTCTTTTTTAAGTATCATTAAGTTTGTGTAGCGGCTGCCCGGGTTGGTAAGTGTTTGATAATGCAAGTTGCCTTTGAATTCATGTGGTTTTTGATCGATATTTAGAGTGTTTTTTGAGATAGCATAGTTGCTGCCCGGAATCATGTTTAAGAGCATAGAGTTTGCTTTGAATTCGAGTTTTCATGTTTCAATTTGAATTTTTGATCCCCGTTTTCTCTATGATCGGAAAAGCATGTTTACCGTTGTGTATACTTGAGTTTAAATGTGATTGGAACAATGTATGTAGTGCTGAATTTTAACATGTACATTGAATACTATCCTATTTTCTTGTTTCTTATTTGTAAATTCATCCATCCATGTACATAGTCCATTTTATCTCATTTCGATTTTATCACTATGCTACTAACGTGTTTGTTACTTGTGAAGGCATTCAAGAGTAATTCAAACATCATTCCATCATGGAATATATATATATTTTTCTCCATTTACATTTTTTATTATAATTATTCTACTACTCCAATATAATATTTAGTTATGTATTTTTAGTATTGTAAATACAATTATATAGTATTTTTATTTTATATTTAATATTGTAAATACAATTATACTACTTTTATTCATATATTTTATTTGGTTTATTTTATAAATTTGATTACATTGTAATTATCATTTTTGTGTTACGATTTCGAATTGGAATTTAATTCAACCTTCGAATGAATTTGAATGCAAATGTATCTATTCTTCGCATAGTTTTTGTTTGTATCTTGAATGATGTAGGAACCTTCATTTGGTATTCATCCGATGCATCAAGCCTTGTTCGATCTTGAAGACTACCCGAAGCTCAATTCTTACACCAAAGCAAAGCTATTCAATTATTCAAACTAATTCGATTTGGTTGTAATAGCTTAGAATTTATTTCCTTGTGTGTTCTAATTACCGTTTAATTATGCGTTTATCATATTAGAACACATAGCCTCCCTTGGGCTCCTCATCAAGCAGCAGGTAAACATACACAATGCACACTTGCACACATTTATAGTTTGGTCCTGGGCTTTTCTACAGCGACAACTATTCGATCGATTGTTCCAATCGGTCGTTTAGAATACTAGTGTCACGCTAGTCTCACTTTTAGGAGCATACATAAAGCCACCTTGTATGGGCTCGCTTGTTTTCCTAAAACACTTTCAAGTCAAAACAATTAATTGAACTTGTTCTTTTGAAAATCAATTTTTCTACAAAACCAAAAAAACATAGTGGTATGGTATTTAATTAAATTGTTAGAGGTTAGCCGACGATTTAATTAAAATGTAAAATATTTGGGCCATTAGGGTAACCCAAAGACTTAAATACTTTATTCCATAACACTTAATAAAAGTGAACTTTGTTTCACCTCACTTCTTTTCATAACAAAGATTTTGGATGAGAGATGATCGGTTGACCTCAATCACCAATCTCGAGTATCGAATCGTTAGAGGATATCAACGTTTTGATACTTGTCATCCACAACCAAACCCTAAAACACTTTCAAATTAAATTAATTAATTGAATTTGTTTTCAAAATCAATTTTTCTACAAAAAAACAAAAAAAAACATAAGTGTTATGGTACTTAATTAAATTGTTAGAGGTTCGCCCAACGATTTAATTAAAATGTAAAGTATTTGGGCCATTAGAGGTAACAATGACTTAAATACTTTATTCTATAACACTTAATAAAAGTGAACTTTGTTTCACCTCACTCCTTTCATAATAAAGATTTTGGATGAGAGAAGATCGGTTGACCTCAATCACCAATCTCGAGTATCGAATCGTTAGAGGGTATCCCGACGTTTTGGTACTTGTCATCTACCATTAAAATCAATTCAACCCATTCAAATTCCTTTTTCCGCTCATACGCGGTCACCAAAAACATTTCTTCTAAAATCAACACAACCAATCCAAGACATTTTCAACAAGAACTACGGAGTTTTGACTTTCCCATTGCACGAGGGAATACGTAGGCACGCGGTTTCAAAACCGTGTCAAACTCAAAATAATAACAAACAAATCCTGGTTTCTTCTTTCTTAAATTCATGATCTAGAAATTAGCGATACACACACAAACACATTTTGAACTAAATGGGTCCCATCGAGTACGATGGACGTAAGAGGTGCTAATACCTTCCTCTTGCGTAACCGACTCCCGAATCCATCCTTTTTGGTCTTGTAGACCGCCTTATCCGATTTTGTGGGTTTTATCTATATTTTCCCGTTCTTTCTAGAACAAATAAAATTAGGTGGCGATTTCATTGTTTTTTTTGAAAATTCATTTAAATGATTTTTTTGAAAATCGAGTTGCTTCAGTTGGCGACTTCACTGGGGACTTTTTTTAAAATCTTTTTGACTAAGCGAGTCAACCCTAGTTTAGTTCTTCGCATGTTTGTGTGTTTGTTTATCGCTTTCTTCTTTATGCTTATCTATTGTTTATTGCTTATTATTTTCCTTACACTTTATGTATATTATTTTGTTGATATATTATTGTGATGGGAATTCATGGGCATTGTTACATAGATAAGCCCACTACCCAGGCTTCTAGGTCACCTTTTTAGGAATAGAGGGGTTGCGTAGCCTAGGTCCACTTGACTCCATTGTCTTGTTGGCCCGAAGCGAAGACTCCGGCTTAGAGTTGGTTGTTTTAAGGAGGTTGTTGGCCCGCGTTAGCGCAGGACATCAATCTTTGGACAAATGACCTATAACTCTAAGTTTGTTCATGTTGTCCTAACCGAGATCAAACGCTCAAATTTTGGATTTCGAGCATCCTGTTAAGAGCCGTTTCTTGGGGTATACTTTTACGAATACTATCGCCACGTAGGCCTCTCGCGCGATGATAGTGTTTGTAAAGGGATCTGAGACCAGAAACATTTAGCAAAAACATAAGATTAGCCTTGGGAATCGTTGGGTGAGCGTCGAAACCATGACCGGCCGATCCTATGAACAGTTCTATTTAATTTGCAACATGCATTGCATACATTTGCACAAAACCATTTAGCATATAACTTTTATTTTGGGAACCTTATAGATTTTGTTGGTGCGATGGCGAGAAAGGAAGAATGAATCCAGCTGTGAAGATCGTTCCATGTCCGAAATTCAAAATGAAGTTGGGGGCGATAACCCAAAGTGAAAGAATTCCACCTGTCAGTAGAGCTTATTTTGGGAAAAGATTTGGGAACATCCTAGATCTTTTGACTACCAATGTGGACATGGAAGCTTTGATTGCTCTGGCAAAGTACTATGATCCTCCTCTCCGATGCTTCACATTCCAAGACTTTCAGCTTGTTCCTACAATTGAAGAGTTCGAGAGAATCCTTAATTGGCCTTTGAAGGACGACACCCCTTTTCTCAATATAGGGGAAGACCTCGATAAGGCTAAGGTAGCTGCTGCTTTGTTTCTTCCTGTAAGGGAGGTGGCACCTTGGATTACAGACAAAGGTATTCTGAGGCAGAATTTGGAAGATAAGTTGTTAAGTTTGAGTGTTCAAGACGATTGGCCGACTTTCAGCTCCATTCTTGCTTTGCTCATCTTTGGGGTGGTTTTGTTTCCAACTAATGAAATTGGTTACTTGAGCCCGTCTGCTATTGGCATATTCATGTCGAAGAACCTGTTCCTGCCTTTGTTGGCTGATGTTCTTTACCATCTCCATGAGAGACATCTGAAGAAGCGAGGGGTGGTTCTGTGTTGTTCTCCACTGCTGTATTTATGGTTAACTTCTCATATTCCTCAAAGTGGACCGTGGGAGAAGATCCTGAGAAACTTGTCTTGGTCTCAAAAATTGGCTTCACTAACAGCCGATGGTGTGATGTGGCATTCTCCAGGTTGGGGATTCGTTGATGTTATCACTCCTTTGTGGTGGATATTCTAATGTTCCTTTGATTGGGTCTATGGGTTGCATCAATTATAACCCAAGACTTGCAACAAGACAATTGGGGTATCCGATGGAGAATGAACCAAGGCTTGAGCACTTGGAAAGTTTCATTATACGAGCTTGGTAAAAGGACCGCAAGTATTGAAGATCCGAAGAGCTTGGGGTCAAATCCATAGGGAAAGTCGAGAGTTAATCAAGAGGGGCGGAATTGATGGAAGGTCTTATCGCCAGTGGGTGATAGAGAGAGTCCAAGAAATCAAGCTGCCTTACTTTGTGGAGGTACCCTTTGATCATCCTGAACCTATAATCACTCATGTGCCAATAGAGGAGAATATGAGGCTTCAGGAAATTATCAGAAAGATGGAGGAAGAAAGATTGGAGCTACAAAGCTCTAATTCTCGCATTTTTCTCAGAGCAGAAAATTTGGAAGCCAACCTCAAAGAGGTGAAAGAAGAGTTAGAGGGGAGAAGAATACAGAATGAAAAGGATGAAGAGCTCCTGATGAGATGTTCTGAGAACTTGAGGAGTGCTGCAAGTGGGGCAAGGGACCTCCGTCGACAATGAAGGCCCAACAACAAAGGGCAGCTTATCTAGATGAAGAAAAGGCCGTTGAAGAAAAGAGAGCATTGAAAGCATGTCTCGAAGCAAAGATTTCAAAATTAGAAGCTTCTCTAGCACGAACAAATAAAATGCTAGAGAATGAAATAAGCGCAAAGAAGAAGTGCATCGCCGGAACGGAAGCAATTGAGTTAGTGAAAAATTCAAATTTGAGCGTTACGAGGAAGAAAGAGATAGCAATAGGGATGCTTACGAAGGCCTTAGAGAGCAATGCCAAGGTTGGATTGATGAGATCCAAAAGCTGAATCGTCTGTTAGATGAAAAGGATGAACTAGTGTCCTTTCTAGAAGAACAGAATGGGCATTTCTATTGGAAGTACAGTGAAATGGTTGACATGTGTAACCGTTTGATTGTTGACGTACCGTGGAGACTCAGGTCGGCCCTAGAAGACCTCGAAGACAACCCGATACCTCCTGCTGTGAGTGATTTCCTCTTCCTCTGTCAAAATGTGGTGAACAGGTTCAAGGCGGAAACTAGAGATTTGAAGCCTCGTCGTGGACAGCATTTCTAGTTTTTAGCCACTTATCTTATTTGAATATTTGAATCTAATTATTATTGTAATGATTTAAATTCTAGTATGAATTTTATTGCTCTGTTTGAGCTTGAACAGCCTTGTAGTCACAACTAGCACTTTGAGTTTCTATGAGATTTCGTTGAATTGCAGTTTAATCAGTTCTTTCTCTAATGTTTATTGTTAACTAACGAGTCTTCAAAGAGTCCCTGAAAATAAAATGTACAAAAACATATCATGGGCATGCATGCATACTCCCATAGCATATCATACATAACAGGGTATTGAGACCAGTCATCTTACTTCTGCCGTTGATTTTCTTCTCCACAGACGAGAGACTACAGGTTTCGTCGTTCATCGTTACCCGACAAGAAGTAACTTGAAGAAACTAATGGAGAAGATGGAAGCTGACATGGCCGCCCTAGGGACAAGAATGGATACTCGTATGGGGCAATTGATGGAGATAATTGAACATGGCTCTCGCAGGAGGAGTTGAGAGCTCGGTTGTGAGGCCTGCTATGGTCACTCTTGAAGAAGTTGCTCATGGGAATGCTTTGCGAAATTAGCTTGGAAGTCAGCCGGTCTTGCGATCTTGCCGCGAGAAAGGTGCTCAAATGGATCATCTGCGGTGGTTCCTCCTCCGCCTACCCCACGTGGCCCGAACTGTGTTGGTGCCTCACCAGGCGAAGGACTATTGATTCGATTCCTCGGCATGATGAAGATAACTTTGAAGATTGGTTTCCAATGTTGAGGAGCCGACCGGCGATAGGAAGTTGAAGATGCTCGAGGAGCGCATGCAAGCCTTTGAGAATCGGGATGTTTTGGGTTTCGACATGTCCAACTTGGGATTGGTTCAAGGGTGAGGATCCTCCAAAATTTAAAATCCCGAGCTTTGAGTACAAGGGCAACTCTTGTCCTAAAACCCACTTGAGGTATTACTATAGGAGGATGTCTGCGTACGAAGGATGAGAAGCTCTTGATGCATTTTTCCAAGATAGTTTGGTGATGGGCCATTGGATTGGTATATGGGCCTTGATAGCTCCAGTGCGAACTTGAGAGAGTTGATTGTAGCTTTTGTTCAACACTATGGCTTCAACACGATATGGCACCTCGAGAACCCAGTTACAACTTAGCTCAAGCGGAATCTTTCAAAGATGCGCGCAAAGGTGGCGCGAGGTAGCTACTAAAGTTCAACCCCAATGGTGGAGCGAGAGATGGTGGAAATGTTTACGGCACTAGATGGGCCATACTATGCCTCTTGATCGACGACTTTCGACATGGTGATGTTTGGTGAAAGAGTGGAGATGGGGATCAAGTTAGGAAAGATTCAGGATGTCGGTGCTGACAAGAGTCAGGTTGGTGGCGCCAAGAAGGCTTTTGGTGGTTACCAGAAGAAGAAAGAAGGTGAGTCAAGTGCACTGTATGAGCGAAGAGGAAAGGAGAAGCGCCGAGAATTCAGTCGCCAAGTTGCTGCTGTAACTATTCCCGCTAGTGTTCCGAAACAAGATGTTGTTCCAAGACAACCACCACCTAGACCCGTGAAGAAGTTTGATCCCTTGCCAATGTCTTATGCAGATGTGTTTGCTCATTTGCAAAGTTTGAATATGATTGAGCTGCGCACTTTGAAGATTGACCCAGATAACCTGCCAAAATACTTTAATGCAAATGCTCGTTGCCTCTACCACTCCAATGCCCAGGGGCATTCTATTGAGAATTGTATCGCTTTCAAGTACAAAGTTCAACCGCTTGACACGAGGCAATCAACTTTGGACCTCCTCCACTAATGTCATCCGCACCTTTACCTCCTCATGGTGGAAATCTGTTAATGCAATTCTTGAAGATGGAAGTCAGAACGATAATGGATATTAGCGGTTTGACCACTCCATTGTGGTGGATAAAGAATCAATTGTTGTTGAAGGAGATTTCCTGGTTGTGATGATGGTTGTAAACAATGTTTAATCCAAATTGAAGGTGTGATAATTTGAGAAGCGAGATTCGTCGATTCTTGAAGGGACTCTTGATTTGTCGAGAAAGAACTTGATATGAAGAATGATGAAGATGAGGTTGACGTGGTCACTATCCATCACTTCTAGAAGGATTCCGTTACAATCCGTGCCGACTAAGAAACCTCCTGTGATTATCACTTTGCGGTCCATACCTTACACTAGCGAAAAGGCCATCCCGTGGAATTATGGGTCCGAGTACTACCGTGACGGCAAGAAGTTGAATGTGGAGACCTCTGAAGGAAGAAAGTCTGATGAAAAGAAGGTTGGAATATTTGAGCTGCGATGCATGACATTGCGAAGAAAGTCGGATTACCGGTGGGCGAATCTTCTCTCCACCCAATCTAGTTGAAAAAAATCCTGAAGCTTTGGCCAAGGCTAAAGCAAAGGGAAGGAGTCATGATTGGGGTGAGTCGGCACCAAGGTTCAGAACCATTACGAGCCCGAGATGACCAAAGATGTTGAAGAATTGATGAGGTATATAAAGAAGCGATTACAAAATAATCGACCAGCTCGGCCCGCCAAGATTTCTATCTTAGCTTTGTTGAAGGATTCTGAGCCTCACCGCAATGCTCTTATGCAGCTGTTAGGAACATCCTTCGTTCCCCAAGAGATCTCGGTTAACCAATTTGGAGGCATTGTGAACAACATTTCGGCAAGTAATGGTCTCGGTTTTACTGACTTCGATTTACCTCCCGAGGGAAGGAAGCATAACAAAGCGCTACACGTTTCCGTGGAGATAGCGAGAACTACTACATCCGTGTCTTTGGTTGACACGGGATCATCCCTCAATGTTCTTCCAAAGTCTACTCTCTTGAAGTTGGATTATGAAGGGGTCGTGCTGAGACCCAGTGATTTGATAGTTAAGGCGTTTGATGGGTCGAAGAGGTCAGTGTTTGGCGAGGTGGATTTGCCTATTAAGATAGGCCCCCAGGTTTTTGATGCAACTTTTTTCGTCATGGATATTAATCCCTCCTACTGTTGTTTGCTTGGACGCCCCTGGATTCATGGGGCTGGTGCTGTGACATCCACCTTGCACCAAAAGTTGAAGTTCTTAATTAATGGAAAGGTGGTCACCATTTATGGTGAAGAAGATTATGTCGTCAGTCATCTGAGCAACTTTCGATATGTTGAAGTTGAAGGTGAGATCCACGAAACTCCATGCCAAGCTTTTGAGGCCGTATCAGTCGATAAGATCCCTTTGCAAAAAGGTGAAGTCTCCATGGCATCCTACAAGCGGGCTCGGGCTATCGTCAGTCGGGACATCTGAAGGGTGGGGAAGAGTGCTAGAACTTCCTACCAGACGGATAAGAGGGTTTGGGTTTTGCTCCGGAATGAAGGTCTCGATCTCCCCGGTGTGCAAAGGGTGTCTCCTCCTGTCAAGTTTGTCAAAGGTGGAATCCAAATTGAAGATGTTGATGCCATTGATGGTGAAGCGGATGGTGACTATGATGTGGACAAGTGGATCTACCAACCGTTCGGGGCGTGAGCTTTCAAATTGGCTCGTTGAAGATGTTCTTGTGGTTACTCGTTTTGAAGAGTAATTTTACTTTTTATGTCATTCCATAATTCCTACGTTATGCCCAAGGCGTAGTGATCATCTGTAGGGCCACCATGTTTTAACTTTCAAGTTTATCATTAATGAAGGGCGTCCTTTTTGCATTCAAATTTTTCTCTCTTTGTTTTTCTTCTTCACTCATTTCTTTTAAAGGTGACAATATCAAATTTTACTTTTATACAAACCTTTTGTCTTTTCTTTTTTAAAAAACTTAATTAAAAATAATAATAAAAATAAAATTACCAACAACGAGATGTGGTCCTTGACGGACCGGATTTTGTCGGCGATGATTATGCGTGGCTCATTATGATTTCAACGAACCGATTTATCAAGTGAAGAGGAAGCGAAGAGGATGTGAATTACGAAGAACTAGCCGGGATGTTGAGGCAAGAAGAAAAGGTCATCCGGCCGCAAGAGGATCTAGAAGTGATTAATCGGGAGCAGGGGCTCGAAGGAGGTCAAGATTGGGGCAGCATTGGAAGATGGAGTTAAGCAAAAGCTTGTCGAAATGCTACATGAGTACGTAGACATCTTTGCTTGGTCTTATGAAGATATGCCGGGTTGAATCTTGATATCGTTATGCACGAGTTGCCCTCAAGAAGGCTGCCCACGGTAAGCGAAGCTTCGTAGAACACATCCGAAATGTCAAGAAAGATCAAAGAAGAGGTTCGAGCGGATGGAGCGAGGTTTCCTAAAGGTTGTTTCTTATCCCCATGGGTTGCAAACATTGTAGGTGCGAAGAAAGGCGGCAAGGTAAGGATGTGTGTTGATTATAGGGATTTGAATAGAGCTAGCCCTAAGGATGACTTCCTCTCCCGCACATCGACATTTTGGTGATAACACTGCTCGAGCTAAAGTATTCTCCTTCATGGATGGTTTCTGCGCTACCAGATTAAGATGGCGTGATGATATGGAAAACTACTTTCATTACCGTGGGAACTTTACGCTACAAAGTGATGCCTTTCGGTTTGAAGAAGCAGGGCAACATATCGGGCTATGGTTACTCTCTTTCATGATATGATGCATAAAGAGATTGAAGTCTCGTGGATGATATGATTGCCAAGTCGAACAGAAGAAGAACACAGTTCACTTGTTAAAATTGTTCGAAAGGTTGAGAAAGTTCGAGGTTGAACCAGTAAGTGCACCTTTGGGGTGAGATCGGGAAACTCTTAGGCTTTATTGTGGCGAGAAAGGATTGAGGTTGACCGCAAAGATAAAAGCGATACAAGAGATGCGAGCCAAGGACGAGAAAAGGAAGTGCGAGGTTTTTGGGAAGACGAATTACATCGCTAGGTTTATTTCATCTCACGCTACATGTGAGCCCATTTTCAAGCTATTAAGAAAGAATCCAGCGACCATGTGGAGCGATGATTGTCGAGGCGGCGTTCGGCGGTATAAAGAGGTACCTACAAGAGCCTCCATTCTCTCACCCGGTGGAAGGTAGACCGTTGATTATGTACTTGACCGTGTTGGAGAATTCCATGGGTGTGTGCTCGGTCAACATGATGAGACAGCGAAAAAAGCACGCCATATACTATTTGAGCAAAGTTCAGAATCGAATCGAGGTATTCATTATTGGAAAAGACTTGTTGTGCTCGCATGGGCAGCAAACGACTCGGACGATACATGCTTGACTCACACTACTTTCTTGATCTCAAAATGGACCCGATAAAGTATATCTTTGAAGCCACTCTCACGGGAAGGATAGCCCGTTGGCAAATGATCTGACGAATATGATATCAATACACTACTCGGAAGGCTATCAAAGGTAGTGTGGTGGCTATCTCGCTCAACAACCATTAGATGATGACTATCAGCCGATGAAGTTTGAGTTCCCTGATGAGGACATTATGTATATCAGAGATTGTAACATTCCAGGCCCTGAAGAAGGACCCGAGCCTGGCTTGCGGTGGACAATGGCGTTCGATGGAGCCTCAAATGCATTAGGAAATGGCGTTGGCGCCATTATCACTTCTCCAACAGGTTTTCATATTCCATTCACTGCCAGAATCTGTTTCGATTGCACCAATAATGTGGCCTGAAGCTTGTATTTTGGAATTGGCGACCATTGATCTGAGAATCAAGATCTTAGCAGTATACGGAGATTCTGCCTTGGTGATTAGTCAAATCAATGGAGATTGGGAGACCCGCCATCCGAATTTGATCCCATACCGAGATCACGTCCTGAAGCTGATCCCTTATTTCGACGAGATCACTTTTGATCACATCCCAAGGGAGGAGAACAATTTGGCAGATGCTTTGGCTACTTTGTCATCCATGTTTAAGGTCAGATGGGCGAATGATGCTCCGTCTATCACTATAATGAGGTTGGATGAGCCTGCGTTCTGCTATGAAGTAGAAGGTGAAGCAGACGAAAAACCTTGGTTCTATGACATCAAAAGGTATCTCGAGACGAAAGAATACCCTGATAATGCTTCCATCGTTGATAAGAAGGCTCTGCGCAAGTACTCAGCTAAATTCTTCCTCAATGGGGTGTGTTGTACAAAAGGAACTATGACTGTTTTGCTCGGATGCGTGGATGACGAAGCAAATAAGATTATAGAAGAAATTCATGAAGGCTCATTCGGGACGCATTCTAGTGGACACACCATGGCCAAGAAGATCTTGAGAGCAGGCTATTATTGGTCCACCATGGAGAATGACTGCTACAACCATGCCAGAACATGCTACAAATGTCAAATTCTGCGATAAGATGCATGTGCCACCTTCTTCATTGAATGTTTTGACTTCTCCATGGCCTTTCGCAATGTGGGGCATTGATATGATTGGAGAAATTAAGCCCACCGCTTCTAATGGACATCGATTCATCCTTGTTGCCATTGACTACTTTACCAAATGGGTTGAGGCAGCATCTTATGCTCGTGTCACTAGACAAGTGGTCACGTTTCATCAAGCATAATATCATTTGTCGCTATGGGGTTCAGAAGATCATTACGATAACGGCTCGAATCTCAACAACAAAATGATGAAAGAGTCATGGGTTTCAAGATAAAACATCATAACTCTTCTCCATACCGTCCAAAATGAGCAGTCTTGTGGAGCGCAAACAAAAATATCAAGAAGATTATCTAAGATGGTTGTCACTTACAAGGATTGGCACGAGATGCTACCATTTGCCTTACACGGCTACGCACTTCAATCGCACGTCAGCAGGCAACTCCTTCTCCTTGGTATACGTATGGGCAGTCCTACCCATTGAAGTTGAAATTCCTTCCTTAAGGATTTTAACGGATGTGCAAACTCGATGAGGCGGAATGGGTTGAATAGACTTGACCAATTGAATCTCATCGGCGAGAAGAGATTGATGACTATTTGTCATGGACTATACGAGCGTATGAAAAGGGCTTTCGACAAGAAAGTGTGTCCTCGAATTTCAATGGTGACCTTGTCTTTGAAAGAATTTTGCCTCCTAACGTCTGGCGGCTCGGGCAAGTGGGCTCCAAATTATGAAGGACCGTCGTTGTGAAGAAAGTTTTCTGGAGGAGCTATGTTGCTCAACTATGGATGGAGAGTTTCCCTCACCCGATCAATGCAGATGTAGTCAAAAATACTTGCATAAAAGAGACCCGTTAGGTTGGTGGCCTAAGCAAAATAAGGGCATCCCGGCGAACCAAGAAGTTCGGGCAAAGTTAGGGATAAATATAAAGATTGTACACCGTGAAAACACGAAGGGCGACTTGGGCAAAGGGTATCCGGTGGATTGAAAACCGAAAGGCGGTCGAGCAAAAATTAGGGATTCAAGGCGACGACTACAATCACGACACATGTTTTGGTCGGCTATTTACAAAAACTTGATAATCGGAGGATTGAGGCTTAGGCTAATCGGAGCATTTCGGATAGCTCAATGTTAAGGGATGTTGAAGTTGTGAAGAGCATGGCGGATTCGATTCGACAAAATCCATGATTTTATTGTCACCTTTTCTTTTAACTTTGATGTATAAGCAATTGCCTCTTTTCGATTTGCTTCTTGATGTAAATGCTCATTTACGGGCTAATCAATCAATAAAATTACCTTCATCAAACTGTGTTTTCTATCATTTATCTCTGTCTTATTTTCATGTATTTTTAAGCTGTTTTGTTTGCAAAAGCGACGATATTTTCGATAAACTTCGCATATAAAACATTGGCGTCCAACGGCACGTGTCATAATTTCCGAGGTTACTCGGAATTACGGGTACACGACATTAACAAATGAAACAGTTGATCACTGTAGCAGAATTATTGTTATATCTCCTGTTTTACAGGTTTTGTTATGCAAAGATTTTAAATAAAGAGCGTTATACGCTTGAGCTTAAAATCTCCAACAAAACTTCTTTCTCTCCCACAAGGGATATCCATGACATATGTGTGCCCTTGGATGTTATCACTCTTTCCCTGTCGCGGAAAAATCGCAAAGGGCGGTTTACACCAGCGAGATCATTTTCAAAGGCTCACTTGCGCCAGAAGATGTTGTCGGTTCCTCTTATGCGAGAGCTCGTAATCCAGAGCTATCAAAATCATGAACACTACGCGACGAGATCATCATCCCGGATGAATGTTGATCTCCAAGAGTTACTTCCCCAGTGATGCTAATCATTGAAAGATGATACTTCTACTCTGTAATCCCCCTACCAGGGTCGAGACTATCATCTCTTTGATGAAGACGAGATGATTGTATCCAATTCATGGAGGGTTGATGTTCCTCGGCAGCACAATTGTCTTTAGTCTGGGTGAATCATTAAAGCATGCATCATTGCATTACATAGCATCCTCCAAAATGCGTAGCATTTCCATTGATATGGAGCATTCGCCAAAATAATGATCTCAAGCATGCATATGAGCATAAGCCAGATTAATATGTTTCTCGAGCACCTTTCGCGTCTCCGAGAAGTTTATCCATAAAATCCCAAGTGGTATTCGATCGAGTTCCTCAAGAAATTCTTCTTGTTGTTATCTGCATTTTTTGACCCCGTGTCGGTCTCCTATATCATTCAATTCAGTTCATTTACCAAGCATCTTGCTTTTTGCAAATTTTTATTTTGGTTATCTTACCCGCGTTTGCCTCTGTCGTTAGAGTGCGAGTAAGAGTCGGTGTCTAACCTTTCTTACTTCTCAATTATTGAGTATCCATACTTGGTGTGTGGTAATTCATATAATTGCCACTCTTGAGGAATTACAACCCGCCGTTGGCCTGAGGGATATGGTATTTCTTGCACATTTGCAACCTTTTAAAGTCCAACGTAGTTTGGCAATCCTTGCTAGAGTCCCCTTTGTTTGGCCTCTTTCCCCGTGAATTCGTCTTCAATCGACGATTTTACCATTACATATATCTTCTCCCCAGTGAGTCTGCTTCAGTCGGTCTCATTCTTGCGTATGTCTAATATCCTTACCTGACATATGCTCTCTATATGTGTTCAATATCCTTACCGAACATGTATATTCGATCCTTATGTGTCCAATATCCTTACCGGGCATGTATATTTCGAAACCTTTGTTAGAGTCGTCTTCGGTCGGTCTCTTTCCGGTGTATGTCTAATATCCTTACCTGACATATGCTCCCTATATGTGTTCAATATCCTTACCGAACATGTATATTCGATCTTTATGTGTCCAATATCCTTACCGGGCATGTATATTTCGAAACCTTTGTTAGAGTCGTCTTGATCGGTCTCTTTCTGGTGTATGTCTAATATCCTTACCTGACATATGCTCCCTATACGTGTTCAATATCCTTACCGAACATGTATATTCGATCTTTATGTGTCCAATATCCTTACCGGACATGTATGTTTCGAAACCTTTGTTAGACTCGTCTTCGGTCGGTCTCTTTCTTGTGTATGTCTAATATCCTTACCTGACATACCAGAACTTTTGTTCCCGATCCCACTGTAAATATATAAAAAAAAAAATCAAAAAAATTGAAAATACAAAAAAGCACAAAATATTTCTACTTGTTCTTCGGAGCGCAAATTTTTGGGTTCTTGTAGTATTTAATCTTCTTCTACCTAAAAAGTTCAAAAGGCTACCGCCAATTTCACTTTCAGGTCTAAGACGATTAAATAGGGGCAACTGTTGCACCCCAAAATTTGCCCTCCTATCTCGATTTTATGTGGCTTAGGCTTCACATTCATCTGCATACGCGTCCATTAGGTCATTGGCATTAAACTGTCATTCATTCACTACATATGCATCATTTCGTCGTATTTAAATTGACCAAAAGTTAGTTTAAATCGATATCTGCATCATTTTATAATTACAAAATACCTGATATTTCACTTCATTCATTTTTATCTCCTTACCTGTTTATTGTATCGTTTTAAGTTGATTATATGTCGATGATATCAATATTTCGATTTTACAACAGTGCTAAAAGCGATTCGACCTTTGTCGAAAATTAGTGGGAAAAATATTTCAAACTTTCGCCTCTAACTCACTGCTTTATGAATCTACGTGTCGCGTAGATCATGAAAATGTGATCTCTCTAATTTTTCGATATATTTCGAAGTTTTGTTTTTAACTGTAAGTGTTTTAAAATCAGGTATTCTTCATTATCGTTTTATTTTTATTTTAATTATCTCAATAATTTTTATTTAATCTATGAAACCCGTAATTTATTTTAATATGTTTATTTTATTTTTTCGGATAATTTATTGTCCGAATTTTTATCATTTTAATAATTTTAGGTGTTCATTTTTTTTTTATCTCTAAAAATCAAACAAAAAATACTATTGGGCTTATTAATTTTTATCAATTTCATTTTTAGGCCCATTTTATGATTAAGGGTAATTTTGGCATTTGAAAAAAATATGAAAACCCTAATTTATTGGGTATATATATGTGTTATAATTTATTGTTCAGAGGGGGCCAAAGTTGAAAACACAAAGAGGCGGAGAGATCTGTTAAAAAATCTGAAAGCCAAATTCAAAAACGAAAATGTAAGAGTAGGAGGCGGATGAAGGAACTCAGATAGGGGTAATCTCCTCACAACAACCTTCCATTCTCAATCATCACCTCACTCCCTCTGCTCACCGAAACTCCATCTCCTCCACTCAGTTCCCACTCCAACCTTCACAGAACCTCCTTCAAACCCTCATCGCTGCTCCTCCGTTCAGACCCATCCACTGTTACCTCCATCACCTTCAAACTCCTCCGCCTCGTCAGCCGCAAACCCACCGGAAATCGTCGCTCCACCACCTCTCACACACCCGTCTCCATCTCTCGCGTCTCACCGATCCCACTCATCCGTCCCTCTCGCTGTTTCTTCTCCATCCAAATACCGCCCTCCGCGAACTCACAGCCGCTCCTTCTTCACAAAACCCAGCTCCAACCATCTCCTTCCTTCTACCTTCATACTTCCTCCGCCTTTACTCCATTCAAACGTCGTCATCGGCCAACACTCCTCATTCACTATCCGTAACTCAAATCGCAGCCACCCTCCCGACGGACGCTCTCCATCGTCCTCACCTGCCATTCATCCAACCTCACGCCGAAACAAACTCTCGCCTCTCCGTTTCTCTCTCACAAAACCCCTGTTTCCATCTTCGCCTCTCGTAACTGTCGCCGTAATCATCCCTTCAACACTCCTCTGTCGCCGCCACATACTCCTTTGTAATACTCCTACGCATCTCGGACCACCGCCGATTTCCATCATTCAAGCATATCTCGTTCGCAAACAGAACTACTCCTCGCTCCGACTTTTAGCATCGGCTTGTGTTTAAGGTCGGGACTTTGATTTGTGCGCGATTTATTGCTCTATGTAATGGTGAAGGCGGAGTTATTCCGGAGCCTGTGCTTGGTTTGAATCCTCAACAGCTTAGGCAGATTGGGGGTTTCTGGGAAGAAGACCGGATGTTCTTCCGATTAGTAATCTTGGTGTGAGGAAAGGAGTACTGGTTCTTTATAATCTTGATAATTTGCCTCGGCCGTCTCAGATGGAGCAGTTGTGTGAGAAGTGGAGGCCTTATCGATCTGTTGCTTCCTGGTGTATGTAGAGGTTTGTTGAAACGAAGGAAACGCCTTCAACGGCTGTGGTTGTTGCCACTGAAGCTGGCTTGCAGCAGCATCAGATGGAGCATCACCACCAACAGCAGCAGCAGCAAATGCAGAGCCAGCAGCTACAAATTCCACTTAAGCAAGTTTCCTCGGCAATGTTTCTCTCTGTTGACAGCTTTCGGTGAGCCTACATTTATCTTTGTTTGATAGTTGTTTGACTATTGCATTTTTGAATGGGTCGTTATGCTTTGTTTGTGTTGGAACTCGATAATCTTTGTCAAAACATTAAAGAGATGTTTTATTTGAATCAAATGTTGAAGTAGGGATTAGATGTTAATACCATGATAACTTTTTAATTTCGAAAAGAGTTAATGTCATATTTGTGCAAGTTTCGATGAAGGTTGTTATGTTGATACCGCGTTTATTTGCGTAAAAAACTAACCGAGAAACTTTGATGCGTTATAATGTTTGTTTCGATGAAGGTTCAATGTTTCCGTGTTTATTCACGAAGAAACTAACCGAGAAACTGTTGGAACATCATCTTGTTCTCGTTTTAATTTTGGTTGTAGTTTGAGGTTAGTTTTGATGATGGTTTGACGTCTATATCACGTTTATCCGTGTAAGATACAACCTAGAAAACTATGGATGCATATTGTATTGCCTTTTCTATTGCGTTGCAATTTCCGAAGTTTAGAATTAATTTGGATTTTGAAAGTTGTATGGACGCATACATTTGAAGCCTTCAATTCGGTTTATGTTAATTCCATGGCGTTATTTCAATCGCTTCTAATTATGTTGAGATGTTGGGGTTGGCTTGAAGGAAATTGTCACCTTTACTTCCATTCGAACTTGGGTTTGGATGTAATAAATTTGGTTTCTCAATTGAGTTTGAACATTTTTCGGATTAATTTCGGAGCTTCATATCATTCTCATTAGTTGCTGCCCGGGAGTGGTAAGTTGATGTTCTAAGTTGTTTTAATTCATGCCAATTGGTTGTTTGATCTTGATGATACTTTTCTTTGGCATCGGTATCAAGCTTGCTTGTTCATGCGACAATTTTTCAAGTACCTCTTTGTATAATGTCAATGCTGCCCGAATTTGGTTTTAAAGGTTTAGAGCTTATTGTGAATTCTATTATTCTTATCTTGAGCTTGGATTGTGTAAAAGTCGAGTTATTGATTTGTGAATTGAGAATCATAATATTGTTTGTTTGTGTTTGATGTTGAATATGATTAAATCGAACTCTTTTTTAAGTATCATTAAGTTTGTGTAGCGGCTGCCCGGGTTGGTAAGTGTTTGATAATGCAAGTTGCCTTTGAATTCATGTGGTTTTTGATCGATATTTAGAGTGTTTTTTGAGATAGCATAGTTGCTGCCCGGAATCATGTTTAAGAGCATAGAGTTTGCTTTGAATTCGAGTTTTCATGTTTCAATTTGAATTTTTGATCCCCGTTTTCTCTATGATCGGAAAAGCATGTTTACCGTTGTGTATACTTGAGTTTAAATGTGATTGGAACAATGTATGTAGTGCTGAATTTTAACATGTACATTGAATACTATCCTATTTTCTTGTTTCTTATTTGTAAATTCATCCATCCATGTACATAGTCCATTTTATCTCATTTCGATTTTATCCCACTATGCTACTAACGTGTTTGTTACTTGTGAAGGCATTCAAGAGTAATTCAAACATCATTCCATCATGGAATATATATATATTTTTCTCCATTTACATTTTTTATTATAATTATTCTACTACTCCAATATAATATTTAGTTATGTATTTTTAGTATTGTAAATACAATTATATAGTATTTTTATTTTATATTTAATATTGTAAATACAATTATACTACTTTTATTCATATATTTTATTTGGTTTATTTTATAAATTTGATTACATTGTAATTATCATTTTTGTGTTACGATTTCGAATTGGAATTTAATTCAACCTTCGAATGAATTTGAATGCAAATGTATCTATTCTTCGCATAGTTTTTGTTTGTATCTTGAATGATGTAGGAACCTTCATTTGGTATTCATCCGATGCATCAAGCCTTGTTCGATCTTGAAGACTACCCGAAGCTCAATTCTTACACCAAAGCAAAGCTATTCAATTATTCAAACTAATTCGATTTGGTTGTAATAGCTTAGAATTTATTTCCTTGTGTGTTCTAATTACCGTTTAATTATGCGTTTATCATATTAGAACACATAGCCTCCCTTGGGCTCCTCATCAAGAAGCAGGTAAACATACACAATGCACACTTGCACACATTTATAGTTTGGTCCTGGGCTTTTCTACAGCGACAACTATTCGATCGATTGTTCCAATCGGTCGTTTAGAATACTAGTGTCACGCTAGTCTCACTTTTAGGAGCATACATAAAGCCACCTTGTATGGGCTCGCTTGTTTTCCTAAAACACTTTCAAGTCAAAACAATTAATTGAACTTGTTCTTTTGAAAATCAATTTTTCTACAAAAACCAAAAAAAACATAGTGGTATGGTATTTAATTAAATTGTTAGAGGTTCGCCCGACGATTTAATTAAAATGTAAAGTATTTGGGCCATTAGAGGGTAACCCAAAGACTTAAATACTTTATTCCATAACACTTAATAAAAGTGAACTTTGTTTCACCTCACTTCTTTTCATAACAAAGATTTTGGATGAGAGATGATCGGTTGACCTCAATCACCAATCTCGAGTATCGAATCGTTAGAGGATATCCCAACGTTTTGATACTTGTCATCCACAACCAAACCCCTAAAACACTTTCAAATTAAATTAATTAATTGAATTTGTTTTCAAAATCAATTTTTCTACAAAAAAACAAAAAAAAACATAAGTGTTATGGTACTTAATTAAATTGTTAGAGGTTCGCCCAACGATTTAATTAAAATGTAAAGTATTTGGGCCATTAGAGGGTAACCCAATGACTTAAATACTTTATTCTATAACACTTAATAAAAGTGAACTTTGTTTCACCTCACTCCTTTCATAATAAAGATTTTGGATGAGAGAAGATCGGTTGACCTCAATCACCAATCTCGAGTATCGAATCGTTAGAGGGTATCCCGACGTTTTGGTACTTGTCATCTACCATTAAAATCAATTCAACCCATTCAAATTCCTTTTTCCGCTCATACGCGGTCACCAAAAACATTTCTTCTAAAATCAACACAACCAATCCAAGACATTTTCAACAAGAACTACGGAGTTTTGACTTTCCCATTGCGAGGGAATACGTAGCGCGCGGTTTCAAAACCGTGTCAAACTCAAAATAATAACAAACAAATCCTGGTTTCTTCTTTCTTAAATTCATGATCTAGAAATTAGCGATACACACACAAACACATTTTGAACTAAATGGGTCCCATCGAGTACGATGGACGTAAGAGGTGCTAATACCTTCCTCTTGCGTAACCGACTCCCGAATCCATCCTTTTTGGTCTTGTAGACCGCCTTATCCGATTTTGTGGGTTTTATCTATATTTTCCCGTTCTTTCTAGAACAAATAAAATTAGGTGGCGATTTCATTGTTTTTTTTTGAAAATTCATTTAAATGATTTTTTTGAAAATCGAGTTGCTTCAGACATGTTTGTGACTCTAGTGAAATCTGCAATATTTTTTTTTATTTGTCCCTGGTTTAGTCGGGGTCTGCCAAGGAAAGCATACACCGTCTTGTTTGAATTCGGAGTTTGCACAGTCGGTCAGAATACGCTCCCGAGAAGTGGTGAGGGGGTGTAGTCACTGAATCGACACATCGGCCCTTTGTGGTCTCTAAAATTGTGGGGTTTGTCTTCCCTCCTTCTTTCTCCCCCCGACGGGATGTCAAGGGGTCTTCATTATTTGAGCTCTTGACGTTCTCCTTGTGTCGGGTGTCACGAGTAGAATTTGCGGCTTCCTTTTCTTCGTATTGGATGTATGTCTGGGCTTTCAGTAGGAAAGCGTCCAAAGTAGGGGGAGTTTTGATACCTACGGCCTTCGCGAAGTCGCTACGAGGGTGTAGTCCTCTTTCGAGGAGATATTTTTTCATATCGCCCGTTGTTGGGACCTGGACGGCTTCTAGGTTGAACCTCTCAATATATTCTCGGAGAGATTCTTCTTTGCCCTGAATTATGGCCTCCATGGATGCCTCTGACTTTGGATGGTGTCGGGAGGTAGTGAAGTGTCTGGAGAATAGTCTCCCCAGATGCTTCCAGGATGTGACCGATCCGTCAAGCATGCTTTTATACCAAGCCATGGCCCCTTTCCTCAAGGTCGTAGGAAAAAAACGGCATTTGATGGCCCCATAAACCCCCCCCCCCCCGATAATCTAGCAAAGCATCGATGTTCTCGATATGTTCGTCATGGTCGGTGGTACCATCGTATTGAGCGAGCCTGGGAGGTTTCTCTAGACCAGATCGAATAGGGATGTCCATGATAGCTCGACATAGAGGACCATGGTGCTCGTCTTTGTCGCTCTGGTCAGGAGAGAATGAGATGGAATGATTGTTTCTCTTATGACAGGGGGAGAGTTCTCTCTCCTCCCTTGATCTGGGTGATGGAGATCGATCGCGGGAGCGATACGACTCGTTCTTTATCTTATTGTGCGAGGGAGATCCCCGATTTTTCCGAGGAGTTCTTCAGAAAAGATCGGTCGAGATGGTCCTCCTTCCGAGCATGTCTTTTTGGTGAGGGACTTCGGGGAACGGCCGCTTTAGGTTTCTGAGATGGAGAAGATGGGAAGTTCTTTTCCAGAGCCTCGATGCGTTGGCCCTGCTGAAGGAGGAGGTTGTTGGTCTGATTGAGGGCGGTCAGAATAGCAGCTAATGTTGGGTCCGCGTTGATCGACGGTGGTGCCGAGGGTTGAGGGATGACGGGGTCGTCATCTTAATCCTTGGGTTTCTGTTTATCCAAGAGGGAATCTTGGTCGCCAGCATATTCAAAATTTGGGGATGTGGTCCTACCATCCCTGTGATCAATGGTGTCCTCTAGAAGAGGAGATGAATTGGTTCTGCCCGTCTTTCGGACAAGTGAGAGAACGGCCTTGCCGGAAAGGAGTTGATTGTTGTTATCAGCCATCTCGTTAGGAGTTTTGAGAGTATCTTTGATCTTCGGATTTCGGGAAGACGAATGAAGACGGGGAAGATAGTTCCCACAGACGGCGCCACTGATCTGAACAAATGATTAGAATCGGAGACGACCGGAATGGTTGGTGATCCTTCGAGCAAGTTGATGTTGAGGAGGGGCGGTGTACCTGCAAGGCACTCTAATGCTAAAATAAGCAAATATTCAAGGAAGAGGGTAAAAAAATTACGGTTTTGTGTGTAAGAAAGTGATACCTTGCCCTCAAAGATATGAGGGTTTATATAATAATTTTATGAAGATCCTCATTGGCTGCTATATTTGGGCCGAAATATGCGGGTCCACAAATATAGTCGTTCGAGCTGACTAGTTCAAAGTCAGGAAATGGTGCTCGTAACTAGCCGTTGTGTCGGGCAAAGGGAGTGTCACGGACATAGCTCTTGATGTGATGAGCAGCGAATCTGCTCGACAAGCGTCGAGAAAGAGACGTCGTGTGGCATGCGTTCCGAGCAACTGACAGTCCCAATGTCGGGACGAATCTCTATCGAAGGTTGTATCTCAAAGAACGTGACATGCCCGATAAACGTTCGGACAGTCCAAAACAATATATTTATAGATATATATATATATATATATATATATATATATATATATATATATATATATATATATATATATATATATATATCACTGCGAATGATAAACAAAAAGTACAAGTGGCTTGATGGTAGGATATCATAAAGCTAAAGGTATCGAGTTCAAAATAATTTGGTCAAATTTTTTGAAATGTTATCGTTTAACACTAATAGGAATTAAAATTAAAATAAAAAACGAGAAAAATAAACTTACGTGGAATTATAAAATATTAACACTAATATTTTTTTGACTTGATCTGAATTATAAAAAAAAACAATTAATTTTAACAATATAATTTTAATTAAATTAAATACTAAAATTTTATAATTATTTTTAATATTTTGTAAAATAAATGTGTTGATAAAATTAATATTTATTTAAAATTTAAAATTTATATTTAATAGATTATTCACAAATCCAACTCAACCTAATTCATTGATAAACGGGTTTATTGGGTTCCGATTTAATCTTAGAAGTACGAGTTAAACACCCAACTCAAATCAAAGACTATTAATTAAATTAGATATTGAATTTAATTAAATTAGATTCAATCCAACCCGTGAACATCCTTATCAATGGATAGGGACCAAAATAAAAATAAAACAAAATAAAACTTGTGAAATTAGGAAATATTAAAATAAACAAATAACAAAAAATATCTCGCTAAATTACATATATTTTCATTTTTACATAAAATATACAAAATTTTAAGTTAAAGATGATGATTGAATTTGTTTATATATTTATCACCGCAACTCTTTAACTCTTCCACCTCAGCCACTTAATCATCCTTATATTTCATAACAAAATGTTGATATTTATATACCTAAACCACCAAGTCATCATTATATTACAAAAAAGAATGTTGATAATAATTAAAGATCAGTGGTTTGGTTAATTTATTGACACTATCATCACTTAGAAGGAAGCGTGTGTTGAACAATTGGTGAGTGCACTAATTTTCTTCTTAAAAAGTCTTGAGGCGCAACTCTTGTACCAGGGAATAGTTAGTTCAACTATATTTTTACTTTGGGATTTCTTTCCCCACTTAGTGGAATTCTCCTTCAAATCTCGTAAGTTAACTTACGAAATTATTTCGGAGGTGGACTTCGCAAGTTAACTTACAAAATAATTCAAAAATTTCAAAAAATAAGGTGAATTTGCAAGTGAATCTGCGAATTCACCTTGTTTTTTTAAAAAAAAATTAGGTGAATTCGCAGATTCACTTGCGAATTCACCTTATTTTTTGAAAATAAAGTGAATTCGTAAGTTAACTGAATTCACCTTATTGGATGGACTCGTAAGTTAACTTAAGAAGTTTGGACTGGGCAGATTTATAAAGCATTTAACACAATTCATTCAACTTAATTCATAAAATTACATAGTAGATGCAGAAAATTAGATTACATATTATTATAAACGGGAAGCTGTGGACGTTGCAACATCTTGATAACATCTTCCGCCGATCTACGAAGCAACGTATCCATCTCAATTGGACCATTTGTCGAGTACTGATAAAAGGTCTCCCACATGACCTCTAAGTCGTCGTCGTTCTTCAACTGAAATCGATTAAACTTGACTTTTCCTTTAGCATCAAGTGAACTTGACTTGTCCCATTTCTGGGAAGCACATCCATTTTTCAACCGGTGCGTGGACCGTAACAATCGGAGCTAGAGCATGGTGAACTTTATTAAAGTTTTCCTTTGTCGGGTATAGACGCGTATAAAGTTCACTATGCGAGGTCAATTCCGAGATAAGTTTTTTCTAAACAAGAATGTGTTGCTCCTCCCCTTGGCCAAGCAAAGCGGATACGGCCCGAAACCCGCAATTACCATCGCTTCCCATATCCACGATTTTTTCAATGTGGTTGTGCATAAATAAAGGCTCTCATCAATGTATATTATCGGTGGTGGTGGCGGTGGCGGCGGTGTTGGTGTCCGAGGTGGTTTTGAAATCTGCGCTCCTTTTTTCGCACTTGTCTTGGATTGTGGGGTTGGAGAATCTGGGAATAAATCATCGACCACTTCGTGATAAGACGGAGTACGTTTGGTTGTACTGTCGGCTTGTGAGGTTTTCATATTTTTTGGGGCACCTTTTGTTTTCACCGGTTGGGTTGGAGGCTTCAAATTGGTTGTTTCTAGAAATGTCACTTTTCTCAATTGTTCCTTAATATGCAACTTTGTAGCATCATCCGCTTTTGAAAAGCGATCTACTATGATTTCCAACTCGGTTGTGATGGTAATGTTGGAACTACCTTCCTTTGTCGGCTCGTAATCATCGAAACGGAGCCTTTTCCAATGAGTGCATATCTCATCCATTCGAATCGGAGAATTGAGTTTCATTTTTTTGGAAATAATACAAGCACACGGGAGTCTATAAGTTTCCTGCATCGTACACGGGGGTTGAAACACGGTGGCAACCGCATTCATGAGAGCGTTATCTTGATCGGTGACGATAACCAAAGACATGTTTTTTTCATCTTCCAACAAAGTCTTACAAACATCCAACGCCCGTGACGTTGTCTTCCTTCTCACATTCCATGAAGCAAAAACCAACCAAAAATGTCTTGTCGGTAGAGGTGACACCAACAATTTCAAGAAGCGGAATCCTATATTTATTTGTCTTGTATGTCGAATCAATCATTAGAACGGTTGGAAATGTATTGAACAAATCGATACTCGATGGATGCGTCCAAAATATATCATGGACACATACGTTGTCATCACAAACTCTATGTCTCGAAACATATGTCTTATCGTCCAAACATTTCAATAAATGTTGCATTTCGGACGTCGGACCCCTTTGAGCAACATGTTGTTTGTATCGATAATTGTAAATCGATTTTATATTTGACACACATCCCGCTCGATTCCGTTTTAAATCGGAAAGTATGTTTTTATGCGCAACTTTGATCAATGACAATTCATAAACATATTTCTTCTCTTCCGCCTTAAGCCGACAAACAATAGGATGCCCGTGTAACTTGGTCTCCAAGTCATGATTATGGTCCACCCTACAATAACTGCACAACTTGAACGGACACCCACATTTCCTTGAACTCGTGTCTTCGTGTTGTAACTTGCGGATTTTTGGAACGTATGCTCCACTTCTCTCACATGTCAAAATAACAAATGGTTTTCGATTGCTACTCCCATTGTCAGACTTCGTGATCACAACGCCAAAACCAAGTTTGCTTGCTTCCATTCTAACATAATCAACCATTTGTTGACGAGTATCGAAAGTTTTGTCATTTTGAAATTTATTTTCATTATCGATCACATCATCAATCGTATTATCTACTTCTTTGACCACGATCGACTTATCGTCTACGTTCATTATATCCGTAATCGAAACCTTCACAATAGCCTTGACAATATTGTCGGGGTGCACCATACCTATAACATATAAAACTATGTTAAAACTACTCAAATTACCATAAAACAGAATTCTGGGTTGAGGCAACAAGGAACCTTTCGCAAGTTAACTTGCGAAATGCTTTTCTGCTCAACTTCGCGGTTAACTTGCAAAGCGACGTTGTTTCATGCAGAACTTTAACAGCAACAATGTAGTAAATGTGGGTTGAGGAGATGAAAGTTTACCTCAAATTGTAGCTTGCAATGCTCACTTTCCTAGGATCACTGACTTGAAACTTGATTTGAATGAAAAATTGTATTGATTTTGGATGTGGGTTGAGTGGTTTTGGTGTTATGTTGTTGAAAATGAATGGAATGGGGAAAGAGGTAACCATGCAGCTATACAAAGAGACAATTTGTAAGTTGACTTATGAATTCACCTAAAAATGTGAATTCGCAAGTTAACTTGCGAATTGAGTTGATTTTTTCGTCAACATTTAAAATAAGAAAACGTACAAAATAAGGTGAAATTCGCAAGTTAACTTGCAAATTCACCCAGACAGGTCACTTCGCAAGTTAACTTACGAATTCACCCAACAAAGTGAATTTGCAGATTAATTTACGAATGATATTTTTAATTTTTCAGAGATGTAGAAGAAACTCACTGAATAGATGAAGAAATTCCCTTTTAATTTTTCTTAAATTTTTTTTGGATGTATTTCTTTGCAGGACATTTCTTTCAATAAAAAATTTTTGGTCAATTTGCAGCTTTATTTTATGGATTCTACTAGTTATTTTGCTACTCATGTCCTTTTCCTTGTTGGACGCCTCGTTAAATATTCCTTTAATTCCTTTTATAATGCGCTTGGGTGTCTTTTAAATGTAAAATTTAACTTGATTTATTCTTATAAAATTAAAATTAAGTTATAAGTGTCGGATATTAGTGCCCGGATCGGTAGTCTCTGATATATATTAGATAAAATTTTAACCTAACTCACTTAATTCATTCCTACATACCTTTCTAAACAATCTTCTCTCGTCTTGCATTAACTATGATATTTGGTGTCTTACACACAACACATTTGTGTTTATGAACAGATAAGTTTGAATATCATATTAGATTTAAGATTTGATTTAACTCATTCTTATATATTATAAACGACTTATAGAATGGAGAATATAAATTTTATTAGACGTTTATTTTTAACTTATCTAACATTTGGATTTTTCTCTATAATATCCATTATATTCATTTATTTGATAATATTTATTTTTCATTTAAAAAATAAAGTTGAATCACACTTCCAAATAGTAGGATTTTGAAGTGTCAAATATGAAAATTTTGATGAATAATATAAATCTCGGGATATAAAAGTTATACAAAATTTTATCTGGATTTGATGATCTTAAGAGGGTCGAAATTCAACCCCAAAAATTAAGGCATTTTTTTTCTATAATGTTATTCACGCATCTTTGTGAAAAATAAAATGCCTCTGAAATTTAGATATTCATTTTCGAATGCAAACTATTTCACACCACATCTCTTCGAAATAGAGTCACACCTTCATCTTTGCCAAAAACTAATGCATAAGTACATATTTGTAAAAAAAATATGGAAGTGCATCTTCAAACAGAACTTAATCTAATATGCGTCAAACCTTCCCTCTTCTTCATTTTCGGCAAAACACACTAAAACTATTCACAAGTTACTTCTTTAATACCAAAAAAAAATTATCAGTCTAAGTTTCATTTCTACTTTATTCAATTCAAGTGGTTTGTCAATTACTTCTCAACATCCAATTAATCCAAGTGTTTCAACATCAACTACATATTTTGTAAATTTTTTAACCCAAATTTTTTTCACATTTGATTTTCTCTATATACATTAGGAAATAGAAACATTAGTTTGTGTAATATACATCAATATATAGATAGTTACACTAATTATTATGTGGTTTACTGAGCAGCACATTTTTTCCATTTATGTTTTTTTGCGTTTCAGTCATTGTTGTGTTTTGTGAGTCGTAGGAAATTACAGAAAGTGCACTTCCGTATTTTTTTTTAATTTGATTTTCCAAGAATACATAAGTGCCCATTTGTATTTTGTTTGTCTGTATTGTTTAATTTGATTTTGAATGTCTCTCATCTGGGTTTTATTCTGTATACCTTGTCGGATTTGTTTGGTTTAATTATTTGTAACATGACTGACAACCAAGAACAATTGAGGCATGATAAAGTGTCTCGGCATGTATTTGTTTGTATGGAAAGAGCCCAGCCAACCCTCACGACCATCGGTGGGTATCAGTCCATTTGAAGTGAAAACATCAACTTCTGGGGTCATGTGTCTCCAGCCTCGTCTTCCCGAAGACACTTTTCACATGTTGTTTCCTAGAAGTCTGGCCAGTTCAGGTTGATGCACCTGTTAATGATGATGTCATTCTTGTGGAATTTAGAGAATGCTCGTATGGCACTTCGCTCCCGAATTTGTATGTGGACCATACTTCTAGAAATATGTGGGACATGTTGGACAAGTGACTTCAAGCACAAGATGAGGGTGAATTGTAGTATTCAAATTTATGATTAATTTTATAATTTTATCGACTAAGATTCTATTAGTAGTTTTAGGTGAGTAATTTGCTGCGAAAGTAAAATAATGAATGTAAATTACATAAAGTAAAAGGACGTGGTTAGAAAGATTGCATCAGATATTTATCCAAGTCTGATCGAACATTAACCTAGTCTTATCCCCAAGATATCTTCGTGATATTTTGACTAAAAATTTGAGCTTGTACAGACTGATCTTTACAAGGCTTATCCCCAAACAAATAAGAAGATTTACCCAAGCTAAAAGAATAAACAAAGTAGAGATTTTACAAGCTAATCTTAAGAATCAAATATAGATTTTAAGACTAGTTAATCTCAAGAACCAAACTTTATTCTTCAATAGCATCACACTCTTGAAAGAAATCACAATGGCACTTCACTCAAACAATTTCTTCCTCACAAGTAGTGTTCACTCAAAATCATCAAGGCAACTTTACGTGAAGAAATATATTTTTAGAGATAGGGAGAAAAATAGAGAGATAAATTCCAAAGAAAATGTAAAACTTTTAGAGGACATGATAATGTTTTCTTCAGGTTTCATTTTGAATTGTTCATAATCATGGGTTAATGTGCCCAATCTTGCCCTTTTCACCTCAGTTAATGGGTGAGTTGGAGAATATCTCACATTCCTTTTGCAGCTTTGAAGTGAGAAACTCACAAAAACTCATCAAGACTGAGAGAGGTTGTGATGACATCTTTTTCTTTTAAATTGCTATGCACATTTTCTTTATCATCTTTGGTCCAATCCTTTTCAGATTTGTTTTCCCCAACACCATTAACTATGTATGTAGAAATAAATGGACCTTCATTAACAACCTTCCAAATATCAAGATTCATCTCGTCTATGAAAAACTTCATTTTCTCTTTCCACAAATTATACTCTTCTCCATTAAAGAATGAAGATTTTCTTAGTGAATAGCTTGAAATCATTTTTTTCTTGAGACGATTAGCTCTTAACATGAGTTAGGATTTGATGTCACTTGTTGAACAAGTAACTTCAAGCACAAGATGGGTGAATTTTGGTATTCAAAATTCGTGATTAATTTTATATTTTTCTCGATTAAGATCGTATTAGTAGTTTTAGGTTAGTAATCTTCAGCAGAAGTAAAATATTAAAAGTAAGTTACATAGAGTAAAAGGATATATGGCGAAAGATTTATCTAGGTTTGGTAGAATTTTGGCCTAACCCTATCTTCAATAGATCTTCTTAAAATTTTGAGCTTTTACAAGTTATGCCAGGAAGGCATTCAGCCCAATAATGTGAATACTTCGGATTTGGCTTGGACAAAATGAAAGATATTGTCGGTAAATAGAAGGACGTCGTGCTCATTGACATCTCATAAATATTCTTCCATAGTTAGGGTAGTTAAACCAACTCTTATACTCTGGATTTTTTAATTTTCATATAAAGATCATTTCCCTCACAAGTACGCTCACCTACTCCGCCAAATAAGGCGAGAATTGTTTAACCTACCCCAAATCCACCAAAAAGTCCTATCTTTCCGCCACGAAGATAAGAAGCATCTTTATAATGGTTTATTCCCAATCAAACAAGAAGCTTTTACCCAAACCAAAATAATAATCAAACAACAAATTTTTCAGGCTAATCTTAAGAATCAAACAGAGTTCTTAAGACTGGTTAATTTCAAGAACCAAACTTTATTCTTCAAGAGTGTCACACTCTTGAAATTAATCACAAGGACACTTCACTCGAACAATTTCTTACTTACAAGTAGTGTTCACTCAAAAGTACCAAAGCAACTTTAAGTGAAGAAAAATATTTCTAGAGAGATAGGGAGGAAAATTGAGATATAAATTCCAAAGAAATTATAAAACTTTGAGAATTTGTGTAAAATGAAGAGGAATTAACCCTCCTTTATATAGGAGAAGGAAAATTGAAAAAGGAACTGATCCACATGCCTTCTTAATGTCGTAATTAATTGGTAACCTAAAAAATCAATTTTCTTGGCCCAAAATGGAAAACTTTGATACGGAGTCGTACTTAGTCATTAAGACACTGTCATAATTAATTATACACTCATTAAGGCTTCTTCCAATCGAATGGCTTAAGGTCTCAATTGATTGGTTAGTTCAAAAAATCTTTTTATTGATTGTCTAAGGTCTTAATCGATTGGGTAGTTTAAAAATATATTTCAATCGATCATTTTAAGGTCCTAATCGATTGGTTAGTTAGAAAATGCTTCAAAAAGAAAGTTTGTGGTATCTTAATCACTTCGCTCATGTTTGAAAATATTTTAAAGACTTTTATAGATAAAAAAAGGTTTCAAGTGTGTGTGTGTGAGTGTTCGTGCGCGTGTGTGAGTTTTCGTAGTTTATTAGGAGTTACTTCCTTACGTTTACAAAACTCTAGTCACTCATATAAACGCGACAAGGTGAGCTTTCGTACTTTCTCCCTTTCACAACTATAGGAAATTCAATACTCTTTGGCAGTACATTACTCATATAAACACTTAATGAATTCTTAATTCTCCAACTAGATAAGGGTTCAAATTTCCTTAAGTTTTGTTACTATCATCAGAGAGTTAAAAAACCATTTGATGTATCTATATAAGCCTGAGCAAGTCATGCACTAGTTCAGGTATCTATATGTTGTTTCAAGAGAATCCTTCATGACTGCTCCTCTTACTTTAGGTCGTAGAAATATAGATGTGATGTATGATAATTTCTATAATAATCTAGATGTCATGAAGTGTGGTCTCTCCTCGCGAATGGAGTGGTGCATTCAGCTACATCCAATAATATTTTAGAATGTCACATCCTTACATGACACCAGATGCTCACAAAGATTTCACTTAGGCCAACTCATTATGTGGTATTATTGGAGGAACATGTTAGGACAGATCATGTGGTTGATGTGTAACTTGTATGTCGCCGTATAGAGGTCATTGTGCAAGCAGATAGAAAGAGAGAAGAATTTCTGGAAAGCACATATGGGAGAGCCATTATAGATGTCAATCTATTTGAGGCACTGACAACATTGTTGTACAGGAGACAAAAAAAGGAACATGAGGTATGATATACACAATAGTATTTTATAATATTTGTATTATGGATTATGAGTAATATTATGATTATGTAATTTGTCAACTTTAGTGTTATGGATTCCAGACCAAATCTAATATATAACATTTTAATTTTATTAAATCTGTGCATAATTTAATTGATGACAAAATTATTATTATTATAATATAGTTATTACAAATAGCATAATAAAATGTCAAATTCTATTATGTAAAGAGTGATTAAGGGAGCATATTTTCGTATTTGATTAGAGAGATGCAACTCAGTAGTAATTTATATCAAAAGGGTTTAATATCTCTTTTATCCTGAATTTTAACTCTAATTTTTATTTTGGTCACTTAACTTAAAAAATATCAATATTTGTCTTACTCTTCAAATTATTTCATATTAGTCATTTGTCTTATTAGCCATGAAAAAAATTAAAAGAGTTAAAGTATCAATAGAGTTTTTTTTTTTAGTTTAACAGATCAAAATAAGGGACCCAAAATAAAATCTGAGATTAAGATGTTAGACTAAATATAGTATTAAACCTATTAAAAATAATGGTGTGGTTCACTTCGGCGTGGATTTGGTGAATATGAGTGCATCAGAAAATATACTTACCTATTAAAAGATTTCACCACTCGACTAAAGCTAACTTTTGCTTCTTACAGAGACACTCAAAATTTACAAAGAGTGATTACAAGGGTGGAGATGTAATGCCAAAAAATTATATATTGGGTCCTAGTGGATTTCCCAGTACGAGTCAATTGCAGCAATCATATTTTTACAGCAAATTTGTCCGAATATAGATCTCCTAGTATATATAATCAAACATTGAAGGCCACTGTAACTGGCGACAAATTTCTCAGCAAGAAAACAAAAGCCATCGACCCCACAGGAATCAACTAATAGGTTCATGTGCCGCACGTTTATGTACATATCAAACTGTGTTACCAAGACTCAACATCTGAACATGTGGTCCAGTACAGAGAATGTGAATTTGCTGAATACATGTGTTGCTGAAAGTACTCTTTGATATTGAACTGCTTAGATGGCTGACAGTACTCACTTCCCATTCCAATTTGTTGACCACTGGGTATCACCTCTTGTATGGGTCCACTCCAGACCTGGGGACCAGAAACCACATTAGGTATTAGCAAAATGCACTTCAAATTAGCTAAATATGCTTGTTCAGCAAACAAATTTAAATTTTTAAATTGACTTCCAAGCTTTGATAAAGATGTGAGGTTGACCTTCCCCACATGAACTCAAACACGGTTTCACTTGATGAATTTGAGCCAAGAGAATTAATATAATCCCCATATCAAATAAAGGTTGCAGATAAATTTTAAAGGATATTACGGATTGGAATATATTTAATCTAAAAAAAGTTTGAGAAATACCCTTGAACAGAATATGTGGTGGATATAACATGTTGAGGAACATAAGGAGATGCCAGAGCATGTGAGGAACCGTAATCAGGTTGTCGATTTTGAGCTTCCAGATATGTGTGTTGAGGACCAGGAAATGATTGACCATAACTGCTGGTCACATTTGTTGCAGAGGAATAATAGTCCGGTTGTGGGTTTTGGATATCCTGATGAGTACTGTGAGGATCCCACAGCATTTGGGCACAACTGTGGTTCACATTCGCCACTGGGGGCTCAACACCAGGTGGTGGTGGAGGATCTTGAAGTGATTGAGTATAACTGCTGCCCGTCATCACAGAAGAATGAAATTCGTGTGGCGGAAGTAAGACAAGATGTGCCTGTTGAGAATATTGCAGAGATTGATCATGACTATTTCTACTACCCAAAGTCACTGTGGAAGAATGAAATTGAGCCCGTGTATGGACGACATTAAGATGTTGATGTTGGGAATGTTGCAGGGGTTGAGCATGGTTTCTACCCATAGTCATCAAGGAAGAATGAAATTCAGGTTGTGAATGTAAAACACTAAGCTGTGCACGCTGAAAATTTTGCATTGACTGAGCATTGTCGTTTCTGAGGAATGAATGAGACTCAGGTTGCGGGTTAAGGAAATTCTCGTGTGCGTATTGAGGATATGGAAGTGATGGAGTATAACGGCTGACAGTCCTAGTTTCATAAGCTCCCTCTGGAGTATTAGCTTGAGCTAGTGCAAGAATCTGATTCCTTGAAGCTTGGGATGGATAAGACTGAGTGGCAACGGATCCGGACCATCCAGTAGGCTCCTCAAGTCCATTTAGATGTCTATGGCTCATCAGCTTAGGAGCGTGAGTAGGAAACATCCTAGACAAATATGAATCTCCGGAAAGAGATGCCCCTGATGTCTGATGAAACACACCATTCCTTGGTGGAAGTTGCAACATTGAGGCAGAGTGTATTTCATTCAAGCCAGGATGTCTGGGTACAATTGCCGGTACATCCAATGCGTGAAACATTCCTAACAGACTTCTTACCTGTAACATGATAACAAAATCTAAAAAAGACATAGAGTAATATAAAAAGTTCCTTTTACTCAAAAAGAAATGACAGAGCAAAGAAAGGAAAAGCAGAAGATAGTAGTTGAAAGTAAAATCACTTTGCAATAGGTTAAAATGAAGCTTACCTGTCTTGTATTGAGTTCAGGATTAAACTTGTGAGAGTGATTCTGATAATTCTCTTTTATAGCATGCTTAAATTGATTCTCTGGCAAGGGCCAACAGTCTTGGTAAATTTTGAAACTCACCTGAACAAAATAAACAGATTGTTGACAGAGAGGAAATAAATACAATTATGAATATTACCCTATATAATATATATGATATTTTTAAGGTACTATCAACTACAACTACTTATTTACATCATTTATAACATTTCAACTCAAGTTGGAGCACATATACTATATGCACCATGCTTGTTAATATATAGTCTATATGAGAACCAATCAAAGTCTTGGTGAAAACACCTGTGTATTGATCATTTGAATCAATAAAGCTAGTGGTCGTGTCTCTAGATAAAAATAAAATCTGCTTGCCAAGAAAACTAAAATATATCTTAACATGCTTTGATCTCTCACCAAATATGGAATCTATGTAGTTAGTAGCAGATACTGCAGCGGTCGACCCCCAAATAGCACATCAAAGTCTAAGAAAATAATACAAATGCTTTATACCATACACTTATATTCGAGGGCACTTGCGACATTTTGCATTTAAAATTAAATAAATGAAACACCTTCCCACATTTCTGGTTCGGGTGATCTCTGCGATTAGACCACCACAGCAATGCTACAGCTGCAACCCTAGTGTTAGAATTAGAGTTTTTCCTAACTCATCTACAAAACTGGACCATAAGGTGAGCAATGTCACCCTATATAAACCTTTAATAGGCTCTATCTTTAACCAATGCGGGATTTGAATTTTTCTCAATACACCCCCCTCACACCCAACACTAGTGGACTTGGTGCATGGATTGGTTTTTCAAGTAGCTAATGCCATGGCTCGATATTTTGCTCCAGTGCTTGACTATGCAAACGATATTCTACTTCTTTATACTAGGAGATAAGGATGACCCCAATAAATATATACAACACCCAAAAGTCAATATCATATTAGTCAGAGGGCTTGCCCAGTCAGTATCTGATATCCCTCAGCTTGTGGCCCTTATTTTCACAAGTCCTTTTCATGGAGCTGGCTTAATGTACTACAAGGAGCAAGCAAAGTATACCTTCATGGAGCTGCCTTTACAACGTGAGTTAAGAAATTGACTTACCACGTATGCCTTCATGGAGCTGCCTTTACAATGTGAGTTAAGAAATTGACTTACCTCGTAACAGAAAAGGGGATATGGGGGTGTGTGGTTGTTATTAGAGGATTTAGTTCGCCTACCAATGATATGCCTCTTTATGGTTCTAAGAGAGGCTTCCCCCATTATGTCCATGACATGCTTGATATTCCTCTGAGTAGTTATAATACAATCCTTAGATTGTGCCACTTCTATCCCCAAGAAGTATCGAGGCTGGTTAAGATCTTGTCTTAAAATAGCGGCAAAATGTTTTATTAGAGCAATATCATGATGAGCACTACCTGTAATACCAATGCATTGCAATCAATATACACAACCATATAAGTACAACTTGTGGGACACTGATGACCAAGTGATTGGCCTCACTTCAAGTCATATCAGACTGCTGAGCAGTGTAGCTAAATCTTCTAAACCACACCGTGGGAGACTATTTAAGGTTATATAGGCGCTTGCAATATTGACCAAACAAAACAAGGAAAAATTAGGATAAAGATAAACAAGAAAGTCAGAGAGCAAGCCGAAGGCTGCAACGATGACAGAGGTAATACATTTGATTTCCAAATAAACCAGAACAACCAATCACAGCCAATCATAGTCCTCCATATGTATTCACAGGGGAATCAACACCCAGCAGACAAATGTATATAATCTTGAAGAGTCAGCAATTTAATTCATTAACTTAAGAACTAGCCATTTATACAAGTTTGAAAAGGGGAAATTTCATTATACTCAAGAAATAGTATCGCCGAATTGGAAAACAACTATATAATTAGCATACCGTGTATGCATTAATGAATCGTTTCTTCTTGCCAATCACTTGAAACATGATTGATGCCACAAACAGTTGGGTGGTCTACCAACACCACTTGATAAACTATTACTCATGCCAGAGGGTGACAGGTCTAAAGAAAGGTCAGATTTTTTCAGGCTTCTTTTGGGAATTGGGTTTTAGAGGACAGAGTCTATAATATTTCAGTCAGCCTTTTAATCGATTTTAGAAGCATTTTACAATTTCTTTAACTTAGAAATAAAAAATAAGTCTACCCCTCCCTTTTCCTCTAAAACATAGAGGGAGGGGTGACCTTGACAAAACAAGTCCATTAAACCCCAGGAGTTGGCTTATTGGTGAAGGTTTGGATCCTAAGAGTGTGTGATCCTCTCAAGGTCTCAGGCTCGAATCCCGCTATGTGTTTAACAATCTCTATGTTGGACAAGTCCATGCAGAGTTCTAACTTTAAATACCCCCGCTAGTAGACAATGGGATTGGTCCCCTTAGATTAGTCAGTCACAAGACCGGATAGCAAAAGAAGACAAGTCTATTATTTCAAATATAGGAGTTTGAATCAACAATGGTTTAAAAGCTCACCTGAGCAGGAAACCTTCCCCCAAAAGCATGCGGTTCTATATTTAGCATCCCGGTCGAGGTTGCTAAATATATACCATAGAGAAGCTTCACATCAGTATCAAACAGAAAAAGGTGCATGCCAGGATTGATCCTCTCCACAACATGCTTTCTCCCTGCAGGAAGCGCAAAAACCCGATACCGATAGCATTCTGGTTTCGTCATTTGATTGCACATAAAAATAAAGCCAGCAAGTTTATCCTCAGCGTCCATGCCCATTTCTTCTACTTCCATTGAATCACTGCAAGAGTCATCAAATGAACCAGTTCAAACATTCACAATTACTTAATATATCACACAATACAAAAAAAAAGGTTTATAACTGATTCTGGCACCATTGAACCCCAATGTAGCACCGACACTTCTGAAAAATGTGTCTGTGTCAGTGTGTCAGACCCTTGACACTGCACCAACACCTGTAATTACATTTAATTTATTTATTTTATAAATTATTATTGGCGTCGTCGTGTTTAAGTCAGAGTCATGTTTGAAGTGTCAGTGTTGAACCAACAAATGAATGACATTATGAATAGACCAAAAACAAACCGTTGATCATGATTGATGGAACTTTAAGTGGTCAAAAATAAAACCTAGAAAATGCAGTTAACAACAAAACCCTTTGATGCGGAAAAAATTAAAACGATCATTTATACGCAGCAGAAAGAAGGAAGCGTTATGGTAAAAGAGGAACAAGTGCGACATTTTAACCTAATGAGATTGGTAAGGTAGAAAGAATAGAAGGTTTGGGTCTGTAAGCAAAACCAAGTAGAGAGTTGAGGGATTCCTTCGTCCTCAATTTGCTTCTTCAAATGAAATGAAAAAGAAAAGAAAGAGATTCTTGGCAATGCATTGCCACGTCTGCGTTTAACACCACCTATGAAGACTCGTTAGTACTCCTTTTTTATTGTCGTCACTTATTAAAAAAAATAATTATTATTTATTAATGTATAGGAAAAAAAATTATGTATCACACCGAGCGAAATGTTATGAAGACACAATTTTTAATTTTTAGATAAGATCATCATTTGTGAATGATCAGAAGATACTTTAATTATTAGGCATGATAAATAAATCTGTCTTTCTCGAGCTCTAACCCAAAATTAGTAGAGAAAACTCAGTTTAATTGAGATTAGTGTCGGTGCGGCAAAAACCCATTTTTTAGTTACGGATGTAGATGCGGGAGCGGATGATGCTAGTCCCCGTCCCGCACCCGTCAACTAAATTTATTTTATTTTATTTATTTTTAATAAATTTTTACTTATTTATACATTTTAAAGTTATAATATTATGTTTATTAGAATTATTATTTATTTATTTTAAAATAAAATTTAAATAAAAATATCAAACATAAAAAATATTTTTATTATAATCAACTATTTAGTTTAATTATTGATTTTTATCTTTATTACAAAAATATAAATTTAAAAAAAAAAATATTCAAGCAGGTACGGAAAAACTCGTTTCTTGTTGAGGACGGATGCGAAAAATAAATATTAGTCTCGAACAGATTTGGGGGCAGAGGCGGGTCTGGGTCTGAATGGCGGGTGCGGATTTTGATATACTTAAACCCGCCTCCGACCCGTCCCGTTGACATCCCTACTAATTGTAGAGCATACTAAAACTTATACTTCATCTAATCAAGGTTCTTAATATGATTCAAGTTTCATTGATAAGATGTATCAGTCAAAAACACTTTAAATTTGTATTTGTTGGGTGCAAATGTGAGTGGAGTGGTTAAAGTCACACATTGCATATAAATGGGTGAAATATTGGATTTATAAGAGAGATTACTCATTTATCTAACACCTTAAAATTTTGGGTTGAGGTGTGGTGTCTCCCTCTCTTATGGTCTTTGAGAATTATTCTCATTGGTGCTCCTGGCTCTCTTAGATTCCACAACAGAAGCTATTAGTTTGTCAATTGTTGCAACGGTAACACAAAAAGCAATATGAATAGCAGTTAGCCATGTGTCAGAGTAGGTGTTGTTGCACTAAATTGGGTTAATATTTGATTGTGTTATTTATCTTCTACAATTTACTTTCTGCATGATTTATTATTTTTTGTAAATTGCTCTGTCAGTAAGATGACATCCTAACATCTATCTTGACATTGTATTTTGATATTTTGGCATCAGTCTTAACATTTATCTAGTGTGTCAGAATTTCAATTGGCATCAGAACAAGAACCTTGTTCTATTTTTGGGTGCTCCATCAAAAATATTTTCTAGCACTATGGACAAGGAAGGAGGATATAATAAAAGACCACCTCTATTAGATGGTACCAACTATGACTTTTGAAAAGATCGTATGATATCTTTTCTAAAATCCATGGACATCATATCTTGGAAGGTTGTTTTGAAAGGTTGGAATCATTTGAAAAGATGATGATGAATTAGCTCTTCAAAATTCTAAAACTTTGAATACTTTATTCAATGGAGTGGACAAAAATGTTTTCAGGTTAATAAATATATGTATTGTAGCTAAAGATGCTTGAGAATCCTCAAGACAACTCATTAAGGCATATTTAAAGTGAAGATGTCTAAGCTCCAGCTTCTCACTACTAGATTTGAGAGTATAAAGATAAATGATGATGAAAATATTTAGTACCTTCTCATAAATGTTCTTGAAATAACAAATACATTTAGTGCCTTGGGGGAGAAGATGTTAGAAGAGAAACTTGTTACACGTGAGTACGTGACATAATCACAATCCAACAACTCCAAATCATGACACGACTCAAACCAAGAGTTATCTTCTTCTCTTAATTATTTTTTTTACTTTTAAGAAAAATGAGTGTTCACACTTAACTATCCTATACCGTAAGAATGTTGGTATTGATGTTTCCTAGAGACATAACGTAGCACCCAAGAACAACACATGAGATATACAAATATAATAGCTTAAATAGTGACTTTGTCTCTTATAAAAATGAACGAGAGTAATAGTAAAATACACTTTGCCTACATACGAGCAGGCTTTCTTCGACCAAAATTTTCCTAATTTTTGTTCCAAGTAAACTCTTCCCAGGCAACTTACAGCCCACAAAATTTAAGGGTCTATAAAACCAACACCAACATTCCTTCCTAAAACAATTTGAAGTAAACTAAGATTTCAATGATCAGCACAACAAAAAGATGGAAACAGAACACTTTAGAGGTTGTCTCTCAGAGTCAATGGCAAAATAGGTTCTAGTAAATCTTGTGCAACCCAATGTTGAGATCAGATGATATGGATATGAGAAGAGGAATAGACTGAAGCCACATGGCTCCGAAGACTCGTTTGTTGTGAGCTTTTATAGATTGGGAAGGCTTGTTAATATTATATCTTATATCAAATATATGAATTACAGGATCTGCTGAACCAGACGTTATATAAAGACCATCAGGAGACCAGGCCTGGTTTATCAGAGCTGATTGGGATTCACTGCTTTCCTGCTTCCACCCAAAAGCATGAAGTTCTGTCCGCCTCAATCTAATATCAAATAGCCGAAGCTGCTTCTCATGAGTCCTGATAGAAAGAAAATTAGTTAATATACGATAAATTTTCAGCAAGCTAAATAATACTACTAAAGAATGCCAACAGAAGAAAAATCTTATTGTCAAGTAGCTTTCGACTTTAAACTATCATTTCAACCAGACAAGAATATGAATAACAAAGGGGAATTTTCAGCTCAAAATCATAACAGTTGAATAGACTTTCTTCCTTATATTGAAGGAATTGGATTGGTCATGCAACTACTGACTTTTGGGCCAATCAACTCATTTGTTTTATCTGTGTTTACAAAGCAGAAGAAAGCCCTGAATATCACCGGTTACCACAAACAATTACATCTACTATTTCAAACATATTTCATGAATGGAGAAGGATAAGCACGTAACTTTCTTCGCCATAATGTTATTGCATGCATAAAAATATTTCTATACCCTTCATAGAGATTCCATTTTTTTCCAATTAAAAAAAAGACACAGACATGAGATTATAAAATGGTGGTCGTGTACAGACATGACTTTGGAAGTAACCAGACCAAAATCCTTTCTGCTCCAATTTCCCTCAAGTTCTCAGGTAAATTGAGCAATCATAATAATTATTTTGCACTTCAGCAAACACAGTAATAATGCAAGAAATTTAACATGGGTTCAAATTACTGGATCAAATCTTAATTGGTTGTTTTTAAGTGAACATACTCTATCTTCCCTAAAAATGAAAAACGTGACAGATAAAAACTTCAAATTTAAAGCATGTTTATATTTCTGCATTCTATGACAAAGCTTGTAAAAACCTAATAGCAACTTACCCTGTTTGAACCATAAACAAGTTGAAGTCACATGGATTGGGAACGACACTCATGCATTTACTATCAATCTGATGACTGAAATCAGCTCTTCCTACACTGACATCAAACCCAAATATTCTCTTGTCTGCACCTGCAGATAACACAATCTGCTTCTGCTGCATACCAGCAACACCCATGACAGCAGAAGAATGAAGATTCCTATGCAATGGTTTTGGTTTCCATTTGTCCTCATCATCCTGCTCACGCCAAAGTACAACAGCATGGTCACTTCCACCAGTTACAAAGCTTGTATCTTCCCAGGGCATAAAAACAATGCCATTGATAATTCCCTTGAGATGGGGCTTGTCCTCTAAGAATTTCACACGTTGTTGCTGTAATGTAAATTACAAATAAATTTTGCATTCATCAATAGCACTGACCAATACAAGAAACCAAAATCCAAAGTTATGAGTTAAAAGCCATACCCCTTGTACTTTGTTCAGATTTGTTACTGATATTTGTGAGTCTCCACTATCAGCAGTATATACTGAAAAGAGCTTGTTCCCTTCCGGGTGCCAAGCTATATCTTCTGGCCATCTCCTCTGTTTTTGGGAAGCACAATCAGAAGAGTTAAGAAGAGAGGCTCCTGATCTGTAAGAAAGAAAATAGGAATTAAATTATATGGGTGAGTCAACATTATAATATTTTTAAGTTTGGTATAATGCTTTAGTCTCCTAAACATCATGTATACCAAGGACAAAACCATCAGTGATAGAGGAAAGAACCATCATAAAGTGATGAAACCAAATGATATAGAACAACAACCAAACTTTATCTCACTAAATGGGATCAGCTACATGGATCATAATGTTCTATCTAGGACCATGCTTCTATCCAATTCGTTAATCTTGAGATCTTTCTTGATAACTTCTCTTATAGTTTTTCTAGGTCTTCTTCTACCTCTAGATGTTTAACTCCTCCCCATCTTATCTACTCCCCTTACCACATAATTTACAAGTTTTCTCTCCACATGCACAAACCACCGAAGTCTATTTTCCACCATCTTTTCTAATATACGTGTGCTACCCCAACACTATTTGTAGTAATGACATTCTAATCTATCATATCTAGTCTTACCATACGTCCAACACAACATCTTCATCCCTACTATACTTTATGCACGTGTTGATTCTTATGAAAGAAAATACGGAAAATCACTTTGAATACAGATTAATATTGTAGAACTTCGAGGGTATGCACCTCCTAATGCCAAAATGGCCCATTTCCTATCAAATTCCACAATACTAAATTCTCTCCTATCTTCCTCTATTTATTCTAAACATAATCCACATAATTAATACGACAGAACTACTCCTAATAATAAAATAACTGCCAATGAACTACTCTTAATAATATAATAGCAGCTACAAAATTGAACTGTCAGCTTTTCTTAACTCCTTTATGAGAGTCTAACAATACCCCCCCTAAGATTCACCTTGTCCTCAAGGTGAAAGAAATATGTAGTAGAAAAATGAATCCTCCGGATCTCATAACTTGAAGTAGAGTGATAGAACAAAGTGTGAAATATGAGAACTCAAGCTTTGATCATACACAATGAATTTGTGTGGTATGTTTAACCCAAAAATAGAATATGGTAGCATTATGGCTTGTCTCAACCAAAACATACTTAGGTTTAGGGGGCCCTTCACAGTTCCTAAATAAGACAACCCTTAGTTGGTACGGCGGTGAATTCCATCTCCTAGGATTCCGGTTAGGCCTAACTCGTCCCTAGAAAAACGTCTTGAAAAGTGAGGATTGCCCCCACTTAAAAAAACACAAGCCATATATCTAAACAATGTGGGACTAAATCCACCCCTTCAAAGCCAACAGAATGAAGGTGTTAGGGACTGCAATGAAGGCAAGCCAAAGTGTCACAATTAAGGCGACTAAGGGAAGACCGCAATTAAGGCGGAAAGTCCAATACACCCCCCTTACGCTTGGGCCTCGATGAACCCGAAGCATGAGGGGACCCTTTCCAGTTCCTAAATAAAACAACCCTTAGTTGGTACGGCGGTGAATTTCATCTCCTAGGATTCCGGTTAGGCCTAACTCGTCCCTAGAAAAACGTCTTGAAAAGTGAGGATTGCCCCCACTTACAAAAACACAAGCCATATATCTAAGCAATGTGGGACTAAATCCACCCCTTCAAAGCCAACAGAATGAAGGTGTTAGGGACTGCTATAAAGGCAAGCCAAAGTGTCACAATTAAGGCGACTAAGGGCAGACCGCAATTAAGGAAAGTCAATACACCCCTCACGCTTGGGCCTCGATGAGCCAGCGTGAGGGCCCTTTCCTAAATAAGACAACCCTTAGTTGATGCGGTGAATTCCATCTCCTAGGATTCGGTTAGGCCTAACTCGTCCCTAGAAAACGTCTTGAAAAGTGAGGATTGCCCCACTTAAAAACACAAGCCATATATCTAAGCAATGTGGGACTAAATCCACCCTTCAAAGCCAACAGAATAAAGGTGTTAGGGACTGCAATGAAGGCAAGCCAAAGTGTCACAATTAAGGCGACTAAGGGAAGACCGCAATTAAGGCGGAAAGTCCAATACACCCCCCTTACGCTTGGGCCTCGATGAGCCCGAAGCATGAGGGGACCCTTTACAGTTCCTAAATAAAACAACCCTTAGTTGGTACGGCGGTGAATTTCATCTCCTAGGATTCCGGTTAGGCCTAACTCGTCCCTAGAAAAACGTCTTGAAAAGTGAGGATTGCCCCCACTTACAAAAACACAAGCCATATATCTAAGCAATGTGGGACTAAATCCACCCCTTCAAAGCCAACAGAATGAAGGTGTTAGGGACTGCTATAAAGGCAAGCCAAAGTGTCACAATTAAGGTGACTAAGGGCAGACCGCAATTAAGGCGGAAAGTCCAATACACCCCCCTCACGCTTGGGCCTCGATGAGCCCGAAGCGTGAGGGGGCCCTTTACAGTTCCTAAATAAGACAACCCTTAGTTGGTACGGCAGTGAATTTCATCTCCTAGGATTCCAGTTAGGCCTAACTCGTCCCTAGAAAAACGTCGTGAAAAGTGAGGATTGCCCCCACTTAAAAAAACACAAGCCATATATCTAAGCAATGTGGGACTAAATCCACCCCTTCAAAGCCAACAGAATGAAGGTGTTAGGGACTGCAATGAAGGCAAGCCAAAGTGTCACAATTAAGGCGACTAAGGGCAGACCGCAATTAAGGCGGAAAGTCCAATACACCCCCCTCACGCTTGGGCCTCGATGAGCCCGAAGCGTGAGGGGGCCCTTTACAGTTCCTAAATAAGACAACCCTTAGTTGGTACGGCAGTGAATTTCATCTCCTAGGATTCCGGTTAGGCCTAACTCGTCCCTTGAAAAACGTCTTGAAAAGTGAGGATTGCCCCCACTTACAAAAACACAAGCCATATATCTAAGCAATGTGGGACTAAATCCACCCCTTCAAAGCCAACAGAATGAAGGTGTTAGGGACTGCAATGAAGGCAAGCCAAAGTGTCACAATTAAGGCGACTAAGGGAAGACCGCAAATAAGGCGGAAAGTCCAATACACCCCCCTCACACTTGGGCCTCGATGAGTCCGAAGCGTGGACGATGCGGGAAGCCCAACAATGGATCTAGGATAAGCTCTGATATCATCTTATGAAATAGGGCTAAGCCTAACTCAACCCTACAAAACCGGCTTGTTAGGTGAGATTTGCCCCCACTTATAAACACAACACAGACCATATCTCTAAGCGATGTGGGACTAAATATCCACCCCTTCAAAGCAAACACAATGAAGGTGTTAGGGGCTGCAATGAAGGCAAGCCAAAGTGTCACAATTAAAGCGACTAAGGGGGGACCATAATTAAGGCGGAAAGTCCAACACTTACATTTGTCTTCACACATTCCATTATGGGATCTGTTTCGCATATCTCTGTTTCGCATTTCTTGGTACCCTTTCTCTCGTTCTCTATTCAGATCTTTGCTTTATTTTTCGTTGTGTTGATTCATCTATGTCATTCCATCTTCATCCTCACTTAAGACTTTCGTTTCATTTTGAGATGCTACTATTTCTTACTATTTTTGTTTTCATGTTCTTCGTTTTCTGAATCCAGAGACAATCCCAAACTTCTGGTTGTAATTTCTTGAGAATGACCTTTGAAAAACCTCGCCAACAAGTATTTGGATTGCTCTCCTTCCAAGAAATCCACCAATCACATCTCCTCTCAATGCAAATGCAACAACCCACGAAAGCTTCATCTCTTCAATCATTCTTCTTGAACCAAAATATTGCTTTTCCTGGATCAGCCACCAATAAGCATCTCTTCCATCAAATCTTCGAATCAAATCTACAGCCATCTTCATGCCTCTGTCTGGATCAGCCACCAATAAGCATACCTTCTACCAAATCTTGTAATAAAATTTACAGCCATATTTTTGCCAAAATTTCCAGCACACCCCGTGAATCTTCCTGGATCAAAATTGATCTAATACCACTTGATAGGAAAAAAAAACAACTGATATACGAAAGAAAACAGGGAAACTCTCCCCTATCTTCCCTTATTTATTCTAAACATAACCCACATGATAAATAAGACATAACTACTCCTAGTAATATAATAACTACCACTAAACTACTCTTGGTAATATAATAACAGTTACAAAACTGAATTGTCAGCTTTCCTTAGTTCCTTTATGAGAGTCTAACCATCATATAGATAAATTACAATTAAATGGGAAGAAAGAAATGTACAAGATAAAAGAGAACAGCCAAACTTGAAAAAAGTGGAAGTTGAAAGTCATAAAGTTATCCACACCAAAAACCTTGACATGCAGGGAGTGAAAAATCGATAGACAATACACTGTCAGCAGAAGCAGAAGGAGCAACCATAGAGAGTACAGACAGATTATGCTTGCGCAAAAACCTGATAAGCAATAGAAGACTCCCCTTTCCCAATTTTATATTTAGCATGTCTATTTATACAAACAATGTCACCAAAAATAAGAATAAAAGCTCTCCAAAGTGTCACCAGAAAGATAAAATAAGGCATTACCCCCTAGCTTGTACTTGCCAGAAGTTGACCACTCCATCCAACGCACTGCAAAATTCCCAAGAAGTTGCAATAATCAGACTAAAAAGTTATAGCATCTTGCATCATCAGAAACATATATTACAGAAGAGAAAAAAAAATGACAAGAGTTATCTCTAAAGCCACTAAAGGCCATGTCATAACAAGATACGAACCAGCTTTTACGGAATAAATAAACCTTTGTTCAAGAATCAATACTTCTGTATTAATCCTGATAGAAAAGCATATTCACTAAGTGAACTTGTCATGTACTTTGTTATATCACTCTAGTTCACGCAAATATAGTTTAAGAAAATAGTCACAGATAAAAGAAGTAGAAATAATTATATTAAAGAGAGATATTAAGACACTGGGCCTTGCTGTGGCAATCATGTGGATGTTCTATCTTGTTAAATAAAAGCTTAAAGACCAAAAAGGGAAGAACTCAAATATTATACCTCCGTGTTTAATTATAAGTCGTTTCGGAATTTTCACATGTATTAAGTATTAAGAAACGTAAACATTGTTGTGTGAAAAAGATAAACTACAAGGGATTATGAGAAAGGTAAATTTAAGGAGTTGATAGAGAGAATAGTAAATGCTTAAGGGTATAGGAAAAACAACATCAATGATTCATTCGTATTGTAAAACTACTTATAATTTTGGTACAAAATTTTTTCCCAAAGAGACTTATAATAAAAAACAGAGGGGGTATAACTTAAACTATAAGCCTAGTTATTGACCCGTCATATTGCAAATTGCATTTGAACTTCAATTTTTCCCGATTGATAACATTTGACCCATACCTTCGTGAGAAAAAAATCTGGGAGATGAAAAGAGAGAGGTAAAACGATAATTTAAAAAGGGACGGGTCTAACTTATAATCATTATTAATGAGTAAAATTTTAACAAATCACAGAAAGGAAAGTTTTTTAGTAACGAAAAAAACCCCGTTACCTGGTCGCAAAAAGCTGATCATTCACAGGACACAAAGCAATACTCCGCAATTTCCTCTTGTGCTGACTTGGGACAAGGCTGCTTGATTCACAATGTATTAATTTCACCATAGAACTCTTACGTATTAAAGGAATCAATTCCTTGTGCTCTTTCACTTCTGAGTAAAAGCGAACAAAAATCTTATGAATCTCAATTACAACCATAAGCGACCTTGAGACGAAAACTTCCACAATAACCAAACATCAGACACAGATTCCTCAGAAGCAAATAAACCATAAATACAGTCAACATACCAACTAAATATATGAAGAGCCACTTTCAATAAGCTTCTCTGTAAATATGTAGCGACACTTAAAATCAAAAGCATCTCGAGTAACCAACAAGTATTCAGTGTCGAACACGGATACAACATTAACACATTGAATTACATTTAATCATGTTTACTTTTTACAATCATTACCAATGGCTATATAAGTTAGCGCCATATCCAACACTCGCGCCATGTCCGACGTTCGCGCCATGTCCGACATTCGCGCCAATGTAAGTACATTTTTACGCGGCAAAAACTATACAGTTATATTAATCGAGAAGCTCTCGTAAGCTAGAATAATATTAACCTAATATAGAGATAAATAATAAAAAAAGAACAAAAAAACAATCAAACCCTTACCCTAATACTAACATACACTAAAAGTTCTCACTCCATAATAAAAAACAATCAAAATGATTTGAAAAATATCTTACCAAGTTTCCTTTTAGTTCCTTTTTCCTTAACTTGAACAACCTGCTGCTCTTTCCGAGCCTTGTCAGATTTTCCTCCACTAACCGAAGGAGTATGAACCTGCGGACTAGATTCAGAACCCGAACCTTTGGAAGAGCGCGAAACCTTGGGAGTAACGGTAGGAATAACAAGCTCAGTTTTCGATTGACGGTTATCATTCCTATGAATGGGACTATTTGATGTACGCTCCTTCTTCACCTTGACCGCAACAACTCCATGATCACCATTATCATGATTATCTAAGTTAGTTACATTTCTAGTAACAGATTTAACTGAATTAGTTTGACCTCGTAATTTAGCCAATTGCAATTGTGAATCCTTCAACCTCTTTTCAGCATCATCAAGCTGCATGTATTTGATAATAAAAATAATCAATCAAATAAAAATAAAAAATTAGTATGAATTGAAGAAATTGGAAGGGTTTGGGTTTGGGTTTGGGAATGAAGAACCTGAGTTTTGTAATAAGAGATACGCTTTCGGAGAGACGTGACTTCGTGAGTTCGGTGTTCGATCAAAGCGACCAATGCTTCTTCTTGCTCTTCCATGCTCGTGGGTTCGTCATCTTCTTGATCCATTTCTTCTTCTTGCGACTCGACTTCTCGGTTTGTCTAAAACCTTTCTCTATTGTATTAGGCGCATGTTAACGGGATTTGGAACCGCCTGTCTTTTTCATACCCATAAACTCAAAAGTTTTTTTTTTTTTTAACATGATTGATATAAAAGTTTATTGACGTGGATGTGTATAGACTAAAAAGATTAAACAGTTTTGTACCAATAAAATAATTTAAACAGTTGGTTAATTTTGAGATGAGAAAAAATGATGAATTTATTCTATAAAAATTATACTGATTAAAAATTAAATTGGACAACAAATTTTATTTTATTTTTTTGGCTTTCGCACTCTGGTTCTTAGGGGAAAGGAGCCCTAGTAATCCAGAATTCGTGCCGAGAGGTATGGACACTGGCCAAGCATTATTTCCACCTAGAAATTGAACCCGGTATTCTCCGGATTACGTCATTAGCAAATTATATTTTAATTTAAAAATTATAAATTTTAACTATTATACATGTTATACATAAACATTTCTACTTTAAAAAATTGGATACTACAAAATTAATTTTTTCTCAGTGAAACTTTTCTTTTTATCTTTTTTCAAAATAAAAATTATACATATACTGATATGAGTTAATGGTAGTGCATTATTAATGTAAAAAAAATATGATGAATTACACTGACAATCAATCAAAATATTTTAAAGTGCCGAATTATAAAACAGTTTAAAATTTATAATGTAAATTGATGTTTTACATAATTATTATTGGTAAACGGTATAAAATTATTTTATATTATAAATACATTATATTGGGAAAAAATTAAAAATTTATTTATTTTAAATATTTAATTTAACGACGAAAGAATGTAAATATTAAAATTTATTATTATAAATATTTAATTTAAAGACAAAAGAATGTATTAGACTTTTTATTTGTATCTTCTTTAGTTTTGTAACATGTTTAGAAAACTTTTTTTAAAAAGTTTATTTGTTATTATTTCAATATTAACTATTTTAAACCTTTTTTATATTTTAAAAAAAAAATTTAATAAATGAAGTATATTAATTTAAAAACCCAATAAGTACATAACGCGACGATCGAATGATCCAGCTTCAAATCTAACTACGAACAACAAAAAATAGACCCAAAGAAACAAATCAGCAAAAGAAAATTATAGCATCAGCTTTGCAATGAGAGCTCGAAGCTTACTAATATACCACCCCATCTATGCTATCATATTTATGATGTTATTACGTATAGTTCTGATATCTTTTCCTTCCTAAAGCATTTTGTGTTCCTATACATCCATAACCTATATAGCGTCTATGTCACAGCAAGGTGGAGCAAGTCGACTTTCTTTCCTTTACATGTGTCGTGTTGTATCAACCAGATTAATTCATGGATCCAAATACCCGGTTCGTGCTAGATCCCAATCCATTCCAAGATTTCTTTCCACATCTTCTTCACAGTGGTACAACAAAAAAATAAATGTGCTACAGATTGTTCATTGTAACACGGTGGAAGAACTGACTTGTTTATTTTGCGTTTTATCGCAAATGTTGCAGATAGCAAGAGTCGCCACCGAATTTATTTTATCCAATAAAGGAAAGGTGAAAAGAACAGGAAAGACCTTTTATCGATTCTGAGTACGAAAGGTAATTATGAAAAGGGAAGGTATTAGCACCCTTTCCATCAATAGTTATCTACGGGCTCTTAATTTCTTAGCTCACTTTTGCAAAACTCGCTTTGTGTGTGTAACACGGTCGGAGAACTGACTTGTTTGTTTTGCTTTTTATCGCAAATGGTGTGGATAGCAAGAGTCGCCACCGACTTTTCTTTTATCCAATAAAGGGAAGGTGAAAAGAACAGGAAAAGACTTTCGTTAGATTCTGAGTAAGGGAGGCAGTTATGAAAAGGGAAGGTATTAGCACATTTTCCATCCGTAGTTATCTACGGGCTCTTAATTGCTTAGCTCACTTTGAAAAATTGTTTTTTGTGTTTGTGTAGTTTGAAAATGTATTTGAAAAGGCATTTCGCTTTGACTTCGTAATGATTCTCGTTGGAATGTATACGAAGTGTTTGGAAATGTAAAGATGTTTAACTTTGTAATGATTCACGCTGGAATGTATACAAAGTGTTTTTTTGAAAGTATTTGAAAAGTGTTAGGTGTGAAAAAGTATTTTGATTGGAGCAAGCAACAGAGTCTTATTACCTACTCAGAATGGTTGTTTCCATGTTATTTTTCCTTCTCCTTTAGAATAAGTCTATCCATACCATTAGTTGGTAGGTAACTTTATTTGTTTGGATGTGAAGGGACAATCGAAGGATCATCATATGGTCATAGAAGGCAACATGTAAGGATACCTTTAGCAATTCGTAGGGACGATCATCACTTTTCGTAGGCAACAATTGAGGGACGAGATCATGTATTCGTAGGCAACATCGAGGGTCATCGAGGGACTATGATCTTTGTATCAAATGGACTATGATGATATTATTCATAGGCGTCTTTGCTAATGGTATTCCTACGTTCGAGGGACATGACCATTGAATTCGTAAAGGCAACAAGAGAGGATACCCTAAGGGGTGTGCAAGTGTGAAGAGTGTGTTGTATTCAGATATTTATCTTGAAATTAGAAGTGATCTAGGGTTGATTTTAGTCTTTAACATGCAAACCCTAATTAACTAGCAGTTAAATATGTACAGAAAAGTAAAGTGCGGAAATGTAAATCCTACGTTATTACATGGCTTTGGAGCAGATACATAACAGGAGTGCGGAAAGTAAAGGCAGAAATATAAATCTATGTTATTACAGAATAAAAAATGTGCAACCTATACATCCTTTCTAGAATTGTAAATGCAGCATAGCAAATAAGCAATCAGAATAATAAGAAATATGTTAGTGAAAATGTTTTAGAAATTAGTAAAAAAAAAAAGTTTTAGGTTAATAACCCTAATTACTAGAAAAGAAACTATCTTGTTATGATTTTTGAAAAGGTTTTAATTAATTTTGAAAAGAAAATTAAATTAAATTATGAAAAATAGGAGAAAAAAAAAGGAAATAAGAAAAGTTAGAAAAATGAGAAAAGGGGTCAGCAGGGATCGAGCCCCAGAAGTTGCGCTTGCATGCTTCTATCAGAAGTTGTGTTCCAGAAGTTCTTTCTCAGAACTTCTAAGTTCATCTTCTGCTCAACACGGTGTAGCGTTTCATTCTAACACTTGAGTCAGAACATCTGCTGAAAAACATAAACAGGTTAGAGTATCAAATTCATTAGAGGATCATAACTTTAATAGACTATTAGAGTATCTATTTTGAACTTTCAAACAAAACACGTGTGGGCCCCAGGGAGTTTGAATGGACCCATTAGAAAGCGCCACGCCTAGGTCACCAGGGTCAAACGTGCAAACCACCGTCCAAGGTGGTCAACTTCGTCTTCTATGGCGAGGTCAGATTCCAAACCTGCAAAATAAAGAGAATTGATGCAGGAGATTAAGCCTACCCCCCTAAATCGACCCCTGCAAATTCAGTGGTGGTGTCGGTTTGGTCTGAAAGTGCCTGCAAATAGAAATACAAAGCTTAGCAGTTCTATGCCCTAACTATGGCAAACCACGATTTGGCCATGAAAAACTTGTAACGATGGCCTAGACCTGCTCTAATAAACCTCAGGAAATGATTAGCGTGGTTAGTTTAGATCAAAACATTATAAAAACAGAAATACGAATTTAAGAAAAATATGTAATCAGAGCTTCATGATGCATGAAATTCAGGATGTTTTGATCATGGATTTTGATCCATACTTACCCTATGTTACCTAAGGAGCACGATGGAGTGCTTGGAATTGCTTGAGAACGGCTGGAACTAGGGTTTCGATGGTTCAACTTTCTCTTGAAATTTTTGAACAACAACCCTAGTTTTCTGGCTGCCAAACTCGTCCTCTTTGATGTGTGAATGTGCTATGTATATATAGGGCCAAAGATTAGGTCAAGCATTTGTGGAATATATATCAACTTGAATGCAAAATATTTGATTGACATATTTTATCAAATTCTTCTATATTTGGCTCAATCTCATGGTGCACGAAATTTCCAGCTAGCATGGGCTATCTTGGACCTCAAGACAAGTAGAAAGCAAGCCCAACTCATCTTAACTCTTACCTTTGTATTTTATTTAATTAAAATTGAATTTAAATCATTAAACTCAAAAATAAATCAAATAAATACAAGATGGGCGTGCACTTGAGTTTTCAGACCATAGATAATGTCAAGATTAAGTTTGGATCATGAAAACTTAGGTCCATTTGGAAAATATCTGCATTTGCTAAGTATTTCTCTTCATGCACCTCCTCAAAAATGTCAAACTTGCACAACTTGTATCTTGCTCAATTTTCAACATTTTTAAGTGTTCTTGGACTTTTTGGAAAGCTCAAGATGTCCTCTAAATATTCCTTTTTGTTTCATCTTCATTGAAGTTTTCATGTTCATGTACACTTTTTTGGAAAAAGATGACTTTTTGTTGACTTTTAGAAGGACCTCTAATGTGTTGATCCATAACTCTTAAATGATGCATTTTTGGCCAAATCTTGTGAGACATGAAGTTTTAGAGAATTGAATTCCATTCAAAATGAGTTTTGGTGGAAAAATTTATGATAAAGTATGTGAAAGTTATGTCTGGTCAAAGTTGTGTTGAGTTTTGGTTCAAAAACCTTAATTTGGAAACTTTGACTTTTGATCAAATCTTGAGTTTTCTTGATGATTCATCGTCAAACCTTGATCATATGATGAATATGACTTAAAAATATTTATGTTGACCAAAAATTATGAAGTTTGACTGTATGTTGACCACATTTGACTTTTTATCCAATACAACTGATTTTCAACCATTTGAGCAATTGATTGAGCAAACTTGAGCTATGAGGCTTGAAACTTGACATGGTGATCCCTTGAGATATGTGAGGAGGTATGATGACCACTTTAGGTATTAGAACTTGGTTTTGTCTTGAAAGAAGCAAAACCCTAGTTGTTGGTTTGTCATACCCCGAAATTTGACCTCTTACTTCTCAAGACATTTCACATATCCATGCTCAAAGATTTCACAAGGGTTGACCAGACAAACCCTCTCCTAAGCAATCAACTCAAACTAGGGTTTGGCTATCCTCAAGCCAAGGTGAGCCTCCAACATTTCCAGTGGTCATCATGCCTCATCATATGCTTCAAAGAATCTCCATATCAAGTTTCAAGCCTTATAAGTCAAGTTTCCTCAGACAATTGCTCAGATGGTTGAAAATCAGTTGTATTGGACAAAAAGTCAATTGTGGTCAACATACATTCAAACTTCATAATTTCTAGTCAATATCAATATTTTGAAGTGATATTCATCATTTGATCAAGGGTTAATCATGATTCATCAAGAAAAGTCAAGATTTGATCAAAAGTCAAAGTTTCCAAATTAGGGGTTTTGAATAAAAAGTCAACAGAACTTTGACCAGGCATAACTTTCACATACTTTATCGGAAATTTTTCCACCACAACTCATTTTGAAGAGAATTCAATTCTCTACAACTTCATGTCTCACAAGCTTGGGCAGAAAATGCTTCATTTGAAAGTTATGGATCAAAATATTACAGGTCTTTTTCAAAGTCAACAAAAGTCAACTTTTTGTAAGGAAGTGTTCATGAGCATGGAAACTTCAATTAAGATGAAACCAAAGAGGTTGTTTAGAGGACATCTTGAGCTTTCTAAAAAGTCCAAAAACACCCAAAAATGTTAAAAATTGAGCAAGATACACCTTGCACAAGTTGAGCATTTTTGAGGAGGTGCACAAAGAGAAATACTTGACAAAACCCAAAATTTTCCAAATGGGCTTATATATTTATGATACAAACTAGATCTTAACATTATCCATGGCCTCTCTACACCTTGCCACGCCTCTTCTTCAATTTATTTAATTTATTTTGAATTTAAAGCATTTAGTTCAATTTTAAATTAAATAAAATACAAAAGCAAGGTATAAGACAAGTTGGACTTGATTTCTACCTATCTTGAGGACCAAGGAAGTCCAAAAAACATGCCAAATTCGTGCAAGATGCTACAAGGAAGGAAAAATACAATTTTGGAAAGATTTGATAAATATTTACAAGGGAATATTTTTGCATTCAAAGCAATATATTTTCTCATTATTTCTGATCAAATTTCATGCTCTATAAATACATGATACATTCACAAGCACAGAGGACGAAACCCTAGCCTCATGAGCCAACCCTAAAATTCACAAAATTCTTACAAACTTGCAAAATTCGAATTCTGTCTCCCAGCCGTTTTCAATTCAATCCAAGCACTTCATTGCGCTCCTGAGGTATCATAGAGTAAGTCCAGGCCAAGAACCATGGCCAAACATGCCTGAATCGTGCCATACATGAACATACATTTGCATATTTTTCTCGAATTCGTGTTTTAATATTTATTGTATTTTGTCTGAAACTAACCATTGCAATGTGTTTCTGAGACATCATAGAACAGGTCTGGACGATCACATGAAGCTCTTAACGACCGAAATGTGATTTTCCACTGTTAGGGCTTCAGATCGGAGAAGTTTTAAAACGAACAATACAAGCCATTTTAGCCTAAACAAATACCACCATTGAACTCGCAAGGGTCGATTTAGTGGGGGTAGCCTTAACCACGAGCTTTGATTTTCAGTTTTTTGCAGGTTCTAGAAAAATTGTCACCGGAGAAGGTGACCGGTGCTAGGTTCCCGGCACTGACTCAGGCGAGGACCGGTTGACTGCATGCGTGGCCTCGTTCTGTCTTCTAATTGGCTACACGTTATAACCGGGTCCCACAGCTTGACTTGGTTTGAAATTCAAACCAGAACACGTGATCACATGTAATCATATGGTTGTGTTTCTAAGACAACAAACGCGCGCAGCTCAATTGGTAAACATGTGCTTGGTATATCCAAGAGGTCAGGGGTTTGATCCCTGGCTTCTCACTTATTTTTTTAACACTTGCAAAACTAACCAATTTTCTTATTTTTTTCATATTTTTCCTTTTAATTTAATTTCTTTTCAAATAATTTTCTAATGCATTAAAAATCACCAAAAAAATAATTTCTTTTTGCATTTAGGACAGAAAAATATTTATTTAATTTTTGACATAAAAATTAATATTTTTGCATGCATATTTTAATTAATTATTAATTAACCGTAAAATTGACTTTTAATTGCTTTTTCTTATTAAAATCAATCCAGAAAATTCCCAAAAATTGTTTTATCATCTAATTAGGATTACTAACCTAAAAACCTTTTTTCTACTAATTTCCAAAACATTTTTCTAACATTTTCTTATTATTCCGATTATCTATTTCTTATTTCGCATTTACAATTCTAGAAAGGATGTATAGGTCGCAAAGTTTTATCATGTAATAGCGTAGATTTATATTTTCTGCCTTTACTTTCCGCACTCCTATATTATGTAACTACCCCAAAGCCATGTAATAGCGTAGGACATTTACTTTTCCGCACTTTCCATGATTTACTTTCCGCACCCATATAAAGCGCTAGTAACTAGGCGTGTATGGCAAGATAAAAGCGAGCGTAGATCACTTCTAATTGCAAGATAATATATCGAATTTAACATACTCTCTTCACATGCACCTGAGTATTCTTTCTCGTTGCCTTTCGAATAAATGGTCAAGTCCTCGAGAGGTATCCTAGCCTCTACAAACATATCATCGTAGTCCCTTCGAACCAAAGATCATAGTCCCTCGACGTGGCCTACGAATACATGATCTCGTCCCTCGATTGTTGCCTACGAAAAGTGATGATCGCCCCTTCGAATGTGCTAGGATATTCCTACAAGTTGCCTTCTATGACCATCCGATGTCCCTTCGAATTTCCCTCTTACATCCAACGAATATGGTTACCTACCAACTAATGGTATGGATAGCACTATTCTAAAAGAAAGTTAAAATAACACGGAAACGACTGTTCTGAGTAGGTAATAAGACTCTTAGTTGCTTGCTCTATCAAAATACTTTCACACCTCACACTTTTGTCAAAGTTAACACTTTTCAAAAACGAAACATTTCCAAACACTTCGTATACATTCCAGCGTGAATCATTACGAAGTCAAAGTGAAATGCCTTTTCAAAAACATTTTCAAACACACACACAAAAAGAAATTTTTAAAGTGAGCTAAAGCAACTAAGAGCCCGTAGATAACTACGGATGGAAATGGGTGTTAATACCTTTCCTTTTCATAACCTTCTCCCTTACTCAGAATCTAACGAAGCTCTTTTTCTGTTCTTTTCACCTTCCCTTAATTGGATAAAAGAAAAGTCGGTGGCGACTCTTGCTATCCGCAACATTTGCGATCAAAAGCAAAACAAAATTCCAAAGTCAGTTCTCCCACTATATTACAAGGTTGATTGCTTAGGAGAGGGTTCATGTGGTCACCCTTGAAAAATTCTTGAGTATGGAGATGTGTATTGTCTTGAGAAATAGGAGGGAAAATTTTGGGGTATAATAGTGTGTGTGATTTGAAAAGAAGTATTTTGCTTTGACTTCATAATGATTCTTGTATCAGTCCTCAATAATGTATATGAAGTGTTTGAAAATATTTGTTTGAAAAATGTAACTTTGTAATGATTCTCGTATGAATGTATACAAAGTGTTTGTTTGAAAGTATTTTTGAAAAGAGTGTGAGGTGTGAAAAATATTTATTTTGATCGGAGCAAGCAATTTAGAGTCTTATTACCTACTTAAGAAGGTCGTTCTTGTTATTTTCCTTCTCCTTAGGAGAACGATATCCATACCATTAGTTGATAGGTAACTCTATCTATTGGGTGTGAAGGGACATGCGTAGGATCATCGAATGGTCATTAAAGGCAACATTGTAAGGATACCTTAGCATTTCGAATGGACGATCATCACTTATTCGTAGGCAACAACCGAGGGACGAGATCATATATTCGTAGGCAACATCGAGGGTTATCGAGGGACTGTGATCTTTATGATGATTTAACTGAGGGACTTTGCTAATGGTACCCCTACGTTCGAGGCACATGACCATTTTTCTGAAGGCAACAAGAGAGATTACATTAGAGGGTGCAAGTGTGAAAAGTGTGTTCCATTCAGATATTTTATCTTTGAGATTAGGTTATCTAAGTTTGATTTTATGTCTTGTTATGCAATCCTATTAGCCATACATCTAAGCAGTTATATACAATTATAGAGGGTGCATAAAGTAAATACGGAAAAGTAAAGGTCCTACGATATTACATGGCTTTGGGGCAGTTACATAATAGGAGGTGCAAAAAAGTAAATGTGCGAGAAAAGTAAATCTACGTTATTACAAAAATATCCTTGCGACCTATACATCGATTACTAAAATTTAAAATGCGAAATAAATAAATAGATAATGAAAAAAAATTCTAAGTGTTAGGAAAATGTTAGAGACCTAATTACTATAAGAAAAATAATTGTGTTTTTAGAAAACGACTTTAATGTACGAAAACCCTAATTCTAATTAATTAGTGTTTAATTAAGAAAAATAATTTAAATGTGAATAAAAATCAAATAATTTTATGTCAAAAATTAAATAAAGGTTTTTAAAACCTAATATCCTCATTTGGTTGGTTTTGGTTATTTGGTTTGATAATATTGTGTTTGTGTGGTTCTTAAATTGTGTTTGTTTTGTTTGAAGATTGTCATTTCAATTAAGAATTTTCATCTTTTAATTATATTCAATTTCAATTTTAACCCATGTCTAACTATCAATTCATTTTCACTAATTACTATTTCCTCATTCTTATGCAAACTTTTCTCTTATTGTTTCTTCTATTTCACATTTCATTTTTATTACATATTTTCTCTCTTCTCCAATTTCATTTTATCAATTCTTTATCTTTTATCTCACAATCTCTCTCTCCTCTCCTATGTTATTTCTTTTTCATCTTCACTATTTTCTCATCTCTTCTTTTTTTAAAAAAATATTTTTTATATTGTTTTATGCTATTATTTTATGTTTATTATTCACTTTTGTCTAATCTAACTTTTACATATTAAATGGAAAGTTATTGTCCAAATATGATTAGTTTTTTTGTTATAATTTAGTAGTGTATCATGTATGAATGACCAAATACAAAGTTATATTGTCATATATATGTGAATGTATGACTCAATAAATTATTTGTAAAAAACCGAACCAACTACACCGAACCAAACCACATTGGTTTGGTTTGGTTTTTTTTCTAAAAGTCAACCGAACCAAACCAAATCGCATGCCTTTTTCTCTCGCGGTTCGGATGATTTTTTGCGTCAAAACCGCCCAAACCGCACCGCAAACACGCCTAATATTGATACAAGGTCCAAGTTCTATGCCACAATTTTGCACACTTAAGTTCTATGTCAAAATTCAATGAGGCTACAGGTTGTTATTTCAAGATCTTTAATTGGTGCAAGTTTATCCAATTCTCAATTCATTTTTTACAAAGGAATTACAAGATACAATATTACAAATTATATTTTGCAAAAGAAATGTGCTAATTGGAATTTGGGTTTACTATCTCAAAGTTTCTACAATTATTACAAACATGTTCTACTTGATCAAGAACTTGCGCTTCTTTAAGTTTGTTACAAGGTTGATCCAAATTCCTAATAACTAATTATAATACAAATTAAGAAAATTAAGATCCTAGAATTTTTAAGAGGAGTTATTTGGTTTTTGAATTTCCCTCCAAGTTTGCTTGTACTTTGCCATTTGCTTCCTCCAAGTCTTTCCAATTCGTGCCAAGTCTTGTCATTTCCAAAACTCACCATGTTACATGAAACAAGAAAGAAAAATATGGTTAGAAATTTAATTCAATCGAAAACAGAATTATTGCAAACAGTTTGTATTAGGACTCATCATTAGGGATGGCAACAACAATCAGAATGCAAGGGGTTCTCAATTTATGTTCAATTATTTCTAAGCCTCATACAACTAGAATTTTGTTTTGGTCATTGGCCTAGGGTTCTCTCTACAAATCACAACCTAGGTTGATTCACAAAGAGAACAAAACTCATATTTTTTTCATCATAGTTAATAGGATGGCAGAATTTACAAAGCAGCCTCACTAATTACTTGGATCATTGGCTGAAAATAAAGCACAACAGTAGGCAGCATGGTTATCAGCATAGCAGAAGGCAGCATGGTTAGCAGCACAACATTAGGCAACACAGGCAGCAAGTAAAGTAAATGTTTTTAACCCAAAAAAACACTATGGTTATCAGCATAGCAGAAGGCAGCAGGAGCAGAGCATACAAAACTCAAAATATCAAGACAATAAAGCCATTTTAAAAAAGGCACAGCAGGCTATAGCTAAAAATGGCAAGGCAAGCAACACACCAGCACAGGCAGTATCAGAAAAAGAGGAAACTGTTAGTTCCAAAGACAGTTTTCACCAAGAGTAAAAGAGAACAGAAGCATAACATAGCAGCCAGCCTTAGTTCAAAAACACAAGAGCCTTCTCAGTTCAAATGACAGAAAACTAAAAAACAAGAGAACCATTTTTTCTCAGAAACCATAAGCCAAGCAAGCTTTGTTCCAAAAAACCAAAAGACCAAGGCAGCCACTGTTCTAAGCAAGTCCATAACCAAAAAAACAAAAACTCCAAACAGAACAACAGAAAACCAGAAAAAGTTTGTTCAACAACCTTGCTTCCAACACCCCCCAGAATCACGGATATATCAGGCTCATTTCTAAACTCTCATCTTTTAAATTAATTTATTTTATGTAAATGATTTAATTTTTGTGCGATGTACTAAATAATAATTAGTTCTGATAGTTTTTATTTGATAATTTATCGATTAAACTATTAGTCGATTTCTTATCAAATAGAAAAAATCCATTCTAATAATTATTTAAATTTCCAATTGTATTGTGTGATAATTGTTCGTTTATTCGCTTATTCGGTATTTATTCACCATTGTACACTTCGCACACCACCAGCATTAAAATTAATCCGATCTTTCTTTGATTGGCTCATAAGCCAATTTCTTAAAGGGTCTCATAGTTGGGGATGGGCATGGCCATCCTCACGAGGTTAATTAAAGCCCTTGTTGCTTTAGTTAATCATAACCCGAAAATAACATTGTTCCATATACCAATTTTCCATGCCCCAGGGTCTCATAGTTGGGGATAGGAGCACCTATCCTCATGAGATTAATCAAGTCCACATACTTGGTAAATCATAACCCGAATCATTCTTTCTCCTTCGGTCCGTTACCAAACCCCATCTAAAAGACTTTCACAATTAATTTACAAACATCGATCCAACGTCGAGTGCATTTTCAAAATTATTTTCATAATAAAAACCCAAGTATTTAAATCGTTGGTTGCTAGACCAATTGTTTAAACACTTGTAAAAAATGAACTTCGAATCTTTAAATCGTTGGATGCTAGTCCAATTGTTTAAAGACTCTTAATAACGTGAACTTTGTTTCACTTCACTCTTTTTCTTAAGAAAACTTTTGGGATGATAGACGACTCGTTGAGCATTGAGCTCTTCTTGTTTCTAGTATTTGAATCGTATGATGCTAGTCCTATTGTTCGGTACTTTTCACCCGCCTAAAATCAATTCAACTCATTCAAAATCCTTTTTCGCTCATATGCGACCATCAAACTCTTTTCCGACAAAAAGTGTGCCATAGTCATTTCAAATACGAATAAGGACTTAAGCTTTTCAAACAAACTAAACAAGTCCAAGTTCAAGCCTTTGAAATGTCTAAATGCACGATTTTTTTTCTTATAAAATCAACACAACAAATTTAAAACATTTTGGAGAGGAACTACAGAGTTTTGACTTTCCTATTGCACAAGGGAATACGTAGGCACACGGTTTCGAAACCGTGCCAAACTCAAAATAATAATAAACAAACCTTTTTCTCCTTTTTATTCATAACTTAGCAATAAACACACACAAACACTTAGAACTAAAAGGGTCCCATCGAGAACGATGGATGTAAGGGGTGCTAATACCTTCCCCTTACATAACCGACTCCCGATTCCATGTTTTTTGGTCGTAGACCGCCTTATCCGCATCTGTGGGGTTTTATCTATATTTTCCCGTTCTTTTTAGAACAAATAAAATTAGGTGGTGATTTCACTATTTTCGAAATTTAAATAATTCTTGAAAATCGAGCTGTTTCACTTTGTTTCAGAATTCCCTCATCAATCTCATTCTAGGTAATTACATCTTCAATTCAAATCTTCACAAATTCTATCAGTTCATTATTCATTTTATCTTCACTTTGCAATCTTTGCGCTTTTGTCAGTTTTTCTCTAGCAACAGTCAAATGCAGTCTGGCCTGTGTGAGAAGCTTCGCCAAATTACCCAAGTCTTTTTGGAGTCTCTTCAGTTTCTTCCAAATCACTTCTTCAGGACTACCATAAGTAGGAGCATTACAGCTATGAGACACAATCTCATCATACCCTTCCATCCTAGTCATACAATTCAGGTATTTAAATTTTCTTTTCATGTATTGTGATTTATCTTGATCAGTAGTAAGGTGAATGATAGAATGATCTGACACGTTAGGAGGCAAGACATTGAGGGTGACATTCTGGAACATTTGAAACCATTCCACATTTCCCAACAATCTATATATCCTTGAATAAATAGGATTCACACTATGTTTATTGAACCACGTATAATAATCACCCTTGGAATCCATTTCAAACAGCCCCACCTTATTCATCATCTTTTGGAGGTCACTATAACTCTATTCCCTCCTATTCTATCCTTATTTTGTAGCACATTGTTGAAATCTCCAACAATCCCCGAAGGAACTGTTTGTTTTCACTTGTTCTATATCATACCACAGTTTCCTACGAAGTTCCAGTTTGTTATACACATAAACAAAAGTTAGCTAGAATGGGAACTGCCCTAGCATATCCCTTACTTCACAGTGCATCATACGGTATGTAATTTTGATATCTGTGATCTTTATTTTTCTACCATTCCAATTTAGCCAAATTCTCCCATTTGCATGATTCTAAATAACATCTTGAAAGCTTTAACTTGTCTCAAATAGTCTTTGTGTTTCCTTTATTAACCATAGTTTCAAGCAGGACATTCATATTAGCTTTCATAGAAAGAAGATAGAAGCCAATCTCCTTATATTTCCCTACTTTGTTAAGCCCCTGGACGTTCCATGAGACTAGCATGGACCTGGATCACCCAAATTAATGGTTTCCTTCAAAACGCCCAAAGCCTCAAAACCATTTGTACATTTAAGCCAATCTGGTGTAAGGGTTCTCTTATGCCCTTTACCTCTGTCATTTCCTATTTTAGTAGGGGGTAACCCGCTTGTAACTTGGCATTTGAAGACTAGTTCCACCTGTAGTTGTTTATCTTGTTATCACCTTTTGAAGGATAGGACCACCTGACGATAGAGTTTCCTTTGGCTTCACAGGAATATGATTTTGCCGTTGTCCTATTTTTGGTTTTTTCGTCATCCATTGTTTAACCTCATTTTCGGCCTCACCGCATTTGCGTCCTATCTTCTGGCTTTTTTTGGAAAAACTTTGGTTTCCATTCAAATTCAATTGCTTGTTTCATCTTGTTTCCTCCTTTGTCTTTGATAGTGATCTTTTGCGGTAGTTCCTTAGTGATATCAATTTCCACGAGAATTCTTGCATACGATATTCTAAGTTTACTTGTTGTACATTCATTTGTAACAATAAAACTTCCAATGGCACTAACAATTTTTCCCATGTTGTTTCCCTCCACAAGTATAATGGTAGCTTAGGAAGTGTTATCCATACCGGTAGGGTTATGAGGAAATCCTTTTCCATGTTAAATTTTGGCCTCTACTCTCAAAGAATTATGGGCATAGTTCTGATTTTGTAAGGTTATCTTCCCCCAGCACATACATAATTAATGCAATATCCTAGAATTTTATTTTTGATTCTATATCTTCATCAGTAATCTCCACCTCTACTTCACCATTAACGATTTGTGGGGCGAAAAATTTGAGTTGCATCCCCTTCGATGGATTTCTGTTCTCATTGTGAACATCTGCCCACAACTTTCTTGGATCATCAGTTGTCATCTTCTCTATCTGGGTAGTTGGTTCCTTTGTCATATTTAAATTTGCAGCATCCATCATATTTGCCCCAATTTTTTTATTTTTGGGATTCAGCAGCATCTCTCGATATTTCCCCAAATTGTGAGTTTGGAGATTCATCAAAAATTTATTCATCTTCATCTTGGGTTGTCACTTGTTGTTGTGGCTTTGTAGATTAGGTTTGTGATGCCTACGAAGACACCTTCTTTGGTCGCCCTCATCCCATCGCCGCCCGAAGTATTGTTTTAAAAATATTACTTTATCTAAAGTTATAATGTCTAGTATGGTGCATTTGTATTTAATTATATATTACTTGATTATACGCAGTGTATGAAAAAATTATGTTTTGTTTGTGTTTTTTATTTGTTTATAAAAAATGTAAAACCTTAAAAAATTGTATAACCAAAATTAAACAATTAAGGCTAATTTGTTTTAATTTTATAAATTGTTTTATTATTTTTAAAAGAGATTAAGAGTAGCATACTATCTATGTAAATTAGTTTTACACCTTCATTTAATAGAATTAACATGCAACCATGTCATATAAGTACTGTAAATGTAAAAAATGTGATTTATCAGGATGCATATTTGTGATTGATTGATAATGTAAAATATTTTATACTGTCAATGCATACTCTTTTTTTCTTTTTAAAATAATTTTTATAAGCATCATATTAAATTATAATTTTAAAAATTCTCCAACAAAAACTTTCTATCAAAAATTAATAATTAAGAATAATTAAATATTTAAATAAAATTTATATTATTGACATTAATTATAGTAATTAAAAGTTATGATATATATAATTAACTTGTAGTAATACTGCATATCTTTTATTTATTTTATATTTAAACACATGTATAGTTCGATTCTGGGATTAATTTTAATATCAAGTGATTCTAACCTCCACCTAAATGCACTTGTGGAGTCTAACCATAATTATTCCCACTATATTTAGCGTCAATTAACATTGAACCAAATAACGATCGGTGAATATGTCTCCCACTTTAGTTTAGTGGTAGTTCAATTTATAATGGAATACTATTTTGGGGGCTCCTCACTAGACCTGTCCTAGTAGATTAGTTATATCTTTGGCTCTAATAAAATTTAAAATAAAAAACACTCAATCCTAGTAGAATAAGGATTATGGTTATACATCTTCCTCTATTAAAACATGTTTTTACTCTAAATTTCAAATAATCACAACACAAGCTCAATAGCATGGTATTTCAAATATTAATATTGTACTATATTTTATTCTCTAATTTTTCTTTCACTTGAAACCTCTCCATATAATTTCTTGCTCGATATTTTTTGTTTAGATATGTATTATCTCGATTATAATGTCTAATTTAGGGCATGCAATAAAGATTCTATCTAACAAAAGAGGAACGCATAATAATAAAGAAAGTCGGGACAGATTGAGTGACTTACCTGATTGTATTCTACTTCACATTTTATCATATTTGAATTCCACATATGATGTTCAAACTTGTATTTTGTCCATATGATGAAAGCATATTTGAAAATATATTCCTTCCCGCGGTTAAATTTAAATATTCACGTGTGAAACTTTTTGATACTAAGATGTTGAGTCTTCGTGATAACTCAATTGCACTATGTGCTCTGGATCTTCATCGTGGCTTTATTAAGCCTCACCACCTCGAAAAGGTTTTAAAATATGTTTATTCCCATAATGCCCACATCTAGTAATTAGAAATCAATGTCATTGCACATAGTTATCCTATTTTGAGTTGCCTTTCTTCATGTAAAGTTCTTGCATCTTTTAAGATGTCCCTTTACTATATAGGTAATAATACAGAAACATTATTTCCAAAATCCATGAATTTTCCTTTATTGAACAACTTATATCTAGAAAATTTTACCTTTTGTGGCAATGAAAACGGTTGCATTAAGCCGTTTTCTACCTTTACCAAGTTGAATAGTTTGGTCATTCGTCATTCTAGAGTAAAGAATGCTCAAATCCTCAACATATGAAATGACACCCTTGTCTATTTAACTATGCTTTATAATTCGTTCAACTTTTCCGAAATTGAGCTATCTACTCCAAGTTTATGTATATTCATTTTTTCTGATAGTCTTGATTAGAAAATACGTGGAAATTGTCTTTCTTGTGTTAAACATATAAGTATCGATGCATCGCAAAATTCATTTTCAATGAAGTATTATTTGACTCTATTAGGCTGGTTGCAGAACCTTGCCAATGTAGAATCATTGAAAGTAACTTTAATTACTCTCCAGGTACCATGTCGTATTTTTTGAATATATTTGTACTTATCGAAAGTTGCTTTATTATATTCAAATTTTGTTAAGATTTATTTGATTTGTATAAAATTGATATTGATTCACTTTTATTTCTCATTGCCTAGATTATGTTCTTAGTCCCTGATTTATTGGATGTTAAGCTCCCTTCATTATGTAACATGAAATCATTGGATGTAGAACTGATACCTCTTCATAGTAAACTTTTAATACTATTAATGAAAGAAGATATGTTAAATAAAGCTAATGCCAAGTCATATAAAGTTTTCTCTAAATTAAGAGAGGCATTTAAAGCAGGTTTAAAACTATGTCCTATAATTGGTGCATGTTAACGGGATTTGGAATTGCCTGTCTTTTTCATAGCTGTAAACTCAAAAGGTTAAGTTTTTTTTAAACATAATTTATATAAAAGTTTATTGTCATAAATGTGTATAGACAAAATATTAAATTGTTGTTTGATTTATTTATTTTTAAATCAAAAGAGGGCCATTGCTCAATAAGTAGATAAAAAGAGAATAAGTACAAAAATAGGGGATAAAGAGCCAAATCTTTAAACTTATCTAAATTTAAAAATAGGGAAATCTAGTTTGTTTCTATTGAAATCATAATCTACATTTGTATGGATATCGTTCCATCAAGTAAAATTCGTAACATTTAAGTCTAAGTTAGCTAACTTATCTGTAGAATGATTTCATTTCTTATAGATATGAGTTTTCAAAAAATTAAAATTACTCCGCTAAATAATACAATTATCCCATTTATTTTTTAATTTCCAAGGCACAACATATAGTTTATGGTATGATTTAACAACTGAGAAAGAATTCATCTCCAACCATAAATTATCCCAATTATGAATCATAGCATGTTCCATTGCCAAAATGGCTCCCGTAAGTAAGCTGAGCAAACAACGCATTTTCCGAACCCAAATTACAAGCAAAACTTCCAAGATGTTCGCTCTTGTCATTCCTAAAAATACTTCCACAAAAAACAAGGAGAGGAGACCACAAGACTTATTTAACAACCTAAGCTTTAGGAGGATGAATTTGGACTTTAAATTTTTTAGCACTATGAACTCGTTGATAGAAGAACCAATACACCCGGTGGTATGAGTACCTTCCAAAGAAGTTAACAATATGATAGTGGTGCCCTAGTTTTCCAGTGTGAATGAATGCCTTGAAATATGGCCCGGTTGCGGGCTTGCCAGATGTTGTGGATCGAAGTTAAAACAACAATTTGATGTCTACAAGACATTGTTTCAAAATGTTATTATGCATTACAGTCAAACATTCTTCCAAGTAGTTTATGAGAGGACCTTTGTTCAGCATATTATGCAGCCAAAGCTATACTTTTGAGCATACCAGCAACTAAAAAAGATGGTGCAAAGTTACATGCTCCTTGAAATATATAGAACAAACAAAAGGTAGGTGTTGTCCCCTCGGGTAGAGTTTCTCGTCGGAAGGTAATTATTCGAAAATCAATATCCAAAATAGCAATGAAATAGATGGTGGGATAGAAGAGCACAAAATTAGTTTTCCCTAACTGATACCATTAACATGTCTACTAACGTGAGAGTATGCATCCTTCAGTGTAAGTTGTCCACTGTCAGTCGAGGTCCAAACCATTCTCTCTTTATTTAAAGTGCTAATGTGAACATTTGAATCCATGTGACAAAGTTGGACACAGTAGAGCTAAGCTAGTAGGTATGTCAATTGAGTTACCATGAATTATGTCCTTAAGCTTAGTTTTTAAATGGAAATGTTTGTCCTCATGAATCAGGTAGAACATTCCAAAACATTTTACTCCTTGTCTAGGAAGAGAAAACATGATAGTACTCTGGACGCATTTATAAGCAACAAAAACCTTTTTAGATTTATTGAATAAATGATGTATCTAGTCATTATTTTATACCAGATACATCAATCATTCAATGTATCTAAAAGACTTTTTGTTGCTTATAAATATGTCTGGAAGGTGTACTTTACATGCCTACCTTTTTAAAAAACTTTGGCCCTTAATATACTCGACCAATCCTCATTGTCGTTTTTTATACTCCAACATTGTCTTAGATTAGTTGGATCATTAATGCGCTAAGAGTTCTCAAGCCCAGAGATGAGAAAAATTAATGAATTTATTCTATAAAAATTATTCTTAGTTGAAAAATAAATTGAGCGATAAATTTTGAATGTACAAATTATACTTTAATTGAAAAACTAGGCAAAATATTTTTTTTTTGTCTAGTATGTTAACCTCAATAATAATTTTGGTATTATGGGTTCATATTGGTCCCTTAACTTTCAAAACATTTAATTTAAAAAGAATTACAAGTGCCGATTGAAGATAAGATGATGAGAGTTTTCTACTCAGGTGGAGGGTTAATCTTAAAGGCTCTTATGTCTCATAATAAAACCTTCAAGATTGAACTTAATGTGATAGAGCACAAGTGTCTTGCAAGTGCAACTCACACAAATGAATGTATATAGAACTATATACTTAGTTATGTCAACTTCAAGGACATCAGAGCATGAATTTGTGTCAAAGCATGAATTTCAAAAGAGTCTGTTGTTGTCGAATTCTAGTGTGTCGAAGTAAGCAGTCGAAATATCGAAGGAGTTAGTTCGACAAAATTAGACTTAGCATTGTTTTGTACGTTTTAGTTAGTTACTTGGAGATTGCTTGGTGTGTAAGAAATCTATGCTTATAAATAGGGAGATACCTTATCATTTGTAATAATGCAATTATATAGAGAAAAGATTGAATAAAACTTCAACTTGAAGGCAAAGAGAAACTATGCAGAAATATTCTTCTTCTTCTTCTTCTCATTTTCTCTTAAACCCTAATTTCCCTTTTCTTCCCAAATCCATATTTTCTTTTCTTTTTTCTTTCATAATCGTTGTGCAGCAGAATTATCTTGTAACCAATATGTGGTTGATTCACTCGAATGAAGAGGAAATAACAAAAGACAAAATCAATCAAAAAATTGATTCTTATTCTCCAAATTTTAAATGTAATTCTAACGATCATCACTATCACTATCAATGTCACATCATTAAAATTAAACTCAAATTGATAAAGAAACTAAAATTCTAGGAAAAAAACTTATAAAAAAATTTAAAAATCCAAATTTTAAAACGTGGGATTAAAACTTAAAAAAAAATACCAAAATTATAACTAAATCAAATTTAAAAAACAACCTAATACGTAACAATATAGCAACAAAACACATACAATACATACATTATATTTTTCAACACATTCTTAATGAGTCTAATATTTCTAACTAATACATTCAATGAGTCTAATATTTCTAACTAATACATTCAAACACAACATTGTGACTTATATTTACTGACATAGTTAATTAATGACCAATGTTGGGTCACTCTTGTGAGAACTCTTTCTCATCGGTCAACAAATAGTTATATAAGCATTTTTATATTTTCATTCCCATTCCCATATAGCATTGCTTATAAACAGATGATATTTATAAACCTATTTAATTATAGTTGGTTTTCTCTATTTTATTTTATTTTTTTATTTATTTTAAATTTAAACAACTTTAATCGTTTTCATTATTTTGCTTTAAATTTTGATAAGAAATCTATTTTTAACTAAAAATGAACATTTTTAAAATTTAAATATTACTCCTTTTAAATATAAATGTATGAGAAAGAATCAAAATTCTTTAAGTTTAAAATAGAAAAATTAATTGTATTTTAAAAAATCAAATATGATACCGGATAAAAATAAATAAATTTTTTAAATAAAATATTAAATATGTTTAAAGTTCCTTTAAATTAGACATTTTTATTTTCTGTCTCTCTAAAAAATTTCGTTAAAGAATCATTCTTTTAAAGTTAAAAATTTTAATTTTTAATCTCTTATGTTAAAACCGTCACTAAAATCATCATCAATTTAGTCGTTAAATAGTAAATTCTCGTTAATTCAATTGTTAAATTGTAAAAATTGTTGCTAAGTAGTAGAAAGAATCAAAAATTAAATATTTTAACTTGGACGATCTTTTTAATGAAACATTTTAAAAGGATGAAAAAGTAAAAATTCATAATTTTAGAAGAATTTTAAATATATTTAATCTAAATATAAAAATCAAATATTTATTTTATAGTTGTCTTTTGATCTAATATTTTTACGGTTTTGTATTTGATGTACACATACACTATTTATATTAACAATTTCACGCAAGTTGAATTTGTTAATCGCGTTGAACGATTTTTTCAACTATTATTACGTAAGAGATTAATAAAATGATGTAAACAATTTAACATCTAATTGGATATCAGTAACAATCAACTAGTTTATATTTACAACATTTTTTATTTTAAATATTATTGCAATTATATTATCTTTTAAAATTAATTTTACTTTTAACAAGTAGTTATATAGAATTGGATTTATATTTAATAAATAATTTTTATTTTAAAATTAATTAATTTGTTTTATCCTAATCTCATACACTTGATTTATATTTAATAAATAATTTTTATTTTTCAAAAAAGAAATTTAATTTAGTGAGTCAATACGGAAATTGAATTTAACATATAAATTGAAAATTAAAAAGAAACAATGTTTTATGCTAACCTATCTTTGGTGAATGAAAGTGAGCTATTGATAGGTTTTTGTTTATCTTCTTTATTTTCACTATTGACTTCTTTAGAGATAGTTGCCGAGTTCATTACACTGATTATACTTATGAATTATCATTTAATAAGTAAAAAATTAAAAATGTTTTGAAACAATTTAGTTTTTGAAGTTTAGATGGTTTGCATTCTCTTTATCATTTATTTTGATCTTGGTTTAAAAATATATATTTCTTCAAACAATTGAAATTGATGTACAAAAATGTGAGTCCCCTAAAATATCAATAAAGAAATTTAAATTTAAATTCACTATCATGATTTTAACTTTTTAGTCATTTTCTATTAAAATTCAAGTTTTTAGTCTTTTTATTTCAAAATTTTTATTATTATAATAATAATTAATATGTTTAGTATTATTTAATAATAATATTATAATAATATTAATGATTATAATAATATAAAATATTATATTTAAAAAACAAAAAATATATAAATAAGATTATAATAAATTTTAAATTTTATGTTTTATACCATAAATATAATTTTTAATTATGTTTCTTCAAAAATATTAAGAAACTAATTAAACATAATTTCAAAATACATATTATTTAGTTGACTAGGAAGGGAATATGGCAAATGTGCTGCATTGTAGTTATATAATATGATATCGGGCAAAATCCTTTAATTGCTCTTCATTCATTATCATTTTCTATAATTTCTATATTCTACTCATGTTTTAACATATTTCTTTCGTTTTAAAAGATCAATTTAATTTTTTTATATAGATTAGAAAAATATAATAATATTTTTTTTGTTAAATTAATTTTCTTAATATATTGAAAATAATATAAAAATTAATAATTAATAAGTATAATTGAAAATTAGAAATTATTTTTACACAAAATATCAGATAATTATTAACCAATTCAAGGATGATTCATGACAATTAGATTGGACCACCAAAAAAATTTAGACTGAAAATCACACATTTTTTATAAGTCTAACATTTTTTTATTAATTTTTAATGATACCAGAATTTAGTATAATTTCCATACTTAAAACCCAGCAATAAAAATAGAAATAAATGTGTTTTGACCTTTTAGTGCACTTGATCTTAAAAGATTTTTCAATGTTTTCTATATTCACTCGGTACTTTTCATTTCATAACATTATGGTTATGTTGTTTAACAACTCAATGCTTTATCTTAACTTTTTGAGTCAACCATGGCTTATGCATGAATCACAAACATTAAATATAACTAATCCACCGTAAAAATTGGATGTTTATTCATATTGTGTGATTTTGTAAGAAACAATACCAAAATTACTTATTTATTCAAATAGAGTTGCATCAATAGATATTAGAAGGTATATGATGGGAGTGTCTGGAGTTATTTTGGTAACTTTGTTTGATATAATAGATGAATGAATACTTAGTTATTATTATATTGGAATGAAAAAAATAAAATTTGGATTAAAGTTATCAAAAGTTATGATGAGCCAAAGTTACTAAAACCTAATCTGTATATGTTAATCTGACTTTAGAGGTCCAAAGCACGTAATAAAAATATTTTTGTTTAAAAAAAAAAGTAATTTTTCAAAAAAAAAATCATCTACTTAAATTATAAATAATATCAACAACATTAAATTAATTACTTATTCGTATAATTAACATAAACAATTTTATATTCTAATTAATATTCGGTATCAGGGTCATCTCAAATAATTTGAAAACCCTGATCCAATTTTAAAAGTCGGTCTTTAATAAAATAAATGAAAAGAATTTAAAAAATATATATTTTATTTTAATTGTAATTGACATTGATAACTAAAAAAAGAAAATAAATTATCTATAAATTTAATACTTGTTTTAAGCGATCAATGTTCTTGCAATTGATGTTATATACATTTACTTTTTAAAATTGTATTTTTTTCTTTTACTTATCGATCGAAACTTACTTTTTTAAGAAGATAGTTTGTTCTTGAGTTAAGTCACAACCCATTTTCAAATTGGTTGGTTTCTATGCTTAGAACTAACGGGTATACTTAAGAAGTTGAAAGGAAAGTTACCTTTGTCACAGCATGAAAATGTCGACGCATTTTGAAGGAAATATTCTTCAATATGGATCCCCAACAGGCTGCTCTTGCTCTTGCAAAGATTTACATTCAATTCCGATATTAATTTGAAACCTCTTACTAGGGCCTTTATGCACCATAAATTACTCTGCGACCTTTCCCATATGATAATCGTATCATTAGCAAATTAAAGGAGTTGGAACTCCATTTCCTCATTAAACTTGAACCCTTTAACAAGCCTTTTTCTATTATTTTTTTCCATCATCTTTGTAAGACCTTTCACAACCAAGGTAAAGAGAAATGGAGACATATGGTCTCATTGTCTAAGGCCTTTTCCCATCTCAAAATATGAAGTTGGACTTCCATTCACCAACACAGATAGAGTACGATGGCATATACATTTGTCGATCCATCTTAGACATTTCTCTCTGAATCTGTTCCTCCTCAATTCGTATTTAAAAACTCCTAGCTCACATTGTTATAAGCCTTTGCGAAATAAACCTTAAAAATCATGCACTTCTTGTTGGATTAATTATTTAAGCAATTAGTTATGGATTAACAATAATAAATTATGAATTATCTACTTGGGCTATTGTCTCTGAATTGACCGTGATGGGTTGAACCATTTAGTTAAGCCTAATGAGAGGTCCATGCTCCTAGCCGTTTAGCTATTTAAGAGTTGTCCCATCAAACCATTAACTATGTTTGAAACCCTTAACAACAATGAGAGTAGTAATCCTCTTATACTCTTCGACGACAGTAATCTCTATAATCATAAAAGATACACTAGCAATTTCTAGAATCTTACAAGGTACATGATTTATATTATTCTTGATTATTCTTTAATATATGATATGCTATAATTTGTGTTTATTTTAATTAAATAAATTCATCATAATCATAAAAGGTACACAACAATTTCTAGATTCTTACAAGCTACATGGTTTATATTATTCATGATTATTCTTTAATATATAATATACTATAATTTGTATCTATTGTAATTAAATAAATTCATCCATTGGTATCGGAGCCTGATAGATACATTTTATAGTTATTGTTTGATATTGTTATTGTTGAGAATATATTTGCTATTTTATTAAATAAATAATATGAATATTAATACTTTATTCAATTGGTTGATGGAATCACTAATATATGGCTATGCTTTATTCTACAAAAGGATTAATTTTGTGGCGTTGTTCATCCATCAAATTGATGATATCGTTTGTATAAATCTTAAAAAGTTTCTTTTAATTGTTTAGAGAACATGTTTACTAGAAATATATTTCAAAATCGAATCAATAAAATGGTTTGTTGCTATCCTAATTCTACATGTTCTAATTATAATAGAAAAGTAACCGCAATGCCTATATAACAACCCTGTTGTGTTGTTGAATGATCCATAATTTTACATTTTTAAAAGGATTTGATTCTCATATTTTTTTCTACTGTTACCTACAATTCAGACATAATATTTTGTCAAGTGAGATTAAATTAGATTAAAAGGGCTGTGACGGCACATAATATTTTGTGTTTCATAATCTATTTATTCTTTACATGTTGTTAACGCTGTGTGTTAATGAGGAGAAATAATCCTTGCTTGTTAAATAAATATACCTAATTCTGTGTAATATGCATAGTAGATATATGAACAAGCTAATTCCATACCCATATGATATTGACATATATTTTAATTATATGGTCAGATTTTATAAAAGTTAATATTTGTGAGAAATCATAATAAAAATACAATTATCGGTAGAAATTTGACAATTTTTGTGACGAGTATTGTGTAGATCATATATTAAGTATTGATTTTGGTTTTCTGATCCTGGAATCGTTGGTGTTTGGAATTATTGATTAGCCAAGTTTTTGACATTCTACTGTGTGTGGAAAGAGAATAAGTCAGTCTTCTAGCAATGTCAAAATAAATTGTATTTGAATATCACATTCTCAAAATTGTTGATATTCTCAGAATTGTGTCTAATATTTTGTACATATTTCTTATTCTTATTGTGACATTTTGATATTATGTGTTATTAAAAATATTAATTTGTTTTGATTCTATAATAAATTGAGTTGATACTTTATTTTATTCAATGAATGAAATTATGATTTTATTTATGATTAGAATTTTTTTCTATAAACAGTATAAAAATATTTAATTGTTTTAATATATTTTCTTAAATTTTAGATTGAAAATTTCATTGTAAAATTTATTTAAACATTCGGTATTAATTAAATGGAGAATTATGCACTATATTACATAATATATTCTCAACGTTTTAATTCAAAGTATTTGGTGTAAATTTTTTTTGATATAATTATTTTAATAAAATGTTACATTTTGAATTTATTTTAGACTCAATTTTACTAATACATACACCAAATACTTTATATTTTTGAATTTAATTTTTTTAATTAACTTCAATATCGCCTGGTCATTTTGAGTAAATCTTAAGACAATTGAAAAAGTATATCATCTTTGCAATTTGTTGATTACATATATTAGAATATTTTATTTATTATAATGGTTTGTTATTGACTTATGAACCATTTGAGATGATATTTATTATTGAGTCATCAAAGCTTAGTGGTTCAAGAGCAAAGATGCATCTCACATTGTACAAGATTAACTAGTAACAAACCCGTGCTATCGCACGGGTCTCGTCTGGATTCACATTACATTTATAGATTATTAAATTATTAAGTATGTTACCATGTTTTCAGTTGAGTATATGTCTCATGTAAACCATGTTGGCATTTAACTCCATATTTGTAGCAAGCGTCGGTCCTATCAACAAATCACGTCTGCATGAACAAATAGGAAAAATTATATACTTCTTGAAATACATGGAAAATGTACATACTATATATTTTAATTCAAAATAGATTTTTAATTTGAATTGTAAAGTATAAGATATAAAGTTTACCAACTATCAAAGTGCTTGAAAGACTTCCTTGTACACAACATTAGTAGTAGTAGAACACGGTACATTCTCCTTGTCATGAATTAGGATTTTTAGCCCACTTTTGCTCTTAACTCTTGAAATTGCAACATATGATTGACCATGACTAAACACAGGAGTAGGCAAATACAATCCAACACTATCAAGAGATTGACCTTGTGACTTATTAATTGTCATTGCATAGGAGACAATAATCGAAATTGTCTCTAATCAACTTGAATGGCCAAGGTGAATCGAAGGTGACATAGACATTCGTGGAATGTAAAAATGTTACCTATGTTCTTTCCGACATGATTTTTGCCTCAATGACATGATTTGCAAATCTTGTAACAATTAATCTTGTTCCGTTACAACCCATCGGCTTGGTCCAAATTTCTCATTAGCATAATAGGTGTACCAACCTTCAATTTGATCCTATGATTGGGAAGCCCTGACGTTCTTAATTTACTGAGAAATTCAGGAGTTAGAACTTCATATGCTTCAGTATAACTTGAATCTGTTCTATCAATGGAATCAAAACTCAAATACTCTTTCTTCTCCTAAAAAAGTTTAAAAGCAAAACATAAATAAATTAGTAAAACTATGTTCTTAATATATATATATATATATATATATATATATATAAATTATGAATGTAATAATACAGTAAATATAACTGACATGTACTTGGTATCAAGTCTAATACATAATGATTGATTTTGTCCACAACTTCAATGGTTGAAGCAAGAATAGCCTTTCCTTGTAAGAATTCAACATCTTGATATTTTTCCAACAAATTGGGATATGTGTTTTCAACAATTGCTCTTATAGGATCATCAAAATTTGATATTAATAGCTCTTGAGGAATTTCAATATCAACCAAACCATCATTGGGTTCACAAATCTTACCATCACCCACATTTAAAATCCATTTTGAAAATTCCGCTAGTTCATTAGAACTTGTGTTGTCTCTTCCTCTTGAAGTCTCATATTTTTGATAGTGTTAAAACTCGCAATAATCCCATACATAAGATGAACTAATTGATGCATGAACAATATCACGCTGACTCTTGGAACAACAGAAGAATCATCTAAAATCTCCTCCAAATACAACAACTTTTCCACCAAAATAGTATTCTCAACACCCTTTTTGCTCATTACATCTTTAAGGGTTTTATCCAATGCTTCGAAGTAGTTCTTGTGAGACATAGGTGCCTCATCCCATATTATCACATCCGTTGCTTCAAATAATTGAGAATGTTCGGTGTCTTTGTCGATGTTGCAAGTTGAGTTGTCAAGCGCACGGTATTTTGAACTTTGAGTGTGTTGTTCTTCCACCCGCAATAATAACGAAGCTATCCCACTTGAAGCAACAGAAGAACAACTTTTTTGAGAACGAAGTGCACTTGATAGTGTTCTCCACATGAAAGTTTTACCATCCCTCCGTAACCATGCAAGAAAAATACCCTCCACTGCTTGTTAACAGATCCATGATTTTCTCAAATATCAAACGTTGTTCATCTATAAAATACAAACCAAGAATTATAAGTGCAAGGACAATAAAAATCATTTTGTAATTCATAGTATAAAGAAAATAAATCACTGTAAGGGCATGAAAAGTTCTTGGAATTTCATTTCTCGGTATCGGCATCGTAATTAAGTTCGTCATAAATAAGCCTATTGCCAACATGTTTTGTGATGTATGAATCAATACGGCATACATTTAAATTCATGCAAACTTCTTCGATTCGATTGCATCATGTTCTCAATCTCAATTAGTGTGAGATTCTTTAACTCATTGTCCGATAGGCAATTGTTAAAAATTATCATTAGTTTTCTATATAATTACATATATATGATGCAACTGTCGTGATGTTGAAATACATTGAACATAAATCAAACAATTGATGTTACGGTATGTGAAATTAAATGGAACCAAAGACATCATTTTGCAAGTTAAGAAAATAACTTACATACATGACAAATGACAAATATGAAAATGTTTCTTACGTAAATGGACATACCTTATGAAACATATTAAATAAGGGACATATGGATGAAGAATAAGTATATTTTAAAGTAAGTTCATATCATTATATTTTGTAATAAAAAGATACACTTGCATTCGGAAAATAATATTTGTTGACTTAAAAAGTTTAATAAAGTGTTCATACCTCTTCTATTTGTTTTTGCCTTTGTTGGTAGAGGATACCATCGATAACGTCCTCCAAGTTTTTCCCAAACATGTCGTGGTCTATTGACGATCGGATAGTAACATAGTGACAAATAACTTTCGTAAAAATGCCCGAACCCCAATTCTTTGCTTTCGATGGTGCAACATATTCCTTGTCATTGTTAAGAAAGCCCATTTCAAGCATGCATCCCTAAAAGAATCTGAACTTTTCCACCCACAAATTTTATATCCTCGTAGCAAGTTGGACCTTTGACGGTTAGCATCATTCTCAAGAAATATAACTCACCCGTACTTGGAGGGACCCAAATAAGTCGCCAATTGTATTTCCTCTTTACGCGGTCTCCATCGACGGTATCTTTTATCATAAACAAATTTGGAAAGAAATTGTGAGTACGTCAAATTCTTTGCCTCGGTATGCTTTGTTTGCTTCCATCCATGCCGTAAACATAGATTCTTTCACAGTTGGTTTGTCAAGCACCTCATCTATCAATTCATAATCGGTATAATAAATAGAGTTGTCTCCTTCAAGATAAAAGAACAACCTTTCAACTGCGGGTGATCTACCATGAATAGGAAATGAAAAAAGTCTCCAACATGCCTCACTTGGTGAGATATATCTGCAATCAAGATATTGCTTGATTTCGTCAACCATTCTGACCGAGGGAGATCCATCACCGTCAGTTTGGACAAAGACAATGAATTTATCATACCCTTATTAATATACTTAAATAAGTATTTAAATGAAGTACTTTGATTACACCACTCCATATTGATGTGTGCTTGAAATTTCTTCAACAAATATGGATTGTAAGGAACTACATATCTGTTATCAAGTTGAACGTGTTTTTTCAAAGATCAGACACTGCTTCTCTTCTTCGGTACACGGGATATCCATCCTGATCAACAATGGTTTCGGTTTGATATTTCTTTGGAAAGTATTTTGAGCACTTTCCATTTTTCATGCAAGTTGAATTCGCATTTGCTAAACCACATGGGCCATGAATCATATGTGTCTTGACCAAATGGTAGAGTTGCCTATCATCTTCTTCCGTTGGTATCTCTGCTGAAATGATCTTGTTTATATCATCTGGAGTCGGATACTTGCTTGAAGGATGCAAGAATAATAGTATATGGGCGTGTGGTAAACCCCGCTTTTGGAATTCAATGGTGTATATATCTGAAATTAAGTAAGTTTAAACTTAGTAAAACGATGCATATTACATATTTAATAAGATTAATGTCAAAAAATATAACTCATCGAAAGGGTATTAAATTGACTTACATGCAATCACTCTCCCTAACACGTGCTTTTTTGTTAGATCACACAATAACTCATCGAACTTAATTTTGAAGACTCTTGAGATGATATCTGAACGGTCTTGAGAATTCAAGTTAATTTTGCTAAGCAACCTTTGGATTTCAGGCCAGTTGGGATTGCAAGTAAATGTGATAAAAAGATCTGGAAATCCAACTTGGCTACAAATTTCCATTCCATCAAAATAGAGTTGTTCCATAAACCTCCGACTTCCAACATAAGTTGAAGGTAAAACCACTCTTTTACCTTTGTTTGATCCTTGAGTGTTTGCATTCTGTTCAGATGAGCTCAAATTGCAATATTTAGAAACACGCAGCTTTTTCTGATGTTTTCGAATATAATTCAATCTTTGTGACTCCATCATAGTAAATCTATCAACCAAAAATTATTGAAACAACCTTCTTGACCGCAATATAGATTGTGCCTCGTTATGTCTGCATTGAATCCTAAAAGCAAGCCATTCTCTAATGGTAAGCTTATTCCTCTTCATTTTTTTTTTGGTATTAGTTTCTCTAAGAAGAACTTCAAGTCTAAAACCATCTTCCCCATAAGGAAACAAAAGTGGATATTGATATGCCAGATAACTTGAATGAAACTCACTTATTCTTTTTAGCCTTCCGCTCTTTCTTTCAAGAAGAATATCCCTCTTAGAACCCGTATCAACATCACCAACTATTAGCGGCTACCTCCAAAAGAGGGTTGGTTATAAATCCTTCCATCCGTTGATCTATCGTATTAGCTTAAGCTTGAGATCGTGCAAAGGACAATCCTTTAATCTATCTGCCGCCATCCTAAAAGATTTGGCATGTGTGTTGAACTCATCTAACATGTCCTTCAATCTACTAACTGTTTCGGAATAATATTGGGGTTGTTCCGCATATAAAAGGAAATACTATGATGCAAAGAATGAAAATATTTAATATGTTGTAAAGAAAACAAAGTTTGGTAAAATTACCCAATTCCTTTAATTCTATGTTGAATCTCATGTCGATTGTCGTAAACATACATTGAGCAAATTTTGGAGATTGTCCATTAAAGGTAACATGCTCCCAATTTGATGGCAAGTCATCCATGAATTCTTATGTTAGGTGGTCCACTTCCACTAAAAATCATTGTCGAATTTCATTCCGGAGACGTAAAAGCAAACATCATGTTGTACATTCTACAAAATTGTTGATAATTTCATCGCCTATCTCACTATTATCAAACAAAAGACGTTGTAGTAATAGTGGTGTTTTTAGTGGCAACACAACTTTCCCTTTCCACAACATAGTTGAAACTTAGGAACGCACTATGTTTTCGCTTGTCGTTTTTCTTGATACCACATAAGTGCCCCACATTGTGTGCATTCAACTATAGGATCACCAATATCGAATAACCTATTTAAATGAAACTTAGTTGAGCAATTGGTTTATATTAAATAATAAAATTATAACTAAAATCGTTCATATTAAATAATAAAATTATAACTAAAATCCACATTAAATCATAGCAGGTATCAAAGTGCAACATGTAATGGACAACGTCAAATTGATATGTATAATGAATTTAAAGAAGAAATAAAGTTGGTTTTAATGATAAATACCAATATTTAAAGAATCAAATGATGTAGAATTGGAGTCATAGACATCTTCGTCATCATAGTGGAACTTGAGTCATAATTTGCATCTGCGACATTGAATTCACATGAGCTATCACCGAGAGAATCATCATTACCGTCTCATCACGGAGTAATCACTCTCAATGTTAACATGAGTTGAAGTGAATGTTGTGGGTTCTTGTATAGGAATATTGCTTGTGGATGAAAAAGCCGATTATGATTCTCATTTCCAAAATAATTGAAGAGTTTGACCGTCATGGATTGAATAACACCTACATTCAACTGTTTTTTGATTTATGAACATAACTACTTGGATGTTCATGAGGTTCCATATTTCTTTGATTAGAAAATGAGGAAGTTATATCGAAAGAGGTGTAAATAACTGCTTTTTGGATTTTGAATAGAACAACTTGGCGGTGCATGAGGTTTTATGTTTCTTTGGTTAGAACATGAGGAAGCTATATCAGAAAATGATGTTTTGAAATGCGAAAAGGATGGAGAATTTATCCTGAAAGGACCCCACTGTTATTGCTAAGGTTGTTATGAAGTTTGTAAGATTGGGGCATCTTACCTTCCATAATACTTTTCCTTTGTCGTCGTCAAGCTTGATTTGTAGAAACAATATTGAAACTCTTCATTGTACTTGAGTTGCTTGATGCAGATGCTGGTGAAGGTGAACTCATATTTCTTTCATTAAAGATTGATGAAGTTAAATCAGATAGTGGTGTTCTGATATTAACCATGGTTGGAACATAATACCTTTGAGAGTTTTCAATGGGATTGATTGTGTTTTCATCAGTTCTTCCTTTTTTCAATCTTTTATCTTTAAGAATCTGCTTCCTTTTACGTCTTGCCATTGCTGCAACTTGTGGTTCCATAGTGTTGGTTAGGTGATGCAAAAATGAATGGGTAGAAAATCACTTTGATTGTATGGTTGTAATTCAATTTTTTTTGTTAACCACATAAAATGATTGTAGACATAAAATGAATAAAGTTTTTAGTTATATGATAATAAATATAATTGTTAATACAACATTCACGGTTCCAAGATTTTGAAGTAAAATACTGAAGTCAACAGAATACCAAGTGATTATTTTTGTGAACAGATTACCAAGTGATTATTGGAATTCAAATATAAATAAATTAACCGTGAATGAAACATTGGAATTGGAATTCAAATATAAATAAAATTCAAATCTAAATAAAATAAATTAATAAATCAAATAAATAAAAAATAGTGTAAAATTATGATAGATTGACATGTCAGCAAAATTAAATGCCAAATGAATATAATAACATAGTGTTGATTAGTCTATTATACCCTTGGAATAAGAAAAGTTATAACATTTATAAGTGCCTAGAACCTGTGTGACAATTTATAAAACAATTATTAATTTATTGATTTTAAAAACAATTATTTTAATACTTCTCTTTTATAAAAATATTAGTAACTTATTCTCTTTTATTAAAATTATTGTAACTTATTTCCCATTATGAAATTATGGTAACTTTTTTTTCATTTATAAACATCTGGAACACGTTTGTCTATTTATAAAAATATATGTAACCTATTCTCATTTATAATTATATAAATAGTTAAATTTATAAAATTATTTGTATGATATATTTCCATTTATAAAAATAATTGTAACTTATACAATTTATAAAAATGATTGTAATAGTAAATTTTTATCTTTAATTATTAATTTTTTATGAGTATCATTTATCATTAAATTTTCATGACTATCATTTAACATTGTTTTATCATGATTACGATTATAAAATTAATTTGAAAAGATTGTGATATGTTTAGTTATTTCATAAGTTTAAAGAAATTACAAAATCTCAATTGATTTTGTTTTGCTTTATTATCCTTTCTATAAAAAGCTAAATAATTTCAAAACATATTTTATTTCAAATAAGGATCTAAATAATTACAAAATATGTTTTTCGGGTAATCTTGATTTTTATAGATACTTTAGTTAAGTTGTATGATATTTCTTAAATATATGTGATTTTTATTAATATTTCATACAAATACATGGTTTTTAATAATATTTAGTAACAAAATGTTAATTAAACAATAATAGTACTTACTTTCAATTTTAAACAAATAACATTTTGAAATGAAATAAAATAATATTATTTTTATTAATATTTTTTAAAAATATAATTTTTTTTAATATTTATTAATAAAAAACTTATTTTTAAGACAAAATTTTATCGATTTAAATCTTTCAATATATATATATATATATATATATATATATATATATGGTTAGTCATTACTCGTTTTTGGAATATTTATTTTAAAATAAATTTATGTGATCATTTTAGAATAAATCATAAATCATAATTTATATGATTTTTAAGATGTACATGGTGTGTAGGGTAGATTAAATTGAATATATTGTAAATAGAAAATATATATATATAATTTCGTCTTTGTATTTTACCATATATTTATTAATGTGCATATATTTTCAAATAAATATTTATGTTCTGAAAAAAAAGTTAATAGTTATCTTATAGAAATGTTTTATTTATAGAAACGAATTTTTTCTTTGCGATATATATAGTTTTCCATTTAAACGTTTTTCAAATCATTCATATATTTCTCTTTGTATTATTATATATTATTGTAATATTTAAATTTTTTTACCAATGGAAAGAAAAAAAAGATTATTTAAGTGTAAAATAATTTTATAATGACAATCAATCCACCACATATTTAAATAAAATAGAATGATATTGGCTTTTTATTTTCAAAATTTCTTTTGATTTTATCTTTTAGTTAAAATCATATTTAATTAAGCAAATTATGATATATGTTTTTTTTGCATGAATTAGATAATAATCAAATAAATAATGCAGAAAACAAATATTCTAATAAATCAAAATAATGCCATCATAAATCAATTAGAAATTGACTTTGGAATTCAAATATAAATATAAATAAATTAACCGTGAATGAAACATTGGAATTGGAATTCAAATATAAATAAAATAAATTAATAAATCAAATAAATAAAAAATAGTGTAAAATTATGATAGATTGACATGTCAGCAAAATTAAATGTTTGAGTCGTTGATGTCTTTCACAGCTTCAATCGGTCGCGCCATTGATGTTACTATTTAGACCTGTTACAAAATCTGTATTAAAATGGACACAGAGAATCAAAATATGGGAATGAAGAAGAATTGGAAAATAATACGTAACCTTTTGAAAATAATGGAGAATGAAGAAGATTGAGGAGTGAAAGAGTAAGGGTTTTCGAATGGCTATATATAGGGTAACTGAAAACATGGGAAGTTGTGATATCTTGGAATATCAAAATAATCCATTCTAATTCCAATAATATACATAATATACATTTAATCTTGTAGTGTAATGATAAATAGTGGGTATTTTTAAATCATGCAATGAATAATATTCCATTTAATTATAATAGATCTAATTTGGTCATTCCAATTCCTTCCTCATTAACCGTGAGTCAAACATTAGAATTCAAATTAATAAATCAAATAAATAAAAAATAGTGTAAAATTATGATAGATTGACATGTTAGCAAAATTAAATGCCAAATGAATATGGTAACAGCATAGTGTTGATTAGTCTATTATACCCTTGGAATAAGAAAAGTTATAACATTTAATCAAAAGGTTAGACTTGGAATTTCCAGGTACTTTACTTTTAATAGATTGATAATAGATAGATAGATATAATTTAATTATTTTTTAAATTTTGTGACTTATATGATATAATTGCATATAAGAAGATATTTGTTTAATATTATATACTCTTTTTTATAAAATATAAAATGTGCAATTATATATATAAGTTGAAACTATTTTCTAGAATAATTTTTCAAATTTAGAACTCTTTAACCTTTTATAGATTTTTTGTTAATAAACTCCATTTTAAAATAAAATTATTTTTTAGGAGTATTTTAAATGAAATTATTTTTAGAGTTCTATTAAGTATAATTATTTATTCAATTTTAATTTGTACGACCTATTGTGGGTACATTGGTACAAATTTTGTTTAGTAAAATAATTAAATTTATTTTAATTATATTAAACATATATTGATAATAGTTATACCCTATCAGTATGTTATTGTTAATATAATTTTGTCATTAATTATATAAAATTTTCTTGATAAAATAATTATATTATTTTAATTATATTTAATACTATAGTGAGAATAATCGTACCATATCAATATGTTATTGTTAATATATAATATTGTCACTAGTTATACAAATTTTGCTTAATAAATAATTATATTATTTTAATTTTATTTAATACTATATTGATGATAGTCGTATCCTGTCAGTATGTTATTGTTAATATAATATGTTGTTAATTGATAAATATACTTGTGAATTGTTACTTATGTCAAATATGATTCGAGTATTCTATTGGTATTATAATTTTGTGATATAATATTTGTACATTGTTATATTTCTTGTCTAGAATTGTTGAAATTATTATTTGAAAAAACAAATATTCTTTAAGGACATGTAACACTTTAAATTTAATAATTTATTTTCAATATTTTTTATATGAATTTCGATTCTCTTTGTATTATGTAAGTGATGGACATACCTTATCGGTATGACGTTATTTAACATGATAATTGTGTGATAGATAAAATATTTAAATATATATTTAAAATATTTTCTAAACTCTTGAGTTAATAATTCAACTATTATTATCTATCAAGTGAGAGAAATTAATATGTCAATTATATTAGAAATGAGAAAACAATATTATTTATTTGATAGAATATTATTATATAGAGACTTATATTGAGGATATTATTGTCTTATGTTAGTAATAAAAATTTATGACTATTTGTGTTATATCTTCAATAATCGTTAAAATTAAGTCTCATATTTTTCTATTGCGTATAACATAATATGTTTCTCAAATGTGTGTGATTAGTTGTACCATTTGAGATTTGAGTGAGTTATTAAGATATTGTATATAATCCTATATTTAAAATTATAGGGATTTGATCTCACTCAAGTGATGGTAAACCTCTTTTACATGACCATCATACTCTTTCATGTGAAATTATATCAACAATGATATATTCTATTTATGTGCAAAATATGTGGTTGAGTTTGTACAACTGATATATTATACAATCACTTCTCTATATTATTTTGCAATGAAAACATAATCAATATCTCATTATATAATTAGAGTATATAATACTAGTGGGCTTTGAAAAATCTTTATACATGTTGGATTAGTGGGAGTGCACGTGTACAAAATTTGATAATCTGAAACAATTTAGATTATTATTCTTATATTGTCATATATTCTTGCATGCACTATAAAATATGACATATTCTTAGAAGACTTCAAAATATACTCTAAGAGGTCTTATTCTATTACACTCAGATATATATTATTCTCTTAATCTCAGAAAGCATCATAATTTGATGTTTAGGTCAGTATTGAAAAGATACAATAACTCTTTGGGATGCAATAATATTGTGTTATTCTATCTTCAATAGTCCACTTTTGTCAGTTCATAATATGATATTACAAGTAAATATCAATACTCCTATCGAATAAGATATTGTGTTATGAATGTATTTATGATTAGATGTAATTACTCTCGTAATAGGGTAACACCTATATGCAGTGGCGAAGCCATAAACTTTTTGAAGCCTGGGCAAAATATTACGAGAACAATCTATTTTCTAGTCCAAACTCCAATTTTCTTATGTACAAAATACAACTTAACTTGAAAATATATAGTCAATGGCCAAAAATTTATGCAGCCTAATACTCCTTTAATTTGATTGAAGTAAGAAAGTGAGACTGCAAGTCCAGTGGTTGAAATCATAGGCTGCTCTAAAAAAGAATTTGAAAAAGATTTATCGCAAAAGGTGAAATTAGAGGAAGTTTCACAAAGGTGGAATTAGTTTGAAATCACTCTTCTTTTTCTCTTAACTCCAAAATAAATCCAGCACAAAGATGCAAAAAAAAAAAAAAACCCAAAACAAAAATATAAAAAAAACACAAATTTAGAAAATCCAATGAAAAATAAAAAAATTAACAGTACATAAATTAGGGAAGAAAAACATGGGATAACCACCATCATCATTAACAGTATCAATAACATTAAAAATTTTGGGGAAAAAATAGAGAAATTGGTAGTTATAGAGAGATACCGAAATATTGAGAAGTTGACCGAGGCAAAAACGATTGGAGAACGGTGAGGAAAATTTCAGACAGAAGGTTTATGATGTTGGTGTTTGGTGGTTGAGAGTGATGTGAAGAATTGTTACAGTACACCGTGAGTGAGGTTGTACTGCCTTAGCTGGTTGAGAGTGATGTGAAGAATTTTTACAGTACACAGTGATTGAGGTTGTACTACCTTAGCTGTTAGAAGTGGTGTTGGAGTCTTGGAGAGGAAGAGCCTGGGCAAGAGCCCAACCTCGTTGGGCCTTGGCTTCGCCCATGCGAGGTTGTATTTCTTTGGCTTGTATAAATATGGTGAAGAGGGTGCTAGAAGGAGGAGATTGACAGGTGTTTCTTACAGGTGTACTCCTTGTGACAAGTTTGGTCACAATGCTCAAACATGTAAAAGCACAACACAAGATCCTAATGGGCTAAAGAGAAAGGTAAGATAAGTGTGTACTTTGAACTGACATATCATGTATTTTGAACTTACAAGCAATGTGTTTTATTTTTGTAAAGGAATACCAAGGTAGGTACAACTGATGCGACTGATGCAAATGAGGCACCAACACAAACTGCACCAACTGATGCAACTAATGCAAATGAGACACCAACACAAACTTCAACAACTAATGCACCAATGCCCACTGATGCGACTGATGCAAATGAGGCACCAACACAAACTGCACCAACTGATGCAACTAATGCAAATGAGACACCAACACAAACTTCAACAACTAATGCACCAATGCCCACTGATGCAAATGAGGAACCAACATAAACTGCAACAACCAATGCACCAATGTCAACTGATGAAAATGAGGCACCAATACAAACGGCAACAACTGATGCACCAATGCCAAATGATGCAAATGAGGCACCAATACAAACTGTAGCAAATGAAGCAAATGATGAAGCAACTGACTATTTTGGAGACATAATTGATGATGTCATTTCAAGCATTCCTGAAATTAACACAACACAATGTTCTGTTGTGGTTGGTAAACAGACAAAAAGGGCAATACAAAAGTGACGACTGCCAAGCCGGTGAGAAAGAGATGCAGTGAAGGAGTAAAACTCAAGTGGTTTCAAAAACCAAACACAGGGCCAGGTTCAATCCCCAAGCAGCCTATGTAATTGACATAAGAAGATGAGGATGTCATTCTAAACGTGCAAAGAAGAAATCTAAGAAGTGGACTTATGTTGTGTGTTGCTTATTACTTCTGCATTTTGTTGGATCCTTTAATTATGTATGTATTTCTTAAGACTTATGCATTTTGTTAAGTTAATACTTATGTATTTTCTTAAGCTGTAATGACTTTGGCTTTTTGCTCTACTTATGCCTTAATATAATGGCTTCTTTATTATTGGTTTCAAGGGTTTATGTTATTTAGTGATTTCAACTGTTATGATCTCATAGTGGTTTCAACTGATAATACAACTGGTAAGACAAAACTGTAAGAAAAATGAAACACTTTTATTGATTCAAAATTGACATTACACAAACATCATATTGCATTGATAAAGCAAAACATCATACTGCAAATTCATTACAAAGAAACATTACACTTCAAATTACAAATACTTGTACAACACTGCAAAGATAAAACAATACATCAAAATTACCATATTCAGTTGGAATATTTTCCTCTTCAATCCAGCTATCTTCAATTTGGATTTTTTCAGTTTTCTTTATATCAAATCATACTTCACCATCGCCACATCACAGTGTTTGCAATAACTTTCAGAATTTGAGATTTCACTAATGGAGTGACCAATTTCACCATCCCAAATAAATAAATCACAGCTATTGTCCATGTAACACGGTGGGAGGACTGACTTGTTTGTTTTGCATTTTATCGCAAATGTTACGGATAGCAAGAGTCGCCACCGACTTTTCTTTTATACAATAAAGGAAAGGTGAAAAGAACAGGAAAGACCTTTTATCGATTATGAGTTCGGGAGGTAATTTTGAAAAGGGAAGGTATTAGCACCTTTTCCATCCATAGTTATCTACGGGATCTTAATTGGTTTAGCTCACTTTTTGAAAAATTTGATTTGTGTGTGATTTATTTGAAAAGTATTTTGAAAAGTATTTTGCTTTGACTTTGTAATGATTCTTGTATTAGTCCTCAAGAATGTATACGAAGTGTTGGAAAATATTTTGAAAGTTTAACTTTGTAATGATTCTCGTATGAATGTATACAAAGTGTTTGTTTGAAAGTATTTTTGAAAGTAATTTTGAAAAGAGTGTGAGGTGCGAAAAATATTTTTTGATTGGAGCAAGCAATTTAGAGTCTTATTACCTACTCAGAAGGTCGTTCTTGTTATTTTCCTTCTCCTTTAGGATAACGTTATCCATACCATTAGTTGGTAGGTAACTCTATCCGTTGGATGTGAAGGGACATACATAGGTTCATCGTATGGTCATTGAAGGCAACATTGTAAGGATACCTTAGCATTTTCGAAGGGACGATCATCACTTATTCATAGGCAACAATTGAGGGACGAGATCATATATTCGTAGGCAACATTGAGGGTCATCGAGGGACTATGATCTTTGTGATTATTTTGAATCGAGGGACTTTGCTAATGGTACCCCTACGTTCGAGGGACATGACCGTTGTTTCGTAAGGCAACAAGAGAGATTACCCTAGAGGGTGCAAGTGTAAAAAGTGTGTTCAATTCGGATATTTTATCTTTGAATTAAGGTGATCTAAGTTTGATCTTATGTCTTGTCATGAAATCCTATTATCCATACATCTAAGTAGTTATATACAGTTATAGAGGATGCAGAAAGTAAAATGCGGAAAAGTAAAGGTCCTACACTATTACATGGCTTTGGGGAAGTTACATAATAGGAGGTGCGGAAAGTAAATGCGGAAAATAAACCCTAGTTTAAGCTATTACATCCTGTGAGCAGATACATAATATTGGAAAAATGTGCAAGAAATTAAATCTAGCTATTACAACCCGTGAAACAGTTACAATAATTGAAAAAAATAACGAGAAACAGATTAAGTCGGAACAAAGGAGATAATGTTAGGAAAAAGATTTTTGTGTTAGTAGAAAAAGTTTTAAAATTAGTAAAAAGTTTAAGATTAATAAAAAAACCTAATTACTAGAAAGAAATTTTTTTGTGTATTTTGGATTGATTTTATTTAAGAAAATAAATTAAAGTTTAATTTATGGTTAATTAAACAATTAATTTAAATAAAAGGAAAAAATAAAAAAAATTGTTGTCAAAAATTAAATTAGGATTTTTATGACCTAAATCTTAAAAGAAAATATTTTTATGATTTTTGTGTTGTATTTAAAAAAAAATTGAAAGAAAATTAAATTAGAAAAGAAATTAGAAAAATAAAATAAAATGGTTAGTAAAATATGTTAGAAATAGGGTAAAGAAAAATACAACCCTACGGATCGAACCTAGGACTTGATGCTCACCAGCGCGTCTCCCTTGCCATCTGTGCTACGTGTGTTGGTTGTTTGAATAACGGAACAAATTGATTAAATAAGAAAACAATTGTTATTTTTAGAATAAAAAAAGAACGCGCGCCAAGGGGTCTTCGTCCCCGATTTGAATTTCCTGGGAATTTTACCGACGACCAATTCGCGGGTAAAGGCTTTACCTACGGTCGTGTCTGTCACTATTGCGCTTGCACATTTTCAAAATCAAATATATGCAATATAAATTCATTGTGAAACCATGGATCAATTGGAAAACTCCTTCTGAGCATGATGGTACCACTCGTTTGGTCCAATTTTGTCTATTTTGGAAAATCCTAATTTGAAACTTGGAACCCTAACAATGGAAATTCATGATTTCTGCACTTAAACTCAGATTAAACGATCCAGATAGCTTGCAAACATCATCACAAACACAAATATGCAATCAAATTATGTTAAACATGCATGAATCATTGAAATCGATTTTGAAAATATTGAGCAAACCGTGATTCTGTTTGGTCGATCTGGCTTGCTTCAGGCTTGTGTGATGATTAGAAAATGTTCATGGGACCTCTGTGATGCTCGGTTGATCCTCAAAACCCCTTGAACTGGATTGCAAAGTGGAATCGGAAGTTGCTTTTTTCTCAAGTTTTTTGGAGTTTGGTTAGGATTCTTGAGGCTAGGGTTTCGTGTCTTTGGCATATGGCATCCTTGTATATATAGGAGATGTATTTAGGTCAACAAATTTGATCAAACATTAAGCTTTAAATGCAAATATATTTAATTGGAAATCAACACCAAGTCTTTCTATTTTTGATCTTCAATCACTCAAAGGGGTCTTCGTCCCCGATTTGAATTTCCTGGGAGTTTTACCGACGACCAATTCGCGGGTAAAGGCTTTACCTATGGTCGTGTCCGTCACTATAGAACTTGCACATTTTCAAAATCAAATATATGCAATATATATTCATTGTGAAACCATGGATCAATTGAAAAACTCCTTCTGAGCATGATGGTACCACTCGTTTGGTCTAATTTTGTCTATTTTGGAAAACCATAATTTGGGACTTGGAACCCTAACAATGGCAACTCATAATTTCTGCACTTAAACTCAGATTAAACGATCCAAATAGCTTGCAAATATCATCACAAACACAAATATGCAATCAAATTATGTTAAACATGCACAAACCATTGAAATCGATTTTGAAAAATATTGAGCAACCGTGATTCTGTCCAGTCGATCTGGCTTGCTTCAGGCTTGTGTGATGATTGGAAAATGTTCCCGGGACCTCTGTGATGCTCAATTGATCCTCAAAACCCCTTGAATTGGACTGCAAAGTGGAATCCGAAGTTGCTTTTTTCTCAAGTTTTTTGGAGTTTGGTTAGGGTTTTTGAGGCTAGGGTTTCGTGTCTTTGGCATATGGCATCCTTGTATATATATATAGGAGATGGATTTAGGTCAACAAATTTGATCAAACATCAAGCTTTAAATGCAAATATATTTAATTGGAAATCAACACCAAATCTTTCTATTTTTGATCTTCAATCACTCCAATCTCATGCCAATCAAATATTTTCGAAATTGCCAGCTTTCAATGAGTTGCTTGGACCACAAGAAGCTTAGATTTACAGCCTTGCACTTATTTTATTTAATTTCATATTTCATTTTAATTAAATTTGACTTAAAATGAATTGATCCAAAAATAAATAAAATAAACAAGGCCAAGGCGTGTAAATGGGCTTTAGAAGCTCTTGGCAATGTTAGAAACAAGTTTGAACCAAAGAAATATAGACCCATTTGAAAAAATTTCAAGTTTGATCAATATTTCCTTCATGCATTTCTTCAAAATTTCAAATTTTGTCCAAGCCATAACTTTCTCAATATTTATCATTTGAAAATGTTCTTGGACTTTTTAGAAAGCTCAAGTTGTCCTATAAATGACCCTTTTGGTTTCATCTTCATTGAAGCTTCCATGCTCATGTACACTTCTTTGGAAAAAGATGACTGTTTGTTGACTTTTAGAAGGACGTATAATGTCTTGACCCATAACTCTCAAATGAATAATTTTTGGGCAAAGCTTGTGAGACACAAAGTTGTATAGAATTGAATTCCATTTAAAATGAGCTTTGGGTGGAAATTTTTTTGATGAAGTGTGTGAAAGTTATGCTTGGTCAAAGTTCTGTTGACTTTTTCTTAAAAACCCTAATTTAGAAACTTTTGACTTTTGATCATTCATTGAATTTTCTTGATGAATCATGATCAACCCTTGATCAAATGATGAATATGACTTCAAAATCTTGATGTTGACAAAAAATGATGAAGTTTGACTGTATGTTGACCACAATTGACTTTTTGTCCAATATAACTGATTTTCAACCATCTGAGCAATTGACTAAGCAAACTTAGGTTATGAGGCTTGAAAATTGATATGGTGACACTTTTAGACATATGAGGAGGCATGATTCTCACTAGAGACAATAGAAATCATTTTTTACTTCAGCGAAGCAAAACCCTAGTTATAGCTTGATTGCTTAGGAGAGGGTTTGTCTGGTCAACCCTTGAGTAGTTCTTGAATATGGAGATGTGTCTTGTTCTTAAAAATAGGAGGAAAATTTTGGGGTATAATAGTCCATTTGCAAACAAAAACAACATTAACCCCAAAAAATGGTTAAGTTATTTCACAAAACTCATATATTAAAGAACTTACCCCAACATTCCTATGCTTCCAGAATTTCCTATTACAATTTTTTACGGTGTTAACAACCCACATCTTCATCGGACAAAAACATCTGCAGCTAGGAACCTTTGATTGCTCGTACTGTTGATTCTATATTTTTAGGATTGGCTTTATATTTGGTAAAACTAATATAGCAGCAATAGGTTAAATATGATTTATAACTTGTAAGGAGAAACCAAGTTGAAATTCTATTTAATGAAGAAACATGTTGTGTTGAAGTGTTTAAACATCTGGAGCAACATGTCGAAGAAGATGTCACGACATCGCGCCTGAGCTGAGAAATTGAAGTTTGTTACAGAAATAGAATATTTCTAGGATATTGTATAATCCTATGTGGTGCTATATTGACAGGTCAAGGAGACTTTGTAGGAGAATCTGTGGCAGAATTGTAATAACTTATTTGTTGTTACTTGGAGCATAAATTATGAATATATATTCTCATGGAGATATATTAGGCAGATTCTTTTGAAGACCTATTCTTGTGGAGAATATCTTGGAGCAATTTTAGCAGGATGTTTGTTATGATTTGAAGACTCAAATCTAGTTGAGTAATAGGTTATAAATAGCAGCTTTGTAACCTAGGTTCTGTACCAGTCGTGGTTTATTATAATGTAGTTTTTAAGGTTGAGTCTGTAGAGTGAACCTCCCAGATTATGGGAAAGGTCACCATGTGTACACCTCGAAGCCTATAGGTAAGAGGGTGTTATGTTCTTGGAGGAAACTGTGAAGTAACTCCAAGGTGTGTCCTAAGTTAGAAGCATATTGCTTTTAGTCTTAGATAGTTTGTGATAGAAGTGTGGCTTCTACTTTTCAGGTGTTGAAGAGTTATTGGAAATCAAGATGTTGATGCAGTGACTGAGATGTTGACTACTAGACATCACTGCAGTGATTAGAATTGGAATGGGATATTCCATATCTAAGTGAGGTATCTTAGATAGAAGGGAAATTGGTTAGTGATTAGGTAGTCAAAGGTTGTTACCTGTAAACCGGAGGTTGTTTACATAAAATAATACTACTGATAGTGGACTTCATTCCTGGCTTGGTATGCCCCCAGATGTAGGTTGGTTTGAACCAAACTGGGTGAACAATTCTGTGTGTTGTTTATTGTTTCCTGCACTACTATTTTTAATTCTGCCTTGATGTGTTAGTTTTAATGTCAGATCAGATGTCTCGACATCATTATATAACATCTGAGTCTGCTGTCACCAGAATTTCACGTACGAATTGCAGCTTCCAACACTCTTGCTATCATCCATTTGAATGCAATTAGGGTTACAATAATCAATTTTGAGGAACAAATTGGGGGAAGAAACGATAGAATAGACATAATAGATGAAGAAGACGGTAGGGAAAAAAGAATTGGAAGAGAAGGTAGGGAAATATGAAATGAGGACATGAAGAGAATAAACCCTAGAAATTGAAGGAATTAATTTATGACCTTTATTATAGTGACCAGCCCAACATGGAAACACTTATCCAGTCATCAAATATATTATGGCCACGTATGCACAACAAATGGAATCTTAGACTGAAAGGTTTTTTGTTATGGAATCTATTATTTTTTAGGAGCGAAAAGATTTTTTTTAAAAGGGGGGTAAATTAAATCTCGCTACTATTGCAGGGGGAGTAAAAGGTATTTAACCTTATTTTAAACGTTGAATTTGAAAAAAAACCAGGTGAATTCGTAAGTGCACTTACGAAACAACCTGAAAGGTGAATTCATAAGTGCACTTGTGAAACTTTCTCTGAATGTGTTAAAAGATGTTTAAAAATACAATGGTTTTCACTATATGTCGCATTATATTTTCGTTTTCAGAAATTCAAATAAGTCGCATTCTATTTTCACAAACCAACTAATATATTACTATATGATAGAAAAAAATAGTCATAAATATGAAATTACATAAATTGTTCCGAAAGTAAGTATGATCAAATTATTACAAAATCAAAGAGAAAAACATAAGACTATTGTGTATGTCTGATCCTAATCCCCTGCGCCCTCCTCTGCTTGTGGTACTCCGCTGCACGGTCTGCCTCAGTGACGATCTTCTTCATCACGACAACCACCTCAGGACCACCCCTATTGATAATACCTAAATCCAATGCCTCCCTTCCAAGTTGGAGGATACGCTGACAAATGGGCACTAGATCAACCACATGGTCATCCTGGGCCTGCTCGTTCTCCAAGAGCTTCTCATGTGCTGGTCTTGGTGGACACCCAGGAGCATCCAATGTCATGATATGTTGTGACACTCTAAAGAACCATGTCATGTAACCCTCTGCATAATGTCACATCTAGGATGCCCACATAATCTGATACTCCTCTGGCACCACATGATTCTTCCAATCATGGAAGACGTCATCGAGATCTCGCCATGTCATGGTGTTGGGAGCAACCTGAAAAGGAGATCTAGGTATGATATGCACAAAGCCAAACTGGCAGATACACCGCTCGGGAAGATACATGACCATCATATTCGACCCACAAGCTAGCCACCCAAAGTATAATGAGATGGGATCGAATGACATAACCTCCTCGTAGTCCACAAATGGCGTCCAGTTAATATCATCATGGGCAGTACGATCAAGGAACATCCAGTAAGGAAGCACATTTTGGTTGTCGTTGTTTAGAATAAACTTGGCAGCCCTTGGCATGACGACCTCGTAGTCGCGATCTTCCTTGTAACCATGGATGCAGTGAAAATATGATATTATCAAGCGATGCATCAACAAAACATAATGTGTAAGTACAAATAAATTAAAACCAATTAAAATTAATAGTTAATATAAAAAGGTACCATAAGGAGTGTGCATGAGCCAGTGAGCGCCCTTGCCCTCCATCTGGAAGCTTTATTCAGCTTCTGGTAGAGGTAGGTCAAAACAACGACACCTCAGTTCCACTCACGAACTGTAGTCAGGTCCATACAATATCTCATGTAGGTCACATTGGTGTAATGGCCACTAGTGCCCACAAAGACGGACGTTCCTACCAAGTACATCAATAAACACCGGACAACACAACCATGGTGAAATCGAACAAAAACATCCTCGTCCACAGGCTCCCCATCTGCACATGCAGACCTTTTTGTAGTTATTGTTGCAGCAAGGTGATCCTCATATATCTCCTTTAGGTAGGAGAATCTCACGTGCGCCCCGTTTGTGGAGTCGCAGTCCGCAACATCCCTTTTCGCATCATCCCCAAGATACTTAACCATCCATTCAACCGCCTTAACTATAGATATCTTGATATGGTTAAGTAACCTACCTCTGATAGGTAGTTGGAGCAAGCATGCTACATTGTCGAGAGTGATGGTCAACTCCCTAACTGAAAAGTGGAAAGATGACGTCTCCTTATGCCACCTCTCACCAAAAGCACGCTGCATGTCGGTGCTTATAATATAATAACTCGTACCACATAATCCGGAAATACCGAAATCGATGATAGCATTATGGAACCAATGAGCCTTAGGAATAAAAAGGTCAAAAATATTGCGGGAACGATTTACATGCTTTAATGCATTCCTTTCCTGAAACAAATGAATTCAACGAAAATAAGTCAAGATGAACCGTATTTTTGAATAAAAATTATAATATGAAATAACTCATATGGAACCAAAAAAATACCTGCCCATCCCAGACATAATGAGCAACATGATCCTGATAATATATGAGGAGAGATGTGTCATATGGCCCTCCTGGATAACCATCCTCCACCTCCGTAGGTTCCTCATCATTGTCATCCGGAACCTCAACATTTTTGGCCTCCTCCACCTAAACATCTTGGGCCTCCTCCGGTACCGCCTCCTCCGATACCTACTCATCAGGTATCTCTCCATGTGCACTTGAGGTAGACGCCTCATGCAGACGACTCCTCCGTGGCACTTAAGAAGAAGAAGTTATTTCTAACTGCTCCCTTTGTACCCGATCCCATGAACGAGGTCGGTTAACCTGCTGTTGTTGGCGCTCTCTGTGACACCCCAAATTAATTCAAGTATTAAATAATTAGGACTTTAATTATTAATTTAATTAAAGGCTTAATTAATAATATTTTGGATTAAATGGATTAATTAATTATTTAATTAAAAGGAAGGTTGGGGGTGTGAGGTTTAATTGGAGGTGTGTGGAGTAAAAAGCTCTACTAAATAATAACTAATTTATTTCCATTATTTGGCAACAATAAAAGGAATATAAAAAGGAATATAAAAAGGAAAAGAAGGTTATTTGGAAAAGTCACCGTACGTGAAATTGGAGAAGAGAAGAGAAAAGAGGAAAAAGCCAAACACCGGGAAATTCGAAGAATCATCGCGAGGTAAGGGGTGATTTCATTCAGTTATGATGCCTTATGGGTTTTGGGATACAATTGAATAGTTGGGTATGTTAGGAAACTTGAATTGGAGAATTTAGGTTTGTAGGATTATCCCTAATTGTGTCGGACTATAGGAATTGGAACCGTTAGTGTGTTAAATAATTAATAGGAATGGAGAAATTATGATACATGTTGTTGTGTTGATGTGTACTGGTTGTATTTTGGTGTTCCTAATGCTTAATTCGTATGGGAATGAAAAGGAATGAATTGGGATACATGATGTTGTCAGAAACTGGGATTTTGGGTACTGCAGGTCGCAGGAACCGGTTCTCATGTGGGAGGAACCGGGTTCCTGGTACAAAATGGCAGGGGGAAGAAATCTGGGTTTCTAGGAACCGGTTACTCCTGGGGAGGAACCGGGTTCCCAGTTCAAATTTTCAAAAGAAAACCATTTTTCAACGTGGGAACCGGTTCCCAGTATAGGTGATCCGGGTTCCCCATACAAATTTCCAGGGGGCGTGTTTTTGAAAAAATGGGAACTGGTTCTCTGTGGAGGAACCGTTACCGTGTTGAACTTCAAAATACTTAAAACTTTAAAATTCATATTTTCCAAACCGTAACTCGAATCGAAGATTTTTTAAATTAAAAATACTAGCTTATAAAATGAGAAAAATATTATTTTATGGAAATTATTTTAAAAAGAGTCGAACCCCCGATTTTTGAAAACTTTGGTTGTTTAAGGACGATGGAGAATGAGTTGTAAATTGTTCTGATTTAGTGAATAAGAACTAATACTTTTATGTTATGCCTGCTATTCATTATGATTGAGTTGTTACCATGTGATATATTGGTGTTGGTATTATGTGGAATTATGTTGTGATCATATTCCGTTGATTTGATGTTGCATGCTTTTATGGTGCATGCATAAGCATTGTTATTGGTTCATTCCCATTGTGCGGAAGTGAGCTTGCAGGGCCAATAAACTTACCAAATGTGTAGAGGTAGTGAGGCTAGATTCTTGACCCAATGGTTATGAGCGAATCATTGATTGACGTTGTTTCCGAGTGTAATGGAACATGGTGTGGACTTGGTTCACGTTTGGTACCACATGCATAGAGTCTGCATTGCATATGGGATTGTAACATGCTAGGATGGTTTCCAGTGTTGCAATTTCCATTGATTGTTTTATTTGCATAATGAATTTGTGTGCAATGTAATTGTGAACTGTACTATGATTATGTTATTGATAGTGGACTAACGTATTGAATTGTTCCGTTGTATTTAAAAACGTATAATGCATTTTATATTGGATAGAGATCTCACCCTTACTTTAATGATTTCAGATTTGAAGTGATTAGCTGCTTTGGAATTGGTGAGGACAGCTTCTAGAGTTGTGTTACTTAGTTAATCCGCGTGTCAGTGTCATGCTCTGGTAGTTGTAACACTGGGGAACGTTTGATTGGGAATTCTTTATGGATTTTAACTGATGGTTTTGGTTTATGTCCTAGAACAATTATGGATTGATGTATCCCGGATTTTATGTTATATTTCCGCTGTTTAAACATAACTTTTAGTTTGTTCTATTCAATGAGTTCTTCAGTGAAAAGCATGATAACTATTTTGGTTATATTTTGAATTATTAAAATTGTGACGCCTCTTGTCATGTGTTTTAAACTCTGATAAATTATATAAATCGCAGGTAAATTAGAAGGGGTGTTACAATAGTGGTATCAGAGCATAGTCGGTCGTGTGACCAATGAGTCTGAAGTATCTCGGATGAAGCAAACACTCACATTCACCAACATGGGTTTACACCAGAATATTAGAATTGGAATTTCCATGGATAGATAATCCCTCACATCAATGATAACGACAACGATGATATAGATGTGGTTGCGCCTTGCAGTAGTAGTCAAAAGTGGAGTTATGAACATGTTCATAGATATCAAGACATGGTGTTTCATGCTGCCGATTTTAATCATGAGCAACATTTTGTACAACATGAAGAGGAACCTCCAAACATGGAAGCACAAAATATTTATGACATGTTGAATTCAACTCAGCAACCACAGTGGTCGGGATGTAAAAATACATCAGAGTTATCTGCTGCTATTAAGTTGTTGAGTTTAAAATCTAAACTTAACATGTCACAAGCATGTTTCGATGACATGGTGAAGTTTATGAAGGAATCAAGTCACCTAGAGAATGTAATTCCCTCTAACTTTAGGGAAACAAAAAAACTTGCAGCTGGATTCGGTTTATCGAGGATAAAGATAGATTGTTGCATTGGTGGATGTATGTTGTATTACAAAGAAGACATCAATTTGAAGGAGTGCAATTTTGTAATGAGCCTCAATATAAAACATGTATTTTGCGTAAGCATAAGTGAAACTCTAAAGATGTTTCTCGTAAGAGATTGCATTATTTGCCTTTAATCTCCCGCCTTCAAAGATTGTATGCTTCGGCGAGATCTGCAGACCATATAATGTGGCACTATGAAAATCATAGGGAAGAAGGCGTGTTGTGTCATCCTTCATATAGGGAGGCTTGGAAACACTTTGACCAAGTATATCCTGCATTTGCTTCAGAACCTCGGAATGTTAGACTTGGTCTATGTGCTGATGGCTTCACCCCTTTTAGCCAATCTGCAAAACCATATTCTTGTTGGCCAATAATTGTCACACCATATAACCTACCTCCTGAACTATGTATGATGATGCCTTATATGTTCTTGACCTTGATCATTCCAGATCCAGACAATCCAAAAGGTAAAATTAATGTGTATTTGCAACCGCTGATAGATGAATTGCAACAATTGTGGAATGATGGTGTTGTAACGTATAATGCATCAAAGAGGCAAAATTTTCAATTGAGAGTTGCACTAATGTGGACAATAAATGATTTTCCTGCCTATGGGATGTTGTCGGGGTGGAGTACTGCAAGAATATTTGCTTGTCCTCTATGCAAGGGAAGTTTAAAATCTTTATCATTAAAAAAGGAAGGAAAAAAAAAAGAGATCTTGGTTAGATTGCCACCGTCGATTTTTACCTCACGATCACGCTTTTAGAGAAATAAGGTTGTGTTTTACAAAAATAGAATTGAGACAAGGGAGCCTCCTCCAAGGTTAAGTGGTGAACAAGTGTGGGAAAAGGTTTGTGAGCTTCTTAAGGCAACTAATACGAGAAAATGCATTGTTGCTGGCCGTGGAGTTTCACATAATTGGACCAAAAGAAGCATATTTTGGGATTTGCCTTACTGGAGACACAACTTATTGAGGCACAATCTTGATGTTATGCATATAGAGAAGAATGTATTTGAAAATGTTTTTCATATTGTTATGGACAACAAAGAGAAAACTATGGACAACGAAAACGCAAGGTTGGACTTGGAAAAATATTGTCATAGAAAAGAGTTATTGCTGGAAAAAAAAGCCTAATGGAAACTATATGAAACCGAAAGCCAAATATTGTTTGACGAATGAAAAATAATTAATGTGTGCAAATGGGTGAAAGGATTGAAGATGCTTGATGCTTATGCTTCTAATTTGGGTAGATGTATAGATTCAAAGCAAAAAAATCTCTCTAGTATGAAAAACCATGATTACCATATTTTTATAGAATGTCTACTTCCAATAGCTTTTAATGCTCTCCCCGAACCGATATGGAAGACCTTAACTGAGCTTAGTCAATTTTTTAGAGACTTGTATTCAAATGTGTTAAGAGAAGATCTCTTATTACAAATGGAAAAAAAACATTCCTATGATATTATGTAAGATGGAGCGTATATTTCCACCCACATTGTTTGACTCTATGGAGCACTTGCCAATTCATTTAGTTGATGAAACTAAGATGGGCAGACCAGTTCAATATCGTTGGATGTATCCGTTTGAAATATTTTTAAATAAAATTAAAAAAAACGTAAAAAAAACAAAAGAAGTGTGGAAGGGTGTATTTGTGAATCATATTTGGTGCAAGAGACATCTTATTTCAGTTCCCATTATTTTCTGCCTCCTACTCAATACTCAAGTACTATTGGCATAAACAAGGGGATTCATAAAGACCACATTCAACCAACTTTGTCAATCTTTGAACATTGAAATGGCCAAACAGCGGTAAAATACTGTGAAAGGTGGCTCGAGGATAGAGAAATGGCAGCTTCCCAACTACACGTTCTCTTAAATTGCAAAGAGGTTAAGCCATTTATTGAGTAAGCATTGAGAAATAATAAATATATCTATATTTATTCAACTAATATCGACACTAATTTTTAACAATATCTTATGTAGTATGTATGTCCAAAGTTTGAAAAGTATGTATGGGGATCTCAATGACGATATTATTGACAAACAACTAGAAGATGACTTTCCACAGTGGTTTAAAGAATACGTACGTAAGCATATTTTTATTGTGTTATATTCTAGGATATTTGGGTTAGAACAAAGATGTGTAATTTTATTCTAAACTAAGATATATTAATTTATTTATTTGACTAGGTGACGATGAATCACAAACTTAGGGGACAAAATTCTGACTTGTATGATTTGGCAAGGGGGCCTTTGAGACTAATGAAATCTTGGCCTATTTATTTTTCAAATGGATACAAATTCCACACAACTTATTGGGGTGAAGTAAAAACAACATATAACAGTGAGGTGTGTGTTAGTGGAATAGGACAAGACGAATCCTATAATGACTATTATGGCGTTATTACAGAGATTCTAGAATTTGAATGGCCAAGTCAAACAACAAAAAAGTTGGTTTTATTTTACTGTGATTGGTTTGACCCTTTAAGACATGGCATGTGAATACATCGTCAGTATAAGATTGTAGAAGTTCATAAGGGTAGAAAATATAGTAAATTTGATCCTTTTATTTTCCCAAAAGTTGTAACTCAAGTTTATTATTCACCTTATCTTGGGCGCCCAAGAGATAAGGTTGATTGGTTGGTAGTTATAAAGACAAAGCCAAGAGGGGTTGTTGATGATATGCATACATTAGAGGTTGCTTTTCAAGTGCAAGTCACGAGTTAATGCAACAATTGAAGATGACCCAATTGATCACCTACAAGATGATGAAGTTGATGGTGAAGAGGTTAGTTTCCCAATGATGCAAGAAAATGAAGATGATTTCAATGACGACGGTGACGATAATGATTAATGTATATCAACTAGGACAAAATCAGAAACGGAAACTCTATCAGTGTTCACTCTTACTTAAAACTCTCTCAACAGTTTTTGTTTAGATTACAATTTATAAAACTGATCTATATTTATAGGCATGGTTTGCAGGATTTTTCTCTTATTCCTTTTGTTATTATATTGCACTTCGTAGAAATTAATGATTTATATATTTTGATTTTTTGTTGGGTGCTGAAGAGTGAAAAACTAGTACTGAATTGTGACACTTTTATGCTATTAACTTATAAACTAGCTACCATAACCCATCTTATCATAATTTCTTTGTGAGTTATGTTTTTATTTTTCTTGATACAATCTTTGCAATATTTTACTTACTATAACTGTGTCAGATTAATATGAAAAATGGGTCGTTACTTCATTATATTTTTCACATTCATAGACTATTTCTACATTTTGCATATGAGAGGTGTACATGTGAGTTTAAAATATAGTACTTATTTTCATCTCATGATACAGGGACAGAGAAACAAACTTTGTGAAATTGGCATGAGTATATGTGAGTTTAAAATATTGTTAAGTTATCATGCATCTCATGATACTTAATTTGTAAGGTGAAGTAATTACAAACTATGTAGTGAGGTTAATATTATAAACTGTCAATTTTTTACATGTCACATATATGTATTTGTCCCATTTAGTTACAAGGTGTGTATGAGTTGGTAAAACAACTCTCATTATGCAATTGATTGGTAAACCACTATGCGTGTGGACTTTTGTAGTGTACTTGTGATGAAAATGTTTTTTTACACTGAAATAAAAAATCTTCTAACCAATTATCTGAATAGTTTTGCAAAATGTAATGCAGAGGAAGCATGAACTAGAATAGCCACAACAACTTGAAAAACCATTCTTGTATTCTGTGCTTGCATTCTCTATAGAAAAGCAGCTGTGGCTTGTGAAAACTATGTTCTTTTTGTGTACTCTTGTTGTCAATATTTTATTTTGCAAAAAAAAAGGTGTAAGTTTGCTTTTATCACATCCTTTTTTTGTTTGCCTGTTGCAGAATTGATAATTAGAAATGCGAGCACATACTATAGTATCTGCGAGAGAAGGTAAAACCTTCGTCGGCAGGTGCTTGAGAAGCTTCTATTTTATCTCTCCATACTTTGCACTATTGTTCTTGTCATTAGCTCAAAAAAAAGTGAATGGAGTATATATTGTAACTTAAACAAACCAGTTAGACTCGCCCTTGTCGCAACTTACTAGGAACAGATAATTCAAATTATTGAGTATTGAATCTGAAATGTGCTCTGCACATTCTTTATCTTTTTATTGAGAAGTGTAAAGACAATGCAATTACAAGAGAGAGAGGCACAGTATTTATATGTGCATACATAACACGTCACACTGCTATCTAAAGGAACTAAACTAACTGAATACAAAATACAGTTTTTAAGCTACATACACATATACAATGTGTTATATCTAATACTCCCCCACAAGATCATAGTGGTGAGACTTGCACAACTTTGAGCTTGTTCCTGAGATCCTGAAAAGAAGCGGATAGTGGCTTTGTCATAACATCGCGATTTGTGCTGGCTGTACATGTTGTATTTTCAGTTTGTTGGACATTACTCTTTCTCTTACAAAGTGTATATCAAGCTCCACATGTTTTGTTCTAGCATGGAGAATGGGATTATGGGAAAGGAGTACAGCACTCAAATTATCACAAAGTAGAGTAGGTGACATGTATGGAACCTTTAATTCAGAAAGCAAAGACTCTAACCACAAAAGTTCAGAAGTGGTATGTGCAAGAGCCCTATATTCAGCCTCAGCACTGGACTTTGCTACCAGGGACTGTTTTTTGGAGCTCCAAGAGATTAGATTAGGTCCTATGAATATGCACGTGCCAGAGGTGGACCTCCTATCATCAGGATCATTGGCCCAGTCAGAGTCACTATATGCTCTCAAAGATAAAGCTTGGCTTGGATTGGTGGGAGATAGGAGCAGACCAAATGTTGAAGTACCACTGAGATATCTGAGTATCCTCTTAACAAGACACCAATGACTATCAAGGGGACTGGCCATGAATTGGCAGACTTTGTTAACACTGAAGGAAATTTCTTGGTCTGGTCAATGTGACATACTGAAGAGCACCCACTACAGACCTGTATAGTGTAGGATCTTGCATGACATCTGCCATACCCTGGGTTTGCAGTGACTCAACATAGGAGAGTGAACACCATTAGCTTCTTCCATATTTACCCGTGATGTAAGATCTTTGATATATTTTGTCGTGTCGTAACAAGGATCCATTGGACCGACTTCACTTCTAATCCAAGGAAGTACTCGTGTTTGCCTAATTTTAGAGCAAATTGTTGATGTAGCTTAGTAATCAATTGATGAATAAGTGTAGAGGAAGAGCCTGTGATTAGTATATCATCAACATACACTAAAGCATATAAAACAATTCCTTGATGACTGTAGGTAAATAAAGAATGGTCACACTTACTGGCTGTAAAGCCAAAATGGAAGAGAGCTTGATTTAGTTTTTCATACCAGGACCTTGGAGCTTGTTTGAGGCCATATAAAGCTTTATTTAGTTTGCATACAAGAGCTTTATTGGAGTGTTCAAAACCTGGTGGCTGCTGCATATAGACTTCTTCATGGAGTGATCCATTTAGAAAGGCATTGTTTATATCTATTTGTTTGATCTCCCATTTGTAGGTCAGAGCCAGAGTGATAATGACTTTGATTGTGGCTGGCTTAACTACTGGGGAGAAAGTCTCATGGAAGTCAAAGCCATACTGTTGATGAAAGCCTTTGGCTACAAGTCGGGCTTTGTACTTATTGAGACTTCCATCAGAATTTTCTTTGATTTTGAATACCCACCTACACCCTATGGACTTTCTGTGAGGTGGTAAGGTAGTAAGTGTCCATGTGTTGTTGGCCACAAGAGCCTCATATTCTTGTCTCATGGCTTCAAGCCATTTTGGTTGGGCTAGAGCCTGCTTGACTGTAGCAGGTTCAGTGAAAGCAAGATAGGCTTTAGGTTTAGCATTGCCTGTTTTACCTCTGGTAAGCATGGCATGTTGGTTAACCACCAAATTGGTGGGAGGTTGTTGGTCATGAAAGGAGGCTGACAGAGATGTATCTGTTTGTGTATGAGGAACAGATATAGATGAGGAGTTAGGGATGTTGAAGTTTGATTGAGTGTTAGGTGAGATATTTGACAAAGGGGGTGGAAGATTTGTGGACTCATGTTGTAGAGAGGAAGGAGTACCTTCAGACTCATTATGAACAGAGATGTCTATAGACCCTGTGGACAATGGAGTTAGTTGTTGGGTACTGGGGGGACTCTGAGCATGATGTATAGACTGATTAGTCTGAGCTGGCATAGCAGAACTGTGTCCTGTAACAGCTGTGGGTGTAGTAGGTACCTCGAATACTTTGGTTTATGTGATGTCCTGCACAGTCCAGTGATAGAGAGAGGTATGGACTTAGAGGCCCATTGTACTGCTCTAAGGACTTTAAAAGCAGTGAAAGGAAAGTGAGTTTCATTAAAAACCACATCTTTTGACACATAAATTTTTCCTTCCTTACTTAGGCACTTAAAACCTTTGTGGTGAGGGGAGATACCTAGGTACACACATTCATCACTCCTAAGTTGCAGTTTGTTTTTGTTATAAGGTCTGATGTGTGGAAAATAGGAACAGCCGAAGGTTTTGAGACTGGTATAGTCAGGTAGTTTTCTGTATAGTGAGTGGTATGGAGATGTGAACTCAGGATATGTGGATGTGGGAAGTCTATTTATTAGGTACACAGAGGTAGAGAAGCTATGATCCCAATATTTGATAGGCAGATTAGCATGTGCTAGTAGTGTGAGGCCCATTTCAACAATAGTCCTATGTTTTCTCTCAACTGTCCCATTTTGATGGGAAGTGTAAGGACAAGTGAGCCTATGTATCATTCCTAACTCATTGAGATATTTGGTAATTGGGCGAAATTCTCCCCAAAATCGATTGAACAGCTTTAATTTTGGTGTTGAATTGAGTTTGGACATAAGTGATAAACTGTTTAAAGACACAGAGGGCTTCAGATTTTTGTTTTAGGAAATATATCCAAGTGTATTTAGTGTAAGTATCTACAAAGGCAATATAGTAGAAATATCCTTCACTTGAAGGATTAGGGGATGGTCCCCATAAATCTGTATGTATGAGCTCAAAAGGTTTGGTATAGACAGTTTGTGTCAAGGGAGCATAAATTCTATGAGACTTCCCTATACAACAAGAATTGCAGAAATCAATAGAATCTTTATTGCTTAATGAAATGTTACAAAGTTTGAGAACACTTTTAACAGCAACAGAATTAGCATGTCCTAGTCTAGAGTGCCACAAGGAAAATTTATTGGAACCTGTGTCTTGAGACTTGCTATGAGATTTATTGGCTTGAACACTAGCAGAGTTGACTGTAGGTTGTAAGGAGGGCTGGACCAGTGGATTTTGAAAGAAATACAATCCACTAGGATCAAGTGAGCCCTGTAGGAGCACTTGTCTAGATCCCTGAGATTTCACATAGCATTGGTCAGCATGGAACTCAAAAAATACACTGTTATCCTTGGCAAATTTAGACACTGAGATAAGATTACGGGATATGTTAGGTACATGTAACATGTTATTTAAAGAAAACACAGTATTAGGTAAAGTATTGGATTGAATCTTTGCTGAGCCTATGGATTTAATGGGTAGGCCTTGACCATTTCCTATTAGGACTTCATTAGAACCTATGTAGGGGCTATGGCTATGAAAGTAAGAGTTATGAGAGGTAATGTGGTGAGAGGCACCTGAGTCTGCAAACCAGGCTTGGGATTCAAGGTTTGCAGGGATGGTCAGATCATCTTGATGCGCCAGGAAAGCTGAAGCTTGAGTTGCAGATGTGCCTTGAGTTTTCTGCTCATCATTTGCCTGTTGTCCCTGAACAATACCATGAGATTTGACTGGAGCTGGTTCAAAATTTTCATCATATCTGTGCCAACACTCAACTACAGCATGTCCATACTTTCCACATAGTTGACAAGTTGGACGATTTCCTGAAGTGTAGGAGCCTCTGGCTCTGCCTCGTCCTCTGCCTCTGAAGGTGCTTCCTCGACCTCTGGTAGCTTGAGGATTCACTCTGGTGTTCTTGATAGTTTGATTTTCATTAGTGTGTGCTACATTGGCTGTAGCAGTTGTAAGAGAGAGTTCTTGACGATACTTGTCAAGCTGTGCTTCTTGCACATAGAGAAGTGCTTCAACATCATATAGTGTACGAGGGTCGATCTTGCCATACACCATCATAACAAAGGGATTATACTCTTCTGGCAAACCCTGCAAGATTGCATCAATTTGATCCCGTTCAAGAATGGGATCTCAATGGCGAAGTGAATCGATAGACGGATTCGCAGAACATATTCGAAATGGATCTTCGCTTTCTTGGTAATCTTTAGCTGATGAACCCTAGGCATTGAAATGCTTGTGAATGATCCCAAATCGATACGAATGTTTGCAAGATAGAACCCTGACCGAGATTGTCGATAGAAGCCATGTGAACAAAGATTGGTCTTGAACGATCCAAGATTCATACTCTGCACGGTGTTGGTGATGCGATCCTCATCGTCTTGAACATTGGTGGGGCGGTTTCACCACAAACTTGTGGAGTTGTGTGAAAGAATCCTCAACTCGCCGATTCCAAAGCGTAAAGTTGGTTTCTTGAAGCTTGATGGAGCTTTGGTCCGAACGCATTGCTCGGCGCGAACCGAGAAGAAGAGTGAAGATGTTGGGAGTTTGGATCTTCGTCACCATGGTTGAATCGTCTTGAAGAAGAAGACGATGCGAGTTTCTAAACTCGAGAAGAAGGTGAGCGAAAGCAAGAAAAGATCTAGGCGCGTGATACCATATTGAATCTGAAATGTGCTCTGCACATTCTTTATCTTTTTATTGAGAAGTGTAAAGACAATGCAATTACAAGAGAGAGAGGCACAGTATTTATATGTGCATACATAACACGTCACACTGCTATCTAAAGGAACTAAACTAACTGAATACAAAATACAGTTTTTAAGCTACATACACATATACAATGTGTTATATCTAATATTGAGTTTTTGTGAAAATTGATTCTGATAGGGCAGTTTACTTTTTTCCAGTTATGGCAACTGTAGAATAATGTGCTACTGTTTCAATATCAAATATATATTTTGTTTTGTTTTTGGGATGAATTCTGCTATGGCCTTATAACCACCAGGCAGTGTCTCATACAAATTATTTTGCATACTGACAGTGTCATTCTAAATAGTTTTTCAGTGGATTTTTTTTTATTTTTCTTTCTATATGACCTGACAAGTATAATATGTGAATCCTCTTTATCTGCACATCACTAATTATTGTGTTTTTGATTGTGTAGAGGTCAATTAATCTGTTGAAGATTTGGAATTCTTGCAAACAGTGCCGTCAAAAAAGTCCAAGAAGAAGAATTGTGGGAAAGGTTATATATCTACTCAACATGAAATCACCCAACTCAACTCACTCAACCCAAATCCGCTCAACCCCAATCTATTCCATATCTTATTCAACCTCAATTCACTCAATCTCAATTCACTCAACCTCAACACCAACCTATTCCTAATCTCATTCAACTCCCTCAATATTAAGCTCAAACTCAACCGCAACCCCAAACTATTCCACATTCAAGTCGGCCTCAACTAACCCAATATCATACACAATCCAACCTATTCCACATCCAAGTCAGCCTCAACTCACTCAACTCCGACCACAACCCTAACCTATTCCACATCCAATTCGACCTCAACCCACTCAACCCACTCAACCATCATCTAGATCTATATCCCAATCCCATCATTCTCAACCTCGTCCTCATCCCACCCAATCTCACCATTTACCAACTCAACCCCAACCCAATCAAACTCAACCTCGACCACTGTCTAAACCCACCCAATCTCCCACTCAACCTTCTCAACTTCAACCTAACCAACCTCAATCTCAACATAAATTTCGACCTATCCCTTCTCAACCTCAACCTAACCAACCTCAATCTCAACATCAATGTCAAACCATCCTTTCCCAACCTCAACCTAACCAACCTCAATATCAACATCAATCTGGAACCATCCATTCTCAACCACAATCTCAACATCAATCTTGACTTATCTTTTCTCAACCTCAACCTAATCAACCTCAATCTCAACCTATCCCTTCTCAACCTCAATCTCAACATCAATCTCGACCTATCCCTTCTCAACCTCAACCTAATCAACCACATTCTCAACATCCATCTCGAACCATCCCTTCTCAAATTATGGTCATTGAAGCCCCCATCTTCATCTAGCCATGTTAGTGGAGACACCGTTGGAAATAAAATCCCAATACTTCCCGAAGGTGATGGGTGGGTGTCTTACTCACATATAATAGGTAATACTCCCTTTAAATTTGTGCATATACGCTCAATTATAGGAAACTGAAAGTATTTTAACAGTGATATTTTCACTTTTACAGAGTTTATTACATATGAAATCACTTATAATGACTCTTATTTACATATTGATGATTAGATTATGTGTTTACATTCTAGCAACTTGATTTGGTTTGGAAGTAAATGCTTACTGTATTTTGCTTCCCTGTTCTAGCAAATAGAGCAACCTGGTAATTCATGTGTGGATAATGTATCTTAACTTTGTACGCAAGAGATTCTTAGTCATATGATATTTATTGTGTTTGCTTGTTATGGAAAAACACTAATTTGTTAGACTATAGTATGTAACCAAGCCATTCTATTTTAACTTGGTGATTTCAAGTACACACTTTTGTTAATATAGTTTCAAATTGTTTAATTATTTTCATAGACTATATTCAGCATGTTAATTAGGCTCATTAGGTATAACACAGTCTATTTAAAACGTTTTTTTTTCAGTTTTGATCTTCACAAACTAGTGGTTGCAGAAATTGCTCACATTATTCGTACTCATTTGGTTGAGGGAAAACCATCGTGAAAGAAATTATCATCTACTCAACGTGATTCTTTCTTTGACTTACTTCGGGTAATTAAATCTAAATACTGCCTAATATAATTCTGACTCCGAATGCAAGAGTTATTTGATTGAATAGTCATTGTGAAACACATATGTTGAGATTTGTAATAATTTGAGAAAATAGAATATTGTGATGCTAGGCTGGTATATAGTATAAGTTTGTGGAATTCGAGATTCCACTCCCATTTAATAATGTGAAACACGTGACTTGTTGAATAACTAGTTGCCTTAATAGAATAAAAAGACAAAAAAATATGGAATGAATATGATTATGTTGACAACTGTGTTTTTAGACAATTACTTACATTGATTATTTTGTTACAGAAAAAGTTTAGATGGCCACCAAAACATAAGGTTACGGTATGACGTAACTTTGAAAAAAGAGGTGCAGCTAAGATGTCCAAACTAATGCAAGAAGTTCACCAAAACTTAGATGACAAACTCGGCTGGATGAGAGACAATGTGTGGAAGCAGTTATTGGTACATTGGAATTCTTCCAAATTCAAAAAAGCATATCAAACAAATAAAAGGAATCAGTGTTCTATGGATGGTGCATCTCTTCACACTAGAGGATCTACTCCTCATCGTTTGCATTGGAAAACAACGGTATGCATTATAAGTTTTTCATTAAAGTTCTCAAATTAGTATCTATAATAAATGACATTGTTTCTTGTTTCTTTTATAATTTTAGAAAAAGGATAAGGGGGTGTAGATCCATCAATGACGGAGTTCTATTTTCGCATACATAGGAAAAAAGATCAAAGTTGGGTAGGAGTTCATGTTGAATCTGCATATGTGAGTACTTTATTTTGATTGAATTTTAAATCTGCACACAAGTCTTTTGAAATGTATCACTTTTATTCCTTATTATTTTTTAAATTTTCTTTTAGGATCAATTTGAACGGAAAATGTTGGAGATTTCTTCTCAAAATCCAACTATTCTGGGAGAGGATGAAGCTGATAGTCAACCAATTATTGGAATTCCACCAGATTTGAATATATGGGTAAAGTCGGTTGGAAAGAAGAAATGGAGGGTATTTGGTCTTGGAACCGCTTCCAAGACTTTGGTTTCAATATTAAATAAACCTTCAAGTGTTTCGAGTGACTCTCAAGAGGTTGATGCTTTGAGAAGTCAAGTCCATGCTTTAAATGCATCGTTGCAAAGACAAGAACAAGAGAAGTTTGAGATTAGGCAACAATTGCATCGACAAGAAAAAGAGATGATCGAAGCGAATAATAAAATTTTATTTTTAATTAATCATTTGGGATTTGTTGGGTAATCTTCTCATCCATCACAACCAACTGATGAAAGTGATCAATATAAAGATGGCGTCGAAGAACCATCTAATGAAAGTGATCAATATGAAGATGGCGTCGAAGAATCACATGAAGAAGACATTAGTAATTAATTATGTTTTTTAAGTTAGCGAGACAAATGAATTCTTTGAGTCACTTTTACTAATGCGACTATGTAAACACTTGTTACAAACTTTGTAGTTTATAAATTATTGTTCTATGAATTTGTTAAAATCAAAGCATTTAAAATTAAATTTTTATTTTTTGTAGTTTATAAATTGTTGTTATATGAATTTGTCTTCTTTAAAATCAAAGCATTTTAAATTAAATTTTTTATTTTTATATTATGGTTATTTTAATATATAATTTAAAATGATTTAAAAAAAATTGAGATAGAAATTTCCTGCGGATTTTCCTATGGAAATTATTATCCAGGAAAATATTAGTTGGGGACACTAAACTGCATGAAACGCTTTTCTTGTTGACATTTTGCTCAAATTCCACAGGAAATTCTGGTTTTTCTAGTGTACGGAATTGAATGGTATTGATACCACGATCATGAGAGAAGGGTCACAACTGAACTATGATCGTAGGGAAAACCAGATTGCACCAATAAATGAACAACAAATTGAAAGTGCTCTGAAATAAATTGGTGACCACAAGTCCCCCATGATTGATGGCTACATGGGGGTACTGCTTCAAGAAAGCTTGGAATGTCATGAAAACATATGTCTTAAAGGTTGTGCATGATATTTTTAAAAGGGAAGGTTATACAAGGCGACCAACTACACTTTGGTAACCTTGATCCTTAAAAGTAAAAAGGGAAAAATGATCAAGGGGTATCCTCCTATAGCGTGTTGCAACACCATATACAAGATCATATCAAAAGTCGTGACAGAGAGATTAGGGAAAGTGTTGACAAGTATTGTAGGCCAAAACCAAGCTACATTTATGGTCATATTATCCATAGCCACATGTTGCTGACATACGAGTTAATCAAGGGGTATAGCAGAAAAGGGGCACTTATATGCTTAATGCAAATGGACATTCAAAAGGCGTACGATACCATTTATTAGGGGTGTTGAACTGTGTTCTCAATGAAGTGGAGTTTCCAAAATAATTCATAAATTGGTTTATATTATTTGTGTCCATAATATCCTATAGATTCAACATCAATGGGAATTACATGAACATTATGGAAATTAAATATGGATTGAGACAAGGGGATCCTCTCTTCCTAAACTTATTTATCATCATGATGAAATATCTTAACAAAAGCTTTAAAAGAATGCAACCAAACCATAACTTCAATTTCCATGTGAAATGCAAGTGGAATGTATCGCTTTTATTGAATTTAATTCCTTAATATTTTTTTAATTTTCTTTTAGGATCAATTTGAACGGAAAATGTTGAGATTTCTTCTCAAAATCCAACTATTCTGGGAGAGGATGAAGCTGATAGTCAACCAATTATTGGAATTCCTCCTTATTTGAATATATGGATAGAGTCAGTTGGAAAGAAGAAAGGGAGGGTATTTGGTCTTGGAACTGCTTCCAAGACTCTGGTTTCATTATAAAATAAACCTTTAAGTGTTTTGAGTGGCTCTCAAGAGGTTGATGTTTTGAGAAGTCAAGTCCATGTTTTAAATGCATCGTTGCAAAGACAAGAACAAGAGACGTTTGAGATGAGGCAACAATTGCATCGACAAGAAAAGAGATGATCAAAGTGAATAATAAAATTTCATTTTTAATTAATCATTTGGGATTTGTTGGGTCATCTTCTCATCCACCACAACCAACTAATGAAAGTGATCAATATGAAGATGGCATCGAAAAACTATCTAATGAAAGTGATAAATATAAAGATGGCGTCGAAGAATCACATGAAGAAGACATTAGTAATGAATTATGATTTTTAAGTTAGATAGACAAATGAATTCTTTGAGTCATTTTTACTAATGTGACTATGTAAGAACTTGTTACAAACTTTGTAGTTTATAAATTGTTGTTCTATGAATTTGTTTTATTTAAAATTAAATTTTTATTTTTTGTATTTTATAAATTGTTGTTCAATGAATTTGTCTTCTTTAAAATCAAAGCATTTTAAATTAAATTTTTATTTTTATATTATGGTTATTTTAATATATAATTTAAAACGATTTAAAAAATATTGAGTATTTCCTGCGGATTTACCTGCGGTTTATTTCCTATGGATTTTCCTGTGGAAATTATTACCCATGAAGTTATTAGTCGGGGACACTAAACTTGCTCAAATTCTGTAGGAAATTCCGATTTTTCTAGTAGTGTATGGAATTGAATGGTATTGATACCACGACCATGAGAAAAGGGTCACAACTGAACTATGATCGTAGGGAAAACCTGATTGCACCAATAAATGACCAAGAGATTAAAAGTTCTCTTAAATAAATTGGCGACCACAAGTCCCCTATGATTGATGGCTACAGGGGGTACTTCTTCAATAAAGCTTAGAATGTCGTGAAAACAAATGTCTTAAAGGTTGTGCATGATATTTTTAACAGGAAAGGTTATACAAGGCGACCAACTACACTTTGGTAACCTTGATCCCTAAAAGTAAAAAGGAAAAAATGATCAAGGGGTATCCTCCTATAGCTTGTTGCAACACCATATACAAGATCATATCAAAAGTCGTGACAAATAGCCACATACGAGTTAATCAAGGGGTATAGCAGAAAAGGGGCAATTATATGCTTAATGCAAATGGACATTCAAAAGGCGTATGATACCATTTATTAGGGGTGTTGAATTGTGTTCTCAATAAAGTGGGGTTTCCAAAATAATTCACAAATTAGGTTATATTAGTTGTGTCCATAATGTCCTATAGATTCAACATCAATGGAAATTACACGAACATTATGAAAGTTAAATATGGATTGATACAAGGGAATCCTCTCTTCCTTCACATGTTTGTCATCATAATGAAATATTTTAACAGAAGCTTTAAAAAAATGCAACCAAACCATAACTTCAATTTCCATGTGAAATGCGAGAAATTGGCCTTCTATGATAGAATGGCTCGTCCGCAGGCGGTTGTCATTTGTGGATTGCATGTAATGATAGGTTCGCTACTCAAGTGAGGCTGCAAGAATATGGGTTTGTGAACGTAAAAAAAAAGTTCTTTATGTCATGATGATGAATTCCAACATCATTTTCTATGTAATTGCTAAGAGACCCGTGGAATTTCGATGAAAGCATTACAATGGATTCAAGTGCAGCACACACCCCTTGGCTTGACACATGAAGTTGAGTAGATCCTGCATCAAACTAAAGGCAAAGGTAGTCATGCCAAGATCCTAAAGTTGGCCTTTGAAGGGAGTGTTTTTGAGATTCGGTGCTACATAAATGACATGAATTTTGGTAATGACGTACATAACAAGAAAAATGGAGACAAATAATATCAAATAAGAAATTCAAATAATATCACTTTTGCATGTAAGCTCCAAATAAAGTTAATATGATTCATTTGATCTCAAGTAACATACTAATAGAAAAGAATATGTTAAAAATAAGAGAATTTCTTAAGCCACCATACGGTGGCTAATTAAACCCTATGTATTTTTTATAATGCTCATCTAAAATCGAAAATATATTATTGTTGCGCACTATTTTTTAAAATATTTGTGTTAAAATCGGATGTATATTTCTGATTTCAAATCGGAAGTATATTTTCGATTCTGCGCATGACAGTAATATAAATATGTTCTAAGTATACAAAACAGAAATTTTGAACAAAAGCAATAATTGGAGAAATTATACAACTCATAAATTGAACAAAAGGTCAAAAATGTTATCCAAAATACATATCAATATAATTCAAGTAATGTTATCCAAGTAATACGAATAGTTATACAAAAGATGATATAATACAAGACAAAAAAACAAAAATCAAAATACAAGTGCATCATCAGCATAATCTACTGGGTATGGCGGATGATGAGTCGGCATGTCACCCTTGAGGCGTCCCTCCGCTGCCTCTTGTATGACAGGTCGCCCCGAGCCTCCGCCATGATGGCCCCCAAAACACCTCTAACATGGGATCCGTCAGAAAAGAGCCCTCTGTGAATGTCATCTCGTGCAAGCTCCATGATATAGAGACACCTAGGAAGCACGTCATGAGCGTGATCCCTCCTTGACTGCTCCTCCTCTAAGATCTCCTGATAAACTGGCATCGATGGGTTCCCTAGAGCATCTTCTGTCATGTATGCATAGTACACCCTGAAGAACCATATCATGTAATCGTACTCGTAACTCTAGTCGTCTAGAGCCACGGTACTCCTGGTCTCATCAGGTACAAGATGATTCTCATAATCATCAAATAGAGCATTCATTTCCCTCATCTTCACTATCAGAGGAGCACATACAGCAGGATCCCGAGGAATGGTCTGGGTAAACCCAAACTGACGCATCACCCGCTGAGGCATATAAGGAGCAGTCTTGCGAGTTCTGTAAGCTAACCAACCTGTAAATATTGAAACCTCATCAAACGGTATCGTCTCATGGTGGTCGATGTAGGAACTAAAGTGAATCTCCTCATGCACTAGTCGGTCCAGGTAAAACTGAAACGGTTGTATCGCCTGGTTCCATCTAAGCGACTCGTATGCACATGCACGTGACATATCTTCAGTATAACTCGGAGCAAGTGACTATTTTGAGATGCGGGGGAAGTCTTGTATGATCCATCCTTGAAATAACAAAATTAAATTGTTAATTTCAGAATCAGAATAATTAACAAAGGCCATTAAGAGAGAATTTATAGCGTCATGAGTGACATGCTGCCGATCATCTGCCTCGTCTTCCACTTAATCCCCCTCATCCAACTTGCTATACAAGTAAACCAAGCCGGCAGCCCTCCAGTTCCATCCACTGATTGTCTCAAAATCAGCAAAGTACCTAAGGTACATGATGTCGGTGTCAGTGGCACTGGTGTCCATAAAGATTTGTGTGCCAACAAGATACAAGAGGTATGCTCTCATGGCATACCCCCTGTAAAGGGTTACCTACTCGACATCACCAGCAGCTCTTGAGAACGCGCAAGCTCATACCTAAAAACATCCTCCAGGTAGCTATACCTCATGTGGCAACCACGTGTCTTATCAACCTCTTCCAGAGTGCTATCAATGGTAACTTCCAGACTCAACCAACAAAGTTATGGCCTCCTCTTCATCCATCTTTTGATGATTCAAGAAAGCCCCTATAATCGATAAATGAAGTCGACACGCAACGTCGTCGAGTGTGATCGTCATCTCACCATGTGGTAGATGAAATGACGACGTCTCGTGGTGCCACCTCTCAACAAAAGTGTTGATTGTACCCTAGTTGACCATGCTATATTTATAGAGGGTCAAATCTTTCAATCCTGTAAGACGTAGAAGCTCATCAAACCATGGCTCAGGAGGGGTAACAAGTTTGTTGATCTTTCGCCCATGGTTAATGACCTTTAGTGTATCACGCTCCTGCAAAATAAAATTCACAGTTATAATTCATAATAAAATTCATAGTTGAAATTCATAAGAAAATTCATAATAGTAATAGAAATGTAAAGTTTATACTTGTCTATATATATATATATATATATATATATATATATATATATATATATATATATATATATATATATATATATATATATATATATATATATATATATATATATATATATATATATATATGGCTAGGATAAAAAGCCAGCAATGATAAATTAGAAGGTCCTCCTCCAAAACCCGAGGGGTATGCGCTCTCTCCGGTGCCTCGGCTGCCAACAGTGCCTCGGCTTCCACTGGTGTAGTATCGGGTGTAGCCTCGGGTCTCACCTCAGATGGTTGTGTCTGTGTACCAGACGATGATCCCGTCTCAAATATCCTAGGTGAGGATGTGCATCTACGGGAGGACGGAGGCGAGGAAGGATGCACTGGAGAATCTCGTATGCTGCGGGAGGACGATGTAGAGTAGTAAGCGAGTTCATCGGAGGTCAAGCGGAGAAGGTGCATCCGTATGGCCCGCCTAGATGTCGAGGAGGTGGGTTGCTCGATTCCTCTCTCCTGCAAGCATCTGCAACCCTCCGTGCCTCAAACGTGATTGTCTCTCATCCATATCTCCTGTAAAAGTAAGAAAGAAATGTTAGCATAAGGTCTAAAGTGTAAAATAGGGCTAAAATCATGTGCAGACAAAAACCGGAACTATACTTCCGGTTTCGTTCTTCCCAAATTTCAGAAGTAAACTTCTGGTTTCCTCTGCGAAACAGAACAACGCACCACAGTGTCCCAAAATCCAAAATGTGTCAAAAAAAGCATTGATCGTCAAATAAAGTTTACAAAGTGTTTTCTAATGAGTCCTAATGATGTAAACTAGATAAAACAACACATTTAGAACCCTATTTCACTAATTTGAGTAGAAAACACATAAACTCTAAAAATAGCTTAAATCACTTACTTGATTGGTTGGTAGTGATTGTTGCTTGTTTGATTCCGTTGGAATGTTATATCTATCCAATGTTTGATGACTTGTGTTGAACTTTTGAGGAAAAATTTGATTTTGGTGAGAAGGGTTTTAGAGAGTTTGAGAGTGTTGTTGATTTGTTATTTCAAAATGTTGTAATGGGAGTGGAAGAGGCATGACGCCTTTAACTGCGTCTGGGAATCAGAAGTATATTTACGGTTTAGAATCGAAAATATACTTCTGATTTACACCCAATCCTTTTAAGCTTTTTTATATAAAATAGAGTGCGAATCGAAAATATATTTTTAATTTTAAATGATATTTGTGAAATTTTACATGGTGTCTAAGAAAAGCACGGGATGAATTAAGAAATTCCAAAAAATAATGTTTGGAGACTTTAAACTCCAGTAACGATGTGTCGCTATCACGCTAATAAGGCCCATTTCATTACGTTACCTCTCATTTAAGTAATGTGTCAGCAGTTAGTGGCATAAGAATTAAATGCTAGCACAATAAGTTTACTTCAAAGCATTCATTTTACTTGAAAAAATCTGCAAATAAACAACGTCATGAAATGAACCTCATTATGATGCTATACTATAGATGTTCATTTTCTTCCTTTGTAAAAGAATATCTTCATAACCTCATCCAAAAAAATGACATAACTTTAGTAAGAAATTCATTACACTACAAACATGGTCTCGGTCCTTAGATCAGGGCAAAGTCTAAATTTGGAGAGGAGAGTTCAACAAAATTATAATAAAAAATAAGTAATATATACTTTGTTTGCTAAATAATTAACGCTACACAGTGTTAGTCTGTCTAGTGGTTAAGGCATACCTGTTTGAATGAAATGTCCCCATTTTAAAAAATGTTAAAATAACACATAAAATAAATATATGGAAAAGAATAAATTGAGTAAGTATCATCTTAGCCATAAGATTAGATATAGAAACAATAAGATTAGATAAAATTTTCCTTATTTTATATCTCCAACTACAAATAATTTTTTGATATAATTATTTGAAATTCATAGTGAGCCCTCAAGATTTATAATGGACTCTTAAATCAAGCTTTCTTCTTGATGGATTATATTTCCATTTTATAATTTTACAAAATTTAATAGATTAACTTTATTTTATATCTTCAATTACAAATGATTTTTTTAATATAATCTTTTGAAATTGATAATGGGTCAAGTCAAAGTTTGTTCTTGATGATTATTTATTATAATTTTTAAATTTTATTTAAAAAATTTCTATAAATTTAAAAGTTATTTATAATTAAATTATTTAAAAAATCATTTACAAAAGTGTATCTTCAATAAATGTTTTTGTACGACAGTTTCTAATTTAATATATTGATGTCAATATAAAATTCGCATCTTCTTCCACAATTACGTTATCTTTTTAGTTCTGACTGAACTCTCTCTCTCTCTCTCTCTCTCTCTCTCTCTCTCTCTCTCTCTCTCTCTCTCTCTCTCTCTCTCTCTCTCTCTCTCTGTGTGTGTGAGAAAGAAAATAAAAATATAACCTTACAAAGAAAGATAAAAACTCAAAAAGATTAGTTGATAATTAGGGGTCAATTTTTATTATTTGTCCCGAGCCTCTAAAAAATCAGGACCATCCTTAACTAAATATGATATTCAGTTCAGTCTATCATTTAGAAATTTCCAACTGCTAATGTTGAACTAAACACCATTTACATGGAGAATAGTGTGAGAGAGAGAGAGTAGTTGTGGGTGAGAATATGCACTTAACATTGATAATGATACCTCCAAGGTGTTTAAGCAATTACAACTGAATTAAAACATAAGCAACAAGTCAATTAACAAAAAAAATAGAAATTATGTACCTGTAACCATAAAAAAACACTATCTATAACTAGTTATAGCTTTTACAAAAAATGCTATTAGCGGTAAACAATTATTGTGAACGTGTCACCGGTTACACCACAACAAAATCACTTTTCTCAACTTATTTGACTGTTTCACATACATGTAACCGGTTACACACCCGTGGTAAGCAGTTACGACACTTGAATTATGTACTTTGACTTAATACACCACCTTAATTCAAGTACTCTAAGTCCTCCATGCCCTAATAAATCAGTCATTTGGTATTCACTTCTACAATATCTCAATCTCAACATTCCTTCATTAATAAGTTCTCTCAAGTAGTGATATATCATCTCAATATTCTTGCTACCCTCGTATGCAATTAGATTCTTAGTAAATTTTATAGTGGAAACATTATCAATGAGTGTTACAACGTCGCCTTCATTTATCCCTAGCTCCGTCAAAAAATTTATCAACCACATGGCTTGACACACACACACATTGAAGCAAAAATATACTTGGCCTCACGGGACGAGAGTGCTACTACGGGTTTCTTCTTCAAACACTATGAGATTGGTGTTCCACTAAACATACAAAATGTATTCAGCTATAGATTTTTGATAATCTTTACCTTCACACGAATTGTAATCGATAAAATCGAGCAAATTGTATTTTCTGCCAGTGTCCGCTGCAAGAAAGAGAATTCCACAAGAAATAGATCATTTGGCGTATCTTAGAATCCTCTTGGCTGCTGCCAAGTGTAAAATAGATCTATTTTGGATCACTCAGGCCTTTTTCGTCTTAATGTGTTCAGATTATGCCATAAATGCCAAGGGGACGAAATCACAATCATCATTGACTTCGTTGTCTTAGATCATCTCATAATCTTGGAGCCTTAGAGGCAAATATTTTCTAATTATTGATCTTCTCATATTCTCTTCAATTCGAGCTTCGCTGGGGGCTGATTCTGCACTATAAAACTGTGCAGAAACTAAATTTTCAATGTTGTAATGTAATCGATTACGACTTTTTGGTAAACGATTATAGGCTGTTGTCACTCCTTTATCTCATCAAAAATAATATATCAGTTTACTACAACCCTTCTAATTAATACATTATACAACTTGTAACCACCATTACGGTGATACCCTACAAGTATCATCAATTATTCCAAGTTGCCCTAGAATATATCGAATGGTTCAAATTCAACCTCTTTCATTGTTATTTTCTCAAGCTTCTTTGTAGTACACATATTCAACAAATAAGCAATTGTGGATACCGCTTATCCCCATAAATCTTTCGGTAAGTTCTTCCTTTTTAACATGTTTCTCACCATGTTCATAATTGATCGATTCTTCCTTCCGGCAACACCGTTTTCTGCGGTGTATAGGGTGATACTACCTCGTGTACTATCCCTTCTTGATAAAAAATTATCAATCATTTAAGACGTATTTACCTCCACCATTTATTTTTAGAACTTTGAGCTTGCGACCACTTAGCCTCTCAACCATGAACTTGAACTTATTAAACACTTCGAATACCTCATATTTTTTCTTGATTAGGTACGTCCATAGTTTTCTACATAATCGTCGATGAATGTCACCAAATATATATTCCACCAATCGATTTAACTTGTATCGGTCCACACACATCAGACTACCCCACCTCAAGGTGATGCTTGATTCCACAACATGTATTCTTGTTGAATTTACCCTTATGTTGTTTCTCTTGCACACACTCTTCACAAATTTCAACCGGTATGTTGATCAATGATAGCCTCGTTACCATTCCATTTTTTTGAAATGCATTGACATCTCGAAAATTGATACCCAAGACGATAGTGTCATATTCACTCTTCTCGACTAGTTGTTGGAGCAAGACACTCCATAACCTTCAACTCAACCTTAAAAGTTCTATTGACAACCATAGGAGCTTTAAGAATCAAAATCCTATTTGCATCCATAACATGCAGCGCCTTATTCTTCATACGAATCTTGTAATCCTTCTCTAACAATTGCTCAATACTTAGAAGGTTGCATTTGATTCCATAAATATACAACACATCTTTAATCAAAGAATGTATATTATCCTTTCTCTTGATCGATACATCGTTGATCCCTTTCGTCGCTAAAGTGGTGTCACCCGCGAACTTCACTTTGTTCTTAATGGCACAGTTAATTTTAACAAACCAATCCTTCCTCCCCTTCATATGTGTAGAATATTCGGAGTCCAAATATCATTCATCGATGCACTTAACTGGTTCTCTCACAGTAACCATTAAGTTTTCTTCTGCATGTAATGAATACAGCATGCTTCTGCAGCGTTTCTAAAACTATTTTTGATGTTGTCCTCCAACTTGTTGTTTCATTCCTCTTTTGTGATCATGACCAAGAGTGTGTTCTCTTCATCAAACTCTTGTCTTGCAACCTTGACTTCACCCACTTGAGGTTCCTTCTTGTTCATGTTACGCTCTCTTGCAAAATGATTAAACTTTTGAAAAACAAAGTCTTGCATCTTGCTCTTATCTTTTCCCTTTCACCTCTAAAGTTGTCTTGACCACCATTTTTGTCGCAAGAGCTCTCACCCTTTTGCCAAATCAAATTCTTAGAACTTTGGGGCTTTCTTCCACCAAAATTTTGAAAATTTCATTTACTCTTCATGGACGTCTTTGCACCTTCGACAATAGGATTTACTCGTTCTTAATTACTTCAAGAACATCTTGATAGCCAAACAATGTCTTCATTTAATGATAGATAGGTTTGTAGGAATATTTTCATTGAAGACAAAATTCATGTTAAACACTATGTGTTTGATGGATCAAACGAAACTCTTGATGTCAAATGTTAAAATTTGAAATCACTTGATTAGTGAAAATGGAAAAATTTGAATGTTGAAAGTGAGAAAGAGAGGGTAAACACTACGTGTTTAATGGATCGAACGAAACTCTTGATGTCAAATGTTAAAATTTGAAATCACTTGATTAGTGAAAAAGTACAGAGTGATAACTAGTTAGTTTGAATGCGAAACTTTGAAATCACTTGATTAGTGAAAAAATACAGAGTGATAACTAGTTAGTTTGAATGCGTAACTGCTTACACCCACGACAAAATCATTTTTCTCAACTTATTTGACTTTTCCACATACCTTTAATCGGTTACATGCCCGTGGTAATCGGTTACAGCACTTGAATTATATATTTTTACTAAACATGAATCACAAACAAATGAATTCACAAATAAATAGCAAAATAGAAATAATCCGGATCTAAATGAAAATTCCAATTAAACAACTTCCATCAACAATCCCAATATATAGACAAAATTCCTATAAAGACGACAATGCCGGGGGAATATAAGGTAACAAAATTACATATGAACATCAGAAATAACAATAATGAAAACAAAATGAGCAAAGGACCCTTGTAATACACAATGATGTGCACTATATCTCAAGAGAACTGCAAATTGTGCATTCAAAGCTAGCCAAAATTTTAAGCTTCAGTTAAGCCAGTCTCTCTAAACTTGTAAGATTGTAGAATGGTTCCACGCAAAAATTTAGGTAAACAAATAAAATACTAGAATCTTTGACTTCATTCTGGTTATGTACCTCAACCTTCAAAATCTTTTTCAAGGCTCCTCTATAAGGCCAAAATTGCGAGCCCCTCTTTCCTATCGGCTGCTCCAACGCTTCTCTCTCTCACACGCACACAAAGTAAATGTAAATATACAATGATGGAGTTGACAAGGTATGCAGCATTGAACTGTTAGTGCTTGAGGCTAAATCAGTCAGTGTCTCTTGAAGCACTCGGTGAAGAATCTATTCCGCTAGCAAACTCCTCAGCACTTGCCAAAGATGAAGAATTCCCTTGAATACGGTTTTCCTCATTCACACTATTACGTAATTTTCCGGGCCTTACTCTAATATTGGCACCCAAGGGGAAAGGCTCCTGCAAGAAGAAAAAAAATGCATCTAATGTTTAATATCAATTATCCAAAAATATGAAGCCTAATATCTCCCCGAACAACATCGGTACTAGCAAATGGAGTTAGCAACAGGAAAATAGTTGCTGGTAAAGAATAGGCTGATTTACCGGATCACCAGCATTTGGACCATCTGTATGGAATAGAATAGGTCGACAACGTTTATCTTCATTCATCAAGCTTGAATTCTGGAAATGAGCAATAAGAGCAGATTTTCCTTGAATCCGAGCATATGCAAGCACGGCTACCTTTTCACTGTTAAACTTCTCCCATTTTTTCCCATTAAAAGCCTGCATAACATTCCTTATCTTTTAGTTTTATCAACAGATGCATAACAAAAAGAAAAATATGAACTCAAAATCCATATTGCACAGGCAAAGAAATAAACTATAATTCATAGGTATACAAGAGTTCTCAGGTAACCTGGTGGAATGGAACGATTTGACCAGGATCAATCATATTGATGAATGCATAGCCAACATTACACTTGTTCTGCAATAATTTGTACAACTGACTTAGAAAACATTTACGACTGCTTCACTTATTAAGAGTACCAACACCAAACAAATACTTACCTTGAAATCAATTGGCAAATACAGAAAATCATAAGCTCCCCGACAACTCTCATCTATGGCTGTAAGAAGCATCTTTGAAGTATACCTGCCGACATATTTATACAAATATCAAATAAGAAAGAATAAATACAAATATCAAATAGGACAGAACAAATGAATTAATCATAATAAATAAGAAAATATCCACAGGCAAGTAAAAAAGTAAAACTCCCTATTAAAATCTGTTTAACAAAAAGACCAATTAATCAATATCTATATACATAAGAAAATATGCACATGCAACTAAAAAGTAAAGCTGTATATCCTCGTAAGTGTTACTAACCAATGCATCAAAATGAAAAGGGAAGCCAAATAAACAATTTGTAAAACAAAGATGAAAATGACAACAGTGCAAGCAGAAAAAAAATGTACTAGAAAAGAAGAAATACTTGTTGGGAATATTTTTTATCATAAGCGTTGTTCGGTTGTCTTCCCCACGCAATATGCGGCCTAGGTCAAGCTCAAATTGTTTTTTATCAGCACTGTTATTGTTTGCATCACTTCTGCGATGATAGAGGTTTCTCATTCGTTCATTGGTGGAATCAAATTTTGACATTGAAGTCATGGGAAGTCTCCCAGGAAAGACATGTGACAACTGCTTAGGAGAACCCTGCCCAACACTGGATGTCAAATCGTTAACATTCCCACGAACATGAGAAAACATGTTGCTAGAAAGATCTGGAGGATGCAACTGCCAGCTACCATGAAAACCTCCATTTCCTAGAGAACCCAATCTAAAACCAGGAGCGTCAGGAGACTCTCCCAAGTAAGAATGTTGTCTTTCCCAGGGCGATCCTGTAACAACTGGTGCTGATCCAACATGGTGGTCTATATGTGATGCTCTCAGAACATGAGCCGGTGACCTGGCAAAACTGGGCACCTGTGGAAGACCTGGAGCACAAGCACCATTAACAAAAGATGGTGTTTTCTGCCAAACCACTGCATTTGATGGAGATTGCTGACGCAAGTTTGAGCCATTCCACATATGATAAAGCTGGGGATGGGGAAGGCTCCCATTTCCTATGATGCCATTTAAAGTAAAACAATAAGTTTAACCTTTTGAATAAGCTTATCCCTTAGTGCCATAATTATTTTCTATAGACTTGGAGCAATTCTGAAACTGTTGCAAACAAAGTATGATTATCCATAGCTATTAAACTTACCTCCTGTATTAAAATCTGCTGAGTTCCCAGTTGAGCTCATTCCCTGAATGTGCCTGCCATCAGATGCTTCTGTGGATCCAGTTCCAATATTGGCAGCCATTTTAATGGTGTTTGACAAATTGTAAGGACTACCATTAGCCAGGCCATCAAAATACTCAGGCAAAGAATGAGGGTGGAATCTTGGAACAGAAGATGGCCCTCTAGTGGTGTTGGAAATACTGTGAAAAATTTTGTCATCAAGGAAAGCATTTAAAGGCAGCTGTGATGGAGAATGGAATCTTTGATTATATCCATTTTCCAAGCTTCCACCAGATGCAATAACTCCAGAAGACACTCCTGTAAATTATGTCTAATGAGACCAAGTACGTCTTAACTTCCGGAAGAAAAAATAGTAAAAGAAGACAAAATCGCACCCTTTTGTCTTAAGAATAGGATGTCATTGAGATTATGACCAAGATCAGGTTCATCTGGTCCCTTTTGAGACGGCTGCATCATACTACAAAAGCAGGGTTTTCATGATTGTTATGATCAATAACAGTTAAATAGAACAAAAAGGTAATATTTTTTCCATCAAGGTGATTGATGATAACTCTGCTCCATTAACCACTAGTAGAAAGAGAGAATACTATCTAAGGTGGCAAGAATAAATATGCAGACTCTAAATAAAGACTTCATCTAAAAACATATAGCTAAGTTAGGCAAAAAGATAAAAAGGGCTCCAAAAGTTAGTTAAAAAAAAGAAAGTAATTCAAAATAAATAAAAAGTTGTAATAGCCACCTTGTTGCAATCTTAGGATGGCCAGGTTCAAGCTTGATATGCTTCCCAGCAATGCAGATCCCATTCAATGAACGGAGAGAAGCTTCTGCGCCTCGAACATCATAAAATTCAATATATTTGATATGATTCATTTCTGAGTATTCATAGATCTGCAATAGAAGACATAACATTTAAGAAGCTGGTACTGTTTGTAGATACAAGCACCAAAAATGGATGAAAACCAACAATCTATAACTTACTTCTTTGATTTCTCCATAAAATCCAAAAATATGTTTTAGTTCATCTTTTAAAACAGATGGATCAAGACCAGATATCATCAGTGTGCCATGGCCAATATCCTTCTCTGAAGCATTTCCCTAACACGTCATCAAGTTGAAATATATCAATAACCATAGCATAAAAATTAGGAATACAGAGAGCAATTGAACAAGCAAAGCACATAGCAGTAAAACTGAAAGATGCCAAGACAAACAGCAAAAATCTTGTAAATGATAATAATGGAAAACAAACTATGCATACATGAGAAGTTTCCAAGTAAAATGATACCTTTGGAATTGAATAATGTATATCCAGTTTCCTAGAATTCAATGACCTATTTTGAAGTGCTTTCATTGCATTTTGTGCTGCCCTTAGGTCATAATAAGAAACCATAACAAAGCCACGATGCTTGGAGGCAGTATAAATGGTTCGGATATCTCCATATTGCTGCATAGACAAACAAAATAGCTCACTTATATGTCACTACACGCGATATACAGGACTTCATTTAAATTCTAACATAGCATCTAGCTTCGTAAAAAAATAGAAAGTAAGGGTTCACCTCAAAGAGAGCCTTTAGCTCTGAGTCTTCTACATTGCTAGTAATGTTTCTAACAAAAAGTGTTCTAGAAGATTGTTCGCCAAAAGGACTTTTGCCTTTAGAACCCCCAAAGTAAGCAGGATCTCCATCCAAGCCACTGATTCTTTTTCCTGAAACTAGAAGTTCATCTCCTTCCAACTCCATGCCTCCACCGCTGCTGAACAAATCTTCAAAATCATCATTTGCTCTGGCATGAACACTGCTTCCTAATTCATCATTGACACCGGAAAACAGATCATCTTCATCAGGAAGGAGATCCCCTATGGTGTCAGCCTCGATTTCTTCAAGAGATTTGTACGGTTCTTCCTCGAGAAGAAGACCAGCAGTTTTGTTCTGATCAGACAGAACACCATTTCCCAACAACCTCACTGCACCAAGATATGCATATAAATACTCAGTCTCAGTGATATCCGAGGAGTGAGGATAAAATTGAAATCAACTAAAAAATCAGAACTGAATATAAAACTTTTTTCTGTTTCTTCTTTCTAGTGGAGTTCTGATGTGTAAAACACATATACTGCTATGCTAATGATGATACAAAAGCAAATTAACACCACAAATACTTGCATCTTAAGAAAATTATAAGGAATAATACCCACGATACATGTGTTCAACTATCTTAGCAAGCACAAAACACATTCTTACACTTTTGGCTAAACATATCGGAGAGTGAGCTTGAGAATAGACTGCTTTCACGTGAGCCTGCGTTGGTGACAATCTTGTTGCCAATTAAACCATACGAGCTAGATGCTGGCTGCCTATGCACATCAGACCATGATCTCGGATGATAATTCAGCGATTCTTTTGAATCCTTCAGTGCATCTACAATGCCAGCTTGTCCACCAAAGTGTAGGTTCTCTGAAATTTCTCCAGATAGACTAGTCTGTGACATTGGCAAGCCTGTTTTTGCGTTTCTTTCAAGGGTTGATGAAGTATGCAAAATGCTTCCAGGTGAAGCTGCAATTTCACTCTTCCCTGAAAATGTGAGCACAGAACTTACTTTATGCAAATTTTGAGCATAGAACATCACTCCCCCCAAAATAAAATAAATGATGCTAGTTGGCTACATCCACAATTACTTATTCTAAGTGCAATAACAATTATATGATTTGGACAAAGAAAGTGGGATAATAATGCATTCAAAATTCCAAATATGGAAAGTAAATTGTGTTTCAGTAAAAATAGAGAGGTGTCAGATAAGGTAAACAGAAAAATATGGAAATCAGAGTCCAATAAATTAACACATCCAAAATCAAACTGATAGCAACTTGCCGTTTTCAAAACTGAAATGCAAAACACTGGTCAAGGTCTGAATCTTTACTATTTGTTAGTTCATTAGTTGATATATTTGGTTATACAATTGGAAAGCAGGTAAACCATTAACAAGCAGCACGACATTAAGGACTTTTTGAATAAATCACGAGTCAATTGACCTCACCTTGTGCATAATCATCATGAATGGATTTTGGCTTTCGTAATCCAATATTCTTCTGCACATGAAAAGTTCAAGACATGTTTAGAGAAGGACAAAAGCATTGACGCCATGAAATACAGGAGAATAAGAAGCCGGTTGACATTTTTGTAAAAGAACACTCAGTCTAAGACTGTAAGGAAATGTGGTAAAACCAAAATGAGACAATTAGGATAATATTTATAATTACCTCAGAAGCATAGGAAACATCATCATAAAGGCGAGATGAAGCAGTAACACCCCTCTGATTCATTATTTCAAAAGGCATCCTATAGCTTTATCCAAAAATTATAGAAAGAGAAAGATTACAGAAAAGCTCCTCGCTTGCTAGCTTTGTTGGGCTCTACTCATCATGAACTGTTGAATATTCAAAATCAATTGCTTGAGAACAAAAACAACAAATATAAATATGGCAATACATCAAAAAGAGGGCATTGGCATAAACAAAACATGAGATCATTTCTCACCCAAAAAATACCATCTATATTGGACCTCTACTAACATCAACCCATACCCCAAAACAATTAAGGAAAGGAGAAAAAAATACAAAAGAAACCCTACAAACCCCTCTCTTCCTAGATTCAGTTGCACCATTAAAAGAGATTGGTGTAATAGGTAGGACAAATATAGTTACATCTTCAACTAAACACTACCAAAATGAAAGGACATCACAGGTTGATACTAAGAAAAAAGAAGAAAGCTCGTTTCTCACCTTCTTACCTACCAACGACCTAATAGATTCAACTATTTGATCACCAAAATAAATTAATGTAGAAAATCAAAACAAACCCATCCCCTATAAATCATCAAAAGTTCCATTCAAAATCACAAAAAGTCACAAAACCCTTCTCCAAAAAAATTTATTGAAAAAAAATGTATAGAATAAGCTAACAACTGCTCCGCCTAGATTCTATCACGAAATCAAGCAAAAGAGAGAGAATTTCACAACAAAAGCCGTGAATATGAACAGATCAAGCACAAAAAATATATCAAAATTCCATTAAGGGTCTAATCTGAAGATTAATAGATCAAAACCATGAACATCAAGAGATTCTTATCTGATCATAAACCCATAAAAAGTAGCATCAAGGAGAAAATAATTTGAAACATAAACCACCGAGAAAAAGAAGGAAAAAACCATAAATATTTCAAAACTAATAAATAATTTCGCACCTTATGAATTTGCATCAAGCCACCACAAAACCCAAAAATAAAAATAAAAAATTTATCTTCGTTCCACCTCAAAATTCAGCAAAATCACTACAACAACAACGAAAAAAACACAAAGCAAAAGCGAATCTCGTAAACCAAGAGATCTCAGGATGTTAACTCCAACAAAAACCTCATTCCCTCCACATTGCTATAACAGATATCTTTTCTCAGAAAGAAAAAAAAACAAAAACCTCAATTATCAAAGATTTTTCAGGTTCATTTCCGAAAAGGTGGTGCAAAGAGAATCAGAATTGGTAAATTTCAAGGAAGTCAATCTTTCCGGTGAGAATAGAGGCGAATCTCCGGCGAGGTTATGCTCGCCGGTCGCTCTCTGGTTTGGTTTGAAGAGAAAATCAGACAAAGAGAAGAAAGAGGTTTTTTTTAGTCTTGTGACGGAGAAAGAGAAAGAAAAAGAAAAAGAGGTGTTAGTTGGCTTTGAATTTCATCACATTAAAAATAATTCTAAAAAAAATAAAAAAATAAAAAAAATAAACAGAAACGAAAGAAAGAGAATATATAGCCACAGGCGCACAGCGCAGAGATAGTGTCTATGGATTGTAAACTTGTAATAATAAAATAATCCAAACAATAATATTGTTTTGAAAAGAAAAATCAATTTTGATATTTTTATTCCTATATTTACTGCACAAAGAAAGGTGTATGTATTGTTTGTTGTGTTTTAAGATAAAATTTAATTTATTTCTTACAGAAGGTATATTGTGATTATTTTTGGTAACTTATTTAATTAAAAAAAAAAGTAGACATGTGTATGATAAGGATGTTTTTGGATAAAGACAATGGAGATGATAAAATTGTCAATAATTATGCATCTTTTTTTAATGATAAAAAGTTTCTATAATTATCCTAATGCCAAAGAATTCTATCATAAATTAAATCAAATTCCTCTTTAATAAATTATAAATAAATTGGATTTTTTTAATATATTTGACCATTAACTATATATCTTAATTGTAAAGATGACAGTAAGACTCAATTTTATGAAGTTTACCGGCACTCATATTCAAGTTAACAGATGAAAATTTAAGTTGATTGGACTTGAATTCGAATCACTCCCGCTTAGACATTAAATTATATATAAGTGTAAAATTTTAACATCTTAATTTTAATTGTAATGTTACTAAACTTATTGGAAAATTGTAATTTAATTCTTTAATTTCTTTGAAAGAATTGATGAAATTTTTGTGTTTTGAATTTTAATGTAGTTGTTGTTGTATTTTTTGTATTTTTACTGCAGATTCGGATTTGGATGAAAAAATTTGAACTCAATAGATATGAACGTGGGTGTTATTTGGCCAGCCGAATAACATTTGAGTTTGAATTCAAATTCAAATGATGATTTCATATGTGAGTTTGAGTAGCGTAAAACATGCACCTTATCCGACCCATTAAATATATTCACTATGAATTGAAGAGAGTAAAGGTTATTGGGACTAAAAAAACTATTCATGTGTTCGGTTAATTATGGGATACAATAATATAAATATTTCGTTTTATAAATTTGTTAATTTGTTAATGAATGTCTTTTAAATTATTCAATTTTTTTTAGAAATGACTTTAAATAAATTTTGAATTAATTTTTCCTAATAGAGATGTTTTCACCATAATTAATCATTTTATCTTTGAATTTTGTCACTTCTTCACGTCATTTTTTGTTTACTTTTTAATTTTTAATAAATTCCTTAACATCTTAGAATTTTTATAAAAAATAAATATTGTTTCATGAATAATTTTATAGAGACTTGATGAAATTTCATACTTGTATAAAATTAATAAGATTTTATAATATTTGTCAAGATATAGCATCCATGCATATAATATTTATAAAAAGAAATTTTTTTAGATAACATATTTTTCATGAAAAATATCAAAAAAATCATATTTTTTACTGTTTTAAAATACTCTAAGTATAAAAGATTATTGTATGGCTCAAGTCAATTAAATTGACACTTGTATTAGATATTTTAGAAGGCAAGGCAAATGTCTCTAATAGGTCAAGTCAATTCAATTGGTGTCTTCAGTAGATCAATATAATTTAATTGATGCCTACTATTCACTTCAAAGAAGTGACAAATCATCTTACGCCTATTAGGCCACCTGTTTCACACCCCCGAGGTATTCTTTCTCATATAGGTCTTTATTGATTCATCTACTAAGGTGTTTGATATGAGGTCTCTCTGGAGCATCACCATCATCCATAAGAATTTCTTGTAATTCTATGTAGTCTTGTGTCTGCACTAACATGCTATCGTAATTGAGTTTGTTGTCCTTGTTGTTGTAGTTTGGTTGTGTTATTTGGGTTGATAGGGTTGTTAGTGTGCGGAATGGTCAATTGAATGACGACATTTGTGTGAATGCTTTGTTTGAGAAAGGGAGAAATTGTTGTTGTGGTGTTTGGTAATCATATGTTTCTTGGATGTTTTCGTATTGTGATATTTGAGTGTGTTGGCTATGGTAGAAAGTGTTGGGGTCATATGTTTCTTGGTTGTTTTGGCTATGGCAAGATGTATTGGAGGCATATCTTTGTTGGATGTTTTGATTATAATCATGTGGTTTTTGTTGATATGTGGTATGCTCTTGGTTTTATGGTTTGCGTGTGTGACAAAGGAAGACAAGATTAAGAAGAAAATGAGAAGAGGTGTAAAAAAATGATAGATGATACACTTTTATTGGAGGCGGCAATTCGTCATTTCAATTGACGCATGGTCTGCAAATGAAAGTTTTTTTTGTTTGAAATATAGATATTTTAAAAAATAATGGGGAAACATGGTTGTTTTGGTATTTTTATAGGAAAACATGGTTATTTAAGAAAATGAAGTTAACGAGTACCTACATAATTTAAAAAAAAATTCTAAAATAATTTGTGAATAAAATATATAATAAAGTTGGTCAAAAAAATTTCAATAAAAACTTTTATTAAAGTTATTTTTTTTAATCTAAAAGTAAGACTTTTTTAAAGTGGTGAACCCAAATAGAGTCTCATCCAAAAATATACTGAAAGAAGAGTGGTATACAAAAAGGAGGGGACCAAACCAATCTCTCATTAAAAACTAGCAAAATCTATAGTAAGGAAGACCAAGTCTATTTTTTACAAGGCCTTCTCTAATTACTATAAGAGGATATGACCATCATGTGAAATTAGGGAAGAAAAAAAACTAAGTTAGTAAGAGAATCTGGCAACGATTACATACCCTGTATATGTGAGATATACAAAAATTCATCAAATTTATCTTGATCAAATAATTGCTCCATTTATTTTTAAGCTTAGTAAGAATAATGTGTGGGGACTTAAAAGTTAATACAAGAAGCTTATAATCACACTTAATCCACAAATTATACCAATTTTTATCATAGGAAATTTCTATTGCTAAGATGACTCTCATAAATTCAGAGAAGAGATCATTGGAAATACTTAATTGGACAGGGAAACAACTCTTCCAATCACCCATGTTGTTCCTGAATATATCCCCTCACAAGTAGAAATTCTAGGGCCCCCAAGAAAGATCCATATGTATTACACTTTAGCCCATAATTGAGGCTTCCAAATTACGCCCACTATTCTATGAGCCATATGATGGTGATTAGTGATGTTGAAAGCTTTGAGGACCACAAAATCTTGCATTGAGGGCCTTTTAGCTTCCTTGGCGTGGTTGCTTGACAAATGTACACCAACATAAATCAAGGATAAAGCATAGTGGAAATTAGGTTTGATGTTCTTGAATATACAATTGTTCTTGAGAAACTAAATGATGTTAAAATATGGACTATAGCTGAATAGATTACCAACTTGGCTTGGAGCTCCAGCTTCTATTGCATACTTCAAAAATTGAAGTGAAGGAGGAATAATTTATGCCACAATTGAGAATGGAATGAAACAAATTTTGGCAGCAAACATGCAATTGATGAAAAGATGGTTTGTAAAATTTTGATGCTTGCAACAAAAATTGAACATGGATGGCAGGTTGCAACCTTTTTTAAGGTTTCCATCAATTAATTTCATTTTCCTATGAATGTGCCTCAACACCATGAAATAATTGACATGAGGAATGGCCATGTTCCATATAAGCTTAGGCCAGATTTTTTGAGTGGCGGGAGGGACAAATAAGTGGTATGCATCTTTGAGGGATGATGACTTATTGAACGTGGCTCATCAAGATGGGGTAGGCAACTTACAGCTCAACTGGAACACTCAATTGAGAGTTATTGAGATAATCATGACAATTGAGTGAAGAGAGTTTTGGATACGATAAGGGATGTTAAGCAAGTTTACTAGAGGGATCCCACTCGAGTTATGAAACCAAAAAAATAATGAATTTTCCATCACCAAGCAGCCAAAAAGCATCATCTTTAACATCACTAGCTTTGTCCCTAATGTTAGTCTATATATAAGAGAAAGTATGATACCTGATGAAGTTGTTTCCTCTAGCAAATCTAGACTTCGGGAAAATGGCCCATTGGTCATTTGAGTGTAAGAGGTACTAATAGAGCTTTAAACTAGAAGCCTGATTGATTTTAAGAATAAATATAAGCTCAAATCTACCTTTAATAAGAGTGCATACCATGTTTCATGCCATTGTGATCAATTTATTGTTGTGCATGCCGCCACTCCATGATAAATTCCTCATGTATGTCTCCAATTCTTTTTGTTAAACTCACAGACCAAGTATAGATAGTGAAGGAATAAATTAACATACTTTGGACCATACTCTTCAAAAGTTACAATCAAATCATAAAAGATAAAAAAGGTTTTCTAATAGGCCAACTTGATTTTGATTTTGTCCACCAGAGGTTGAAAGTGAGTTGCCTTAGACCTACCTTTAAAAATAGGCACTCTAAGGTAAAGGAAATGAAATGTACCAACAAAAAATCCAAGAGAGCCAACCATGTGGACAAGCATATAACTGGAAATAGAGCCACCATAAAAGTTGACTTTTAAGGGTTGATCACTTAGCCAGAGATGTGGTCGTATCTCTCAAAAAATGGAAAGGACTTGAATGTTAAATTAGCTTCATTTGCAAAATAGCATGACATCATCGACATAAAGAATGTGGGAGGGAATGTAACACCCCTTCTAAATACCCCGCGAATATAATAATTAAATCAGAGTAACATGTAAAACAAGGGATGTCACAATTCAAATTAAATATAAAAACCTCGAAAACAGTAGTCATGTTTCACTGAATGACTTGTTAAAACAATCAATCAAATTAATATCATGTTCTACACAGCGGAAAAATACCACAAAATCGAAATAACTTCAATTCATAAGTATTCCCGACATAAATCAATAACAATAGAGTATAAAATAAAACTCTCATCAAAACGCTCCCCCAGTGTTACAACTAATCAGGGCATGAGACTGACACACGAATAACTAACTAGCACAACTCATTAAGTCATCCTCACCGACTCCTGAGTTACTAACTTTAATCTAAAATCATTAAAGTAAGGGTGAGACTTCATTGCAATATAAAATGCATTATACGTTTCCAAATACAACAGAACAATTCAATATATCACTTCACCCTCATTAGCATAATCAGATTTCAATTCACACAATTTATTATGCATATAACAACAATCAATGAAATTATAACACCGGAAACCATCCTAACATGTTATAATTACAAAATGCAAATGCAGACTCAATGCATGTGGTACCAAAACGTGAACTAAGTCACCAACATCGATTCGTCCACAATCACCCGGACATGAATCCAGTCTCACCACTCATCATCACCCGGGAACAGTTATTGGCAATACAAGTCAAATTTCACACAATGAGAATTAACTCCACCAGAATGTATATGCATGCACATCATAAAGCATGCAACATTCACATAAGTCTATGATCACACCAACGTCATAAACCAAATCTACCCAACGTTTTATAAATCAGAGTGCCAAAATTTCAAACTAAAACCTGAGGCATTACACTTTCACAACTTGAAAACAACAATTAAACAACTTAATTCTTGGCGGATACATAACACATAATGAATACGAACAATTGAAACATAATTAGTCTTTAACAATTCAACTTTAAATAATAACCACAACGGATTCTTAACATAATAATTTCAAAATAGCATAGCATCATTAAACAACGGAAAAACCACAATTTATTTCTCAAAAACCACAATTTAGTTCAACTGAAGGAAATGCGTAAACATAAAAGAAACAAGTGTTTGTTCCCCCCCCCTCGAGTGCTACGTATCAGAGCGACGACGCCATAAGCTACTAAACCTTCTATTCCTCGTTACCTGCATGTTATCAATATAAAGGTAACGAACAACAAAAATAGAAGGGGTGAGATATCGAAATATATAAGCAAAAGTACGATAATTCATATGCTAGGTAAAGAATCATACAATAATCACTACTTTAATCAACAACGTACGATATCCACAGAACAACATAATAATCAACGATAACTTAAAATGCAACTCAGATGTGACTCGACAAAATGCAAATGCATGTGGATCCATTTGGAGTAAACTCCCAACTTAAAACGTGTCAGGTTATCGAGGCATTCAACAAGGCATACGCCTTCAACTTACAACGTGGTGCCAATCCAGGCCAACTTGATAATGCACATGCTATGTACGATGCAACGAATTCAACTCCAACAACGACAACTTAAAATCATGCATGAACGGCATCAACTTAATCAACCAACATCGACTTCAACAACAAATAACAATGTCAACATAAAGCATTCATAATTTAATACAATTAATTTCAGTTTTCGACTTTGGCCATTTAAGCCTACGATTCAAGGATTCTTCCAATTCTGAACAAAACAACATCGTTCCGACAGTACCTGCAATCCAACAACCAACGTGAATTTCAACGAAATAACACAGTTTTATTTAACTACCCGTATACCCGAACTATTCTGCAAAGTTTCGTCCAATTCTGAGAAACTAATTTTTCCGCCTAAATTGACAGACAATCTAATTTTCTGCTCTGTTTTAGTTTACTGCAACATTATTACTTAGTCATATACATTCTACTAATTAATTCTGTCAATACCGTTATTATTCCGCAATTTTGATTGATCTTTCCACTGCTAAATTCACACTGTCTGTCATAATTTTTGCTACTTCTAATTTAGTTTTCTGTTATATTAATCTACTACTGCAAAGACTATTTCTACATACCTGTCATGTAATTTTTCCATCTCCTGCTATTACTATTTTCATCATGCTAACAATATTGTTTTCATGTAATACTATCCTTATAATGTACCAAGACACTATATTCCTAAGCCACGAGAAACAGAACAAGAACAGAACAAACAGGGCATGAACTGAGACGCCCACCCCTACACCTGAGGCGGTCGCCTCTCTTCCCATTGACTCAAGGAGACGGACGCCTCCCCTCTCCCACGGTCGTCTCCCCTTTCTTCTTCTAATGGGGCGGTCTCCTCCTCTCTTCTTCCTCCAAGGGGGCGGTCGTCTCCCTCCATGTAGCAGCATGATATTTTCTTTGGATCGTAGCCAATTATACATAACAACAAATACCAAACAACACATATAGCAGAAACGATTTCAATCAGGAAGCAATATTATTCACTCCAGCAACATAAATTCATCGACAAAACATGATTAGCAGTATAATTATGCAGCCTTAAACCCCACATAAAAATTATCCTACAATCGATTATATAATCCGAACCCCACCCCTTACCTTTGGATTGAAGGGAACTCAGAAAATCGATCGGAATTAGCGAACTCTCGGACAGTAATTGATCCCTCCTAGCAACCCTTGTTCCCAAATTACTTCATTTCCTTTCCTTTCTGGTTTGCTGCTACGACTATGGCTATGGTTTCTTTGGTTTTGCAAAACAAATGCCACTTCCTCACTTTACTAGGTTATTTAATTAAATATGGGCTTCTAATATAATTTGGTCTACTAAATAACACTCCTAAAATGCTATTTCACCCCCTTAATTAATTTAACACATTTAATTAGTAATTCTAAATATAAAATAAATTCCTAATATTATTTTCCTTCCGACTAATTCTACCCGATTACCAATTTAGCGATTCCACCTACAATTCGACTTAATCACCAATTAATCGGAAACACTCTATAATATTAAATTAAATTACTTGAATTAATTACGGGTGTTACAACCCTCCCCCACTTAGAACATTTTCGTCCTCAAAAATTACCTGATTCAAACAACTCGGGGTAAGAGTCCCGCATCTTGCTCTCCAACTCCCACATCATGTTTTCTCCAGCAGCTCCTAACCAGACAACCTTCACCAATGCAATCTCTTTTCCACGCAACGTCTTTATCTCGCGATCTGCAATTTGTACTGGCATTGTCTCCACGGTCAAGTTATCCCGCACTTGCACATCATCCATACGAATCTCGTGAGACGAGTCAGGAATATACTTCCGGAGTTGCGACACATGGAACACATCATGCAAATTCGAAAGATTCGGCGGCATCGCAACCCTATAAGCAAACTTTCCAACTCGTTTCGATATCTGATATGGACCAATAAAGCAAGGAGTAAGTTTCTTCGATTTCAACGCTCGTCCAACACCGATTACTGATGTAACTCTCAAGAATACATGTTCACCTTCCTGAAATTCTAAACTTTTCCTCCACTTGTCATGATAACTCTTCTGTCTACTTTGGGAAGCCTTCATCTTTTCACGGATAAGCTTCACCTTCTCGGTGGTTTCTCGAACTAGTTCAGGTTGAAGCACTACACTTTCTCCCGTCTCATGCCAACACAATGGAGTCCTACACCTCCGACCATACAACGCTTCAAAAGGTGTCATTTCGATGCTAGAATGGTAACTATTATTATATGTGAATTCTATCAGTGGAAGGCAAGTGTCCCACGAACCTCTCTCTTCAAGAACACATGCTCGTAGTAAATCTTCCAATGACTGATTCGTTCATTCTGTCTGCCCATCAGTTTAAGGATGATACGCTGAACTCAACCTTAACTTAGAACCCAACGCATTCTGTAAACTCTGCCAAAAATCAGATGTGAACCTCGGATCTCTATCCGACACAATACTCAACGGAACACCGTGTAACTTAACAATCACCCTGATATAAATTTCCGCCAACTTCGGTACAGGAAAACTGATGTCAATAGGTATAAAATGAGCCGACTTGGTAAGCCTATCAACAATCACCCAAATGGAATTATGTCCTCGCACAGTATTAGGTAATCCAGTTATGAAATCCATCGAAATACTATCCCACTTCCACTCTGGAATTTCCAACGGTTGCATCAACCCTGCAGGCTTTTGATGCTCAACCTTCGACTTCTGACAAGTCAAACACGCATACACAAACTGCGCAATATCACGCTTCATTCCAGGCCACCAAAATAATTTCTTCAAATCTTGATACATTTTAGTAGCTCCCAGATGAATGCTTAATTTACTTATATGCCCTTCTTCCAAAATTAATCTCTTCAGCTCTACATCATCAGGAATACAAATTCGATCATAGAATCTCAACACACCCTGCGCATCTACATTAAATTCACTAGTTTCCGACTGATCAATTCCAACCATCGAATCTACCAGTTTCACATCCAACTTCTGCGTTTCTTTGATCTTATCTAGGAAATCATTATTAATCTTCAACATTCCTAGCTTAACACTCTACGGTGTCGTCTCACAAACAAGACTCATGTCTCTAAACTGCTCAATTAATTCCATCTCTTTAACCATCATTGCTGACATGTGTAAAGTCTTTCGACTCAACGCATCAACCACCATATTTGCTTTACCCGGATGATAATTCAAACCAAAATCATAGTCTTTCAATAACTCCAACCATCTTCGCTGTCTCATATTCAATTCCTTCTGATCGATCAAATACTTCAAACTTTTGTGGTTGCTAAACACTTCAAATCTAGAGCCATACAAATAATGTCACCAAATTTTCAATACAAATACAACTGCAGCAAGTTCCAAATCATGCGTAGGATAGTTCTTCTCATGAATTCTCAACAGCCTTGATGCATAAGCAACAACCTTATCATCTTGAATCAACACCCCACCTAAACCCATCTTAGAAGCATCACAATATACTACAAAAGGTTCTTCAGGTTTCGATAACGTCAAAATTGGAGCCGACATCAATCTCTTTTTTAACTCGGTAAAACTCTCTTCACATTATACATCCCACACAAAAGCTTTACCTTTACAAGTTAACTTTGTTAGTGGAAGTGCCAACTTAGAAAATCCTTCAATAAACCTCCTGTAATAACTAGCCAAACCCAAAAAGCTTCTAATCTCTGTTGTTGACTTCGGAGTTTCCCATTGCAACACAACATCTACTTTAGACGGGTCTACAGCAATGCCACTACTTGAAATGACATGGCCGAGAAAACTAACCTCTTTCAACCAAAATTCACATTTGGATAGTTTAGCATACAACTTTCTTTCTTTCAGAACCTGCAACATTGTCTTCAAATGCTCTGCATGCTCCTCATTTGACTTAGAATAAATCAAAATATTGTCATTAAACACTACCACAAACCGATCCAAATAATTATGAAAGATGCGGTTCATATATTCCATAAATACTCCTGGCGCATTGGTAACACCGAAAGGCATCACAGTATATTCGTAGTGTCCATAACGTGTTCTGAAAGTCGTCTTCTGAATATCTTCATCTTTCACTTTAATTTGGTGATAACCTGATCGTAAATCAATCTTGCTAAACACACTAGCACCCACCAATTGATCCATCAAGTCATCAATTCTTGGAAGCGGATACTTGTTCTTGATCGTCACTTTATTCAATTGTCTATAATCAACACAAAGTCTCATGCTTCCGTCTTTCTTCTTTACTAACAACATTGGAGCTCACCACAGCGATACACTTGGTCTGACAAACTTCTTCTCAAGTAGTTCTTCCAACTGCTTCTTCAATTCTGCCAACTCAAATGCGGACATCCTGTACGGTGCCATAGAAATAGGTCTGGTACCAGATACAAGATCAATACCAAATTCAACTTCCCGTTCCGGTGGTACATCTGGAATCTCATCAGGAAAAACTTTAGGAAACTCACGCACGACATGCAATTCATCAATTATAGCTTAATTCTCCATTGACATTGTTGCCATCAATGAAAACATCTCAGCTTCTTCCTTCAACAACTGTCGCAACTGCTTAGGCGACACCAAAACAACTTCTTCTTCTTCAGCAGTTGAGAACCTCACAGACTTATTATAACAGTTAATATGAACATAGTTATGCTCTAACCAGTTCATACCCAGAATTACATCCAACCCACTTAACGACAACCAAATTAAATCCACAGAAAAGTCCTTATCAAAGATTGACAAAGGACACTTCAAGCACACAAGAGAAGTAGTCACTGATCCCTTGGCTGGGACCTCAACTACCATTGTACCATTCATAGAAGATAATACAAGACCCAATCTTTTAACGCAATCAGCAGCAATAAAACAATGAGTAGCACCAGTATCAATAATAGTAATTAAAGGAGTACTATTTATGAAACATGTACCTCTGATAAGTTTGTCCTCATTGCCCGATGAATCAACCGCCAAAGCAAACACCTTCCCACTAGATTGTGCCTTCTTCGGTTTCTTACACTGACTCCCAATATATCCCTCTTCACCACAATTAAAGCATATCATTTCTTTATGCTTGCAATCAAATATTGCATGCCTAGTTTGTCCACAACGGAAACACCTCTTCACGTCAGTAGTACAGGCATTGCTCTTGTGACCAGCTTGCCCACACTTGTAGCAAACAATACCAGTAGGAGCACCTCCCCCACTAGTTCTCTGACCGGAGCAACTCTATGTTTACCCCTACCAATTGGAGCATCATACGGTTTACCACGGTTTTGTTGATTCTTGCCCCTTCTATCACTAACAATCTTGTAATGAGCATTGTTGTCTTCCTCAAAAATACGACAGCTATCCACCAAATTAGGGAAAACACGGATCTTCTGATACCCAATTGCTTTCTTGATCTCAGAACGCAACCCGTTTTCAAACTTAATGCACTTCGAGAATTCAGCAGTGTCCGCGCTATAATGCGGATAAAACTTGGCCAACTCCACAAACTTCGCAGCATACTCAGTAACAGACATATTACCTTGCTTCAATTCAAGGAATTCAATTTCTTTCTTACCTCGAACATCTTTAGGATAATATTTCCTCAAAAATTCCCTACGAAACACAACCCAAGTGACTTCCTCACCTGCAGCTTCCAATCTTGCAAGTGTATCCAACCACCAATCATCAGCCTCACTAGCCAACATGTGAGTTCCATACCAAACCTTCTGCGCAGTAGTATAATTCATCACACGAAAGATCCTCTCAATCTCTTTCAACCACTCCAGAGCATCATCAAGATCATGTTTTCCTTTAAACACCAGTGGATTCTCTCTCTGGAAGGTTGCCAAACTTCGGGATCCAGCATCCCCACCAGCATTAGGTTGATTCTCCAGGGCATGAGCCATTGCTTTTAGAGTAGCAGCAATCGCAACATCATTTCTCCCAGCCATTTCAACTAAGCTCTGCAACTTAATCAACAGTTAGATAAAGTAATTAACAATACTCGATTGTTAACGACACAACACTTGGCCGGAAGGACTGACCTGCTCTGATATCACTAATGTAACACCCCAAATCTACCCAACATTTTATAAATCAGAGTGCGAAAATTTCAAACTAAAACCTGAGGCGTTACACTTTCACAACTTGAAAACAACAATTAAAACAACTTAATTCTTGGAGGATACATAGCACATAATGAATACGAACAATTGAAACATAATTAGTCTTTAACAATTCAACTTTAAATAATAAATCGCAGTGGATTCTTAACATAATAATTTCAAAATAGCATAGCATCATTAAACAACGGAAAAACCACAATTTATTTCTGAAAAACCACAATTTAGTTCAACTGAAGGAAATGCGTAAACATAAAAGAAACAAGCGTTCGTCCCCCCCCCCCTCCCCCGTGTGCTACGTATCAGAGCGGCAACGCCCTAAGCTACTAAACCTTCTATTCCTCGTTACCTGCACGTTACCAATATAAAGGTAACGGCCAACAAAAATAGAAAGGGTGAGATATCGAAATATATAAGTAAAAGTACGATAATTCATATGCTAGGTAAAGAATCATACAATAATCACTACTTTAATCAACAATGTACGATATCCACAGAACAACATAATAATCAACGACAACTTAAAATGCAACTCAAATGTGACTCGACAAAATGCAAATGCATGTGGATCCATTTGGAGTAAACTCCCAACTTAAAACATGTCAGGTTATCGAGGCATTCAACAAGGCATACGCCTTCAACTTACAACGTGGTGCCAATCCAGGCCAACTTGATAATGCACATCTATGTACGATGCAACGAATTCAACTCCAACAATGACTTAGACAACGACAACTTAAAATCATGCATGAACGACATCAACTTAATCAACGAACATCGACTTCAACAACAAATAACAATGTCAACATAAAGCAATTCATAATTTAATACAATTAATTTCAGTTTTCGACTTTGGCCATTTAAGCCTACGATTCAAGGATTTTTCCAATTTGGAACAAAACAACATCGTTCCGGCAATACCTGCAATCCAGCAACCAACGCGAATTTCAACAAAATGACACAATTTTATTTAACTACCCGTATACCCAAACTATTCTGCAAAGTTTCGTCCAATTTCGAGAAACTAATTTTTCCGCCTAAATCGTCTGACAGTCTAATTTTCTGCTCTGTTTTAGTTTACTGCAACATTATTACTTAGTCCTATACATTCTACTAATTAATTCTTTCAATATCGTTATTGTTCCGCATTTTCGATTGATCTTTCCACTGCTAAATTCACATTGTCTGTCATAATTTGTGCTACTGCTAATTTAGTTTTCTGTTATATTAATCTACTACTACTAAGACTATTTCTACATACCTGTCATGTAATTTTTCCATCTCCTGCTATTACTATTTTCATCATGCTAACAATATTGTTTTCATGTAATACTATCCTTATAATATACCAAGACACTATATTCCTAAGCCACGAGAAACAAAACAAGAACAGAACAAATAGGGCATGAACTGAGACGCCCACCCCTACACCTGAGGCGGTCGCCTCTCTTCCCATTGACTCAAGGAGACGGACGCCTCCCCTCTCCCATGGTCGTCTCCCCTTTCTTCTTCTAATGGGTCAGTCTCCTCCTCTCTTCTTCCTCCAAGGGGGCAGTCGCCTCCCTCCATGTAGCAGCATGATATTTTCTTTGGATCGTAGCCAATTATACATAACAACAAATACCAAACAACACATATAGCAGAAATGATTTCAATCAGGAAGCAATATTATTCACTCCAGCAACATAAATTCATCGACAAAACATGATTAGCAGTATAATTATGCAGCCCTAAACCCCACATAAAAATTATCCTACAATCGATTATATAATCTGAACCCCACCCATTACCTTTGGATTGAAGGGAACTCGGAAAATCGATCGGAATTAGCGAACTCTCGGACAACAATTGATCCCTCATAGCAACCCTTGTTCCAAAATTACTTCCTTTCCTTTCCTTTCTGGTTTGCTGCTACGACTATGGCTATGGTTTCTTTGGTTTTGCAAAACAAATGTCACTTCCTCACTTTACTAGGTTATTTAATTAAATATGGGCTTCTAATATAATATGGTCTACTAAATAATACTCCTAAAATGCTATTTCACCCTCTTAATTAATTTAACACATTTAATTAGTAATTCTAAATATAAAATAAATTCCTAATATTATTTTCCTTCCGACTAATTCTACCCGATTACCAATTTAGCGATTCCACCTATAATTCGACTTAATCATCAATTAATCGGAAACGCTCTATAATATTAAATTAAATTACTTGAATTAATTACGGGTGTTACACCAAACAGCATAAAACATGCATTTTATTCCACAAATCCTGATACAATCAATTACCACGTATATAACACTGCATACATACTGAATATGCACAATGTACAAACTGCCTATTTCGAAATCTGACGCACTTTCAAAATAAACTCGAGTGATAGAAAATTTGTTCGTTTCATTAAATAGAGCATTAAATTTAAGAATCAACGTCCAAAACGGCGCTCAAAACAGACTTACAATTTGGAAAATACGAGTTTTCAAAGTTTGAACATTTTTGAAAAATGACACAGTGGTAACTGGTTCCTCCCAGGGAGAACCCGGTTCCCACAAGTTGGAAATAACACGCCTCTGAAAAAATGTATGGGGAACCCAGTTCCTCCAGGCTGGAAACCGGTTCCCACTAATACTCATCCTCTGGTTTTTGTACCAGGAACCCGGTTCCTCCCACAAGAGAACCGGTTCCTGCGACCTGCAGAACCTAAAACCTGCTGTTTTGGCAGTAACTTTGTATCCAATTCATTCTCTTCCAATCCAATATGAATTATAGCAAAAATTGCACCAGAAATCAACCAACAAACACCAACACAGTACACATAGCATAATCCAATTATTCTCAAACATTCCATAACATTACTACGGTTTCAAATTCCTATAATTCGACACATTTAGGGATAATTCTACAAAACCTAGATTCTCTAATTTCAGGTTTCCTAACATACCAATCATCCAATTAAACTTTAAAACCCATAAGGCATAACAATCGAATGAAATCACCCCTTACCTCGCGATGATTCTTCGAATTCTGGCGTTTGGCTTTTTCCTCTTTCTCTTCTCTTCTCCAATTTCACGTATGATGAAAATTCCCAATAACTTTTCTTTTTCCTTCTTTTTCTTATTATTATTCCTTTTATTATTCCAATAAATAAAATAAAATAATAATTAGTATGAGTAGAGTATTTTACTCCTCACACCCCCACATTACTCCTCACACCACCAACTCTTCCATTCATTTAATTAATTAATTAAATCTAATAATCCAAAAATACTTATAATTAAACTTTTAATTAAATTAATAATTAAACTCTAGTTATTTTAATAGTTGAATTATTTGGGGTGTCACAGGGAACATTAGCAGACTTGTTTCATTTGATAAGCCTCAGCTTTTTATTATTGACAAACATGGTAATACCTCTGTTGAGAGGGATGACAAGGGGGTCACCTTGCTTTACACCTATAAAACAAGCAAAGGGTCCTTCTTGTTTTCCATTTACATAAATATAAAGCTTTGTTGAATGTAAGATGGTTTGGATGCAATTACAAAAGAGAATGTTAAAACAAAAATCATTTTCACCTTGAGGAGGATGTTCTAGTCAATGATGTCAATGGTTTTAGCAATGTTTACTTTGATGGCAAGGTTTCCACCAAAAGATTTGTTGTGCATTAAATTATGACTTTAGAGGTTAGGAAGATACAATACTTGATATGCTTTCCTTGATAAATCTTATTTTCTCTTTAAAGATTATGTTTGGCATGATAAGAGATAGTCTATCAGCAAGAATCTTAGACTTGATCTTGAATTTGAAATTAAAAAGTGCAACGGGTCTATATCGCATAATAGTGTATGCATTGTGAGTTTTGGGAATCAGGATCACTTAGTCGGTAGTCAAGAATTTAAGAACTACATTTGAGACATCTTCTTTGATTATTTCCCAATAGGCTTGTAAGAAAATACCCCAAAGCCATCAAGGTTCAGGGCACCATCCCTATTCATAGAGAATACTGCATTTTTAATCTCATATCTTAAGGGAAATAAGGTACACAAATTATTTGCACCCTCATGCACGAGGGAAGAAATGATGTAACACCCTAAACCCGAAACTTATATATAAAGGATTACTCGGTAATTTAAGGTGTCACCAACGACAATCCTTAAATAAAAAAAAAGTTTGGAAAACATGCAGCAAGAAAATAAACAACATACAACACATGCTCTGTAACATGGGTTAAATAAAATATTACATAACACAAACACCTGTCATCATATTCTTACCTTCACTTAGGGTATCATCACAGTGGAAATCATGCATGTTACTCAATTAATAAGTCTCAATAAAATACTTTCTTTGATTTTAACGCTAATATGGCAAAATCCCCGAACATCAACAATAAATTCAATCATTAAGAGTATAATGTTTAAATCTCATTTAACAACACATAATAATAAAAGAATCGGAGTATTACAACTAAAAATGCGATAAACTAATGAAAATAACTCCAAGAGCTATTTCCCAAGATTTCCATGGTGGACAACATCAACTCAAATGGGTGAGAATTCACATCAATAAGATAAATGACATAAGCTGCAAGGTAGAATCATAAACATCTATGTACATATTCCATCAAACACACCAACACATTCTCATACTTAACTCATCACCATACACGTCACAATCAAATACATCTCATCACCATACACATCATAATCACACATCAATCATTTAAACTTATGCAACGATACTCACAATGTCAACTAGACTCATATGTATGTGGTATCATATCATCAACAATTGATCCACTCAAGAACCGGGTTCACCCTTCTTGAATATCGAATCCACCTTACTCGGATTTGGGACAAGTCACAATCCACCTTGCTTAGATTGCAACTTGCATATTTCATCAACAAACAACATCATGAATCCCATAACAAAACACGTCAATGCAACAATAATATAATGTTTAAAGTCCCCTTTCGACAATAAACAGAGAATGCATTAACTCAACGATAATAACTCCCCTTACTCAAACTATTATTCACCAACACAACAATAACAACATCAATATTGTACATTAACCTCAACATAATATCACCATCATAACAACATAATCAACATCCACATCCTCAACAAAACAAAATCACATATTCCACAACTCAATATATAATTAATTTAACACGTAATTAATTATATACAATATCACTTAATTCATCAACATAGATCATGATCATATAACCAAACTTATATATATGAAACATCATCTTTCTTCAATCATATAACAACAGCAAATAACATCATCGGTTTAATTATAACAATTAAATAATTTTCTAAATTAATTATTAACACTCAACAACACAATGTAATTATGTAATTAATTAATTAAAATCACCCAAAACATGTCCAATAGTAGTTAACATGAATCGCATGATAACACAACATAGAAGAGCTAATTTAGCAGCTAAAACACAATCACCGACATTACATCTTAAGTAAGATTCATGTCACAAAGTGCACATTCAGCCTCTTTAGGCATCACTATGAGATAATACTACGCAATAACTTTCTAACACTTTGAACTGCGTCGCAAGCGGAGTCACAAATCTCAAACTATGATATTTTTCGTCAGACATAACGGAAGTCATGAGTGTTGACGAACGTCACCCAAAACTTGGTTTTTTCCCACGGCCAGTTGGTCGCTAAGTCCCAGAACCTTCGGGTAAATACCTAGAATTTATTTTTCTGTATTTCCACTATAGAAACCCTTCCGGACCTTTGATTTCGATTATGTAAAAAACATCAATATCATAATTTGACATACAATAATTATTTAATAATTAAAACCATAAAATCATATTTTATGACAGATTGACATCAACAAAATCAGGTATTTTCATACCCCTCGTGCATTATACCCCAACAAACAACCTTTAAACCTTTCAACAAGTGATTTCTTCTCAATCTCGTAATCTTCCTTTTTATCTCATTTAGCATCCTTTCTCTTGTTCCCAAAATAACACATTTTGAAAAACTCTAGGCATATTTCTCTAAACACTTTTTATAAGAAAATCGAATCTTCTTAATTAGTTATTCCCTTACTACCCTCATTAAATCTTACAATCACTATAATATCTTTATTCTCCTTTTAATTCCATTAAAATCTCAACTCCTCATATTCTATCATTTATTTTATTTAATTAATTTAATAAATAATTATTCTCTCTAAATTCCCCAAAATTCAATTAAATTAATAATTCTAAATTAATTAAAATAACTTAATATTCTCAAATTAAGTTCAAAGTTTCTATTTTCACAATTAAATCAAACAAACTACAATTATTTAATTATTAAAATAATTTCAATTAATTCTAATAAACATTTAATCTCTCTCAACATCCCTAGATCACGAACACACACAGTACCACTCTTATTTATTTAATTACCATTGATCCACTGTCGCGCACAAATCAAAACGAGTGTTTTTGAAAAATGTAGTTTAGCGACAGTGACTCAAGTTTTTTTTTAGGATTAATTTTTAAAGAACCGAGCGAATAAGCAATTAAAATAAGTGATTATAAAAATAAGTCGATCTAATATTTTCAGGTTTCTGTTAATCATTGGTTTTTACCTTACCAATTCCCTAAGCGGTTTTGATCTCTATTCGATTTCAATACCAATTGGCAAGTGCAATCGATATAAAACATGTTGAATTCCCAATTTGAATTAAGCAAACAAAATAATACAATTGTGAATTAAGCAAACACGATATAAAACATGATTTAACGACTAAGTGACGTAAACAACGATTAAAAATTAGGAATACAGTCATACGAATTTAATCAATACATTCCTTGAAATAACAGATTAAGCAAATGTGATTTCATAAAATAGAATTGAAAGAAAAATGAAATTGAATTGATAAATTAAAAACCTCAGAGCGTCGAAACAATATTACAATAGATCAACTTTGGATGATTAGTTCTCCATTCAAGCGTACAAGCAAGGTTTACCGTGAAAATAAGGTTATATTACTGTAGCACGGCTTATTCCCTTTTAATAGAATAAGGGTTTCAATTATTAATACAAATCGGGTCATAAAACTTAACCTAGACCCATAAAATAATGACCCAAAAACAATTTATGCTAAAGGCAGAACCTTCAACGAAATTTTCAACCTTTCTACTGTCTGATTCAACTTCTGGCTATAAAATGAAAGTTGTAAATCTTTCTCTTATATTTCCGATGATTATTAGAACGCCTCAATCTAATGCATGTAGCTACAATTATGAATTTTTTATTGAAAGTTGCTAATGCTGAAAATAAAATACGAAAATTAATTAAGTGAAAAAATAAATTAAATTATAAAAACATCATAAAATAGAAAAATAAATAAACTAAACCATGGAAATGCCTAAGTACAAACATAGAGGAATGAACATCAAAATACACTTATCAAATTCCCCCCCACTTAAACTTTTGCACTCCGAGTAAAATAAAATCAAAACTCATGAAACACCTCAGCATTCATATACTCATTCCAGGATACAAACTCATCTTCGGTTAAGAGAGCATCGACATGTACTAATCCTGCACATTAAGGATATCGTAAGAACACTAATATGAAATTGTGCAATCATAAGCCTCTCTCATATACAAACCAATCAGAATCATGTTATTATGCCTAATCCTGACTTACTCGTCCTCATTTTTGCTCTCTTTCATTCTGGCGTAATCACATTAAGCATGTTATCTCCATATTCTCATAGTAAGGCGACCGATTAGTGACTCTGATCTTTTTTGCATGGGATTCTGTTAATTAAGTGGCATAATCCCTTTCTTACCCAATTGTAGTTGCGGGGAATCAGACCGTAATCCGCCCTACCAAGTTCAGCACCAGAAACCCCTGAACCAACAAACAACATGTCATTTTATCATGTTTTTGTAGGCTCCACAAACGTTGAGTTAAGTGACCGGGCATTCCCTGTTTTTTATTCAAATAAAACTTGGATCATTCACTTATTTTCATCGGCTTCCTTATGTAGAGCGTGTGTAAGATGGTGCGGACTGCAAAGATAAACTACTCAAGAGCTATTAGAGAATGAGAATTCAAAGTTATGTCATAACAAATATTCAAAATGATTTCCATATTCAAGAGATTTACGGTGTTAAGAAGATACCAATCATGTGAACGTTTCTCAAGCCTCCACAACTAACCTCAGATTAATCTATAGCCCAAAACTTTCAAGAAAATGCAAAGTGTTTCTAAATATTTTTTACTTAAAGAAAAGAAACAAACCAAAATTAAAAAAAACAAATAAACCAAATTAAAAACAAAGAAAAGAGATGATTCTCTACCCCACACTTAAAACATGCAGTGTCCTCAATGAAAGACATAAACATAAAATAAGAGAGAGGAAATAACACACTCGGGCAATCATGGCGGATAGGTGATCACATTAGTAGACTTTCCCAATGAAATATCTCCTACAACTTCATCTTCTAATTCGGGGCTCTCATGTAATAGCTTGAGTAGGCGACCATTGACTTTGAAATTTTCATTAGTGCCTTCACATTTTATTCCAGGATCAAAGGATTTTCTTCTAAAAGTAAAAGTGTCAAATGCACACGTGAAAGTGATGTAATTCCCCACAACATAAAATATCAATGGTTGAAGGGGTTGCTCAATGCTTTTGCCTCATTTGAAAGTACCTTGTGCATACACATAGATGAACTAATATGAAGAATATCAGTCAAGGTTCATCTAAATCCCTTTTTATGTTTCTTCAAAACCCGTAAAAACTTATTTTCTTGATCAAAATCAAGGTTAGAAGAAATTATAATCAGACATTTTTCATTCCTCTCTAAGTAAGCATAATTCATATTTTCAACAAGTGGTTTCGTCTCTAGAGAATGTGGTTGTTCAATGGACCGTATGCTTGGGGACCCCGGGATTTCAATAGTTTCATCTACATGAACAACTTCATTTGCAACCTCATGTGCAATAAGTTTATCAACTTGCAATGCAGTCTCAATTTCAACACACACAAAGCAAATTTTAGTGGAAGTACAAACATCACAAGAGTAAACATCATCAAAATCAGACAATGATGGAAAATCACCTACAAACAAATCAATACAAGTATCATCAACAGTCTTAGAAAGAAAATCTATTGGAAAATAGAATTCTCTTCCAAGGGTTGTTGGTTAGATCCTTGAGGTTGTTGTATGACATTCATCAAAGTGGCAAGCAGTCCAATCGGTGTTTGCAAAGTCTGGAGAGTAGAATCTATTTTTTGTTGATACTGGAGACTATTCATAGTCATTTGTTTGACAATTTCCTCTAGTGAAGGTCCGAAAGGTGCAAAGAACACAACCTGAAATTCTTTCAGATGCTTATGCGAACCCTCACCTACAAGACCATTAAATTTTGGCAATAAGTGTATTAAACTAGATTTCAATTCAAAAGATGCATCAACTACAGGATAGTCGATACCTAAACCATTATAATTCACATCAGGGGCAGTTAACTGCCTCAAAGTTCTTTGTTCATCCATGTTATCAACGAACACGGAAATACCAACTATGTCTCAAACAAGCAAAAATAAATAGAAGGAAGGAAAATGATTAAAATAAATTCAAAAAATAAAAATAAAACACCAAATTTAATATACTGAACTGAAATAAGAATTTTGAGGATTTTTTGGATTTTTTTCGACACTATGAAAATAGTAAAAAATTAATTAAAAATAGAAAAACGAGGAATTTGCAATTTTGAGGGTCAAAATCTTTTAGAATTTTATTCAAAAACAATATTGTTCGCCGATTTTTTACAGAACTTCAGGAAAAAATTCAAAACAAATCGAAACAATAGTTTTTAAACTTACCTGACAGACTGAAATATTTACCACTATACTGCAGCCGATATTGTAACCCTTAAAATCAACAAACACAACAAAAAAACACTAACAATAATATTATACCTATGACTCTAATATCAGTTAATAACAACAAGAATCCCCGACAACAGTGACAATTTGATCCACTGTCGCGCGCGGATCAAAACAAGTGTTTTTGAAAAACTGTAGATAGCGACAATGACTCGAGTATCATATCACAAGGAATCTTGTATTGTTATTAACCAACAGAAACAATTTTGAGTGTTTATTTTAGGATCAATTTTTAAAGAACAAAGGGAATAAGCGATTAAAATAAGTGATTATAAAAATAAATCGATCTAATGTTTTCAGGTTCATGCTAATCATTGATTTTACCTTACCGATTCCCTAAGCGGCTTCGGTCTCTATTCAATTTCAATACCAATTGACAAGCACAATAGATATAAAACAAATTGAATTCTCATTCTGGATTAAGCAAACGGATTAATATAATCGTGAATTAAGCAAACACGATATAAAACATGATTTAACAACTAAGTGACGTAAACAACGATTAAAGATTAGGAATACAATCATACGAATTTAATCAAGACATTCCATGAAATAACAGATTAAGCAAATGCAATTTCATAAGATAGAATTGAAAGAGAAACGAAATTGAATTGATAAATTAAAAACCTCAAAGCATCGGAACGAGATTACAATAGATCAACTTTAGATGATTAGTTCACCATTCAAGCGTACAAGCAAGGTTTATCGTGAAAAGAAGGTTATATTACTGTAGCACAACTGATGCCCTTTTTATAGAATAAGGGTTTCAATTCTAATACAAAGTGGGTCGAAAAAACTTAACCCATACCCATAAAATAATGACCCAAAAACAACTTATGCTAAAGGCAGAAACTTCAACGAAATTTTCAATTTTTCTACAGTCCGATTCATCTTCTGGCTACAAAATGAAAGTTATAGATCTTTCTCTTAGCTTTCCGACGATTATTAGAACGCCTCAATCCGATTCATGTAGCTCCAATTATGAATTTTTTATTGAAAGCTGTTAATGCTGAATATAAAATACGAAAATTAATTAAATGAAAAATAAACTAAATTATAAAAACATTATAAAATAGAAAAATAAATAAACTAAACCATAAAAATGCCTAAGTACAAACATAGAGGAATGCGCATCAAAATGCACTGATCAACCACCCACAATAATTAAGTAAATATATAAATTCATAAATAATTTAAATTAAATCAATAAATAAATAACTGGAGAAAGTTAACTTTGATACACCAATGAATAATTAACAACTTTGCCCAATGGTGAAAATTAACTTTCTCCTTGTGAAGAAAAGCTTCCTTCATCAACAAATCACCCGTAGCAGTACCAATCCAATATAAATGGTGTGGTTCATCGGGAGCATGAATAATGACATCTTCTACCAGCCTACAAAGAGTAAAAAAATGAGTGTGCAGATTATGTGGAATCACCCACTGATGATTTTGGATGAACTTACTAACATTGGTTGTAAGTTGGCAATGCCAAACCTCGGGAATTTGCAATTGGTCCAACAACCTTTGTTCCCCACACCATATGTCAAGCCAAAAATTAGTATTGAGACCATTTCCAATCAGTGTTCTAGAGTTGTCCCTAACCACTAGATATTCATGCTTGATTCCACTCTAAATGGAGGAAGAGATATGATGATTGATACATTTTGATCCTCTAATAACCATGCTTCTCAAAATCAAAGCCAAGTCCTCGTTTGAGTTGATGAGATCCCAATAAATTTAAGGTTTGAAGCATTATTCATAGTTGCTAAAGATCTAATGCCAAGACCCCCTTCCTTGTATGGTCTGCAAACCTTTGACCATGCAATTATGAAAGCCTAGACACGGACACAAGGACTCCGCTAATATTAAAAAACATAGGACACATATATATATATATATATATATATATATATATATATATATATATATATATATATATATATATATATATATATATATATATATATATATATAGAGAGAGAGAGAGAGAGATCAAATTACAGAGAGAAGAGTTACACCATACACTCGCTCAAAATATCACTTGATTAATATTTTTAAAATCAACCGTTGGATTGAAACATATCATCATATAGATTATACCTATAAAGTTTGAGATTAATCTATAAAGTTTTACTATACGATCAAGATATCTAAAATTAACGTCAAAATGGACTTTCATATAACGTTAATTTTGATGTAGTTCAATGACATAGTAAATCATTATAGATTAATCTCAAACTTTATAGGTATGATCTATATGATGATATGTTTCAATCAACGGTTGATTAAAAATATTAATCCGAATTGACGTTTAAGCGAGTGTAAGTCATGGTGTAACTCTTGTAACTATATATATATATATATATATATATATATATATATATATATATATATATATATATATATATATATATATATATAAAATAATGAAATTTATGAACACAATTTATAAAGACTTCAAAATGACAATTTATATAGCAAAGTAATGGTATTACGTGTACCAATATTATTAGCGTAATAAACATATAATATAAAAGCACTATGTACCGTTGTATGAAATAACTAGGTAGTAGGTACCAATTATTTCCATTCTTATAATAACGATAGAGTGACATTAATAATCATGAAATTTATACTAGGCCGTTGATAATTTCTACTATGCTTTAGAATGTGTTTATTGTTAAGGCAATAATATAAATTTTTTTATAATATAATCGAATGACATAAGTATAATAGAAAAAAGAAGGAGAACATAAAAAACATGAAGTATGAAATGGAAACGAAATAGTGTCAACAAAGATAAAAATAAGGAATCCTAATTTTATAGTAAATTGTGTTGAGGCGTGTCCTATATTTAAAATAAAGTGTCGTATCCATGTTCGTTCCAATTAATTTTTTTTCTATTAGACACTTCAAAAAGTGTCAAATACGTGTCGTACGAGTACCCGTGTCCGACACACCGACACGCCTTTCACGTGGCGTGTCGGCGCTTCATAGCCATGCAACAATCACCATCTTGACTTGCTGAAAGTTTCCAGACTAAATGAAATTCTTTACCCATTGCTGCACCTTTTTAATGAGACTAGCAAGCCAAGAGTAGGTAGTTATGGAATAAACCATCATGCTTTGAATAACCGATTTCACCAATTGGACCCTACCAGCTATAAGCAGAAGATAGGCTCTCCAAGATGCAAGTTTGTTTTTCAATTTGTCTGCTAGGGCTTGGAAGTGAACTATCTTGGGTTTGCCTTTGAAGTTGGCATACCAAGATAGTAAAAAGGGAACGCACCATGGTTGAAGCCAATTTGATGAAGAATGTCAAGCCTCCTAGTTTGAAATACGCTTCCAAAGAAAACTGTTGATTTCTTTGGATTGATCAATTGACCAGATGTTAAAGCATATCTGGTTAATAATTTTTTTAAGGCCTGCAAATTTGAAAGTTTGCCAGTTGCCAGTACAGTAAATCTTGATATATGTTGCAATATCTCATTCAAAATAGTATGTATACTAATTTTAAAAATATAAATAGTTAATTTGATTTGCATCCAAAATAAGTGTTAAGCTTTCTTATACGTATAATTATATATTGTTATATGAATATTAGTAAATACATTTTAAAATGGCATTGATATGAGATTTTGGCATGTGGCATTAATATATTAATCACATTTGTGTGTAAGATGAATTACATGAAATGGATTACCTCCTGGTTTTTATGTCCTACCTTTTCTCCTGTGTTTATCCAATGGTTGAGAGTTCACCAAAAACAAATAATCAAAAAATACAGTTTTTGAAAAGAGAGACAACATGCATATGGTATTATAATTAGTCCCTTAAAATATGTGTATAAAAACATTTGTCTAAATAGTGAGAGGTTTCTAGATATTGTAAATATATTTTTAATTTTTAACTAATGAATTTTATAATTCAATTATGATTTTTTGAAATTCTTAATTTATAGACTGGTGTAACATGTTGATAAATATGTAATTTATTTGTTTATTAATATTGTATTCACATAAATAACATGAAAAATCTTTAACTTATATTTTATTTGAATATTATTTAAAATTATGTATTCATCATGTTTTATTATCTTTTGATCATTAATAGCTTGAAAAGCATTGGAGAAAGAATAAAATGTAAGACACATGAGAAAAATAACCCAAGATTTGAAAGAAAAAGTGAAGCAAATTTTGTTGTGTATATTTTATTCATCTCCATCGTTCTTTTATTTTATTCATATCTTCTAACATAAACGTTTTTAAAAGTAATTTTTTTTATAAATTAATTGCAAATATTAATATCACAATTCACTTGTCTTATGTTTGAGATCATTCGATCAACAATCATTGAGCATGTCTCTATAAAAACTACTCTTAGAACTTCAAGCGTAACTCCTAAATATCTATGTTTTAATGAATATTGAGCTTACTTTACTGTTTGCTTGCCTCAAACTCTTAAGAAAATGATGACATAACACTCACTTCTCTCCATGGGTGTTAGAATCAACTACATTAGCAATAGTGTCACAATACCTTTATAACATCATCGTTAAGTAAAATAGAGAAACAAATATAAGAGAGAATGACGGGATATCTGCCGTAAGACAACATGGGTTGTTAATTAAAATTGAGTTCACATAGAGAGATAAAATGGCAAGGTGACATGCAAGTGTCTTTGTATTCACATGAAACAAATAACCTTTAGCCTAGTAACTATCATTACCATGTCATAACATCAACGAGTCATCTCACACACACAAAAAGCAATAAATGGCTTACATTGAGTGGTCCTTCCAAAGACAACTTAATAATCACAACTTTAATGAAAGGTCAAATGACTTATCTAATTATTTTAATTGATAAATCAAAATATCTCAATTAATATAACTCATTTAGAATACACTTGACCTTTATCACAAATGAGCAACAATCTTGTAATCTCTCCCTAACCTCATTACCCTTACAAGCCTAGTGCTTGAGAGACAATGGAACATTACGTATCCACTTAACCATTTTTCCTTTACAACCCTCGTTCTTGGGTGATTATGGATCATTATGTTTCTCATTAATCTAATTGTCCTTAGAGATCTCATGCTTGAGGGACTATAGATTGTTATGTCTCTTCTTTACGAGCTCGTGCTTGAGAGACAATGGACTGTTATATTATAACCAAATACATTAGGTATTAATGGATAAAGTGATTAAATATTTATCCAATGTTTGAGATGTGAACAAGGTTATTAAAATTAGACCAAGAGATGAAGAAGGGAGATGAAACTTATTCACCAATCACTTAAATTGAGGCTTTACTCATTCCACGACTACTAAGCTACATATAGTTTTTGCAAGTACATCTAGCGCCCCCATGGAGTCCAATAACACCATAATGGACCTCTAGTACATTCAACATTTTTATAGTAGTTTAAAGAAATCAGTGAGTAATCAAAATTAGAGTTTGTCTAAATTCATTAAAACACTAATAGGAGATTGACAATATGCATGCTTCTTAACCTTTTATTTCTAAGAGGGGGTGACTTATGATAAAAAATAATTTTTAAAAATTTAAACATATTTGATTGGTTTTTATAAAGGAGAATAAAAAGACAATTAAATTGGAAAAGTAAATAACAATAAAGTAAAGGATAAAGGGAAAAGGAAGGAACACATAAGAGTTTCTTAACTAATGATGTTCCAACATTTTGTTCAATATCCCTTACTTCCTTAATGACAACAATATCTCTATAAATCTATTAACAATAGAGAGAACTTATGTCTGGTAAGGTGTTTATACATTTTAAATGACATCATTAAGTCATCTAGTCTTCCAAGGAAATAAACTATTGACAAATAAGGTTTTTCAATTGCTTGTTAAAGCCTGAAAAATTAAACCATAAATCTTCTAGACTAGCAGTCATCTCCTCATCTTGAAGAGTCTTATTTAACCAAATTCGAACTAATGTTCAACATTCTTCACATGCTTGCACAAAATTCAATTTTGGAGATCTTCAAAACTACACCATTCTAAAAACAAGAACATTATCTTCCTTTTCAGCCAGTAGAAGAGACAAGGACCTCACAAATTTCCTCTTTGTTGACAGACTTCTAGACAAATCTTCAAGGAGCAGCAAGCTTCACAGATATGAAAAATTATATAACAGAAGCTCTCCTTTCAGACGGGTCATAAACAAACTTGCAGATACATCAACAGGACTACCATTTTTTTTTCAAGGAATAGAAAAATCCATTTTCAAAGCTAATGTCAGAACAAATGTTTAAGACATTTGGATTTGACCTTATATTCATTATTTTTCATACATAGTAGAATTACTTTCCATAACATCATAGGATATTAGAATCCAGGATATAATGCACTTCTTTATCTAATCTCAGTTGTTGATAACTTGAGCACCTTCAAGAGATATCACAATGAGATAGAGACATTGAGGATCTTCCAAAATAGATTTCCTCTAATAACTTTTCTTCCAAAGAGCTAAAAGCATTTGATATAACCAAAGAAATCATGAAGAATCATGAATTGCTTTCAACATACTTCATCTCCAAGCTTTGAAGATGAGATGTGAGCAGCTATACATCTACACCTTAGATGTGTCTTCAAGAGAGGTCTTGAGAAAATCTCAAGCAAGATAAGATATAGCACACATCCATATTAATCTCAAAAACCTTTATCATTTAGACACAGTGTTATTCAAGGTTTTGAGAACCGTTTCAACCACTTGTGGCTTCTAAGTACAATTTTTTTCTTTAGCCTTAACACCATAAACACCTACTATGAACTACCAAAGTTCTTCCATCAAAGGCATATGTGGCATAAGACAAAATAAAATAGCCTCAACATATTCCAGGCAAGATGTCATGACATCTTGTAGGACATCATGCATAAGTACAACCATTAGTAGTTGTAACAACATCATCATACAAACAACCATCAATAGTTGTTGTATCAACAATAAAACCATTAGTAGTTGTGACATAAAGATAAACATCATTAGTTGTCAACAACACCATTACAACCATCAGTAGTTGTGAAAATATCAATATCAATAACAATTGTAGTAGACCCACAGAAGCATCAGACAACTATCAATAGTTATCATAATGAATCCAAGAAAGCTATCAATACAACCTTCCAATAGCCAAAAAGTACCAAAAATATCCCTGAAGCTCACCCAAACAGACCAGGGTGTCTGCTCCGATACCAATTGAAATTATGGCTCTGATACACATCATGCTCATATAGATGTTTACAACATCAGAACATGATGTCAGGACAAATGTTAGGACATTTGTAGACAAACTGAATAACAATATTAGACTCAAATAATATGCATAATTTTAAGTGCGGAATAAAAAGAACAAAGTCAATTTTTAACACAGTTCAATGCAACTCACCTACTCTGGGGGCTACCATGACAGAATGGAAATTCAATATCAGTAGTATTAATTCGAAGTAAAGTCCCTTGTTTACAATTTCTTGCTTAATTTCTACCAATTGCAACTTCTACCTAGGCACCTCCAAGATATGAGAAATTACCATCTTACCTCCAATCAACACAATGATAAAAGACCTACCTCAATCCCAATCCCAGTGGTAGTCTATAAACCAGTTACAGTCATAGTAACTAGTACAAATAAAACCCCAACAGAAGATTACACTTCAAATACAAATACTTATTTAAGACTCTTAACTCGGAACAATACTCAGTTTGCTTAAAAGCTTTAACTAATATAATACTCGCTCTTGCTTCACAGCTTCGAGGAGAACAATTCTCAACTCATTACCTAAAGATTCCTGAGTGAGGACATTACATCTACCACAAGTATCAAAAGATACAAGGGTGACTTACAACCCAAGGAGCACGAGAGACTCTCTAACCTAAACCCTTATTTTTACAATCTATTAAAAAGTAATTTGCCCTAGGTGTTGGTCATCCTTTGATAAGCTTCAACTATCCACAGGCTTCGAATTTTTTGCCCATTTATTCCTTGATCCACAAGCTGATTGTTGTAGAAAATATCTCCCTAAATCTTGAAATAAATCTTCAAGTATTCTAAATTAGCTCAATAATCAAATTTAAAAACTTTAAAGTTTTTGGAGATTTGATTTACTTGTTTCAAATTACATCTTCTTATCCTACAAAAATAACAAAGACATTTCCAAAAAAAATCTCAAAAAATCAAATCAAATCTTGTTAAGAAATACCAAACAGTAGCGCCTGTTGCATTCGACCAAGACGTCATACCATTGTCTTTGACATCTGGTTGAAAAACTCATAACAGTTGAAATTGCTGAGAGTTGATGCAGATGTTAAAATATCATGCTCAACATCAGTAGAACAATATTTTAGCAAAATTTAGCCAATAATAAAACTTACACGAGTTTTTAAAATTGGCCGTTGAGACAATTTAGGAAACTTCATATTTTGTTCTAAGATTTAAGGAGATTTTTCTGCATAATTGGTGCAACCCTCGGCTCGTGGATCAAGAAATATTCTGGTGAAAATATTGAATCTCATGGACTGTCGAGGAATATATAAGGAGAAACCTCAACCTAATGTAATTTGTCTTTCACAATATTGTAAAAAATAAGGGGAAACTTAGAGTCTTAGGTTTTGAGAGTCCGTTGTGTGTCACCCTTGTATCTTTTGATACATCTTGGTAGACTTATTGTTCATTGTTAATTTCCACCACTCATGAGCTTTTAACTAAAGAGTTGATTGTGTATCAAATTATTGTTCTCATTCATGAGCTTTTAAGTAAAGAGTTTAATATTGTTTATTAGAAGTGTAATTTTTAGGTTTTGGTTAGTCACAGGATTGTGACTTATTTTATCATTGAGGTGATTGTGGGAAGTGAGAGATTTTCTATGTGTTTGTGAGTCCAAATTATTCATTGTGAAAGTGAATTATGAAACTGTTGTGAGTATAGGTCTTGAATACAATCAGATTTTGTTGAGTTGTATTCTTTATATCCAATGAAAACAAATTTGATACCGGCGTACGTACATGGGATCTGTACTACAACACTTAAAATTCATGTATATTATATAGTTTTTTGCATTGGATTCTTGTGGATAATTTTAATTATTTTTTTTAAATAGATCAAATTTGGTTTTTAATCTCTAAAAGTTACCAGCAATTTATTTTTTGCACAGTTGAAGAATCAAATAACTACCACTTTGCAAAAATTACATAATTAATTTATTAAAATAAAAATTATATTTTAAATAAGTTATTATAATTTATTTTCTTTAATTACGAAATATGTGTTTAACAGTTTTTCTTAACGATAGTAGTTTTTTAAAAATTCTACAATTATTTTGATATCCGTTTTTTCTTTTTTCTTTTTTCTCTTTTCCAAAAATATTTTGATATTTTTTTTAATTTGTTTGAATTTTCATGGTAACTTGGTGACAATTTTGCGGTTCACAGTTGTATATGTGGAGACACACATGTAATACACCAATATCGTGTGAACGCATGGATAATCATATCAAAATTCGTGCGACCGCAAGAGTTTTTACTTCTTTTTTTTACAATTACAAAAAATATAAGAAAAACTTATATTAGTTGTACTACTGATTTTTCATTCTTTATATACTTTAAACCATTGTTCTAAATTTATAAAATACAACATTAAATATAATTCTTTTAAATCATTCTCTTTTTTTTTACCATTAAGTAAAATTTATTTTCTACCAATTTTCAACTAATTTTAATTTTTGATATTTCTTTGTATCATTTATTAAACATTATAATCATTTTTATCAATACAATTCTATCAACCCTAAAAAATAATTTTATATCTATTTTTCACAATTATTATTTTACAAAGTATTACATCCGTCTCATAATAAATGTCTCATTTGCATATTTTTTGTCTCAAAATAATTGTCCATTTATAATTTTAATGTATCAATTATTATTTTTTCACTACTATATCCCTATTTATTAACTTTCACTTTATTCAACTACCTTATTAACAATAATTAGTAGGGATATTCTAGTAAATGACATTAACTTTTTTACTAAAATTAACATAACAATCATTTTCTTTAAAAGTGTCTTGAAGTCCATTTTTTTTTAATTTTTACAACTTTCCAATTATATTTTGATGTTATCTAATTTATTTGAAGTTACATGACAAAATGGTGACAATTCCACGAACCACACCAAAACCAGTGCGGACGCACGAGTTTCCCACTAGTTATTTATTAGAAGTGTAATTTTTAAGTTTTGGTTTGTCACGAGATTGTGACAGATTTTATCATTGAGGTGATTGCGGGAAGTGAGAAGGGGATCTCATATATAGAAGGTTTCTAAGTAGAAATAACACAAAGTAGTGATTAGGCGATAAGTTGTAAACTAGGGTTGTTTAGCTTTGAACTAATACTATCACAGTGATTTTCTTTCGTGGCTTGGATGCCTTTAGAGTATGTGATGTTGCACCGAAATGGATTAACAATTGACTGAGTTATTTATCATTCTTCAATTTTATTTTTATAATTTGATATATTTATTCTGTCAGTGAGGAGATATCATAATATTTGTCTTGATATTGTATTCTGATGTTAGGACATCAATATTAATATGTATTAAGATGTTAGAATTTCATAATGAATTCGACGAACACAATATCATCACACTATCATACCAATTACTTGCAGGTGAAGTTACGAGGTTCCATAACACAAAATGCAACCATAAGTTTTCTAGGTGCAGAATAATGTAGCTTAACCAATTCTTTAGCAAGTTTGATTATTTTGATTCATCAATTCAATTAGATTTTGTGATGATTGGTTATGCATTAGTTAAAATCCCTCTTGAGTTACAAATATTCTCGTGTAAGTTCACTCACTCACTCATTAAATATATGATTTTTTTCTGATCTTTCCATTAAGTTTCTCAAGTTTTCTATTAAGATTCATCCATGGTGATAAAATTCAAGACTATATATAATAATACAAAAACATACTATTTCTATAAAGATCGTGATATACTATTTATTTTATAAAAAAACAAATACACGTAACGTCAAAGATACACCTTTTTATTTGCTAGTCAACTAGACAATATCTTGGCAAATTAATTATAATAATTATATGGGTACGTAACACCCCTTTTCTAACCTCAAATAATCATGACATAATTCAGAGTAAAATAAAATACACGCATATAAAGGGTGTCACATGTTATTTTTCACACATAGAGAAAACCATACAGAACAAAATATAACATGCACCTGGTCATAATCATAACACATATTTGAATCTCATGCTTTAAAACAAACTATGCATTTCACAACGGAGTATTTCATTTTCTCAGATACTATCAATGGTTACATCTCATACTATAACCATTCGATGAATTAACAAGGAATCCATAACATGATCAAGTCATATAGATTCATACATCGGCACCAAGGCCACATCAACATAGTATCTCAACATACAAATCCAAAGCGGATGAAAATACATAACATATATCTAATAGAAGCATAAATCCAAATAATCCTCGTGTTACATGACCAGAGCAATGACTCACTATCTAGTATAAGGAATTACGGGATAAACTCCTCAACTAGTCTCGTGTGAAGCACTGCTATCCTCGGAACCTGCACGTTATCCACATAGAGGCAGAATCACAACAGAAGGGTGAGAATTCACATCATTATCCAAATGTATATAAATTGGAAGCAATATAGAAACAACATCTATTAAAGAGTCCTTCACACTTCATGTGATATTTCAAATAATATGATTATGCAAACATTCCAAGTATAACACATCCATATTTATCACAAATAACATAAATGTCATCAATACAATCAATTCAATGATTAACATAATCAATTACCACAAATTCCAATATACACACACATTCTTTATTGACTCATGAGATAAAAATGTAATGTGACTCATGCTTGTGGTACCATCGTGAACATTGCGCTCACCTCGCTTCCGATTCAATAACTTAGAATCAAAGCCACGCTTCCGATTCAGACAAGACAAAAGCCACAATTGTGAACCCAAAGTTTCACCGCTACTATTTCCATTCAAGGATCAAGCCACATTGCGAACCCAAAGTTTCACCGCTACTGTTTCCATTCAAGGATCAAGCCAATCAATAACGGAGTTCCAACTCCCCATGAATGCATGTGCAATTTAACCAACAATGTATGCAATTAAGATTATCCACCAACCTTACTTATCAAGCATATCACAATAATCCAACACATTTGAATTATCCACCATTTGCATAAACATCATGTTTCATCATTAACAAGTAATACATATAATATTTAATATCACCACACATCACAAATAACACATAACATACAAGCCAACACATGTTATTCTCAATAATTCATCCAAAACATAACATACATACACTAATTCAAGTAGCACGTATTCATCGAAATCGCATCAAAACACAATCCAAAACTCATGAAAACAATTATTAGAAATCATATAAATTAATGATAAATCATAAGCCAGCAATCCCCTAAGCCATTCATGCATAATCAAAGAAAATGTTTTTGCGTTAGGGGGATTTGGCTAACCCTGTTCAAATTCTGCAGAAAAATCTGCTACGGACAACACAGTTCCAGCCACGAAATTTCTTCCCCAAATCAGTTCTAATGCTTATTTAATATCATTTAAACATCATCTAACATATATACACTATATGTAACATATCCATATCATTAAATCTAGTTTTAATCATCAAAACCCCCAAATTACAACTTCAATTTGAGTAACCAAAACCTAGAAATTGAGAAACCCAATCCTATAGCATGTTACTAATCACTACCCAACAACATACACATGCATAATAATGAAGATTCTCCCCCTTACCTCTTGAAGATTTAGCTTCTTAGGGTTTCCTCTTCTCCTCTCTTCTCTTCTCTTCTTCTTTTCTTCTCTTCTGTCTTTTCTTCTTTCTTTTCTTTTCTTTTTCACCAAATGACAACACTAACTATGTTTTTCCTCTAACCCTTTACTAACTAGTAAACTTCAATTGAGCTTAACACTTAACACCTCCTTATTACTTTTATTCTTATAATTACGCCCAATACTAAATAATCTCATTTCTACTCATAAAAACCCAATTATTCAAATAACACACATATTCAAATAATTTTAATACTCATTTAAATCACCCAATTAAATCAATTATCATATAATATAATAAATAATACTAATAATAATAATTAATTAACTATTAAAATCGGGATGTTACAACTCTCCCCACTTAAAAAGATTTTCGCCCTCGAAAATTACCTCAAGCGAACATCTTAGGATACGAATCCTTCATCTGGCTCTCAAGCTCCCAAGTTACATTACCATTAGCAGGACCTCCCTAAACCACTTTCACCAAAGAAATTTCCTTCCCTCAGAGTTGCTTAACTCTTCGATCCTCAATACGCATCAGTAAAGTCTTAATCATTGAATTATCTGTCACTTACACATCATCTAGCGGAACAACATGAGACATATCCACCATATATTTCCTCAATATACATGGAATACGTCATGAAGATTAGCAAGTGATGGAGGAAAATGAATTTGATAAGTCACTTCACCTACCTTCTCATCAATCTGATAAGGACCAATAAAACGCGGAGTCAACTTCCGTGACTTCAAAGCTCTACCAACACCAGACACGTGAGTAACTCTCAAAAACACATGATCTCCTTTATCAAATCTAAGATCTTTCCTCCTCTTATCATGATAACTCTTCTGACGTCTCTGGGAAATCTTCATCTTTTCCCGAATCATCTTAATCTTATATGTAGTCTGTTAAACTATGTCAGGTCCAACCACAACACTCTCACCAAATTCATACCAACACCAAGGCGTTATACACCTTCTTCTTTACAAAGCTTAAAATAGATTAATTCCAATACTCGAATGAAGACTATTGTTATACGTAAACTCAATCAAAGGCAAATAACTATCCCAAGCACCTTCTTGCCCTAAAACACAAGCTCTCAAAAGATCCTCCAATGATTGAATTGTCCTTTCAGTAGGACCATCAGTTTGCGGATGATACGTCGATCTCAAACGCAACTTGGTACCCAAAGCATCTCGAAAACCTTCCCAAAAATAAGAAGTAAACCTCAAATCTATATCTGAAACAATACTCGATGGAACACCATGCAAAATCAAAACTTTCTCAATATACAACTTGACAAACTTCTCCATAGGATAATCCATCAAAATTGAAATAAAGTGAGTAGATTTTGTCAATCTATCCACAATAACCCAAACAACATCATGACTACTCGGAGTCCTCGGAAATCCAGAAACAAAATCCATAGAAATGCTATCCCACTTCCACTCAAGAATGGATAACGGCTGCAACAAACCAGACGGTTTTTGATGTTCAATCTTCGACTTCTGACAAATCAAACAAGAATACACTAACTCAACAATATCCTTCTTTATGTCAGACCACCAAAATAACTTTCTCAAATCTTGATACATCTTAGTAGCACCATGATGAATACTCATACCACTACGATGTCCTTCATCAGAAATTCTCTTCCTCAAATCACAAATCACCAAAATCAGGAACACAAACTCTATCACGACACTTCATGATACCATTCTCATCAATCCGAAAATCACCACCTCGACCTTGATTGATCAACACCAACTTATCCACCAAAACTAAATCATATTTATGACCTTCTCGAATCTCATCCAAAATACCACTAGTAAACTTCAACATACCAAGCTTAACATAAGAAGACGTCGCTTCACAAACCAAACTCAAATCTCATAATTGCTCATGCAAATCTAACTCTCTCACCATCAACGTCGACATATGCAAAGAATTCTTACCGAAAGCATCGACTACAATATTCGCTTTACCCGGATGATAATTCAAACCAAAATCATAATCCTTCAAGAATTCCAACCATCTTCTTTGCCTCATAACAACTTTTTCTATAGATACTTCAAACTCTTATGATCACTAAACACCTCAAATCTCGATCCAAACAAATAATGCCTCCAAATCTTCAAAACAAACACAACTGCAGCCAACTCTAAATCATACGTCGGATAATTCCTCTCATGAACTTTAAGTTGCCTCGAAGCGTAAGCTACCACTTGCCTATTATGCATCAACACACCTCCTAAACCCATCAATGAAGAATCACAATACACCACAAATGGTTATGCCGGATTAGGCAAAATCAAAATAGGAGCGGTTGTCAACCTTCTCTTAAGCTCTTGAAAATTAGCCTTGCATTGCAACGTCCAAACAAAAGCTTGACCTTTCCTAGTCAACTGCGTCAAAGGTAACACCAACTTAGAAAAACCTTCAATGAACTTGCGATAATAACCAGCCAAACCAAGAAAACTTCTAATCTCAGAAACAGATTTCGGAGCTTACCATTGAGATACAACCTCAACCTTAGAAGGATCCACATAAATACCACCACTCGAAATCACATGCCCAAGGAAACTCACTTCCTTCAACCAAAATTCACACTTAGAAAGCTTAGCATACAAATTATTCTCTTTCAGCACAGATAATACAATCCTCAAATGCTCAACATGATTTTCTTCACTTTTAGAATAAATCAGAATATCATCAATGAACACAACAACAAATTGATCCAGATACTCATGAAAAATCCGATTCATATATTCCATAAACACATCATGAGAATTAGTCACACCAAGTGGCATTACAGAATACTCATAGTGACCATAACTTGTCCTAAAAGCAGTCTTCTGAATATCCTCATCTTTCACACGAATCTGATGATAACCAGACCTCAAATCAATCTTATTGAAAACACAAGCACCAACCAACTAATCTATCAAATAATCAATACTAGGAAGTGGATACTTATTCTTAATAATCACCTTGTTCAGTTGTCTATAATCAACACACAACCTCATAAAACCTTCATTTTTCTTAACCAACAAAACAAGTGCACCCCACAGAGACACACTCGGGCGAATAAACATTTTCTCAAGCAAATCCTCAAGTTGACTTTTCAACTCTTTCAACTCAGAAGCAGACATCCGATATGGAGCCATAGAAACATGACTAGTTCCGGGAACTAAAGCAATAAAAAACTCCACCTCACGCTCTGGTAGCAAATCACTTACATCTTTAGGAAATACCTCAGGAAAATCACGGATAATAGGCAATTCACCCATAGTTCATTTCTCACCGAGATCCAACGATGCCAACAAAGCAAAGAACACATCACCATCCTTCAAAGATTCATCCACTTGCTTAGCAGAGAAAAAAAATCATTCTTGACACCAGAATCAAGAAAGATAACAGACTTGTCAAAACAGTTGATAAAAACATGATTATACTTCAACCAATATGATCTCGTATACTATCAACAAGAGATTAAGGGTGATCAATTCCTTAATTTTTTAATAGGTAGACGACAACCATGATGGTGGGATAAACCATCGTTACCCAACTTCCTTAACCTCCTTCATATGTGCTCACATCCACACTCTTGCAATCAACAAAATACCGAATCAACGCTCCACCACTGAACAACTCAGAGAAGCGAAAGCTTCTCCCCCACTTGTTTCAAACTCACTTCTGCAAACAAGCGGTAACACACAAGTACCGATAATGTTTCAACACATATCGAATACAACATGAATTAAATTAATTAATAACCTGGCCAAATCTGACTGACAATTTCTCTGATACCACTAACGTAATACCCCTTTTCTAACCCCAAATAATCATGGCATAAATCAGAGTAAAATAAATGCACGCATATAAATGGTGTCACATGTTATTTTCCACACATAGGGAAAACCATACAAAACAAAATATAACATGCACTTGGTCATAATCATAACACATATTTGAATCTCATGCTTTAAAACAAAACTATGCATTTCATAGCGGAGTATTTCATTTTCTCAAATACTATCAATGATTACATCCCATAATATAACCATTGGATGAATTAACAAGAAATTCATAACATAATCAAGTCATATAGATTCATACATCGGCACCAAGGCACATCAATATAGTATCTCAACATACAAATCCAAAACAAATGAGAATACATAACATATATCTCATAGAAGCATAAATTCAAATAATCCCCGTGTTACATAAACAGAGCAATGACTCACTACCTAGTATAAGGAATAACTGGATAAACTCCTCAACTAGTCTCGTGTGAAGCACCGCTATCCTCGGAACCTGCATGTTACCCACATAGAGGAAACATCACAACAGAAGGGTGAGAATTCACATCATTATCCAAATGTATATAAATTGGAAGCAATATAGAAACAACATCTATTAAAGAATCCTACACACTTCATGTGATATTCCAAATAATATGATTATACAAATATTCCAAGTATAACATATCTATATTTATCACAAATAGCATAAATGTCATTAATACAATCAATTCAATAATTAACATAATCAATTACCACAAATTCCAATATACACACACATTCTTTAATGACTCATGAGACAACAATGCAATGTGACTCATGCATGTGGTACCATCGTGAACATTGAGCTCACCTCACTTCTGATCCAATAACTTAGACTCAAAGTCACGCTTCCGATCCGGACAAGACCAAATCCACCATTATGAACCCAAAGTTTCACCGCTACTATTTACATTCAAGGATCAAGCCACATTGTGAACCCAAAGTTTCACCGCTACTATTTCCATTAAAGGATCAAGCTAATCAATAACGAAGTTCCAACTCCACATGAATGCATGTGCAATTTAACCAACAACATATGCAATTAAGATTATCCACCAACCTTAATTATCGAGCATATCACAATAATTCAACACATTTGAATTATCCACCATTTGCATAAACATCATGTTTTATCATTAACAAGCAATACACATAGTATTTATTATCATCACAATCATAAATAACACATAGCATACAAGCCAACACATGTTATTATCAACAATTCATCCAAAACATAACATACATACACTAATTCAAGTAGAACATATTCATCGAAATCGCATTAAAACACAATCCAAAACTCATCAAAACAATTATTAGAAATCATTTAAATTAATGATAAATCATAAGTAAGGAATCCCCTAATCCATTCATGCGTAATCAAAGGAAATGTTTTTCTGCATTCAGAGACCCGCGCTGAGCGCAGCCCCGACCGCCCTTCAAATTCTGCAGAAAAATCTATTACGAACAACACAGTTCCAGCCACGAAATTCCTTCCCCAAATCAGTTGTAATGCTTATTTAACATCATTTAAACATCATCTAACGTGTATAAACTATAGGGAATCTATCCATATCTTCAAATCTAGTTTTAATCATCAAAAACCCCAAATTACAACTTCAATTTGAGTAACCAAAACCTAGAAATTGAGATACCCAATCCTATAACATGTTACTAATCACTATCCAACAACATACAGATGCATAATAATTAATATTCTCCCTCTTACCTCTTGAAGATTTAGCTTCTTAGGGTTTCCTCTTCTCTTCTCTTCTTCTCCTCTTCTCTTCTTTCTTTTCTTTTTCACCAAATGACAACACTAACTATATTTTTCCTCTAATCCTTTACTAACTAGTAAACTCCAATTGGACTTAACACTTAACACCTCCTTATTACTTCTATTCTGATAATTAGGCCAAATATAAATAATCTCATTTCTACTCATAAAAATCCAATTATTCAAATAACACACATATTCAAATAATTCTAATACTCATTTAAATCACCCAATTAAATTAATTATCACATCATATAATAAATAATAATAATAAATAATTAACTATTAAAATCGGGATGTTACAACACACACCTACATGAGTGTGTATATATATATATATATATATATATATATATATATATATATATATATATATATATATATATATATATATATATATATATATATATATATATATATATATATATATATATATATATATATGAGATGTATCAATAGGAGGACTTTTTAAATAGGAGATAGGAGGATTAAATAATAACCATTGGATTTAATAAATGATCTTGATGAACATTTATTGTCTATGCTTGCACATGACTTCAAGATCATGTGTCAAACCCAATAGTTATTATTTAATCCTCTTATCTCCTATTTAAAAGTCCTCCTACTTATATATTATATATATATATATATATATATATATATATATATATATATATATATATATATATATATATATATATATATATATATATATATATATATATATATATATATATATATATATATAACCCTTCACTCTATCACTTAGTTATTTGCATGAAATTATTGTCACAGACAATCATCAGGGCAATCTATGAAGGCCAATTATGAAAGGTTTCTCCGCTCTTAATTTTGTTGAAAGTTAATTCAAACTCTGGTGTGCATCTCGATGGATGAAATAAATTCAATAAGCCCAAAAAGTTGGGCGTTCTTGGGATTCGTAAAGCAAGAAAAACCAATATTTCAATGTTTGATAAGATGGTTTGAGGTCTCCATCGGGGTTCTGATCCCCTACGGGTCCAAGTTTTAAAGCATAAGTACATCAGTGAGGAAATGTTCCTTAATATGAAAAAGTAATCAAGATCAGTTACTTGGAGTGCAATTATGAAAGTTTTCTCCCCTCTTAAAGATGGATTTAAATTTAGATTGAGAAGTGGAAACTCCTCTTTTTATCTTACAATTGTTATAGGGTATGGAAATTAGCGGAGCCAGTTCTCTATATGGATTTCCATGATATAGAAATGCGAGTGAATGATGTTTACTTGGATGAGAATTAGAACTTTAATTTATTATAAACTGATATTTCTCTAGTTGTTTATGACTGCGTGAAAGGGATTCCCATTTGTTTAAATTCTCTGGTGTCTGATCGGTTAACTGGGAAAGACAATTTAGATGGTATCCATATTGTTGGGATGGTTATAGATGTCTCAACAGACTTGAATTTGGTCATAATACAAAAAATAATAACTCTTGAAAGTGGTTGTGGCATATTCATGCTCCTGAAAGGTGAAATTCTCCCTTTATACGACTTCACATAAGTCCCTTTCCTACAAAATCAATATTGTGTCATCGTGGTATTCTTCAAACGAATCTCTGTCCTAAGTGCAATCAGGACGCTGAGCTGGCTCTACACTGCCCGAGACTATGAGTTTCATACTCCCTTTTAGAAATATATTGGCTTCTTGGACCTATTATTCTTTAAAGGGGATAGTTTATATGATTAGATTAGACATGACATCAATGTGAGCTCTATCTTTTGGTTGTTGTGTGGGGGTTGTAGCACGCTAAGAATAAATACTGTCTTTCGAATAAAGTGGTATCTTCCTAAACTTTGAAACTTATCGCAATGAATTATGTCAATTTGTTAGTTGAAAGTTTTCTTAAGTATAATATGTCTCATCCAACGAGAACAATCACATGGAATACACACAAAGCTTGTAATATGATTTTGAATGTTGATAATAGTAGTCTCAATAATTCCAGTATCTCAAGTTTTGATGGATTAATTCGAAATATTAATGGTGCTTGGGTTCACAGTTTTGTGGGTAATATTGGTTATTTTAACATCATGCATGCTGAGTTGATGACACTATATCATGGTTTGCGTATGACATGCGAACTTGACATGAAAAACCTAATGTATTATAATGACTTCAACTCTACTATCAAGTTTAACACAAAGTCTCTTTATGTTCGACATCATTATATCTCGATTCTTCACAATATTAAAGAGCTTCTCTCTAAAAAACGACAAGTTCAAATATTTCACACTCTTAGGTGAGAAATGCTTATGCTGACTTTCTAACCGAATATGAGGCTGATAATGATACAATCTACCTGTCTTTTGTGAACCTCCTATCGAAATCACCACTCTCTTGATAACTGAGACTAGTGAGACTTTATTTTTTAATAATTTTTTATTCATATTGATCAATTGAAATCTTTTAATTCTTATATATATATATATATATATATATATATATATATATATATATATATATATATAATGAAAAAAAACTATACTATATTTTAATCTATGGTTAAATACGTTTTTAGTCCATATAAATATGCGACCTTGCAATTTTGGTCCCTCTAAAATTTTCCTTCGAATAATGGTCATCGCAAAATTATTATGCACGTAGCTTTAGTTCTTGATTTCTAAATTAAGATTTTCATTGTTTTTATTAATATTTTTTGAAATTTAAAAAATCATATTTAATGCTTCTCATTTTAAAAAATTCTAAAATTTAGTATATAAATATTTATAGTATTTCAAATACATATGAAAAAGAATTATTCAAAAAATTAAAATTTTAAAAATAAATAAATTATTTTAAAATTTTTAAAAAATAACAAAAAGTAAAATTGGATGAATAAAAAATTTGGGAAGACTGAAAAAGAATAATAGAAGGACCAAAATGCATGGTCACTTATTTATATGAACTACCTTGAATGTTGTGATGATGTGTATGTGGGTAGTCTAATCTCACGTACATGCCATCTGCCCTTATCAGTTGCAACTTTTTGTTTGTATACCCAACCACATGACCAATCATTTATTCTGAACCTCTCATCCATACACAATGTTTGTTTATTTTAAATATATGGAGACAGCTTGGTTCATTTTATATGATTTTGTCCCAACTTCATAAACAAAAATAACTTTTCCACACATCATATAATACATTATGAGATATAATTACATTTTTGTAAGTTAAATTATTTTATAATTTTCTACTTACATAAATCTTTTATAGATGAATTTAACATGTATGTTAACTCTCATAAAGAAATTATAAATGAAAAACAATATAAAAAATGTAACAATTAATGTATAAAGAACATAAGAAATGAATTTAACATGTATGGTTTAGAGATGTTAGATTTCTCCTTTTTCTAGATTTATATAGAGGTTATAGATTTCTGTTTTTTCTTAAACTATTAATGTAAGTAGCCCATTAAATTGGAAGTTAAGAAAAGAGAAATTTTCTTTCTTGTAGCTTCAAGGTATCATTTTAATTTGCTCAAAATTAGTCGAGTGAGTTTAACGAGATTCAGTTTTATTTAGTATTATTTTCATCATATTGTTTCAAGGGGTGCTATTATATTTTTCTTTTTATATTATTTTCATCATATTGTTATTACTGTATGACTACTGGCTACAACAAGTTATTGAATGAGATTCATTTTAATGATTGAGAATTGAATCTCAATTTTATTAGAAAGAACTTTAAATTGTTTTAAGTGCAAATAAATACAAAATTCTGACTTGTATATGGGAAAATAGCGGGACCACTACTATTAGGTAATTTTGCTAATGGATTTATAAAAAAGAATGAATTGGATGTAAATTCTTATTTTTGTATTGATAGAATTTATTAGTATTAAATTGGATGAATTTTTGTTGACATTATATTATATATTATTTTTTCATTAGAAAAGTAAAGATGAATATTATAAAAATGATTTTTTTCAAGAGGAAAGTATGTGAAATTGAAAGAGAAGAGAGATGAAAGAAATTATAATTTCAATATCAGAAGTTGGAAAAGTTCTTTAGCATCCAATAACTAGAGAACATCATGACTTTGAGAATTCTTTGGAACATGATTCTGGAAAGCATCATCCGATTTGGCAATATCCATCAAATCAAGTGGATGTAATACGGTAGTCAAGAATCAGAAAGAATACGGTAGTGGCTATTCATTCGGATCAGGGATTAGTAGAAGGGGTGGTGGAAGTCAAGAATAAGATTAAGGAATTTTTTGAGGAGAAGTTTAAAATGCAAGAATTACCAAGGCCAAAGCTGGAAGGGGTGGAATTTAACAGGCTATCAGTGGAGGAAAGTACCAGATTGGAAGAAGAATTCACAAAGGAGGAAATTAAAGAAATTGTGTTTAGTTGTGATGGGGATAGAAGTCCAGGCCCTGATGGTTTTAATATGGAGTTTATTAAGAAGGGGTGGGAAGTGATGGGTGAGGAGATTGTGCAATGCATCCAAGATTTTCATTCAAAGGGCAATTTACCAAAAGCTATGACAGCAACATTCATTGCCATCATCCCAAAAGTTGACAGTCCACAGAGTTTGGAGGAGTATAGGCCTATCTGTTTAATTGGCAGCATATACAAAATTATCTCAAAACTCCTTGCAGCAAGGTTGGGCAAGGTCATTGGGAAATTGATTTCTAAGTCCCAAACAACATTTATCCCCGGTAGACAGATTCTAGATGGTGTTTTAGTTACTAATGAAGTAATTGATTTGGCTAATAGGAAGAAAAGAAGCTGTCTATTGTTTAAAGTAGATTTTGCCCAAGCTTATGACTGTGTTGATTGGAAATACCTGAATTTCGTGATGGTTAGGATGGGATTTGGTGCAAGGTGGCTCAAATGGATGGATGCAAAAGTATTTAACAACACTATGTCATTTCTGGTGAACGGGAGTCCGACAGATGAGTTTAGAGCTCATAGAGGGCTACGTCAAGGGGACCCTCTGTCACCGTTCTTGTTCTCAATAGCAGTTGAAGGTTTGGCAAGGTTGGTTCGCAATTCAGTAGCACGCGAAGAATTCAAAGGATTTCATATACAAGAAGATGTATCGTACGACTTGCTGCAATTTGCAGATGACACAATTTTGGTGGGAGAGGGCTCATGGAGTAACTTATGGGCCATAAAGGTACTGCCCAGAGGTTTTGAAATGGCTTCGGGATTGAGGGTTAACATGGGTAAAAACAAGATTTACTGTGTACGTCTTGAGGGACATTTCTTACAAGCGGCAAGTCAATTCCTTTGTTGTAAGATTGACAGTATCCCTTTAAGTTTCTTGGTATCACAGTAGGTGGAAATCATAGAAGATTAAACTTTTGGAATCCAATACTTGCAAAGATGAGGGCGAAATTGTCGCCATGGATAGCAAGACTATTATCCGTGGGTGGTAGAATTACACTACTAAATGCAGTTATCACGAATCTACCTGTATACTACTTGTCTTTTTTCAGGATTCCATCTAAAGTGAAGGAAAATATAATCAAATTACAGAGAAACTTTTTATGGCATAATGCAGAAGTGAAGAAGGGTGTGGACTGGATTAGCTGGAGCACAGTCTGTAAGCTTAAAGAAGATGGTGGCTTGGGAGTTAAAGATATGATGGTTTTTAATAGAGCACTGCTATCAAAATGGATTTGGAGATTTCTCAAAGATGAAGATACAATCTGGAAAGGAATTCTGGAGGCACGGTATGGCAGGCTTTACGAAAGGATAATGTTTAACAATAGGACTGGAAAAAATAAAGCAGAATCACTATGGTGGAGAGATATTTCGAATATAGCAGATGAAGAGGGAGAAGTAACTTTTACTGATATGCTTACAATTAAAATAGGCAATGGAGAAAAAAATTCCTTTTTGGTCAAAACAATGGATAGGCAATAGGATTTTGCGCGGAGAGTATCCATGTCTGGCTCAGAAGTTGGAGGAAAGTAAAGAAAGTGTGCAATCCATGGGTGGCTGGGTAAATAATAGATGGATATGGTTTTTTTCTGAAACTGATTTTGAGCTTGATGATGAAGCTAAAAAAGAGGCTGACGAGTTACTTTTGGTTTTGGAGGGAGTAGAGTTGCTGCAGAATGAACCAGATAAATTTGTGTGGAAACTGGAAGGAGATGGTGTATTTTCGGTATCCTCGTACTATAAGAAGATTCTGCAACAGAGGAATTATACGGCAATGGAACCTAGGATGAAGGCAACATTGAATGTTTTGTGGAAGCTTTTGATTCCGTCAAAATTATCAGTGTTTGGCTGGCGGTTGATTCACGACAGACTTGCATCTAAAGCACAGCTTACAAAAAGAGGAATTATTGAGGATAATGACGCTGCTTTATGTGTTTTTGGTTGTGATCAGGTTGAAGGCATCCATCACCTGTTTATAAATTGTTTTTATTCTAAAAGGTTGTGGGGCTTAATCTATTCATGGTTGGATTTGGAACCGGTGCTGGAAGATAATACTGTCAACCATTTCTTTCGCATGATCGAGGCAGAACGAAAAGGCTCACCGAAAGTAGCAGTATCTGGATGACATCTTGCTGGTGTATTTGGAAACATCGGAATGACGTAATTTTTAACAATGCAGTGCCTGATGTTGAGGAAATTCTGCATAATATCAAAATGTATTCCTGGTGGTGGATGGTAATTAGAAATAAGCAAAAAAGGCTATGTAGTTTTTATGATTGGAGTCATAGGCCATTGGATTTTTGTAACTAGTGTCTTGTACAATTGTAGTTCTGCTTCCTGTAATTTGAGTATAATTTGTACTCTTTGAGTAATATATTTCATTGTTTATCAAAAAGAAAAGTGGATGTAATACAACAAACTTATTTAAAAAATGGTCCATATCAAATTCATTTTAAAAACCATCATTTGTCTGATAATGAGGATCATCTGAGAAGATTTCAACATACTTGGTTTAGCATATTTTCATCGTGGTTAGAATATTCACCATCGAAAGATGATACATATTGTTTGCCATGTTAGCTTTTTAGCAAAAAAATCAAGTGGACGTCCAAGATCACATGTCTTCATTTCTATGGGTTTTAGAAATGGGAAGAAAGTTAGGAATGGAAAATATTGTTCCTTTTTTAAACACATAGGGAAGGATCCTTGCTCACCACACAACAATGTAATGCAAGCTTGTCAAACTTATTGAATCAAGATGGTCCTATTATAAATGTTATTCAAGTGCAATGCAATGCAAGCTTGTCAAAATTTATTGAATCAAAATGATCATATTATTAATGTTATTCAAGTGCAAAGCTTATGTTAAAGAATGAATAACCAACTACGTCTAAAGACTTCAATTGACATTGTTCGTTGGTTAACACTTCAAGCTTGTGCTTTTAGAGATCACATTGAAACTAGAAATTCAAGAAATCAAGGAAAATTTATTGAGTTGTTTAAACTTTTAGCATCTTACAATGATGAAATTCAAAAGTTGTGTTGCAAAATGCTCCACAAAATTGCAAGTGTACTTCACATCAAATTCAAACCAAGCTCTTGCAAATTCTTTCTAGTAAGGAGAAAAAGCTTATTCGAAAGGAAATTGGTGATTCTAAATTTCATATCATTATGGATGAAGCTCGTGATGAGTCAAAAAATGAGCAATGGCTCTGGTATTAAGATTTGTTGATAAAGTTGGTTTAATATAAGAGAGATTTTTTATATGGCACATGTTAAAGATACAACGTATTTAACCCTTAAGGAATCAATATGTGATATACTTTCTTGACATAACCTTGATGTTTCTAACATTCAAGGTCAAGGGTATGATGGCGATAGCAACATGAGAGGATAACAAAGTGGTTTGCAAGCACTCTTTATGAAGAAGTGTATTTATGCATACTATGTGTTGAAAAAAATTGGTTTGTACCATATCCCTTAGGTTTTGATGATAACAAAGTATTTAACGTACAATTGAGTATACAACATCTGTCCTAGTGTGCAGGAACAATGATTAAAATTATAATACAAAGTTAGTTCTGACAATGCATTGAACATCCAAAGATAAGCTTTAAGATGTAGATTCTGAAGATCAGACTGTGAAGAATCAACTTCTGAAAGAGGTTAACTTATGAAGAAAGTCAACCTATGAAGGATGAGAACCTGGAGACTCAGACTCTAAACTTGGTCAACGATCAGAACTAGATGATCATAGATTTCGAATGAAGTCTACTTCTGAAGACCCATCTTCTAAAGACTCATCTTCTAAAGACTCAAAACCTGAATCAAGTTAAAGTTCAAGGATCAAGAAATTTTGATAGGTTACAATCAGACTCTGAAGACATTTTGTCTTCTTGTGATCACATGAAGACTTAGCAAATATTTGCAGAAGACATATGGAATGAAACCAATAACTCCTCTTTTCAAAAAGGAGTTTCAAATGGCCCTTCAACAACATTAACCATTTCAACAAGCATTTTAACGTCTCTGATGATGCTTCTCTAAAATAATCCTTGTGCATGAAGTATTCTCCAATGAATCTATTGTGTTCTTCTATAAAAGTAGATGAAAACTTAGAGAAACTATAACATTGTGCCTTAACAAATAAATAGTTATTACTCTGTCAAAACATTAACACAAGCTTAAGTTGGAACTTCTTAACAATTATATATTCTTAAAAGTTCTTAAGTCTTAGATCTTTTTTGTGTTATATTTTGTTTACACCTATGATTATATATTAAGTGTGAGTCATAATCAATCCCTAATCTGTAAGATATGTTGTTAGAAGTCTCTTTCTTGTTGCTTGAGTATATGAAGTCACTTGTTTGTGTACTTGAGCATTGAAGTATCTTACTTGTATGTTTCAGCATTTGAAAGTCTCTTGCTTGTGTACTTGAGCATTTTTAACCATAAGTGGTTATAGTGGAAGTGCAAGGGGACTCTACTACTACTGTTTTGTGGGAGCAAACTGAATAATTGTTTGTGTCTTTCTTTCTTTCTTATTTACCTATGAACTTTTTATTCCACTGCATACTTCAGAATCTAACTCATATTCTAACCTTATGTTCAAAATATGATAAGAGTTTTTTAAGAGCAAAAGAAGAAGAATTTAACCCGACTCAACCCCCTTCTTGTGTTTTTCTAACCTTCAATTGGTATTGTAACGCCCTGTTTTTAGTTAATATTACATTATATTAATATTTTCGAATTACCGATCGATATTTATCTTGCGACGAGAATATTCATATTAATTAATATATCTATTAATTTATCTGGCGACGTTGTGTTCGGTCCGGGTTTTATTCCGTTCGGTTCGGTAAAATATTATTCGGATCCGATATTTAATTCCCCGGAATTATTTTAATTGATTGAATTAATAATATTGGTAGATATTATTAGTGTGTTAATTTATAAGAATAAATTAGGAGTGTGAGGATTATTTGGGAAGAGTTGGGTTTACACCTTAGTTTATGAGTAAGGTTATTATAAAACCACTTTCCTTATTTTCTTTCCATCCAAACACTTATCCTTGTTTTCCTTCCATTCTTACATATCAAAATCAAGCATAGAAATTTGGATGGCTAGTAAGAAAACAACATTATAAAACCATTTCCTTGTCTTTCTTTCCTTTTCCAACAACAACAACCTAACATGGAAGCTTGAGAGAAAAGAGGGTTTTGGGAAGAAGAAGAAGAGCAAGAGAGCAAGAGAGGAAGCTTGAGGTTGAGCTTTGTAGCATCACCATGGATCATCCAAGCTTGAGGTAAGGGGTTTGATTTCTCTATCTAATATGATTAGGTTTTGATAGTTGTATTTTGAATTGGGGAAAAATTGATAATGGAGTTATAGGGTTTGGTGGATTGTTGATGGAAATAGATTAGAAGGGTTGAATTTGACATAGAAATTATGGGTGGTGTTTTAGTGTTGTAGAGTTGGGTTTATAAAACAAAATTGGAAATGAAAATAGGAAGAATTGGAAATGAAAATAGGAATAGGAATAGAAATAGAAATGTAGAACTAACAGTGAAATAGTGAAAAACAAAGAAAATGGAAACTGTGAAACAAACAACATTTATGCAGGGAATGAAATAAATGGCGAGGGAGGAGTTAGCCCCATGAGGCAGCCGCCTCCTATTGTTAAAGAAAAAAAAACGGAAATTGAAATGGTGTGTTTTGCTGTATCATGTTTTTCTGTTTTATGTGAAATGAAACTTCCTGCATAATTTCATTATAAATAACTTCTGTTTTATTCTAATATGACAGTTTCACCTAGTAGCTTTTGATACCCATAAAATATAATTAGGGTACAAGTTAGCCGATTAAATTTAGAACCCGATTATGTTCCGATCTTCCGATTTCGATAAATTCGACGACGAAGCAAGTTGCTCCGAATTCAACGAAAATTAACGTGCTAGCTAAGTTTGACGTGTAGAACGTAGTGGTGAGGTTAGTTTTTGGAAATTACGATTTTTTACGAGACGACCCGAAATAGGCCAATTTACGGTAAAATTGAATTTGACGGTGTTTTAGTAGATTTAAGGTGCGTATGGACAATCCGATTTCGACGTCGACAATTATGATTAATACCGGTTGTTAGGAATGGCTTTCGTGACGATTATAGGTGTTCGACTATTTTCCCGTTTTCGGAATTTATTGAATTAATTAATAATGATGCGGTGTGAATAAACGTAAGATTTGCGACGGTGTATTTATTAATGAATACTTGTTGATGTGCAATGTGATGATTAAATTGATGTTGTTAATATATGCTTCCGATTTGTGCATGCATGACTTTTGGTGAATTTATTAGTGATGTTTGCATAATGCAATTATGATGCGATGAGATATTTACCTTGTTTTGGATAAATTATGGCGATGTGGGCTTTATGCCAATTTGGATGAGCGACGATGATGTTTTTGTGTTGTGTTGTTTTATTGTCGAGTCACATACATATCATAAGCGAAGAGGGCTTTTATGCCAAGCGATGATGGCTTTTATGCCGAAGATCGGCTTTATGCCAAGTGTCCCTAATTACGGACAAAGCGATGGGTACCACATGCATAACATAGTCGTGTCTCATGGAGTCGGTTATGTTTATGTTTGAGTTGTTTGAAGTTGGATTTTTGTTGATTGATGGATGATATTGAATTGCGATGATGTATGATGTGATGATGTTTGTGATGATGGGCTTTATGCCAAAAGCGAAGATGGGCTTTATGCCAAAAGCGAAGATGGGCTCTAGCCAATTGGTGATGATTTGTTATGTTGATTATATTACTAGCATTATTTAATGTTGTTGGTTGATGTTGTTGTTTAAGACTACCGTGTTAATTAGTGATGTATTAGCTCGTGACGATTTCGTGGTGACGGAGGGTTATGTGTTGTTGCGACGTTTGTGCCGATGAGGTTATGGTGATATAGTGTAGATTATGCACATTAGGATGACGAGTAAAGTAAGTGAGTTTTGATTATGTGTTGGAATTACACTTATACCCTTTATAATTCGAAACTATATATATATATATATATATATATATATATATAGAGAGAGAGAGAGATCAATTACACCAAGAGTTACCACCACACTCATCACTGATTAATTTTTCGTTGGATTGAACATATCATCATATAGATCATACCTATAAAGTTTGAGATTAATCTATAAAGTTTTACTATACGATCAAGATATCTAAAAATTAACGCCAAAATGGACTTTCATATAACGTTAATTTTGATGTAGTTCAATGACATAGTAAATCATTATAGATTAATCTCAAACTTTATAGGTATGATCTATATGATGATATGTTTCAATCCAACGTTGAAAAATATTAATCCAGTGACGCTTTTCCATAATATGTATATATATATATATATATATATATATATATATATATATATATATATATATATATATATATATATATATATATATATATTTATATCTATATATTATTAGCACTATATATTGAACGCATTATAAGACTTTATAGTCGTTCGGTTGTCGCCGACGGGGAAAATATTTATGTTGTGTTGTTGTTGTTCTTTTGGTGTTAATCCTTTATGTATAAGAATTACACTTATGAAAACCTGATTTATTGATGAAGTTTAATAAAGGAGATATTTTGATTTCTATGAATCAATTTATGTTTTCCTGCGATGCTATGTATCCGAAATTTATACTTTAAAGTAAACTGTTTTAAAGTGAGTTGTTTTTGGTGGTGTAACGCCTCAGTATTTAATTTATGAAATTTTAAAATTACTCTGATTTTTGCATATTAAACTTTGGGTAGAATTGGGGTGTTACAGGTATCATAGTCTGGTTTGTGCATAAACACTTAATAGTGGCACATAAAATATCCCGAGAGAAAGACATTTATGAAGAATCTAAAACAGGTGGCCACTCTCATAATCCCACAAACCATGTTGTGCCCTTTGATCATAGTGCTTCTAAAAGTAACTATTATACTTATAAACCTACAACCTTTAGTGGAGATTTTATTAAGATTAAATGGTAGGAAAGTAAAATGTACATTCACGTCATAGATCGTGATAATGAGTTAGGGATATTCTTGTAGATGACATTGACATTGAAGTGGACGGAGTAGGTATGGTGGCTGATTTAAAGAGTCTCACACCTGCTCATAAAAAGATATATAGAAAACATCATAGATTAAGAGGAATTATGGTATATACTCTACTTTATTATGAGTATCTCAAGATTCTCAATAAATCTATTGCTAAAACCACTTTTGAGTCTATTTGTGCTACTTATAAAGGAAATTAACAAGTTTAAGAGGAAAAGGAAAATGGTTTGGTCCAATAATATGAATGGTTCAACATGAAGGAAGATGAATACATGGGAACTGTAACACCCTGATTCTACCCCACATATTTATTTAATTTAAATTAGAGTATAACAATTTCAACAATATCAGGATGTCACAATTCTCAACGTAAACACATAATCATGTCATTTTCATTCAAACATAAACAACTTCATTAACTAGCAGCGGAATTAAAATAGTTTTTACAAAACAAACATAGCATCTTATGATCCTTCAACAACAATAACATAATAAACTTCTCAATTCAACAACATCGTATTCAATCAATGAAACAACAAAATACTACAAGTGTTCATTCCCCCCGAGTGCTACGTATCAGAGCAAATGACACCATACTCGAACAAACGACTACTAACTCTCCATTCTTCATTACCTGCATGTTACCAGTATAAAAGCAACGGCAAAAACAAGTAAAGGGTGAGATATCAAACCATATAATTGAGATTATGATAAACAATATATAGTTTGAATTATACAAAATTACTATTTTGCGATCACATCACTATTCCACAACAACGCAATTCAATACAATAACATATCAACAACAACTTATATGCGACGATATTTATCAAACAACAACTAAATTCAACGGCAATAACAACATGATTCAATACAAGACAACATCATTATATATTATGATATGCAACTCAACGAATGCAAATGCATGTGGATCCATCGGAGTAAAACTCCCAATGTAAACAATTGCCAGTAATTCTGAGGCATCAAGGCGTAAGCCTTCAACGTAATCATCCTGCCCCTAATGACTCAACGTGGTTTGCCCCTCACGGCTCAACATAAAATGCAAATGTATGTATGCGATGATCAGAAATGGCATACAACAACAACAACAACGTAAAACCACAACGTAAAACCACAACGTAAACCAGCTTACGACATATTCATTTCGCCCCTAACAGCCAACGTAATCAATTTTCCATTTACGACTCAACAAAATAGATTTATCAACACTAGCCATAGGCCTACCACGTAATCAACAACAATTCAACCATTAACTTTAGCTATCAAAGCCTCTACAACAACGTTCAACAATGACGACAATAAAGGATTCACATACGGAAACTACATCAAGTCATCCAAAGACTCACCTACTGTATTTAAAAGTACTAGTACAGGCTAAATCATAATTCTAGCTTTCTAATGGTTCAAACGGCAACAAAATCGAAGTTACGATCGCAAAGATATGACCAAAACAGTTTTCTCAAAGTTATGTTCTATTTTTGTACAATATGAGCCGATACAAAATTCTATGTATCGATACAAAAACCTATTGTATCGACACATACATTGTATGAGTCGACTCATACGCTTTTCAAAATTTTGTTTTCCAATTTCCTTCAGTATGAGTCGATGCATACAGGCTTTGTATTGATGCATACCTTCACAAATTGCCTCTTGAGTTGATGCAAGGCCATTTGTATCGATGAAAGGAGTTTTCAAGTCTCTGGTTTTCAAAATCAATCCAGCTTGTATCTATACATACACACTTAGTTCGACTCAGGTTACGTACAAACACCCAAAAAAACCCGTTTTTCCCAAAGTTTCACAATTTAATTGGAATTCTCTTCAATCCCTAACAGCAACATGATACAACCTAGCAAAATCATACATTCCTAACTACCTATTGCCCATCATATCCCTAATTATTGAGAAAGAACCCCACCGTTACCTTGAATTGAAGGTTGCTCTACGAATTCCTCGATCGATCCACTTTTCTCTGTCAAAATCCTTGTTCCTCTTTGGTCTGCAATTTCTTTTCACGATCTCCTCTCCCAACAGCCAAAACCTTCTCTTTTCCCCAAAAACCTAATTCCTTTATTTCTTTTTAATCCAATAATAATAATAATAATAATAATAATAATAATAATAATAATAATAATAATAATAATAATAATAATAATAATAATAATTACTATTATTCCTTAATGGGCCTATTTCATACACCTCTCAAGTGCTTCATACAACCACACAACAAGCCAACCCAATACAATTAAATAAAATTGTCCATTAATAATATTATTCTTAATATTATTCCTCCGATTTACCCGACTAAAATCCAACTTTAACTTAATAATCCAAACACGGCATTTACATTAATACCGACAAATCCAATAATTAAACTCTTCCATAATTTAATTAACTAATTAATTAAATTTGGGGCGTTACAGGAACCATGTTCTCAAGGTTTCAAGTTCTTGTATTAGGACTTCAAGTGTTGAACAATATCTATACAACTATTGATCATGTCATGTAGATTCTTAGGTGTCCTCCTACCAAGTATAGACCTAAGTAGATAGCTATGCAAGAAGCTAGAGACTTAAATTAGTTAAGTTTGGAAAGTATGGTTAGCAATCTCTAGAGCCATGAGATGGAGCTGATTGGAGATGAACATGTCAATAAGTCAAAGTCTCTTTCTTTTAAGTATGTTAATCATTCTGCCAAATATTCTCAAGTATGGAAATCTAAAGAGCCTACTCATAAAGGATGTTCTAAAAAAGAATTATAAGATTAAGAAATGACATTCATAATCACTAGATTTCAGTATGTGGCCAATAAGAAGAATAGAATATTCTCATGCATAGAAAATGGCTTCAGAGGGTCAAGTTGCATAGTCAACAAATATGATCGGAAGGGATGCTTCAGCAGCTAGAAGCCTGGTCACTTTATTGCTGATTATCCATAGTTGAAAAAGGACCAGCCAAAGAGCTTCAGAAGAACAACTTTAGTAACAAGGTCAAGAACAATCTCATAGGAACATGGGATGAACTTGACAAAGAATGATAATCCTACAAAGATGAAGAAGAATCTAATTTGGCTCTAATGACATCAACATGTTCAGACACAGAATCTGACTAAGGTTCTGGTTCAAAATTTGAAGAAGAAGAAGAAGAAGAAGAATAAGAGGTACTTTCTAAACTATGATGTTCAAATTTAATTACTTTCATTAAGATCTTATGGGTCGCTGTTGGGATAAATCCAGACATATGAAATTATGAAAAAGCATTATAATCTCATGAAAGATGAATTAGAATTTTATAAAAAATAAAGTTGATGAATTAGAAAGAGATCGTATTGCTTCAATAAATGATATGTCTGACAAACCCCTTAGTGAGTATGAAATGGCTCTTTAGGAGTTTGTTGTTTCTTGATTTAACAAGAAAAGAATTGCTTCTATGATTTATAATGTAAGTAGGAGCACATGAGAAATTCTTGGATATTCTGAAAAGTCTTTTAATCTAAGGTCTTAAACCTGGATTAAACTAGTATAACCTTCTTATTCTAGTTCTTAACAGAAATTACTTTATTCTTACTTTGTATCTGTTTCTGATAAAGTTGAGGTTCTAACACAATCAGAACCAAAGACGGTAGAATTAGAAGTTTTGAAGAAATCAGAACCAGAGACCTCAAAGTCTGAGGTTTTAAAGAAACCTGATAAGTGTGTTTTATGTCGCTTTATGCTTTCAATTTAGTCGTATTTCTATTGTGTTTTGCTTATTTTTCTTCTTTTTATCTGCATTTTATGCTTTGTTATCTTGTTTTTAAAATTTCCAGGTCCCTATGGACAAACAGGAAGAAAAAGGAATCAATTTGGGCAAAAATTGGAGAAAAGCGCAAAGTTTGGAATTCTCTAGTACAAAAACCAGAGATGTATTATGGCCACTCATAATGTGCATTACAACACGTAATGCATCCCAGATGTGGAGGCCCTTGTTTTGCAGCACCCAGTACAAATACCCACGCCCTGTTACGACCGCTCGTAATGCGTGTTATGGCCAATAACAGAAGTGCGACAACCAATATTTTTTATTATGATGTTTTCCTGATATAATGGGCATTTATGTTAGTTATTTTGTGCCATGCCACAAAATAATTAACAGCAATGCCCATTAAAGAATCCAGAGGAGGTTAAAAGAATCCCTTCAAAATTAATCCTCACGCACCCCTCTTCTCTTGGGTTTGATCCACTTCAGGCTCTTCATTTACTTCCTTCTACTTCGAACCACATATACTTTGACTATAGGAGGCGTTGAAAAGACTTCTGCTACAAGTCCCAAAACTTGAGTCTCTTACCTTATATTCTTCTCCCAGCTCCAGCAAAGGGGACACACGCAACCACTACCCATAAGATAACTCTTGTTCATCAAGATCCTCAAATCCTTCCTCATTTAAGTCTTATAAAGTTTCACAATCTTTTAGATGATGTCCAATATTACCACATATGTAACATAAAGTGGGTAAGCATTTATATTTGACACGCACCCTCAAATTCTTATCTTTAAACTTTATCATGGTTCCTCTTTTTAACGTTTTCTGCAAATTGATTATGACCTCAATTAGCAAAAACCTTCCATTTCTGTAAGTTTCCTTCGAATCCATCTCCAAGTATTCCCCAACGACATTTCTCAGTTTCTTTACCGTAGATTCAGATCTAAGAACTAGAGGAAGTTTATACACCCTTACCCAAAAAAATTCATAGTGCATGTTGAGATCTGATGGTTGTTCCTCACATGAGATTCTCTAGCAAGCACCAACAAAGCACTGCCAAAACTCCACGGACAATTCCTAATGACATATTCCACATCTAATTTGGTGGAGAACTTGAAAAGAAAAATATTCTTACTCAGCTGTTGAACCTCCTCTGGATTCTTTAATTTCCATGCCACAACCATAGTATTCTTGAAATCATGAATGTTGAAACTACTCTCCGTCCATAACTTCCCATCCAGGGATTGTTGAAAGGTTTCTTCACCACTCGCTTTGTCGGGAGCTGCTTCAACACCTTATTCTTCTTCTTTCTTGGTTAGAGGAATGTTCTTCCAATGTTCCATATTTCCGTCGTACCACTGTTGGAATAAACTTAAATGTAGTCAAAGAGAGTTTGAAATTTATATTCTCTTGGGATTTAAAGAGTCCATTCCTTGGATCTATACCTCCTTGGAAATATCCAGTATTTAATGCTTAGCATTTCCTATGTAGCATTTATATCTTTGTAATTTTGAGTCTTTATATATAGAACTCATTTGTATCATATTTTCTAAGGCAGTTAAACATTTCAATATACAAACAAGTTGCAGTCCTCCAGAACACCACCTCTAGAAGTTTAGTCTTTATTATTGACTTGTTGTTGTCTTCAAATTGGCATCAGAGCAATGGCGAACATGATAAATCAGATGCCACTGCCACAACTATTGAAGTCGAATTAAGAAAATTGGAGTATCCAGATGAAGGCGCTTCTTGGATCTCTAGATGTGTGGGAAGTAACAAATGATGGGTTTGTAGAACCGGCTAATACAAATGGGTACACAGCAGCCCAGAACAAGGCATTGAAAGAAACGCGTTCAAAAGATAAAACAACATTGTACATGCTGTTTAGGGCTATTGATGAATCAGCTTTTGAGAAGATTGCTAGTTCGATTACGTCGAAATTAGCATAAGACACTCTTGAAAGAGCGTTCAGAGGAGCAGACAGAGTCAAGCAAGTTTGCTTGCAAACTCTTCAAGGTGAACTTGAAAGAATGAAGATGAAGGAGACGGAGTCCGTGTCAGAATACATAACGTGTGTGCAAACAGTGGCAAACACTCTGAGTTGAAATGGAGAAACATTGACTGATGCTCGTGTTGTCGAAAAGATTTTGAGATCTTTGACAAACAAGTTTGAGAATATAGTATGTGAAATAGAGGAATCGAAGGATCTTTTGAGAGTTACTGTCGAAGAAGTAGCAAGTTCTCTCAAAGCACACGAATAACGCAAGTTGAAAAAGAAGAAGGAGGCATCTGACGACGCAGATCAAACCAAGGAAGTTGCCAAAGACGAAAGAGCATTGTTCTCTTAAAACTTTCGTGGGAGAGGACGTGGCCGTGGAGGACGTGATGGTGGCCGATGTAACACCCTAATATTTTCCCAAGGTTTTATATGCAAAAATCAGAGTAATTTAAAATTTCATAAATTCAATACTGAGGCGTCACACCTTCAAAACCAAATCACTTTAAACAGTTTGCTTTAAAGTATAAATCTCGGATACATAGCATCGTCGGAAATCATAAATTGATTCATAGAAATCAAAACATCTTCTTTATTAAACTTCCTCATCAAATCATGTTTTCATAAAGTATGATTCTTATTCACAAGGAGATAACAACAAAAGAATAACAACAAGACAACACAAATATTCCCCCCCGAGTGCTACATATCAGAGCGACACCGACTCGACTAATAGCAGCTATAATCTCTGTCTTCATAACCTACACGTTACCAGTATAAAGGTAACGACAAAACAAGTAAAGGGTGAGATACTCCAAAACATATAATTAAAGGCATGATAACATATATATATATATATATATATATATATATATATATATATATATATATAGTTTCGGAATTATAAAAGGTATAGATTAATAAGTGCATTCCAACACATATCCAAAACTCACTCACTCTAATCGTCATTCTAATGTGTATAATCTACACTTTATCGCCCTAACCTCATCAGCATAAATCATCACCACAAAATCATCACAAGTCAATACGTCATTAATTAACACGACAATCATAAACAACAACATCAAACAACAACCTCAAACAACAACATCAAACAATACTGATAACATAAGCAACAAACCTTGGAGTATAACTCCCATCATGGTTGCCATCAAGGCCGTCCTGGTTGCCATAGTTTTCAGGCCAATCGAATATAACAACACAACATAAACAAAACCATCACAAATTGGCTAAAGCCCATTGTCGCTTTTGGCATAAAAGCCCATCGTCCCAAACATCATCACATCATATTTGCATTAAGCATTTCATCAAAGTCAAATCATCGCAAAACTCATCATTTATATTCATCGCAATTCAACATCATCCATCAATTAAAACCCAATGCCAAACGACTCAAACATAAACATAACCGACTCCATGAGACACGACTATGTTATGCATGTGGTACCCGTCGCTTTGTTCATAATTAGGAACACTTGGCATAAAGCCCATCGTCGCTTGGCATAAAAGCCCTCGTCGCTTGGCATAAAAGCCTTCGTCGCCAATGCAATGTATGTGACTCGACAATAAAAAAACATAACAAAACATCATCATCGCTCATCAAAATTGACATAAAGTCCACGTCGCCATATTCATCCACATCAAGGTAAACATATCATCGCATCACATATCGTCAAGTATTCGTTAATAAATACATCGTCGCAAATATCATGTTTAATCACACCACATCATTATCAATTCATTCACTAAATTCCAAATACGAAAAAAATAGTCAAACACCTATAATCTTCGCGAAAGCCATTCCTAATAATCGACATTAATCATAATCGTCAGAATCACAATCGGATTGTCCATACGTGTCTTAAATCTACTAAAACGCAATCCGATTCAATTTAACCGTAATTTGGCCTATTTCGGGTCGTTTCATAAAAACTCGTAATTTCGAAAAACTAACCTCACTACTACGTTCTACACGATGAACTTAGCTAGCACCTCAATTTTCGTTGAATTCGGAGCGACTTGCTTTGTCGTCGAATTTACCGAAATCGGAAAATCGAAACATAATCGAGTTCCAAATTTAATCGGCTAACTTATGTCCTAATTATATTTTATTAGCACTAACTAGTGGTGTATGGAATTAGGCAAAGTAAAAGAAACAGAAGCACATTATGAAATTATGCAGGTAAAATAGAATTATGCGTAAACGAAAACAACGCAAAACACGTAAAATCCATTTTTCCATTGCTGCTTCCTACTCCTACAGGGACAAACGTCCCATGGTGAATTAAGGAAGGGGGCATGCGCCTTAAGTGCTTGGGACGGTCTCCCTAGAGCTGGGGTGGGCGCCTCCCAAGTCCATATTCCTCGTTCCATCATTTTCCCCGTCTGTGTTATTTTTCTGGTTTTTCTTTTTACAGTTTCCTTCATTTTATAACTTCCATTTTTAATACTTCTATTTTCTACAAGCTAGCACCAAAACACCTACAAACCATACTCCTAACTCAAAATTTCTAAATCATTTCATCAATCACACATACAACACATAAACCACAACATCAATTTATATCCCAAATTCACAATATACCTATCAAACCCTAATTATAGGAAGTGGAAAATCAAACCCCTTACGTCATCTTGTTTTTCAAAGCTTCTTGATTTCTCTACCACTCCAAACCATAGCTTCCTCTCTTGTTGCTCTTGCTCTTCTTCTTCCTCTTCCAAACCCTCTATTTCTCTCTATGTTCTAAGTTTGGCTTTTGTGTAGAAAATGGAAAGAATGAGGAAAATTGGTTTTTATGGTGTTTCTACTAGCAAGCTTAAGGGTGTAAACCCAATCCTACTAAATTAATCCTCACACCCCTATCTAATATTATTCATTAACACACTAATAATATCTAATAATATTATTAACTCAATTAATTAAAATAATTCTGGGGAATTAAATATCGGTCCGAATAATAGTTTACCGAACCGAACGGAATAAAAACCGGACCGAATCGAAACGTTGTAAAATATATTATCAGATATATCGATTAATATAAATATTCTCGTCGCAAAATAAATATCAATCGATAACTCAAAAATATTAATATAATATAATATTAATTAAAACGGGGCGTTACAGCCGAAGTTATCAAAACAACAACTTCGAAAGAGGACAATCAAGCCAACAAAATTGGCGTGGCAGAGGACGTGGTCAAAGAGGTGGTTGAACAAAATACATAAATATCGAATGTTACAAATGTAACAAACAGGGGCACTATGCGAAGGACTGCAATTCCTACAGTTGCTACAACTGTGGAAAGGTGGGACATCTTGCAAAAGATTGTCGTCTTAAAAGAAAAGTGGAATAGACAACAAACTTTTCCCTAGATGCAGGTTCGAATGAAGGTTTTCTACTAATGACTCAGAAGGAAATAGACGAAGAAAATGACACTATGTGGTATCTTGACTCTGGAGCAAGCAACCATATGTGTGGTCATAAACACCTGTTTAGAGAGATTGCAAAGATTGAAGATGGCCATGTTTCTTTGGGAGATGCATCGAAGATAAAGGTCGAAGGAAAAGGTAAAATTAGTTATGTGCAGAAGGATGAATTAATAGGGTCAATCCAAGATGTCTACTATGTGCCAGATCTCAAAGCAAATATACTGAGTCCAGGACAATTAACTGAGAAGGGATATTCGATTCTCATGAAAGATAGAATGCTACACCTCAAAGATAAGTCTGGACATCTGGTTGCTGAAGTCGAAATGGGGAAGAATCGAATGTATAAGTTGAACTTGAGGAGAGTTCGAGAGAAATGTCTGAAGGTTAATGTCGAAGACGAAGTATCTCTATGGCATCTACATTTTGGTCACTTAAATCATAATGGACTAATGAGATTAGCAAAGAATAACATGGTGCATGGACTTCCAGACATGGAGTATGAAGGTAGATTCTATGAAGATTGTGTTCTTAGCAAACAAACAAGAACTTCGTTTTAAAAGAAGGCTGACTATCAGGCTAAACACATTCTCAAATTAATTCACACTGACATATGTGGGCCAATTACTCTATAATCTTTCAGTGGTAACAAGTATTTCATTTCGTTTATTGATGATGTCTCAAGAAAGACTTGGGTCTATTTCTTGAAAGAAAAATCTGAAGCATTCGAAGTATTCAAAAAGTACAAAGTGATGGTGGAGAAGACAACTGATAGACACATCAAAGCCCTTCGATCAGACAGAGGTGGAGAGTATACTTCAACAACATTCATAAAGTATTGTGAAGAACAGGGGATAAGAAGATTTTTGACTGCAACATACTCACCTCAGCAAAATGGAGTGGCTGAAAGGTAGAATCAAACAATCCTTGACATAGTTCGATCAATGCTTAAGAGTAAGAACATGTCGAAGGAATTTTGGGCAGAAGCTGTTCAATGTGCAATCTATGTGCAAAATAGATGTCCACATTCGAAGCTAGAAGATCAAACACCACAAGAAGCCTGGAGTGGTCATAAGCCAACTGTGTCTCATTTCAAAGTTTTTGGTAGTGTTGCATATGCACATGTACCAGATCAACAAATAACGAAGCTTGAGGACAAGAGTCAAAATTACATACTCATTGGGTATGATGAAAAGACGAAGGGATACAGGTTATTCTATCATGTAAACAAAAAGGTGACAGTAAGTAGAGACGTTCGTGTAAACGAAGCAAGTAAATGGAACTAGAACAGTTCGACAGAAGCAGTGGTTGAAGATGGAGAATCATCCTTTGTCGTGCCTACAAACAATTCGACAGATCATGAAAACTCTGATAGTGAAAATGAACCCTCACAGCTCAGAATGCGAAGCTTACAAGATTTGTATGATAACACAGAAGAAGTGAATCTTGTATGTCTGTTGGCAGATTCTGAAAACATTAGTTTTGAAGAAGCATGGAGAAATGAAGAATGGAAAAATGTCATAAACGAAGAATTCAAGGCCATTGAACATAACAATACTTGGGAACTTGCTGAGTTACCAAAAGGAAGTCAAACCATTGGTGTGAAGTGGGTGTTCAAGAAAAAGATGAATGCTCAAGGAGAAATCGATAAAAAAACAAAAAAGAAGGAATTGACTATGATGAAGTATTTGCACCTGTTGCAAGAATGGAAACAATTCGATTACTCATTTTTCAAGCTGCTTAATTCAAATGGAAGATATTTCAGATGAATGTCAAATCAGTTTTTCTGGATGGCGTGCTCGAAGAAGAAGTATATATCGAAGTACCACCAGGATACAAGAAAGTCGAAAACGCATCATTTATGGGTTTGCATGCAAAATAAAAAATAAATGATGGGTTTGCATACAAAATAAAAAAGAAAGAGCGAATGAAGAAGGCAACTAAGAAAAGATTTGTGGAAAAATAAAAAATTTCTAGGAACCCAAGCAACAATTGGGATACGAGCCAGATGTATTGGGAAAAACACCACCACACAAAACTATGTTTGTGGGAAGGGAGGGGAAAAAAGGCATGTTAAGTTTCTAGAGAGAGAGGGGCTCCAACATCTCTCTAGAAAAGATGTGGGTTCTTAACGAATACCTTAACATTTATTCAACCGATAATATATATACTTAATTAATATTTATAGTTTATAAAAAATAAAATTGATACCCCGATTTTTTGAAGGCCGGGTGCAACGAGTCAGGTTGGACGGGCCCAAATATGGCCTTGTTTTTTTAGCAAAAGGTTTTATTCAAGACTTGAGAGAAAATGTTTGGGATATATTGTTTACTAAATTGAGATCTTTTTGTGAAAAGTATGGTATTGAGATTCTTGATCTTAATTGCTTAGCTCACTTTTGAAAACTTTCTTTTATGTGTGTTATTTGTTTGAAAATATTTTGATTTAACTTCGTAAATGATTCTTGTATCAGTCCTCAAGAATGCGTATGAAGTGTTTGAAAAATATTTGTTTTGAAAATGTGAGGTGTGAAAAGTATTTGTTTTGAGCAAGCAATTAAGAGTAATCTACCCACTCAAAGGTAATTCTTGTAATCTTACTTCTCCTTTAGTATAGTGTTATCCAAACCATTAGTTTGTAGGTTGCCCCATCCATTGGATGTGAAGGGACAGGAGTAGGGTTATTGTATGGTCATTGAAGGCAACATGCAAGAATACTGTAACACGGTGGGAGAACTGACTTGTTTGTTTTGTGATTTATCGCAAATGTTGCGGATAGCAAGAGTCGCCACCGACTTTTCTTTTATCCAATAAAGGAAAGGTGAAAAGAACAGGAAAGACCTTTTATCGATTCTGAGTACGGGAGGTAATTATGAAAAGGGAAGGTATTAACACCCTTTCCATCCATAGTTATCTACGGGCTCTTAATTGTTTAGCTCACTTTTAAAAATTTCCTTTTTGTGTGTGTGTGATTTGAAAAGTATTTCTCTTTGACTTCATAATGATTCTTGGGTAAGAATGTATACGAAGTGTTCAGAAATATTTGTTTGAAGAATGTTTAATTTTGTAATAATTCTCGTTGGAATGTATACAAAGTGTTTTTGAAAGTAATTTTTGAAAATAAGTGTTAGGTGTGAAGAGTGTTTTTTTATTGGAGCAATCAATAAAGTCTTATTACCTACTCAGAATGGTTGTTTCTTGTTATTTTCCTTCTCCTTTAGGACAATGCTATCCATACCATTAGTTGGTAGGTAACTCTATCCGTTGGATGTGAATGGGAAATCGTAGGGTCATCGTATGGTCATAGAAGACAACATGTAAGGATACCTTAGCAAACTCGTTGGGATGATCATCACTTATTCATAGGCAACAATCGAGGGACGAGACCATTTATTCGTAGGCAACATCGAGGGACTATGATCCTTGTGATGATTTTTAATCGAGGGTCTTTGCTAATGGTACCCCTACATTCGAGGGACATGACCATTATTTACTCGAAAGGTAACAAGAGAGGATACCCTAAGGAGGTGTAAGTGTGATAGAGTGTGTTAATTTAAGATATTTTATCTTAGAGTTAGGTTATTCTAAGATTGATTGATTAGTCTTGTCATGCAATATTATTAACCATACATCTAAGCAATGTATATATACAGAAAATAAAGGTGCAGAAAGTAAAAGTGCGGAAAGTAAAGTCCTAAGCTATTACAGGGCTTTGGGGGCAATTACATAATAGAGGTGCGGAAAGTAAATATCTTGATTATCTATTACATCTCATGAGCAGATAAATAGTGATAAACGGAACGTGCGCGAAAAATTATACATCATGGAAGCAGTTACAATAATATGTGCGAAACAGGTAACCGAAATATAAGAAATAAAGTTAGGAGAAGTTTGAAAAAAAGTCAGTGTAAAAAGATTGAGGTTAATTAAGTCCTAATTAAGTTAACCTAATTATTGTGTAAAAATTGGGTGAATCGGGAACCCTAATTCTAATTGTTTTTAATTAATAAAAGAAATTTAATTTAAATAATTAACCTAATTACTAATTAAATTAATTAAATAAAATAGAAAAAAAAGTTAATTTGAAAATTAATCCTAATTTTAACTAATTATTGAACCTAATTACCAATTAATTAATTAATTAATTAATTAACTAAGTTAATTAAATAAAATTGAAATAATTAAAGAAAATAGAAAAGAAAAGATTAGAAAAGTTTGGAAAAAAGAAGGGTGGCCGCTGGGGATCGATCCCTGGACCCCCTGGATACCAACTCCCATACGTTGCCATCTGAGCTGCGCGTTTTTGTTGTCAAGCAATCACGTCCATTAGATTATGTACGTCCAAAGCGTTTCCTTTTGGTTTTTCAAACAAGTCAAAAGTGGGCCCCTGTGTTTTTGAACGAACCAATCGGATGATGGAGAACTGCCACGCAGAGAGTCAAAAGGTCCATGCCTGAGTCCGACGCCGAAACCCTATCGCCGATCATCTGCTCCGGCGGGGTTGTTTTTCGAAACCTGCAAAATACTGAAATTCGATATTTGCGATCAAACCTACCTCCCCTAAATCGAGGTCTCCGGATTCGACGGTGCCATCAGTTTGGCCTGAAACAACCTGTAAAGTGAGTTTCGAAGAAAACAAATCTAACTTCCCTAGCAATGGCAAATCCTTATTCCTGCGTTCAAGCTTGCATGTTATGAATCGAACTTGTTCTAATGGCAGATATAAACATGTGTGGATGCATCAAATTAGTTAACAACGTATAAATTTAAGAATTCAAAACCAAGAATTTTACCAAACTGGTGCTGCTCGATTTGCACGTTCTGAGATGCTTTCGCCTTGTGCGATGATCTGAATAGATTCCTGGGACCTTCAGGAGGATGATGTGATTCTTGGAAATGCTTTATAGCGGCTGGAATTCGGAATTCGAGTTTGCAATTTTCTTTTGAAATTTTGAAATAAAACCCCAGTTTCTTGGCTGCAAGAATTCGTGTTATAATTGTCTAAATGTCTTGTGTATATATAGGGAAATATAATTAGGTCAAGAGATATGAAGAAAATATATTGCATTGAATAGAAAATATTTGACTTTCCAATCTTTCAAATTTGCATCAAAAGCTTCCAACTTTGCATCAATCTCATGCCATGCGTTTTTGCCAACTATTTGGGCTTGCTTGGACCTCAAGAATGCTGAATAATAAGCCTTGCATGCCTCACTTCTTGTTTTTGCATTTTATTTTATTTAAAATTGAATTTTAATGAAATAATTCAACAATAAGTTAAATAAATGATGCAAGGGCGTGTAGATGGACTTAGAGGTCATGGACCATCTTAGAAACAAGTTTTAATCACAAAAAGTTAGGCCCATTTGGAAAAAAATTTAATTTGCTTTGTATTTCCCTTCATGCATTCAAAAATGCCAAACTTGCACAAGTTATATCTTGCTCAATTTTCAACATTTTGAAGTGTTATTGGACTTTTTATAAATATCAAGATGTCCTCTAAACACTCCTTTTGGTTTCATCTTCATTGAAGCTTCCATGTTAATGTACACTTCTTTGGAAAAAGATGACTTTTTGTTGACTTTTGGAAAGACCTATAATGTCTTTATCCATAACTCTCAAATGAAGCATTTTTGGCCAAAGCTTGTGAGACACAGAATTGTAGAGAATTTAATTCTATTCATAATGAGCTTTTATGGAAAAATTTCTGATAAAGTATGTGAAAGTTATGCTTGGTCAAAGTTCTATTGACTGTTTATCAAGAAAACCTAATTTAGAAACTTTGACTTTTGATCAAATCTTGAGTTTTCTTGATGAATTGTGATCAACCCTTGATCAAATGATGAATGTGACTTCAGAATCTTGATGTTGAACAAAAATGATAAAGTTTTACTATATGTTGACCACAATTGACCTTTGTCCAATACAATTGATTCTCAATCATCTAAGCAATTGACTGAGCAAACTTGAGCTGTGAGGCTTGAAACTTGACATGGTGATACCTTGAGACACATGAGGAGGTATTATGATCACTTGAGGCAATATAAACCATCTTTGACTTGAGAGAACCAAAACCCTAATTGTGGGTTAATTGTTAATGAGTGGGTTCATCTGGTCAACTCTTGAGAAATTCTTGAGTATGGAGATGTGGATTGACTTGAGAAATAGGAGGGCAAATTTTGGGATATAAATTTCCCCCCAGTTCAATCTTCTTGTAATTGAAGGTTTAGATTGGTATGCTTGCCTTTTGCGACCTGAAGGTAGAAGATGATTAAACACTTGAGTACACCTGAAAATTTGCACTCGCTGGTGTATGGAATGAGATCGTCAACTGACGATGTACTGGAATGGGCTAATAGATGCCATTTAGAGAAGATGATGTTAGGGAGTGAGTCGTACGTTAGACTCCATGCTCGTCTTTGAATGAGGTTACTAGTATGTATTGATTTTTTAACCAGATATGCAATGTTCTGCAGGTGGAGAGATGACCATGTGTAGTCGGAAATGGGCTTAAAGATGCCATACGAAGTAGAGAGTCAGAATAAACCATCGTCTAGGATTTATCTGAAATGAGTACTCATCGAAATGTAGATAGTTTTCCTGTCTTGTTCTGGGTATTAATTTGTATCATGTCGTCTGTTAGTAAACTCGTCTGGCCGTTCAGATTGTTTTCCCGTCTTGTTTCGGGCATTAATTTTTGACCTTCTGTCTTGCAAATAGTCTTTGCCTGTTTGAGAATTTAGCCTGAGAGAACGAGATTAGTTTTATGCATATTATGATGCATGTGAGTATACAATAATGCTCGTGGATGATATATGCACATGTTATGATTTTTATGAATAATATATGAATGTAGATGTCGTGGTATTTCAAAACATATCCATCTTGAAGAAGATGGGAATATTCTACCAGGGATCTTTGATTTCTCCTTGGGGATGGAGAAGTATGACTGTTGGAGACCCTGACTATGGAACAAGAGAGACATAAATTCCTTCGATACACTATCTGACCAAGTTTTGGGTCTGGATATTGATGATGTTGGGGAATGATAATCCTTGTGATACTTAGTTGGGGATGATGTAGTTTTGAATAGCTTATTACAGCTTGGATACTGATATAATAAGTTGATGATATGTTACTGCACGGGGACCAATGTAACAAAGTTGACATTCACTGCGCGGAGACTGACGTGACAATGTAGATGATCTCTATAACACCCTGAATTCCCGAAAAATATATCGAAAATCAGAGTATTTTAAAATTTCAAACAACACATGGGATGTCACATTTCAAAATTAAAAACACCAATATGTAAGATACATGTCATACCCCAATGTTTGACCTAAGATACCACCTCACATATGCATTACTGCATCACTAACAGTTTCAGAATAGAATAGATCGTGCGTGGCTTCTAGAAGTCAAAATCAGGGTTTCTTCAAAATTTCATCTGTTCAAGATCTAATCAATTAGGGTTTGAGTTTCCACTCACCTCAATTGGTTTATCTTAATCAATCATCAACATTTGATCTTCAGATTCCCAACTTTTTCTCATGATCTACCATGAATCGACCAATTAGGGTTTTGATCAAGGATAGTGAATCATTGAATTTCTACTCAATGAATGACCTATTTGCTTGGAGATTGATCTTAACATCTTCAATGCAACATCTTGACCTAATTTCTTGGTTCAAAACATTGCAAAGTTCATGTTTCTTCATCAGACAAATTCTGAACCATCTGATGAAAATTCATCTGCTCAAAAAAGTCAAACTTTGACTTTTGGTCAACTTTTTCACGACTAAACTTTTTCAATCATAAAAAAATTTCAAATAATCCATCATGATCATAAAAAATCAAGAAATGTGAAAAAGTCAACAAAAAGTTAAGATTTGAAAAATTTCTAACACTTAGAAAAATTTTCAAGTGTTAAGAAACATGGTTTTTTCCTACTTTCATGGCCATTTTTTCCCTAGATCCATTTGGATTCAGAAAAAACTCAAAACATGAAAGTTGTAGCCCTTGTTACAAGCTTTCCAAATTGTCCAAGAACTTGCAAAAACACTTTGTCTAGCTATACTTTTGATTTTGAAACATAGAGCTCCAAAACCATGGAATTTCAAGTACATGCTTCAAAAATATAAGTCATTTTTCACAAATCTCCCTTCTAGAAGCCTTGTCATCAGCTAGAGATAGATTATAACTGATAAATATCAGTTTGAATGATTGAGGAAAGGATTGAATCAAAGAGAAAAACTTAACCATGGTTAAGAAAGTAACTTTTGCATTAAATGCAAAAGATTCCTTCTTTTCCCTCAATGATAGTCATGCCATATCATTCAGATTACTTGGCCTATAAATAGAGGTCATTTCCTCAAATTCAAATCACACCAAAGCTATCATAATCAAGCTTTCCTTCTTTCTTGCTTAAATCCCAAGTTTCAAAGTTTCAAGAGGAGAATTTTGCAATTTTCAAACCTTGCAAAATCTGAGTAAGTTTAGGTTTCTAACATGTTTTAAACATCAATTAGAGGTTGTCTAAAACTTAAAACCATCACAAGAACTGCCCAAACTCAGAATCATTTTCAAAAATCCAAAATCTTGCAAATGATGCCTTAACTTGCCATCTCTTAATTTGCTCGAGCTAGCTAAGATTTAACACTTCAAAAACCTTCCATATACTTCATATGAGTGATCCAAATCATCATTACTAACCTGTAACATCTCCAACACCAAATTCAAAACTCACATCAAGTAGCTGCAGTTGGACTTGGGTAGAGAGTTCCAGACCATTTCAAAGCAAGCATATCATTCAAGCACCTTCCATAAGGTCCAGTGGTGCTGTAGCAATCATCAAACAATAACTGGAAACACTCTAAATAAGATTTCAATTTCAGTTCGAAGAGGTAAGCCACTCATACTTTGAACTCTGTGATTCATGCATTCCAGTTCAAAAATTGCTTGGCCATATTGTTTCTGCACTCATGCTGATCATTAACCCTCAATTAATTTCATAAATCATGATCCATACACGATTTCATGTTGATTCTTAAAATTAGGGTTCATCTGGTCACATTCAAAATTAATCATCACCATCATGTTCCTGGGTTCAAAACGAGCAAGTTTGATGTTTACATCTTTCAATTTCATTGAGAAATGAAGAATCCATGGATTGATGAAGGTTGGAGAAGACGATGAACAAGTGCGCGCGTTTTCTGTTTGATTTTCAAATTTAAATTATTAGTTTATAATATAATAACATAGAATGAAATAAATAAACGGATGTATAGCCACCCCAGTGGTAGACAGTGCACTTTTCATGTCATTTGCCTTGCCTATGGTCTAAGGTTCGAATCCCCTTGAGACCATTTTGTCATTTTTTTTCACTTTCCTTCATTTTTAAACATTTCCAAAGACTTGTTTTTAAATATAATTAAATGGAAGCGTGTAAATAACAAGATAAGCACTTGGCTCAGTGGTAAAGCTTTTCACTTCCAAGCCAAATGTCTTGAGTTCAAACCTCCTTAGGACCAAAATCAAATTTTTACTACTTGTTTTCTTCACATTTTCTATCAAACTTCAACATTTTTAAAAACCAATCAAAACTTCTCATTTTGAGATGATTTTTTGCACACTTGTCATTTAATATACCTATCTTATGATTATGTCAAAAAATTCCAAAAATATTTTCTTTTGATTATATTTCTATTAAGTCAAAAATGAGACATTTTAAGTATTTCTTAATACTTTTCAAAGATGTTTTCTTTCAAACTTTCAAAACTTAAATCTTTTCAAAACTTCTTGTGAATATACTTCACTTTTCAAAATCATTTTCAAAACCTTTTCAAAACATTTCAACAAACTTACACACCTTTTTCCATGATCGACTCGATTTGAAGATAAAACTGAACCAGTTTTTTCCTCGAATTTCTTAATTGATCATGGGCCTCCCTCACGGTGTAAGTCCCAATCCTTTTATGTACATATTAAAATTCCTTGTACATATTCAATCATCTTTATAAATATCCAGGCATAAACAAATTTCGTTCGTTTGTTTTCATTCGCTTGTTTATACACCAATTCCATTGGTATTAAGAGAAGAATTATTCCCGGTGATACTCCTCTTAAAACCAATGGGCCTCCCTCACGGTGTAAGTCCCTATCCTTTTATGTACATATTAAAATTCCTTGTACATATTCGATCATCTTTATAAATATCCAAGCATAAACAAATTTCGTTTGTTTGTTTTTATTCGCTTGTTTATACACCAATTCCATTGGTATTAAGAGAAGAATTATTCCCGGTGATACTCCTCTTAAAACCAATGGGCCTCCCTCACGGTGTAAGTCCCAACCCTCCTATGTACATATTCATTTCCTTGTACATAAACACCCCTTCGTGTACATATTCATTTCCTTGTATACAATCTAAAACCTTGTATACATTCAAGTTACATTTGTTTAAACGCTCGTTTTATACACTTGTTTATATTTCCTTCATAAACTCCTGTGAATACATATCACACACTTGTTTATATAATTGTTCAGTTATAACATAACAACTAGCCTAACAAATAGGTTCCCCTTTTTAGCCTCCTCTTAGGCTTTGTATAAGAAAACTCATTTATTGAGTTTAGCCTCCGCTTAGGCTTCACATAAGATAACTCCCCTGCTGAGTTAGCCTCCTCTCGGGCTTCGTTCAAAAGAACTCCTCGTTGAGTTTAGCCTTCTCTTGGGCATCAAACAAGAAAGAGACCTGGAAATCTCTTAACAGCCTCCTATTGGGCTTCCAATACAAAGAATCTTCCTAAGAGGATGGTTTCCCGGTGAAACCACTCTTAAAGCAAAATTCAGCCATACCCTATAGCTTCCTCTTGAGCTTCATACAAGGACCCTCGATGACCCTTGGAATGCCTTCTCTTGGACTCACAATACAATGACCCTCGATGACCCTCGGAATGCCTCCTCTTGGGCTTACAATACAAGGACCCACAGGCTTCTTAAAAGCATCCCCCTACTCCAATCAATTTCTCCTCGAGATTTAGACGTTTATCATCTCTATGTTAGAAGTATCTCATCTATCACATCACATACAATCAAACTCTTTTCAAACACTTTTTCAAACAAAAAAACATCTTTTAATCTGTAAGTGGTAACGCTTGTACACTCAAGCAAAACACCTAATACTTACAATTAAAGGTTCAATCATCTATCAAACATCTTTCTTAACTCGTAAGTGGTAACGCTTGTACACTCAAGCAAAACACCTAATACTTACGATGAAAGATCCAATCAATCAACTCTTCAAAATGTATGTGATGAAATAGATTAGATACATTTTTCATTAAGATGACATTTGTCTTTGTCTCTTAATAACTCCTGTTGCTTCCACTAGCATAAGTGGGAACTACGATTGCTCTGACTTTCTCAACCTCCCTTTGAGAATACGTAGGCACAAGGTCTCATCCTTGGAGAGCATACTTCTTTCTCCCTCAAACCAAATAAAACCATAGCTCCCTTTAGATCCGAGCTACAAATGCTCTGATTCCCATTAAGGGATATGTATGCAGAAGATTCCAATGATCTTTGCGAGCACAATAATAACAAAACCTAGGATCCCACATAATCTATCCTTCTCAAAATCCAAAGGAGAAACTTTCCCAAGAATAGAATAGCAAATTAAAACACACAAACATATCAAACTATTCATATATAAAGCTATAGATAACTATATATATTTAGGGTGCCACATCTATTCCCTTTATATAACAAACCCCTGACGAATCTCCCGGTCGCTTGCCTAGTTCACGCTAGTATTACATATCATATTTATTGAGGGTATTGCAGCTTTCCCCTTTTTCATCTCATTTTTCTTGTTTTGGAAACAATAAAGCTTGATGCTCGCGGCATCTTTAAAAACAAATCAAAAGAGTAAATCGTTTTGAGCTAGAGATTCGAATTCTGATTCGATTCCCTCGCTCGTCACTTTTTAACGCAAACAGCTAGCCCTATGAAACACCTCTCTACCTTGAGCGGGGTAAGAGTTCAAAACAAAAGCGAGACAAACTACTTAGGACAATGAACAATAGTTTGAACCTCAACGGCTTTCCAATAGTGACGAACTCCTTGGAAGACTATGTATTCTGGTAGTTTTCTCTTTGAATCACTTTCTGTGTTGACATTGATTGTTGTTCGAATAGGATTTGAAGACTCTGGTTGGTTAACCTTCCCTTTTGTACTGCTGAGGCGATCTTCTTCTGCTTGATTGACAGGTCGAGGAGTATAGAATGCAGTATATGCGTTTTCAGGCGACATGTATTATGGATTCTCATGATGTACTTCCTAATCCTCTGGGTGAAGAGACTCATTATCAGAGACACTTTCCAAATCATTTTCAGAATTGTCTTCCCAATCATCTCCAAAAATTGCGTTAATCTGGCGATAATCAAAATCTGGTTCAACAACCTCGGCAGGCGTATCGAAGCAAAGATTTTCATTTGTGATCTCAAATTGATGATGAGATTGAGAAGGTATGTATGCCTCTTCTGGTTGACTGAGATATTCAGGAGGATCGTCCCATCAAGTTGGTTGGGTGTCTTCGATTCTAATTCTTGAACTTTCAGGGGCAGTATACGTCACCATAAAGTCAAGTTTTTCGCTTGGTTCCCCCAAGATATCCCAAACCTCAGGTGGGATAGGTGGAATTTCTTCTTTATCATTTTACAGGAACATGCCTTCAAATTTGTCTAAAGGAGGGTAGAACAGTGTATACGGTTCTTCTTGAGACATGTATCAAGAGTTGTGAAGATAAGTTTTCCGATCAAGATGCCCCGTAAAAACACTTTTTATTTAATTTTAATTTATGTAAGATATTCATTAATTAACACATTTTAATTTTTTAAATTTTAAATTTTAATTTATTAATTTTATTATATAAAATTTAACTATATAATTTTAGTTTATCAAATTTATTATATAAAATTTAATTGTATGAATTTATTATATAAAGTTTTATTATATGAATTTTATTATATTAATTAATTAGTTTATTATTTATAAAAGATTATTAGGGGCTGTAATTAATTTTTTTTAAAAATACCTTTAGCGACGTGAAAAACATGTCACAATGTTGTGATATGAATTTCACGTTGCAACCAAAAGCTGTTGTGCTGTTCTTACCCACTGCTGTGTCTGCCCTATATAAATATGTTGCGACGTGAATACCACATCACAACTTTATGACATGAGAAACACGTCGCAACACGTTTGCCACTTGTTCCCCAGCGACATATATGATCACGTCGCTAATTATGAGTTGTGACGTGAAATTCACGTCGCAACTGAGAGTATTTTTTGTAGTGTTATTTATAATTAATAATAATTTTAATAATATATTTTCATGCATCGAACGGGTAGACAATTAGTCTTATTAATTAAAGTTGTTAAATCATTGAAACAACTTTTGGAGTCAAAATTAGGATTAATTTAGTAGTTTATCATTTTACTTATTTTAATTATATTATTTAAAATAACTAATTTTTTCTCCCATAAAATATTTTAATTTAGTAATTTATTATTTATTTATTTTAACTATATTATTTAAAATAACTAATTTTTCTCCCACAATACATTTATATTTTAATTAAAAAATAAATAAATAATTAAAATAATCCACTACACATACATGAATATGAAAACAACAATTTCCTTGCAATTTCTATTTATTATATGTTTTAATTTACTTTAGATCATGGGTAACATAGTGACAATGTAAAATAATAATAATAACTAAAAACAACATATACTTTTAAAACCTATTATAAAAGATAAAATATTTTCTCTCAATAAGCAATAAAAAATATATGTTTTATATTGGGGACAATAGTGAAGAAGACGTCAAATATGACTTATGTGCTTAGAATGATTTTCAATATTCCTTTTGAACCTAACATAATAAAAATGTGCATGAATAAATTTTATTCTTATTTTTATTCTTATTCTTATTATTATTATTTATTATTATTATTATTATTAATGTTTTCTAATTCGTGGTAATGACTTCTTTTTTTTGCATTTTAGGTGAAAGTTTGAGAAATCAAAAATCATTATTTATGTTTCATAATTATGGTTATATTATGTTTTGTAAGCATAAATTTTAAAATATTGTATAACTATAGAAAAAAATATTAAATTTGACATCAAAAAAGTATAAATTAATAATATTATTTTACTTATAATGTAAAATTTCTTTACAAAATATTGTCATAATTATTTTGATCGAGTATGTAAAGTATTAAAAAAATTAAAATTATAAATAAATTTAATTTATTTTTAAATGATGAAGATATTACATTAAATTTATGGGATTAATTTAGTAATTTATTATTTATTTATTTTAATTATATTATTTAAAATGTAATTTTTCTTCCACAATACATTTTATTTTAGTAATTTATCATTTATTTATTTTAATTATATTATTTAAAATAGATAATTTTTCTCCCACATTATATTTATATTTTAATAAAATAAAATAAATAAATAATTAAAATAATCCACTGCATCCATATCAATTATATGTTTTAATTTCATTTTAGATCAAGAAATAAATTGAGCCAATGTGAGTCAGTAAAAAAAACTATAAAAAAAAAAACCTATTTTTAAAATTTGTTATAATATTTTAGAAATTTTCAATATTAATTTTCTTAATTTTTTTGTTATTAACAAGTTTTAATAAGTTTAACACTAAATTGTTTTGGGTAATAACCATCACTTCTTCTATTAACTCTCACTACTAATTTTTTTTATATTATATTTTATTTACTTATTAATTATTTCTATTTTCTATTTACTTTTTAAGTATAAATTAATAATATATTTTTTTAAATATAATATAAAATTTCTTTAAAAAATATTGTCATAGTTATCTTGATCGAATATGTATAGTTTAAAAAAATTAAAATTAAAAATAAATTTAATTTTTTTAAAATAATGAATATATATCATATTAAATTTATTTAGGCGTATTTATTTTTACTAAGTAAGATAAATTAATTTTCGTGCATCGCACGGGTCAAAATACTAATTTAGCAGCAAAGCAAAGAACTTTAGTTCTTGAATATTCTTAAATATTTAATATTTTTATATATATTTATGTTTATGTTATATAGCTAAAAATATGACAAGTGAGTAAATACCACTATATTTGTCTTAAAATAAAAATCATTCAAAATTATTATACACAGATTAAAAAAATAATAATTAAATCAATAAAGATAATATTTTTATTTAATATTATTGATTATTATATGTTGTCATAACTTAAAAATAGTATAAATAAAGAGAAAAGTTGATAAAAATTAATTAATATTGTATTAAAAAAGTAAAAGGATTATTATTTTGATATAATTTTTTATAGTTAAAAGACACTTATTATAGATTGTACATACAGTAATTGTTGAATGTAAAAGAAAAAATAAATTTTACTTATAATTTGTTAATATTATTTCTGATCATTATTATAAATTAAAAAATAAATTAAATTAAATTCATTAATATATTTGATCTATATATAATATAAATATATAAAATATTTAATAGTTCATTTTATAATTGAATATATGATGATGAAAATAATGACTCTAATTATGGGTAATAGAAGACGTAATCATATTTCAGTCAACAATATCAACAAGTACAGGACCATGCTCTAGTGAAGTAGCGGCACAATATTACGTTGACACGTGAACTTCATAAATTGCACTCAACTTGATGACAAGTTTGCAGTTGGACCAGCCAAGTAGGTCACCAATTTGCCCCATTAAAAATGAACAAATTACACCCTCTTTAGTTTGCTATTTGATCAACACTGACCTCCCTTATACTGAGTGATACTAGTCCTTGACATGTTCTTCCACTGTGTTTCCAGTTTCATTGCAAAAAATAGAAAAAAGATTTAAATGGTTTGGGGAAGATATGAAAATTATTATCTATTTTCTGTTACTTTTTAATTATCATTTTTATATTTTTTTATATATATTAAAAAAATTAATAATTATTGTTGTTTTTTATACAATAATTACTCTCTCTATTCTAGAATAAGTGATTCAAAATAAATAAAATAATATTTTAAAATGAATTATTAGTATTTCATCTCATGTCCCGTGCAATGCACGTGTTTAAATAGAATTTTCCTTTAAGAATGACTCATTCCATTTTACGATACTTTTTTTCTTCTAATTCTACATTCTAATCAATTAAACCTTTACAATTTCTAATACTCATTCCGATATTTTATTGTCACTTTTGTAAAAAAAATTGTTTCTTTTTAATTGTCACTTTCAAATTTCAAAATAATATTGGTGTTAGTTTTGTCAAAATTATCCATAATTTTTATTATATACACATAGAGAGAGAAAATATAAAGTAATAAAAAATTAAAAATATTATAGATAAAATAAAAATTATTGCTTAAAAAATACCAACAATCATTAGTTTTATTGATATGTGGAAAAAATCAAAAAATAACAATTAAAAAAGCATGGAAGAAGTAGTCACCGCATTGTTTTTACACTATTTTAATATGTACAAAATAATATGTGGATCCCTCGTTATGAAATAAAATATCTTTTTACTTATAATACCCACAACATTTTATTATTTTATTTAACTTTTTTCTCTCTACAATAAATGTCAAAGAATAATTTTATCAAAATAACAATTATTATTACATAAGTCAAAAAGGTACGGTAATAAATAGAATAGAATAAACAAAATTATAAAAAAAATTTGAGATTAACAAATTAGTATAGGACATTGTGGAATAATTTCATTAGTATAGAAAACAATTTTTAGATGAATTTTTAAAATAAGTTAGTTGTCTTTCACACGACCTAACAACTAGCAGTGGTGGCAATTTCAAAAATATTTGAAACCCGATGAATTTAGTTTTGTGAATAAAATGTAACATTTTTGTTAAATCATTTATTTGACTAATAACAATAGTATTTTTTTTAAAAAAGTATATTTATTTTTTGTTACTGTTTTGCTTACAACGATAATAATATGCATTTTTATTTCTGTAGAGTCTAAACTGAACTTTGAGTCCAACATAAAATTTGTTAGTTTGCTTCTTTCTTAGATTTCAAATAAATGGTTGCAAATTTTAAACAAACAATAACGACCGAAAATACGGTTTGCAGAGTGAAACAAAGTAAAGATATAGTTAAATTCAAAAATTATCTATTAAAATTTCTAAAATCAATTAAGTTATCAGTTTCTAAACAGTTAGGAGGCAAATATTATGCAAGAAAAGTGCTCAAAAACATCCAATATATTATTAGAAAAGCATATAAAAATGGAAATAACTCCACAAAACTAATATATATATATATATATATATATATATATATATATATATATATATATATATATATATATATATATATATATATATATATATATATATATATATATATATATATATATATATTATTAAACACATCCTAAATTTCACCTAGAACCATTCTTTATAGCGATTTTATCTCTGATGCAGACATGGTTCAGGGGAATGTTTGTTTTTGGGACAATGTAGAGTCTAATGTGGGTTCAAAGACTTGGCAGACTATCTCTAAACTCAGAATTATTCCTATAGGTAAAGTGAAAGATTACAATTTAAAGATTGATGAGATGGAGAAAAGAGAGAAGGAGAAAACGGTTCTAAAGGTGTTAATCAAGAAGTTCTAATGATTATCGGCTCTTTGAATATCAGAGGAGGAGGAAACCTTCTGAAAATAAGAAGGATTAGTAACATTATTAACCTAGGCAGAGCTGACATTTTCTTGATGCAAGAATCTAAACTTCGTGAAGTTGATCAAGGAATTGTGAATAGCTTTTGGAGCAAGCAGAAAGTTGGATGGTCTTTTGCAAATTAGAGCAGTCGGGTGGTTTAATAACGCTATGGAAGGAGGGGTTGTTTGAGGAATTTTTTAGTTTTAAAGGAGCGGGATACCTGGGAGTGAAGCTAGGATGAAAGGATACTAGATTTTATGTTGTCAACATATACTCACCGTGTTCATTGCAAGAAAAAGGAAATCTTTGGAATACTTTATTGAACCTCAAGGAAAAGTACTCAGATGTCGAGTGGTGTATGGTTGGGGACTTCAATTTTGTGTCCGTTGACAGGTGGAAAGTAGTGGGGCAAGTGATCGACAACAGGAATATTTCAGATGATTGTCCAATTTGGACAGTGGTCCATAGGGAAGATTAGGGCCCTAAACCTTTCGTGTTCAACAATTATTGGTTTGAAAACAAAGATTTCATTCCTTTTGTAGAAACTGAGTGGAATAAGATGGACGTTAAGGGAAGAGGAGATTACATGATTAAGGAGGAGCTGAGGATTCTGAAAGATAGTCTCTGAAGATGGAACACATAACTTTTTGGGAGAATAAACTTGGAAATAAAAGAGAACGAAAGAGAGATCAATGATATAGACGTATTCGTGGGTTGGTGTGGAGAAGATCAGTTAGAATGTGCTGTCAAATTAAGAAGCAAGGCGACTTCCAGGATGTGGAATAAATTGAGATTGAAAGAGATGATGTTAATGCAAAAATCTAGCATCAAATGGGTGAATTCGTAAGCGCACTTGAAGAAAATCACACATTTATAAATTACATAGTGGAATTCATACACATTAAACACAATCATACCATTCATTCAAAGAAATTACATAGTGGATGAAGAAAATTAAATTACATATCATTATAAATGGGAAGTTGTGGACGATGCAACATCTTGGTAACATCTTCTGCCGATCTACAAAGCGACGCATCCATCTCAATCAGACCCTTTGTGGAATATTGTTGAAAGGTCTCCCACATAACCTCTAATTCCCCGTCGTTCTTCAGCTAAAATGGGGTGAACTTGACTTTTCTTTCAGCATCAAGTGAAGGTGAACGGTACTCAATCTTGACCACCTTGCAATTATCTAGATACTGTAATAGAGAATGTAGTGTCGTAATGAGATCGTCATACGGGGTGTCTTGCAAGAGCCTGAATTGAACTGGCGCACGCGCAGCAGTGAAGTAGACAAACGCAAGGTATGGATAGGTTTGTGTCATTTTTTTGGTTTTGGTTTGTAATGGATAATGGAATGGGTTGTAGACTCAATTTATAGGCAAGTTGGAGTAATATGGACCAAAGAAATCTTATCATGTCACATTTCGCAAGTGCACTTACGAATTACACTTAATCAGGTTAATTCGTAAGTTCACTTACAAATTGTTCCCTGTGTTGTTTTTTAAAAAAAACAGGCAAAATTCGCAAGTGTACTTGCGAATTCTACAGGAACAGAATAAAACTCATTTTCTGCTAAAACAGAATTATGTTTGTTGGTATTTTAGACATTCAAAATGTTATATATGTAATGCAAATGGAATATAGATAAAACTCATTCATATATATATATATATATATATAATGAACTTATGGTGCACCAGCAGACTCAGATGTCCCATAAGGATGTCTAGACATCTGATCTGACATTAAAACTAACATAGACAAGGTAGAATACAATAATGCGGGAAAGCAATAAACAACACATAGAATTGTTCACCCAGTTCGATTCAAACCAACCTACATCTGGGGGCATACTAAACCAGGAATGAAGTCCACTATCAACAATATTAATTCAGAGCTAAACCTCCCTGTTTACAACCCCTCACTTAATCACTATCCAATGACCCTTCTACCTAGGTCCTCCCTAGATATGAGATATCACCATCCCACTTCCAATCATCACGATGATGTTGAACAGTCTTCCAGTCCCAGGAGCTGTTACAACGACCTAGTTACCAAATTCTTAAAAAACAAAAAGTACAATCAAGACTCTTGACACACATACTTCGAGTTACTTCACAGTTTCCTCCAAGAACACGACTCAAATCATTGCTTCACAGCTTCTAAGTGAGCAAAAAAATCCTCTTGCCTATAGGCTTTGAGGTACAAATCGATGACCATCCCACAAATCGGGTGGTTCACCTATACGGCTAACCCTAATGATTACATCTTTCTATATTTGGCTAGATTCATAAAACTAGGTTATAAACTGCTTATTTATAACCATCTACCCAATTGGATTTGGGGCTTCAAACAACAGCATAAAGTTGTAACAAACTGCAATAACAAACTCTGCAGAAAAACAAACAAGTAGATAACTTCTGCTACAATCAAGGTCCGTACGGATTTTTCTCCTTAGGTTCTGGACCTCCACAAATGCCTTCAATATCATGCCACATAGGATGCATAATATTCGCTAAATATATTGCATAACTTAAAACCGAATTGTAATTGATTTAACAGTTCATCAGGCGTGATGTCTGATGTCTGATGTCACGATATCTCTTTCGACATGTTGTTCCAGTTGTTGAAACACTTCAACACAACATGTTTCTCCATTAAATATAACTTCAACCTGATTTCTCCTTACAAGTTTTAAATCCTATTTAGCCTATTGTTACTATATTAGTTTTACCAAACATAAAGCCAATCCTAAAATTAGAGAATCGACAATCTTCCCATTTGGCTTATTTTGGCTAAAACTAATTTACATAACCTTTGTATTACAGAGGCATAATAAAATATACAAGGTTTTAAACAATTTAATCCAACATCAACAATTTATAAGTCTTCAGTAGTCACTATTTATGATGTTTCAAGCTCTACATGTGATAGTCTCCAGTCTTCTTTTACGATGTCGAAACATCATACTAGAACTTCTTTCTGGTAGGTCCAACTCTAATGTTCTCTCTCTTTTAAGGATCCCACAAATCACAAAAAGTTTCTCCCCCTTACAAGTTGCTCTTCAGAGATAACATAACTTAACCACTTATCCCCCTTTTTAGCCATAATATGACAAAGAGTTGTTGAAGGAGAACTCACTATAGCACAGGAAATATAACACCATAGACACCATCTTAACAAAGAAAGAGAAAAACTGAGGCCATGATGCACATGAGGAAGAAGATACTAAATACTCCCCCTCAAACTGAGAACAATGCTACAACACAGATTGACACAACATCCTCTTTTAGAGCACAAGAGGAAACTCAATAACAGAAACAAACACTTGAACTATCCATTTACAAACATAGAGAACCAGAACTATATATTGGATAACTCATAACACAAGACACAATTTGTGTTCATAACTAAAAAACAAGACATAGAATAAAAATACTTGCAGAAAATGCAAGAACCAACAAACTCAGAATAGGACATCCTATTCAATATCTTTGCAAAAACAACTGTAAAGATAGACCTCAAACTTAACAACGTCTAAACACTACATTTTTCCCTATGTTTGCCACAAGTTGACAAACATAGCCTTCACAGACTCTAGACTTACCCATATCCGAATGAAGGACATGAGAGTAAAATAAAACAAAGACACACATAAAAGTTAGGGAAAGAAAAGGAAACAAAAGACACTCTAAATACCTGAGCAACTAAAATAACGTACCTAGACTGTAACAGTTGTCTTGGTCAAGAAACGCTACTTCTAGAAAAACCTAATCAGGTGAATTTGTGCACCGGATGAAAGTAATGAATGCCTTTAATACATCCAGTTTATTTTGGAAATGAGAATTTCCAAAACATGCACCAAGTCAGAACACATGATACACACGATCAATACACATCTTAGATGAAAAATTTAAGAACTATCCTTGCTGGTCTTTAAGGATAAGCATGTCTTGAGACATGTCCTGACTTCTTGTTCGACATCATTTTTCTGGCTTGAAAAGATTAGTCTTTAAAAGACTTTCCATATGATTAGAAGCAGAAGTACATTGTCTTTGTTGATCTCAATATCCCATCACAATCGTGCTGATTAATTTCTCCTTCTGCACATTACATTTACTATTAGTTGTTGATACTAATAAAGTCTTCAAATCAGAATAGTAGTCATGCATTGCCTGCGCATACTACTCTAAAAAAATTCATAATCTTATTATTCTAAACCAAAGATAAAACTTCCACTTCTAAATGAGGTGATATAATATCAAGATTCATACTCCCAAGTCTCTTCAACATTACTACAAAACCTATCAGCTTTGGTTCTGGAATCACAATTCAAGGGACTTATTTCCATCCATGTCGTTTAACAAAACTCCCGATTCTCACAAAATAAGGACATATTTGATTTTGGTCCTCACAATACTAGAAGCATTAGTTATTTGGAATTTTCCACAGTTTCCAAATTTGGAATCCTTAGTTTGCTTGCTATACAAGATACAGATCGCCATACTCTGTTACTTGTGATAGAAGAAACCTCATTATCAACCATGCGTATGACCAAAGATAAGTCTGGACCTTATCTGCCTTCTCTCAATATTTGGTGTCTTCAAAAGTTGTGATGATACATCTTCATGTAGGACATTCTTTTCTTTACATCACTCTTAATCCTGAATTCAGATTTCCACACATCTATCACACAAATATCCAACTCCCATCAAGATATTTGTCGAATTTGTATGTATCTTTTAACATTGAATCAGCTCTTCATATAATCACCAGATAATGTTGCCACCCATCCTAAACTTGTGAAGATTAAAAATGAACTTAATATTGACATTTATCTCATACTTTAGCATGAATACATCAGACAAATACTCAACTCCCGACCGAGTATATGAATTTGGCACTCAAGCTACTTACTAATAAGTACTTAGTCTCATGTCAAAGTACCTACCAGTTAGTCAATTAGAATTATCTACTCACACTAGATGATCCTGACTGATTACTTCTTCACCCTTACACTTACTTCCAAGCAACAATACATATTTTCATGGTTGAAGACACTAAGATGATGTTCCAACATCATATACGACATCATCCATTATAGCATGGTTCTGAGGGAAAATCCATAATAAATCATCCATAACACTTGGGGGGGACATATGAACCCAACTAACAACAGCTGATCAATCTCCAGGATCAGGAAATCAAAATAATCAGGGGATACCATGAGCCACATCTCAATAAGCTTTTCTTCAGACTTTCATTCTGACTATGAGATGATGGGTCCCATAGTCTGAACCTATAAAGGAGATTCCCTCAACTAGGTTTCTGGAACACACTTACCTAGGCATGACACAAAAATATGCATATTCTTTGAAGCATTTTGTCTCCCTTGATTCTTCAAGACAATACCCATCCAAGACAGTATATTAGGGCAGTCAACACTCAGCAGAATTAAACATTGTGGTTGAATCACAACATTTTGCTCCAAACATAATATGTTATGTGATCATGAATAGAATTCCACAATTATGTTTCCTTTGATCAGAAGGATCTTCCAGATACAAGCTCATCTTGTTTTCACATAAAGGGACTGTAAGGGATACCTTTATGGGTCATGTTAAGCACATTGAGCTCAACTTCTATACTCCCATAAGCTTTGGTCAGAAATAAACTGACTTCTAGAGTAGATAATGTTGATCGTGTCCTGATCAACTAATACAAAGCAGATGTCTCCTCTTCCAAATCAGGAGTAGGTTCCAAACATATGTACTCAGACTATATTTGTTAAGCACCCAGAACATCTATTCTTCAACTAGCAGCTACATACCTGCTGAAGTAATGTTCTAACATCCCATAGAACATCAGTTCCATCTTCTTGGAACACACTATCCTTGACAATCTTCAAGGTTTTTAAATAGTATGCAGAAGTGTATGAGGATCATTGATCAATTGATACTCATCAACTCAATTAATAAATGTCTTTATGAGTGGACTTGAGGAATATCTCAAGTATCTTTTACACTTTTAATATAGTTGTAAAAATCTGCCAAATATTCTGTTGAAAAAAATAACCCTAGAATTCTTCTTGCACTTTAAGGGTTGTATCAGAAGCTATGCAACGGAATATAGCAGTACTTCAACATAATTTACACAATGCTTACTCCATAATTTAAACGTAAGCATGACAGCTAAGGATTGAAAATAAATCAACCCTACAATACACTTGCTTCTCACCAAGCAATAGACTAGACATCACCAATACCCTAACCAGAACACATATGAGCTTAAGAGTTACCTCATCAATATCTTCACTCCCGCATGAAGGTTTTGACAGTTTCGTTCTCTTGATCCATAATAGTTGAACAATAATCCTTAACATAATCCAAGGTCTCCACTCCCGCATGAAGCCTTTGACTTAAAACTCCTTTTGTTCAACTTCATCATCTTCTTTCATTAAGAAGATACTACAGTTCTGGTCAGGTTGGTCGTCAATGCACACTAGTCATTCACAAATAGGTCCATCCTCCACTTCAAGGGACCATACAATATGAACACGCCTTGTTCAAACAATCTTCTACCTTTTACACAACCAGAAAGTATTCACCCTACGATCTCATCTAGAAACAAACAGGATGCCTGCTCTGATACCAATTGAAATTCTGGTGCACCAGCAGACTCAGATGTCCCATAAGGACGTCTAAACATCTGATCTGACATTAAAACTAACACAGACAAGGTAGAATATAGTAATGCAAGAAAGAAATAAAAAAAACACACATAATTGTTCACCCAGTTCGGTTCAAACTAACCAATATCTGGGGGCATACCAAGCTAGGAATGAAATGCACTATCAGCAGTATTAATTCAGAGCTAAACCTCCCTCTTTACAACCCCTCACTTAATCACTACCCAATGAACCTTCTACCTAGGTCCTCCCTAGATATGAGATATCCCCATCCCACTTCTAATCATCATGTTGAACAGTCTTCCAGTCCCAAGAGCTGTTACAACGACCTAATTACCAAATTATTAAAATACAAAAAGTACAGTCAAAACTCTTGACACACATACTTGGAGTTACTTCACAGTTTCCTCCAAGAACACAACTCAACTCATTACTTCACAGCTTTTGAGTGAGTAAAACAACCCTTTTGCCTATAGGCTTTAAGGTACAAATCAGTGACCATCCCACAAACCGGGTGGTTCACCTACACGGTTATCCCTAATGATTACTTCTTTTTATATTTGTCTAGCTTCATAAAACTAGGTTATAAACTGCTTATTTATAACCATTTACCCAACTGGATATAGGCCTTCAAAAAACAGCATAAAGTTGTAACAAACTGCAGTAACAAACTCTGCAGAAAAACAAACAAGCAGATAACTTCTGCTACAATCAAGGTCCTTACTGATTTTTCTCCTTAGGTTCTGGGCCTCCACAAATGCCTTCAATATATCACCACATAGGATGCATAATTTTCCCTGAATATTCTGCATAACTTAAAATAGAAATATAACTGATTTAACAGTTCAGCAGGCGTGATGTCTGATGTCACGACATCTCTTTCAACATGTTGTTCCAGTTGTTGAAACACTTCAACACAACATGTTTTTCCATTAAATAGAACTTCAACTTGCTTTCTCCTTACAAGTTTTAAATCCTATTTAACCTATTGTTGCTATATTAGTTTTACCTAACATAAAGCCAATCCAAAAACACCGAATTAGACAACTTGTTTGTCTTCACCTTTCTTCTCTTTGGTGCCAAATGCGGGTTTTAGTCGTGCTCTCACATTTTTTGTGATGTGATACCGACATAGTAAAGCGGTTCATGATGAAAACGTGGTGGCAACTGCATTCATAAGAGTGTAGTCTCGATCGGTGACGATAACCATAGGCATACTTTTTTGATCTTTCAACAAAGTCTTTCAAACACCCAACGCCCAAGTGATGTTGTCTTCCTTCTCACATTCCAAAAAAGTAAAACCAGCCGAATATGTCTTGTCCGTATAGGTGACACCAAAAATTTTAAGAAGCGGACACCTATACTTATTGGTCTTGTACATCAAATCAATCATTAGAACGGTTGGAAATGTGTTGAACAAATCAATATTTGACAGATGTGTCCAAAAATATCTTGGATACTTACGTTTTCCTCACAAACTCTATGTCTTGAAACATAGTTGTTATCTTCCAATTATTTCAATAAATGTTGCATTTTGGACCTCAGACCTCTTTGAGCAATATGTTATTTTATATTGATAATTGTAAACCGATTTTATATTTAAAACACATCCCGCTCTATTCCGTTTCAAACCGGAAAGTATGTTTCTAGGCGCAACTTTGATCAACGACATTTTGGAAACATATTTCTTCTCTTGCGTCTTAAGTCGACAAACAATATGATGTTTGTGTAACTTGGTCTCCAACTCGTGAATATGCATTCCGGATATGATAGTCAACGGCCATAAATTATCCACCCTATAATAATCGTGCAATTCGAACGGACACCCACTTTTCCTCGATCCCGTGTCTTTGTGTTTTAACTTGCGGATTTTTGGAACGTATGCTCCACTTCTCTCGCATGTCAAAATAACAAATGGTTGCCGACTCCCATTTCGCAACGCAACCGAGTTTACTAGCTTCCATTCTAATATAATCAAGCATTTGTTGACGAGTATTGAAAGTTTTGACATTTGGAACTTGATTTTCATTATCAATCACAACATCAATCATTTTTATCTACTTCTTTCACCACAATCGGCATATCGTCTATGCTCACATTATCCGGAATCAGAACCTTCACAATAGTTTTGAAAATATTGTCGGGGTGCACCATACCTAAAATATAAATAGCAAATGAATTCTGTTAAAACAAAATTATGTTTCTGCATCAGGGATTATTTCACAAATACACTTGCGAAGTATTTCTGGTGGACTTCGCAAGTGCACTTGCGAAGTGACGCTGTTTTCTGCAACATCTTAACAGCAACAATGCAGCAAATGTAGATTGAGGGGACAAATATTTACCTCAAATTGTAGCTTCCAATGCTCACTTTGCTCTAGGATCACACACTTGAAACTTGATTTGGAGAAGAAATGTATATTGATTTTGGGTGATGTTTAGAGGGTTTTTATGTTTAGAGGTTATGAAAATGTATGTAATAGTGTGAAGAGGTGACCATGCAGCATTGTAGTGTACAAAGAGAAGTTTCGTAAGTGCACCTACGAAGTAAGTTTGTTTTTTTCAAATTCAACGTTTAAAATAATAAAATGTACAAAATAAGGTGAATTCGTAAGTGCACTTATGAATTCATCCAGAAAGGTGAATTCGTAAATGCACTTATAAATTCACCCAATAAAATGAATTCGTAAGTGCATTTACGAAGAGTATTTTTAGTTTTTCAAGAATGTGGAAAAAAACCACTAGGTGTGTGAAGAAATTCTCTTATACAAATAGCAAATAAAGTACTCCCAATCCTTCAAATGTTTAAATTACTGTTTACACCTAAAGTGCATCATAAAAGTTAACATCAAAAGCTTGACAAACATCTAAAATTTACACTTAAAACATAGTAGTTATTAAGATTGTAACTAGATAAAAGTTAACAATATCATAAACTTGACAAACCTCTAATCTTGAGAAGAACTAGACTATAAAATAAAAATAATGATAATGAGACAATAAAAATTAATTATAAATTATGCGCAAGATTTTTTTTTATCAATTATCATTCCTCCATTTTCATACTTTTCCTTCTGCTATATTTATTTTTGGGACAACTTCTCTACGCATTACAAAAAATTAGATAATATATATTCATTTAATCACAAGATTTCATTTAATTTTAACGTATTAAATTAATTATTAAATAATATAATATTATATGTTGTTTTTAAAATATTTTACATTGAAGGTAGATAAAGACTTTTTTGTTTGCCATCAAAATTCTCACATATGATGCAATTTTCACATATTTAAAATAAATTTCACAACTTGATCATCCCTTCGCTTATGCAATAATAATTTCAAAACAAAAATCCTTTATTTTATAAGATTGGGTATAATTATTTTTCATTTAACCTTGTGATGAGCTATTAAATAAATAAAGAATAAATAGACTCAAAGGAGCTTAACAAAGAATAAATGATAAATGTAGGCTAATCTTATATGACTAGTAGTTTTAAAAAATAGAAACTACTTATACCACTTTTATGCATGCATGTGAATAAGTATTAGAGTAACTAACAACATGAGTAAAATTACACAAGAAAAAGAGAACGGTGTGGCGGTTTCAACAGTTTTGTTCAATAATAAGAGGTTAATTGAATTGATTTGGAAGATATTATTATGGGTTGAGAAAATTAGCAACAGTCAGATTGGTTGACAAGAACGGTTGTGATGGCCCAACATAAATGGTCAGATGAATTCAATGTGGAATTTTACTCAAATCAGAAAATAATTATCATAGAGGATGCTACTATTTTGTTGTGGAACAAAAGATTGTCGATGTTCTAATGAATTTTGTTGTAAAATATCTTTGGTACGAGAGAACGAGTGTAAACTTGCAAGGTTATCACACCCACGCCTAAGTCAATGAGGTTAACGATGTCTAACTTGCAAGATTGAATAAAATTGTATTTGTTATTGTGCAAAACTTGAGTTTATATATGTTCGACAATTGAAACTCTCTCGGTTGGTGCAGCGTGGACTACATGAGGCCATTGAATTAGATCTAACACCTTAGGATGAGATTGTGACCTAGATTTAATGTGTGATTTCTTAGTTAGAATCAACTTATTCATCTGACATGAACAAATTTTTTAGGGCGTTGCTTATTGCACTTTTAGTGGTTCTCACACACCCTTGTGAAAAACTTAAAATACCCCTCAAATACAGAAATGCATTTTCAAACGTACCAAAACCTTTAATTAAATCTGGAACTTCATTTGCGAAAACTACAGTGTTTGAGAAATCAGAAACAGATGCTAGAATAAATATAGAAATTGTAACATAAATTAACATCAATAATTGTTTTGATATACATAATAAATACAACATTATATAGATAATCGTTAACGTAAATATAAAATTACATTTCATCATCAAGTGATGGTTTAAGACATTTCAACATCTTTAGAACATCATTGATTGATCTTGCAACCTTCTCATCCACCTCGATCAGACCTTTTATTTCGCAACGGTGAAGTGTACTCCATATAATAGTTAAATTGTCCTTCGTCTTCATCTCAAAGTTGTTGAAATGTATACTCCTTTCGTTGTCAATTGAGGGTAAATGATAATAGAGTTTCACAACACTTTGAATGTATTGATAGAACAACAAATTCTCTAGGGTGGATTTTAGATCGACTATGCGAGTAATCTCTATGAATGTAAATTCAAGATTGGGCCTTTATCCATTGAAGTAGACAAAATCGATATATAAATATTGATATTGAGAAATTGTGTGTGATTTTGCTAACAGCATGAGGAGCAACCAATTTAGATTAATATGGACATTAGAAAATCAATATTGTCTCAAAGGATATTCCAGACATATACTTGTAGATTCACCCAGTTATTATTATTATTAGTAACTCAGGGTTTCTACGAAAATTCAGTTCCAAATTAACCCATGTTAGAATTTTTTTTAGTAAATATAGTTCATCTGAAAGTACATTTTTGGATTCACCCCTAATTGTTCATACAGAACCTCTTATGGAAACATAACGTGCTATGAAACACATAAATTTTAAAAAAGTTTAAAAAATGCAATATACATTAAAATGTATCAAAAGATTTTCAACTTAGATCATTAATATCAATCCAACATTACATGCAAAAATCGAGACACCATTTAAACATATTGTTAGATTAAAAACTAAAATGCATCAAAACATGTATCATCGTCTAAATTTATATTTATGGGTGTTCCCCACTTGAATTTTACTTATTTAATTCTCTTTCAATCTTGCTCAACTTGGTGAATTCTTCAATCCTATCCAAAAGGTTATTTAGCCAAGTTTCAGCTTCCTTTGTGGAATAAGTTGTCCACTCCAGTGATGTTTTGGAATAAGGGATCCTGGTTTCAAATAAACTTGAACAAAATATAGTAATTTTGAAATCCCCTCAATACAAATAAGGTGTCTGATTGGATTTTAAAGTGGGTCACTCCGAAGTGGAATAATTTTTTTAGAGAAGCCATATCTTGTCAGATCAATACAAATCCTATTATGCACTTGTTATAAGATGACACATTTCAAGGAAGTACATTCAGTTTTCCTCTAGTGCCAGACTGCTAACACAATGAATAAAATATGCATGAATTGCATCGAAATTTCCTTTTTCCCGTATATTATTGTGTATAATTTCTTATGTGTGTTCAACACTTTAACAAATTATTGGAAGACAAGTGTATGATTCCCATCTCTTTTACCGATCAAAGCTGAAATAAAGCAATAACCACAACTATCGTCACCCTTAACATCTATAATACTCCATTCAAAGTATTTGTGCATAAAAATCAAAATCTCTTCAATGCATATCATTTTTTATAAAGGTGGTTAAGGAGATGATTTGCTAATGCGAGCACCTTTAGAAATAGTTTTTTGTTGAGATTTTGAAGTTGGAAAGTTTATAAAAAGTGTGTCAACATGTTCAAAATAGGATGGAGACTATATTATTGAATTGTCACTTTATGTTGGTTTTACCTTCTAAGGAGCACCATTTGTTTATACCGGTTTTGAGGGTGGTTTCAAATCTTTGGTTTTTGGATAGTCAATCTTCCTTAGATTCTCTTTGAAGTGTAGTTTCATGTTGTCGGTAACTTTCAATAATATCTCTTGAATCACTTCCTATTCGATCATGATAGATATTTTGATTTACCATCATCCATCACACCATCATCATCAAACTAAAGCCTTTATTACTGGGTGTAAACTTCACCTATTTGCATGGGTTTATCAAGTTTCATCTTTTTTTGAAGTTAAACAAGAACATGGAAAACCAAACGCCTTTCTAAGTGTACAACCATACTTTGATCTATTTAAACCTACTTTCTCTGCTTGTTTGGCTTCATATTAAATAAAATGTAATTTCGCTCGAGATATATTGCACACTAATTAATAAAGGTTGTTGTCTCTAAATATGTGTTTTAACACTATAATATGAACAAATGATGTCTGTATCTCATAATGGAGATGTTGGATAATTTTATTCACAAAGTTTCAATATTTCATAAATCACCTTTACTATTTCCCAAACAATTCTTCAATGTGACACGAGAAGAATCAAGTCTATTATTTTTTGTATTTCCAAAGTGTCTAACCTGATTGATCCAAGCATAAAAAATATTTTCCTCACTTGATCTAGAATTCTACTATCAACATATTTTAAGAAGTCTGAATATTTATCACACACCTTTTCTAAATGTATTACAGATTCGACATATAACTCTTTTGTAAAATAATTTATTATAACATTCTAAGCATCCACTATGATTTACAATATCACACCAACTTTGACCATTCTCCCATCTTCACCCTTGATTTGTTTGGTCTTTATTTCATACTTTAGTCTACCTCTCACACTTTATGTTATGTGATACCTACAAAGTAATGCATATGATGTAGGGAACACCTTTGTAACTAAACATATCAATGAGGTATCATGATTGGTGAGTATGACTTATGTCATGTTTTCTTGGTCATTCAACATAGTTAGGCACAATTTTAAAGTCCAAGTAACATTTCCCTCTTTTTCACTTTCCAAAAATGCAAACCCAATCAAAAAAGTCGTCTCCGTATAAGTAACACCAATAATTTCCAAAAGTGGAAGCATGTACTTGTTAGATTTATATGTTGAATAAACAAATAGCATAGTGGGAATATGTTGAATGACTTGATGAAATCATGATGATTTTATTTCAGTTATTGAACCTTATATCGCCTTGTTGTTTCAGGCACAAACACTATATAATTGCTTGGTATTTGGGACATTTTGAGGTCTTTTCGTTTTAAAGTTGCAAATATGTTTTTAGATTGCACCATGTTCAATGTCATGTCAGAAAAATGTTTTTTCTCTTTTGGATTAAGGAAGCATGAAATGGGATGACTACCTAACTGTAACACATGTCATGATTATGTTTACCATGAATCATATTCAATGTCCTTGTATTTTTCACCATAAGGTACTCGCACAACTTAAAAGGGCACCCATATCTCCTCATAACTTCTTCTGTATACCAGTGTCACAGATGTGTATCTTCTATCAAAACCATTATCTAACCTCCTTATTACCATGTTGAATCTGAATTTTCCAACCTTTGTGTGGATCCATTTAAGCATATCTTCATTAACAATAAATTCATGTTCATTTGTAAATTGTTTAACAACATTTACCGTGATATCAACCAGTTCATCATCTATACGCACAATAGTTTTAGGGACAACATCAAGGGGAACCATATCTAAAGACAATCATAATGGAAAAATAACAATAAAACTCATAAAATTCAATATTGTACTAATCTAGAAATACAGTTTTGTATGACATTCAACAATAATTCGGAAATAGAGTCTTGATACAACGGTTCGTTTTTAAAACCAAAAACCTTATACTGGCAAGTAATAAGGAAAAAATACCTTTACATTACCTTAACTTCCATTTCTTACAATAGTGGTATCAGAGCATAATCGGTCGTTGTGACCAGTGTCTTAGTGTCATTATCCCTTTGTACGCGACAAGTGTGTACAACACTGTCGGTACTTGTTGCTTTTCTGATTGCTTATTGCAGAAGTAGTATGGAACTAAGTGGGGGAGATGAGATGCTTCCCAGATATTTTTCGATTGTAAGTCATTGGTACGAGGTACTACTTGAGAAGACAGTGCAAGAGTGGTTAGAGTTGTTGGAATCGTTTGGACCGTGAGTCATAGTTGGAAGTGCAAAGAGGCGAGTATGATTCTGAGAACAGAAAGTGTTGGTAATGATGGTTTATACTCTAGTATGATTATCGGATGTCTATTGACAAATTGAGGACTTGATCACCCTTAATCTCTTGTTGATAGTAGACGGAATCGTATTGGATGGTATACAATTGTCTTGCTATCTAAATGGGGCATAAAGTGATGAATATGAATGAAGGTTGGTAGAAGCTTGTAAACCATATGATTTGACGAAGACTCTAATAAGGAAAACGAATTAAGATGGATGATCAGAGTTGCGCAGATGTTAATGATGGTGCTATGGTGTTTATGTTGTATTCTTCGACGGAGGTGAAAGGAAAGGCTAAGGGTGATGAATTGCTAGTGGTGAATGAATTCCCAGAAGTGTTTCCGGAAGATTTTAGTGAATTGCCACCTGAGAGGGAAGTGGAGTTTACTATAGATTTGATTCCTGGAACTAGTTTGGTGTCAATGGCGCCTTATCGCATGTCGGCATCTGAATTATCTGAATTGAAGAAGCAGTTAGAAGAATTGCTTGAGAGGAAGTTTATTCGTCCTAGTGTTTCGACGTGTGTGTGGATTACAGGCAGTTGAACAAAGTTACAATCAAGAATCGGTATCCATTGTCGAGGATTGATGATTTGATTGGATCAATTAGTTGGAGCTTGTGTATTCAACAAGATTGACTTGAGATCTGGATAACATCAGATTCGTGTGAAGACGGAGGATATTCAGAAAACTGCATTTAGAACGAGGTATGGACATTATGAGTATTCTGTTATGCCGTTTGGAGTTACTAATGCACCTGGTGTTTTCATGGAGCATATGAACAGGATATTTCATCCGTATCTTGATAAATTTGTGGTGGTATTTATTGATGACATTCTGATCTATTCGAAGAATGATGAAGAGCATGCAGAACATCTTAGAATTGTGTTGGAATTGTTGAAAGAGAAGAAGCTTTATGCGAAGTTGTCTAAGTGTGAGTTCTGGTTAAGTGAAGTAAGCTTTCTTGGTCATGTGATTTCTAAGAATGGTATTTTTGTTGATCCTACAAAGGTAGAAGCGGTATCTCAGTGGGAAGCGCCGAAGAATGCTTCTGAAATCCGTAGTTTTCTTGGTCTTGCAGGCTACTACAGAAAGTTCATTGAAAGATTTTCGAAGTTAGCTTTACCGTTGACTAAGTTGACAAGAAAGGGTCAAGTGTTTGTTTGGGACTCTGAATGTGAGAAAGGATTCCAAGAGTTGAAGAAGAGATTGACTAGTGCTCCGATTCTGATTTTTCCGAATCCGGAAGAATCTTTTGTGGTGTATTGTGATGTGTCATTGATGGGATTAGGTGGTGTTTTGATGCAAGATAAAAAGGTAGTAGCTTATGCTTCCATACAGTTGAAGATTCATGAAAGGAATTATCCGACTCGTGATTTAGAATTGGCAGATGTGGTATTTGTTTTGAAATTGTGGAGGCATTATTTGTATGGTTCTCGATTTGAGGTATTCAGCGATCATAAGAGTCTGAAGTATCTCTTCGATCAGAAAGAGCTAAACATGAGGCAGAGAAGGTGGTTAAAATTTCTGAAGGATTATGATTTTGGTTTGAATTACCATCCCGGTAAGGCAAACGTGGTTGCAGATGCATTGAGCAGTGAAGTCCTTGCATATGTCTATGTTGATGGTGCATGAATTGGAGTTAGTTGAGCAGTTCAGAGATTTGAGCTTGGTATGTGAAACTACTTCGGATAGTGTTGAGTTGGGCATGTTGAAGTTGACTAGTGGTATTCTTGAGGAAATACGAACTAGACAGAAATCTGATGTTGGTTTGGTGGATAAGTTGACATTGATCAACCAAGGTCAAGGAGGTGAATTCCGAATTGACGAGAATGGTGTTATGAGATTTGGTGATAGAGTTTGTGTTCCAAATATTGCAGAACTTAGGAAGAGTATTTTGGAAGAAGGACATCGTAGTGGATTGAGTATTCATCCTGGTGCTACTAAGATGTATCATGACTTGAAAAAGTTGTTTTGGTGGCCTGGAATGAAAAAGGAAATTGCTGAGTTTGTTTATGCTTGTTTGGTTTGTCAGAAGTCAAAGATTGAACATCAGAAACTGTCAAGATTGATGGAACCGTTATTTGTTCAGAAGTGGAAATGGGATGGCATTTCTATGGATTTTGTATCTGGTCTACTGAGGACAACAAAGAATTGTGCTTCTATTTGGGTTATTGTTGATCGGTTGACGAAGTCCGCTCACTTTATTCCGATAAGAATGGATTACCCGATGGAGAGGTTGGCAGAGTTGTATGTTGATAAGATCGTAAGTTTTCACGGTAATCCTTCTAGCATTGGGTCTGATAGAGATCAAAGGTTTACGTCAAAGTTTAGGACGGGGCTGCAAGAAGCTTTGGGTACTAAGTTAAGGTTGAGTTCCGCTTATCATCCGCACACAGATGGTCAGATGGAGAGGACGATTCAGCCGTTAGAGGATTTGTTGAGAGCTTGTGTGTTGGAGAAGGGTGGAGTTTGGGATAGTTATCTACCATTGATTGAGTTTACCTACAACAATAGTTTTCATTCGAGTATTGGTATGGCTCCGTTTGAGGCGTTGTATGGTAAGAGGTGTCGTACACCGTTGTGTTGGTACGAATCTGGAGAAAGTACTGTGGTTGGACCGGAAATTGTCCAACAGACTTCAGAAAAGATTAATATGATTCAGGAGAAGATGAGAGCTTCTCAGAGTCGTTAGAAGAGCTATCATGATAAGAGGAGGAAGAATCTCGAGTTTAGTGAAGGAGATCATGTGTTTATGCGAGTTACTCCGATGACTGGTATTGGTCGAGCTTTGAAGTCAAAGAAGTTGACTCCGCATTTTATTGGTCCGTATTAGATTACCAAGAAGGTTGGAAGAGTTGCTTATTAGATTGTTTTACCGCCGTCGCTTGCGAATTTGCATGATGTCTTCCATGTATCTCAGTTGAGGAAGTACATTGCTGATCCGTCTCATGAGATTCAGGTAGCATTGAAGATCGAAAGTTGAAGCAGTTGTGAGGTAAAGAGATAGCATTGGTAAAAGTAGCTTGGGGAGGACCAGCAGGTGGAAATGTCACTTGGGAGCTGGAGAGCCAGATGAAGGACTCGTATTCCAAACTTTTCGTCTAAGATATGTTTTCGAGGACGAAAACTCTTTTTAGTAGGGGAGAGTTGTGACACCCCAAATTAATTCAACCATTAAATAATTAGAAATTTAATTATTAATTTAATTAAAGGTTTAATTATTAGTATTTATGGATTTAATTAATTAATTAAATAAATGGGAGTGTTGGAGGTGTGAAGTGGAATTGGGAGGTGTGTAGAGTAAAATGCTCTAATTAATCTAATTTATTTATTTCTATTATTTGGAAAATAAAAAGGAATAAATAAAGGAAAAAAGTGAGAAGTAAAATTAGAGTTTGCATTCTACGTACTTTTGGAGAAGAGAAGAGGAAAGAGGAGAAAAGTCAATCGTCAAAGTTTGAAGAATCATCGCGAGGTAAGGGGTGATTTAATCAGATTATTATGCCTTATAGGTTTTGATAATCAATAGAATGAATTGATCCATTAGGAATCTCGAATTAGGATTTTAGGTTGTACCCTAACGTTATGATCCGACGTAAAAACTTCAATTGGAATTATTATGAACGATTAATTTGTGTAGGATGATCTTAGGTTAATTAGAAAACATAATTTTGTGGCCAATTGGGTGTGAAAATACATGAATTAATTTTGTTCTGGTGTAATATGGAGTTTGGTGATGAATGGTATTGATTGGGATTGCGAACAGTGGGAATAAAATTGGTTTTTGGTGGAAAAACACAGCATGAGTCGACCCAAGAGACTATGCATCGACACAAGCTGCGTTATTTTAAGAAAACAGGGGCTGGAAAACTGCTTGTGTCGACACATACAGCCATGCATCAACTCATGTGGGAATTTTTGAACTCTTGTATCGACACAAGAGAGTTATGTGTCGACTCAAGGAGCTTTTGTATCGACACAAGAAGGCTATGGGTCGATCCATACTGAAGGAATTTTGAAAAATGGAAAATTTATTACGTATGAGTCGACACATGCGTGTTTTGTGTCGACACAAACAAGTTTTGTATTGACACATGGGGTTTTGGATCGATACATACTGTGTAGAAACAGAAGGTGATTTTCTGAAAATTGTTTTGGTCATATCTTTGCGACCGTAACTCCGATTTAGGCATAGTTGGTATCGTTGGAAAGCTTAGAACGACTACTATCTATTAAAAACATTTATAAAACCATTAATTGAGATCTTTAAGGATTGTTTTGGCTTCCGTAGGAAGGATCCGTTGTAATTCGTGATTGTGCCATTAACTTTGTGTATACTGGCTGGGTGTTAATTCTATGTGTTGTAATTAACGTCATATAATCATGATTGTATTGCTATTATATGTTGTTGCTGATGTTGTATATTCATGATGCTTGTTGATATCATGAGTTGTTATTGTTGTTGTTGTATATACCGGTGATAGTCTTACTAATTGAAGGGTAAGCGTTTGCCATATTTATGTTTTGTGATGATTTATTTCATGATAGGTGATGATATCATGTTGTGGTTGATGATGGTTTATGATGTCTGATGTGGTCATAATCTTGTGTTGAATGTTGCATGCTTTATGATGTGCATGCATATGCATTCTAGTGGAGTTAATTCCCATTGTAAGGAATTTGACTTGTTTTGCCAATAACCGTACCCAGTGGATAGTGGTGGTGAGGCTGGATTCTTGACCCAGTGGTGTATGGGTGAATCGATGATTAGCTCTGTTTCCATGGTGTAAGCGCAACAGGTTGTGAATTTAGTTCACGTTTTGGTATCACATGCATTGAGTCTGCATTGCATATGTGATTATAACATGTTAGGATGATTTCCAGTGTTGTAATTGCATTGATTGTTATTATGTGCATTATTGAATTGTGTGATGTTGTGTTGTGAACTGGAATCTGAATATACTAATGAGGATGGAATAATGAATTGATTATTTTATTGTTTTAAGAAACGTATAATGCATTTTAATTGTTGATGAAATCTCACCCTTACTTTGATGATTTCAGATTGAAGGATTAGCCGCTTAGGAGCTGTTGAGGACAGCCTTAAGCTGTGCTATTTAGTTTGTCCGCGTGTCAGTGTCATGCTCTGGTAGTTGTAACACTAGGGAACGGTTGGTTTAGAGTTATTATCAAACTTCGTTTTCTTTTGGTTTATGTTTGGAATACTTATGACTTGAATTTATTTCGGGTTTTATGTTATTTCCGCTATGTAAAACATAATTGTTGGTTGAATCGTTTAATAAAGTTCTTCCGTAAATGCATAATGAATGTTATGGATTTTTATTATTTTGAATTTTTAAATTGTGACGCCCTTTCGTTATGTTAAAACTCTGATTAATTATATAATTCGCGGGGAAATTAGAAGGGGTGTTACAACCATACTACCCGCTATGTCTGGGGTGGAGAGGTATTATAATTTTTATCGTTACATTTCGCATTAATTATTTTCGTTTAGTGTCCGTTCTTTTTTATTTATTTTCGTATACTGCCCGTTCGTATTATTTATTTATTTTCGTTTGATTCTTATGTTTCAGGAAAGGAATGCCTTGAAACATGTTAACCACTCCCACAAAATCTTTGAACTACATGCTCCACCGACTCAGTGGTTCCACAATGTTGTCCTTGCATCTGGTCTTGACGGATTATACAGTACTGGTTACGGTACCATTAGTACTGGCATGCAGGGTGATTTTGCTGAGAGATGGCATAAGGAGACATCATCTTTCCAGTTTCCAGTTGGGGAGTTGACGATCACCGTCGACGATGTTACCTGCTTGCTCCGACTACCTATCAGAGGTAGCTTACTCAACCATTCCAAGATAACCAGAGCTGAGGCGGTTGATTTGATGGTTGAGTACCTGGGAGCTGATCCATACATGTCTTCTACGAACTACGACTCCACAAACGGGGCACACGTGACATTCTCCTATCTAAAGGGGTTATATGAGGAGCACCTCCGTCAAGTAGCTCTTGCAAAAAGAACTGCACAGACAGTTGGGGAGCCTATGGAGGCAGATATTTTTGTTCAGTTTCACTATGGCTATGTCATCCGGTGTTTTCTGATGTACTTGGTAGGCGCATCTGTCTTTGTGGACACGAGTGGCCGCTACACCGATGCGACCTACTTGAGATATTTTACGGACCTTTCTATAGTTCAGGACTGTGAAACTGGGGTGTCGCTGTTCTTACCTACCTCTACCAGAAGTTGAATAAAGCTTCCAGGTGGAGGGCTAGGGCGCTTACCGACTCATGCACACTCCTCATGATACGTTTTTATTTTAACGATAAATTTTAATTAGTTTTAATTGATTTGTACTTACACATTATATTTTTGTTGATGCAGAGCTGGATTCTATCGTACTTTCACTGCATCCATTGTTACTTTGTGGATCCCGACTATCAGGACTTCATGCCCAGGGCTGCCAGGTTTATTCTCAACAGAGGCAACGATAATGTGGTTCCTTACTGGGTGTTCCTGATCGCACCAACCACGACGACATCAACTGGACATCGTTTGAGGACTACAGGGAGGTTGTCCCCTTCGATGCCATTTCGTTATACTTTGGGTGGCTAATCTGTGGGGCTAACATGACAGTCTGGTATCTGCCCGAGCGGTGTATGTGCTAGTTTGTCTATGTGCAGACCATACCCCGATCTCCTTTCCAGGATGCTCCCGACACCATGACATGAAGGACTCTAGATGATGTCTTCCAGGATTGGGAGAATCATGTTGTGCCATATGAGTTTTAGTTGTTGCGGGCATCCCGTATGTGGCACTCTGTGGAGGGGTACACGACATGGTTTTTTATAGTGTCGCACCCTTACATGACACCGGAGGCTGAAGGACGTCTGCCGAGGCTAGCACATGAGGAGCTCTTGGAAAACGAGCAGGTCGAGGATGATCATGTCATTGATCTACTGCCCATCTGTCAGAGTATCCGTCAGATTGCACATGAGGCGTTGGATGAGGGGATTGTCGATGGGGGCGGACCCGATGTGGTTGTCGTGGTGGAGAGAATGGTCGTTGAGGTAGAGCGTGCAACGCGTTACCACATGCATAGGAGGGAGCAAGGGGTCGGGATTAGGCATATTCAATAGCCTTTATGTTTTTTAGTTGATTCCGTATGATCGCATTTTTTCAGAACAATTTATGTAATATGATATTTCTGACGATTTTTCTCTTTAATATTTATAACATATTATTATTTACATGGTTTGCATATATAGATATTGCGTATATAATATTTTCTGACAATTTTTTTATCTTTAATTGAATTTCTGAAAACGAAAACATAATACGAGTAAATGTGAAAAAACATTATTATTTTAAATATGGTTTTACACATTCAAGAAAGGTTTCGTAAGTTAACTTACGAATTCATCTTGTAGGGTGAATTCGTAAGTTAACTTACGAAACATTTCTTGGATGTGTAAAATCATGTTTAAAATAATAAAACGTACAAAAGTAATGTTAATTCGTAAGCTTACTTAAAAATTCATCCAAAAAGCTTAATTCGTAAGTTAACTCACGAACTTTCATAAATTAATTTACGAATGATTTTTTGATTTTTTAAGAGAATTGGAGAAATCTATTAGATGGGTGAAATTTTAAAAAAAAAAGAAATTATAAGCCGTCTAACTTTACTAGTAGTACTAATTTGAAACCAACAACAGAGTCACAATCGTGGAAACTGGACATGCAACCCCACGAGATCAAAACAAAGGACGCTCTTCTATTTTGCTCATCAAGAGATAGCAACCCACGTGAACAGAAACTGGATAATGAAATGAAACTAATAAATCAATCAATCAGTTTGTAGTGGACTCCACAAAGGAGGTGTGTGTAACAGTTCAACTAATAATTATTATATGTTGACTCTTAGGATTGTTGCGTGGCGTGAATGAACCGGCGCCACAATGCCACATACCAGCAACACATTATGTGACCTGTCTCCATAATTTACCTAAATTCCTGTTTCAAATTTTAGGTTAAATGAGTTGGTAGAATATGAATTTCAAACCAACTCATAATAAACCCTAGACCTCGACTCAATGGTGAGTAGGTGTAGTTATAAAAAAACATTTTGAGTGTTCATGAGAAGTGGTAAATGCTTTTGAAATTGAAACTAATCTGCAACCTTTTTGGCTCTTTCCTGATCTGGTTAGTGTGGGGGAGATTATTGACATTTTGACTGCCCTACACTTTGTACTTTCTAGTCTTTTTAAGCTTTTCTTTACCTTTTTCTTTTTGGTAAAATCCAAACTGATCTAGTCCTCTCTGTCTTTACAAAAAAAAAAATTCTTGGGGAATCTTCAAAATTATTAACATTGTTAAAAATAACATATGCGTTTTCAGATAGAAAAATATATAGTACCGCATTAAAACATTACTCCTTAGTTTTAAATATTTTAATTCTATAACTGAAATTATCATGCAATGAAGTAGAAGGTGCCAAAAATGGTCAGTGATATTAGTACTGTATCATATGTGTTCTTGAGTACCGTACGTTGATGGTATCCTAACATGCCTTTTCCATGTGTCTGTGTTTCTGTTCCTTCTGAGGTTGAGTGTGTGAGTCTATATAGAATCATCATACTGAAGTGCAGTCTCTATTTCAGATTTCAAGATTCTTTACAACAATACCTTGGGCTGCGCGCAATGCCACGACAAAACATTATATTTTCCCGCGCATTGGAGTCAGAGATACTACACTTCCGCAACATATTAAAAACGAGATTCAAAGCCTCCAATCAACGAATGCCTATAGTAAGAGTTTTTCTCTCGCCTTTGGATTTTAATTTTTTGGTTTGCTACAACTTTGCCCTCGATTCATTTACAAAAAGATACACTCATTTTAAAAGAATTTTTTGTTCTACAAATAAGGATTCATTGTAGACTGATAGTGTAACATTTTGTAAACTACAATGTCTTCCTTGATAATAAATATATAATATCTTTGTTATAAATAATGAGCTAAATAAAAAGGACTAGATAATGGTAGTTTATTGTGCTACAAAGTTTAAAATAATTTATCTTTTAATTACAAATAATTTACTATGATAGATAAAATGAAACAAGACAAGTATACTTCTTCACTCACACATCTTGATAGTTAATTAATGAGACAAAAGCAGTATACTTTGCTCATATACACACACATAATACCCCTATATTTTGACAATAAGTCATGCGAATTGATGTTTTCAAATCTTCAAAATTAAATCCTAAGTGCAGTAGCTCTGACATCGTTATAGATCATACAGGTAATTCGAAAATATATCTCAAAAAATTCCAAATTTTCATAGATGCATTTTAAACAATTTTGGAAAGTATAAATAATAAGAGAAATGAGTAGGTTCTAGCGCGTATGAATTAAAAATTTATTTGAAAATAACTTTAAAATAAAAATTATTAAGGATCTCCGAAAACATATTTGGATGAGATGACTCATTCACAAAAATATATAATAATATAAATGTGTTCCAAAATCTTAAAGAATATATGACTTTTTACCGTAAAGAACTAGCACTTCACAAAATGTATAAAGTATTGCTCGTCAATTGTTGTGTTCATGCATTGTCTCAATCTTATCCATTGGATTTGGATGTGCATTGAACCCATTGATTGGGCTTGGGTATGTCTGTGCCTTACTTATAATTTCTTTTAAAGAGAATTCTTCTATTCACCTCATTATTATAATTTTCTTTTAAAAGAGTATTCTATAAAACTCAATGTTATTCATTTTTAACAGGATTCTTCCATGTTCATCTTGTCTAAAATTTTACTTTCGAAATGAAACAAAATATCAGATAGAAAATATAATACAAAAAATAAAACACAAATAAGTCATATTTAATATAACAAATTAAGTACATAATAAGTAGTCGAATATCGGTACTTTTAGTATAAATTTCTTTTATATTTTAATTTATTTAAAAATTTAAAAATAAATAAAAATAAGAAAATGATATGGTATTGAATTATCATATTTAATTGGTTAATGGTACATGTATTCTACTAAATTAAAAGATACAGGAGTGTTTACCATTCAATATATTATAATATTTATAAATAATATTATAATTGCTTTGATGAATAATAACAGTCATAATTTATAATATATTTTAAAAATATACTCAATATTCAATATTTATTTTAACATTTTAAAATTATTAACGGTGGATTTACCTACATTTTTTCTTTATAATATTTTCAGAAGTATTCTTTTGAAAAAAAATTGCGTGGGAAGAAAGTAGTAACTTTAATCCCACATCACTAACTCAGATCGAGCTTATAGTATTTATGAAACTTGGACGCCTCATATCTTACGAACTAATTTTAGTTCCACATTGAGTGATGTTGGATAGACTTTGTAAAATTGAATTACATTCAATTCAAATTCTATGAAAAGGTAATTAATTCCAGTAGAGAAGATAATATTTTATTCTGCTTTGTAAATATTGTACACTTCCAAACTTTATACATCATCCTCCATCTAAGTCACTAGTCTTTTAAATTTAAATGTAAAAATCACTCAAAATCAATCATGGAAGCAGAAATTATAAATTTTAACTTCAAGTTTTGGGTCATTTGTTTAGTATTCGAGCTAGATTATTCGACATAGATCATTATGTCATGTTCTCATTTTTCCAACAGATTCAACTAGCTAGATTAATACTTACAAGTTATACAAGTATATAAAGCACCTTTCTTAGCCTCACATAGACTGCATTCTTTAACATTGCCCAAAACATCATAAAGTCCAATAAAACTGGCCAATTCAAAATCATAGCAATATACTACGCACTAAACAGTTGTTTTATCATTCTTTTTTCGCTTCCTCTCAAATTGACGATCTTTCAAATCATTGGAGAAAGTCCTCAACAAGCCAGACAAATGTTCATTTCGATGCGCTGAACCAAAACACACACTACAATTACACATAAACAATATAATCAACAAAAAAAATCCAATCCGAAAACATTTCAAAACTAACCAGAGAGTACAACATCTTCTATATTTACAGATTTACGATTCGCGTGCTGCGAGAATAGTTGAAGATCCTTCGCTAACCGTTCTGCTCACATTAACAACTCAACAATCAACAATCAACATATAAACAGAAACTTATACTAAACCTAATTAATCATCATTCAAGGATGAACAATAACTGTAATTACCGGTATATTTGAAGGCTAAATCAGCGACGCAAGAAACGACGACGTTTGAAACTTCCATGCCGCTTTTGTTCGCTGTGAATCGTGAACGAGAATTAGGAAGTTGAATCGGAAACGAGAAGAGAGTGTGAGAAAGAAGAATTGAACCTTGAGATTCGGCGATTGAGATTGCGGAGAGCCGGAATCTGTCGCGTAAGAGCTTCATTTCCAAGTCGTTTTCCACTTCGCTGCTGCTACCGCTTCCACCTACTCCTTCCGTTGCCATTTCCCTCTGTGGAGGGAAAATCAAATCTGGATAGAAAAGTCTTGTGATATGGGCTCGGTTTGTTATATGACTGGTCCAATCAATATATGGGCTTTTCTCTTATACTCCATAGTGCTCTTACTATTAGCACCAATAGTTTTGGCAATTAATAGAAATTAACTTACTTTGAAAAACAAATGATAACATTACAAAAGTGTAAAGAAGTTTTACACCTAGAAATATTTAACTTTTGTTTTAATTTTTTTTTAGTATTATAATTGAGTAAAAATTTTACACCGACAATACATAGCAATTAAACTCTTTATTATTTTAAATGTTTTTTATTAAATTATAGAGAAAATAAATTGTGCATTAATCGTGTAAAATATTTTTATATTGTCAACCAATAACAATCATGTAAAGCATCAAGTCATACTATAAATTTTAAAATACTTTTATAATTTGACACTTTAAAATATTTTAATTGAATGTTTGTGTTATATTTTTTACACTAACATTGCACTATCATTAAACTCTATATTATATTTATAATACTTTAATGTTTAATTTAAAAGAGCATTTAAAGAATGTGTCCTCAATCAAAAAATGGGTTTAATGGTGTTGGGATTCAAAAATATCCAATCCATAACATAAAAGTGTGTTTTCCACTTATTTATTATGTTTTGAAGTCGCATGGCGCGCTTAGCCTGGTCTGTGGACGCTTAGCGCACTCTGTGTTGTGTCGAAAAAATCAGCACTTATTTTTCCATAACTTGAGAACCGTAACTTCGATTTATTCACGGTTTGAAGCATTAGAAAGCTTATTCAATGTTCTATCTAACAATGAGTAAATATAAACCAAATTAATGATTTTTCTCATCTTTGTATTGAGCCTAATTTGTTGATGAATTGCTCAAAATCGCACGTTTGGAGTCATGTCTTCGACACTTTATTTCTCATTCTCCAAATACGCTTCAATACCTACAAAATAAATAGAAAACTATCAAACGGTACACAACTACACTAAAACTTTATTATATACTAAATACACATATTTATACAAAAAGCGAGATTATTCAACCGATATTAACAACAAATATTCGATAAGTGCAACAAAAAGTATATACAAAAATATCTACAATTTGCACTTATCAACGGTCCACTTGAAGATGAAGTTCTACACAAAGAGGGACCGCGTCGCCACCATCCACCAAGACATCGAAGCTGCAAGAAGATGTTACGAGGCGGCTTCAAAGGGACAAAACATGATCAACACAAAGTCCAAAACTGCCAGTAACCCACCTTTCTCTACGGACAAGCCCACCCAAGCTGAAGAATGGGAAGTCCTGCCTCATATAAGGTCCATTTACCTAGACACTCGCTTCTCTAAGGACGAGACCAAAGCCCCCATTGGCTAACACAATCCCCTCAATCCCATGCGTCCCATTCCTGATGGGAACTTTGAAGTTATCCTCCTCGATAATGATCCAGATAAAGGCGCAAAGATCAGAGTTGGACTCTCCGACCAGGCAGGGAAGCAACTCAAAGCATACATGAGGGGAAATGATGACTTATTCGCGTGGAGCAGAATAGAGATGCCTAGACTCGACCCAAGATCGCCTACTACCAACTGACAATAGATCCTGCCACTATGGCAATAGTTCAATGTAGGCGTAGGCAGTCTCCTACAAAGGCGGAGACTGCTGAAAAAGCTGTAAACCGCCTCACAGAGGTAAATTTTATTTTTGAGGCCCAGTATTCAACCTGGTTCTCCAACGTTGTACTCGTTAAGAAAAATAATGAAAATGGCGTGTATGTGTTGATTATACTGATCTCAATCGGGCATGTCCCAAAGATGCTTATCCTTTACCTAATATTGATAGATTGGTCGATAATTCGACCGACTATAAACTCTTGTCATTTATGCATGCATACTTAGGTTATAATCAAAGTCCTATTCTAGAGAGCGATAAACAGTGCACAACCTTCAGGACTAAGTCAGACAACTATTAATACAATATGATGCCCTTCAGTTTGAAGAACGCGGGAGCCACTTACCAGCGAATGATAAATAAAGTCTTCCACATGGAGATCGGAGATACGCTCAATGGATGACATGATCGTGAAGTCTCGAGCAAATATCCGACCATATTACCCATATAAAAAAAGAGTTTTCGATTGAGCAAGGAGATGCAAGATGAGGTTCAACCTAGAGAAGTGCACCTTCGAGGTAAAGGCGTGCAAGTTCCTTGGCTTCTACTTGACAAACGAGGGATCGAAGACAACCCTGAAAAATGCAGAGCCTTCTCCCAACTTCCAACATTGAACTCGAAAAAATTCATACAAATCTTGAACGAAATACTTACCTGACTCTCTCGCTTCGTGGTAAAATTCGCGCAGTACACACTCATATTTTTTAAACTAATACGCAAAAAGGCAGCATTTGAATGGACGGATGAGTGCGAGAAAGCCCTCCTCCACATCAAACAGGATTTTCCACAGCCACCAGTCCTCTCACGACCAGAGAGTTGGGAGATTTTGTTCCTCTATCTGGCCGTCTCAGCCGAGGCTGTCAGTGCGACCCTCGTTCGCGAGACCTTAGACAGGAAAAAACCAATAAACTTTACAAGCAAATATTTAGAAGGCCCCGAGATTAGATATCAGCAGATCGAGAAAGTATCATTGTCCCTCATCAATGCGGCAAGGAGACTCAGACATTACTTCCTAGCTCACCTGGTCATTGTATGAACAGTTCAACCCGTAAAATAATTATTGGGTTGACCTGACATTGTTGGTCGAATATTGAAGTGGTCTCTAGAGCTTTGAGAGTTCGACATATAATATTAAATCAGGAAAGCCCTCAAAGTTTGAGCCCTGACTGACTTCTTCCCAGAGATGACCACACTCGAACCCATTGCAATCGCAACCCGTCAATGGAACACCTTTGTAGATGGAGCATCTAAATCGATGGAGAGTGAAGAAGGCGTCATAATCGAACACTCCATTGCATTATCATTCTCGACATCGAACAACCAAGCCGAATACAAAGTCCTCCTTATAGGACTACTCCTAGTCGAGGATCTGGATGCCTAGGAAGTGCAAATTTTCAATGACTCCCAGATCGTCACATCTCAAGTGTGGGGAGAATGTCTGTCTAAGAATGACAGTATCATCCAATATCTAACTTTGGTTAAACAAAAAATGAAAAGGTTCAACCACACGAAAATCAAGCATGTTCCCCGTAAACAGAACACTCGGGCCTACGTGATATCAAAATTCGCAAGCACAAGGAAGAAGGGGAAAATAAATTTGTTATCGAGGAAACCTTTTCTTGCCTGAGCATCAGAAAACCCGCGACACTGCTCGACATGAATGCCATTAGGGACAGTACCTATTGGATGATCCTGGTATTCAATTACCTCTTGTAACACAGTGGGAGAACTGACTTGTTTGTTTTGTGTTTTATCGCAAATATTGCGGATAACAAGAGTCGCCACCTGTAACACCCCAGTATTTCCAAAATATTAAAATAATGGAATTTTAATTAATTATTTATTTAATTAAAATGGAATTTTAGTATTTTTGGGAATTATTTAATTAAATAATAAGAATGGATTATTGGTTTATTATTATTGTAGAATAATAATAATAATAAAAAGGAATAAAAGAAAGAAAGATAGAATTGTGAAGTATTTGGAGAAAACAATGTACGAGAAAGAGAGAAGATCAAAAAGAAGGAGAAGAGCCAAGAGTTCCAGTTTTCGAAGAAATTCCCAGGTAAGGGGTAATTTCTCGCAATTACCATGCCTTATGGGTTTTGGGAATCGATAGAATAGTTTGAATATGCTAGGAATCCCAAATTAGGATTTTCTAGGTTTGTAGGAATTGTCCCTAATGTTGTCGAATTGTATGAAATTGAACCAATCGTATGTTATGGGGTTGTTGGGAATGATTGGATTGTGTTATATGACTTTGTGTTGGTGTTTATTGGATGAATTTGGTGTTACTTGGTGTTACAATTTGTGTTGGAATGAGGAGGATGAATTGGGAAAAATAGAATGCTGTCAACTGCAGTTTTTGGCCACTGCAAGTCGTAGGAATCGGTTCCCATGTGGGAGAAACCGGGTTCCTGGTACAAAATCCAGAGAAGGAGTTTTCTGAGTCAGTACGAACTGGTTACTCCTGGGGAGGAACCGGGTTCTAAGTGGAAAATTTACAAAGAAAATAACATTTTTCGTGGGAACGGGTTCCCAGTTTGGAGGAACTGAGTTCCCCATACAAAAACCAGAGAGCACGTTCCTGAGACTTGTGGGAACCGGGTTCTCCCTGGGAGGAACCGGTTACCACTGTGTCATTTTGAAAAATACTTAAACTTTGAAAAATTAGATTTTCTAAACCGTAACTCCATTTCGAGTTCCATTTTGGGCAGTGTTCTCTAAATTAAATAACCTATTTTATAAAATGAAGAAAATACTAATTAATGGATTTTATTTTGAAAAGAGTCTATTTTCTGATTGTGAACAATGGTAGTTCTAGAAATAGTGGATGAACTGGTTTAGGATTGTTCTGACACGTTGAACGGGGATTTATGCTTGTATGCTATAATCTTGTTATTTATTCATGATTGTATTAATATCATGTGTTGTTGTCGATGTTGCTTATTTCATGCTATGTTGTTGTTGATATCATGTTCTGTTGTTGATGTTGCATGTTGTTGATTGTGCATGCATATACATTGGTGGTAGCTAATTCCCATTGTGTGGAATTAGTGAGTTGGCCAACATCCGTTGCCGAGTTGGAATGGGCGGTGAGGTTTTATCTATGTCCGAGTTGGAATGGAATAGATGTTAATGTTGTGTCCGAGTTGAAATGGAACAGTATGTGAATTTAGTTCATTGTCGGTACTACATGCATCGAATCTTGCATTACATATGGATTATAACATGATAGGATGGTTTCCAGTGTTATAATCTTGTTGTTGTTATTATTGCGCATAATATGCCATATGACTTATGTTGTGTATTGAATCTGATTACGCTAATGAGGGTGGAATAATATACTTGAACTGTTTTATTGTTTTTAGAAACGTATAATGCATTTTAATTTTCGATGAAATCTCACCCTTACTTTGATGATTTCAGATTGAAGCTTAGCGGCTTAGGAGATTGGTGAGGATGGCTCGTAGAGCTATGCTTTTATGTTATTTGTGTGTCAGTGTCATGCTCAGATTGTAACACTGGGGAACGTTTGGTTGCGAGTTATATTGAAACTCTATTTTTCTTTTGGTTTATTTTGGAATATTATTGATTGAACTTATTCTATTTTTGATGATAATTTCCGCTGTGTAGAACATGTCTCTTGGTTTAATTATTTTAATGAAGTTATTCAGTGAAGCATGACATGCTTATGGAATTTTCTTTTAAATAAATTGTAATGCCCTTTTATTACATGTTAGCTCTGAATTAATTATTAATATTCGCGGGGTATTTTAGAAGGGTGTTACACCACCGACTTTTCTTTTATCCAATAAAGGAAAGGTGAAAATAACAGGAAAGACTTTTTATCGATTTTGAGTACAGGAGATAATTATGAAAAGGGAAGGTATTAACACCCTTTCCATCCGTAGTTATCTACAGGCTCTTAATTGCTTTAGCTTACTTTTTGAAAATTTTCTTTGTGTGTGTGTGTTTGAAAAAGTATTTTGCTTTGACTTCGTAATGATTCTTGTATCAGTCCTTAAGAATGTATACGAAGTGTTTGAAAATATTTGTTTGAAAAATGTAACTTTGTAATGATTCTCGTATGAATGTATACAAAATGTTTGTTTGAAAGTATTTTTTTGAAAAGAGTGTGAGGTGTGAAAAGTATTTTGATTTGATTGGAGCAAGCAATTTAGAGTCTTATTACCTACTCAAAAATGGTTGTTCTTGTTATTTTCCTTCTCCTTTAGGGTAGCGCTATCCATACCATTAGTTGGTAGGTAACTCTATCCATTGGATGTGAAGGGACATGCGCAGGGTCATCATTTGGTCATTGAAGGCAACATTGTAAGGATACCTTAGCAAATTCGTAGGGATGATCATCACTTATTTATAGGCAACAACCGAGGGACAAGATCATATATCCGTAGGCAACATTGAGGGTCATCGAGGAACTATGTTCTTTGTGATGATTTTTGAATCGAGGGACTTTGTTAATGGTACCCCTACGTTTGAGGGACATGACCATTTTTATTCGAAGGCAACAAGAAAGGATAACCTAGGGGGTGCAAGTGTGAAAAGTGTGTTCAATTCGGATATTTTATCTTTGAATTAGGATGATCTAAGTTTGATCGATTAGTCTTTCCATACAATCCTAGTAGTCATACATCTAAGCAGATATATACAGTTTATAAGGGTGCATAAAGTAAATGCGGAAAAGTAAAGGTCCTACGCTATTACATGGCTTTGAGGCAGTTACATAATAGGAGGTGCAGAAAGTAAACCCTAATTAAGCTATTACATCCCGTGAGCAGATACATAATGATAACAATATGAGAGAAATTAAACCTGACTATTACAACTTGGAAGCAGTTACAATAATCGAAAAAATATCGAGAAAAAGATTAAATCAGAATAAGAGAGATAATGTTAGAAAATAAGTTTTTGATGTTAATAAAAAATATTTAAGATTAGGAAAACCTAATTACTAAAAAAAATACTTTTGTATTTTTTGTGGTTGATTTTAATTTTTAAAAAAGAAATTAAAATTTAATTTATGATTAATTAAGTAAATAGTTTAAATGAAGGAAAAATAAAATGTTTTTTTGTGTCAAAAACTAAATAAGTATTTTTAAAACCTAATTCTAAAAATAAAATTATTTTGGGTTTTTTTTTAGGATATTTAGAAAAATATTTGAAAAGAAATTAAATGGAAAAGAAATAGAAAATAAGAAAATATGAAGAAAAAAATAGGTTAGTGCGAAAATTGGCAAAAAATAAGGTGGTGGAGATTGGATTCGAACCCAGGTCCTCCTGGTTACCAACACGCGCCACTTGCCATATGAGTTTGGTGTCCTAGTTGTCAAAAGAATGAAACAAAACAAATATACAATAAAAATAAATTTTAAAATATATTAATTTAAAACGCGCGTGAAGGGGTCATCGTCCCTGTTTTGAATTTCATGGGACTTTTACCGACGGTTAGTTCGTGGCTAAAAGCTTTACACACAATCATGTCCGTCACTACAGCACCTGCAAGTGTTCAAAATAAAAATATGCAATATAAATTAGATATGAAGCCATGGATCGATTGGAATCGACCTCCTGAGCACGATGGTGCCACTCGTTTGGTCTAATTGGCTGTTTTGTAAAGCCCTAATTCTGAGCTACGAACCCTAGTAATGGCAACTCACGATTCATGCACTTAAACTTTAACCAAACTATCCAGAAAGCCTCGAAACTTCATCACAAACACAAATATATGGTTAAATTCGATTAAATGCGCATGTATGTAAGACATTGAAATTGAAAAATATGAGGTAAACCTTGATCATGTTCTTGGTGTTCTGGAAGCTTTGGTCGATTGTGAAGATCTAGAACGATTCGGAGAGCACCCAGGAATCGATTGGAAACCTTGGAATGACTTGAATCGAATGAATTCTTGGCCTGCAAGTTTCTTGAATGTCACAGTTTTTTCAAGCTTGGTTAGGGTTTGTTGGCCTGCAAGAACTCGTGCTGAGCATCTGGAATGCTTGTGTATATATAGTTGAATGAATTAGGTCAACAAATTTGATCACAAATCAATCATTGAATGCAAATATATTTGATTGGAAATCAACACCAATTTTTGCTATTTTTGATCTTTAATCACTCCAATCTCATGTTAATCAAATATTTTCAAAATTTCCAGCTTGCTATGAGTTGCTTGGACCTCAAGAAGCTTAGATTTACAGCCTTGCACTCATTACTTTAATTTTTGTATTTAGCGTCTATCTCCAAGTATTCATACACGATCTCAAACGCCCTGATAAAGGCGATCGCGTTCGGATGAAGTTGCGATGGAGCCAAACGAAGGTGATCGAACACCGCCACTTGCAAGTCAGTAAAGGGGAGGCGAAACCCCATCTCCCTGAACCAAATATCCAACACTGGGATTTGGTCCCCCTCATACATCGAGCATACCCGATGCTCAGATGCTGGAATATATACAACCCAATCCTCTCGTTTCTCCCCCTCATTCACTTCCTCTCCCTCAGGATCATACCGATCAACGTCATTGAAAACTTCGTTCGGACGTGTAGTAAAGCACGATCATCTCAAACGAACATCTGGAGACACCCAGGAAGTGGGATCCTGGTCACCAGTCGGAGAAACTGTCCCAAACTGACCCTCGACCTGATAGGATTCTTCCCCTAGAGTAACATCAAAAGAATTTTCCTCAGAGGAAGTAAAATCAGAATACTCCTGCTCGGAATCCCTCGAGCCCTCACTACTATCTTCACCAATATCCGCCATAATACTTGAAAAGCAAAGGAAGTTGGTGAGCTCGACATCAACGTCAAATCCACCCTTCCACTACTCATCAAGTGAAAGGGCTCGGACGAACGAGGATCCATCTCCTCGATCAATAGCCCTCTATCGAGACAAATTATCATCTAAGACGAGATCCCTCAGCTTGAGGAAGAGAACACACAGATAAACTCTGGTGTAATCAGACATAATGGGACGGTGGAGCAACCGCTCACCGCCAAGAAAAACCCAGAAAAGAAAACTCTAATCGCATGCATTTTATGTACAGACAGGGATTTCAAACCTAACCCAATGAAATTAAACCAAGGATTCAAAAATATACCGTTTAATGAGTGATCAAAGCGTCACTGACGAAGAATTAAGCACTTGTGCGGCGGCGGAAGGCAGAGATGACTCTGGAAAACACGATTCAGATTCCTCGGAGTAATGAGTGATGAAGTCGAGCGCACACGAGTAGATCCATATGAAATAAAATCCACAAGTAAGGAGTCTTCACCCCTTTTATAGGCCTACGCCCCGTACATGGGTCTGCACGCGCCTAGGAAATATAGGGAATCCATCATTGTCGCCCTAGGCCTGCCAAGCCATTAATGCACACGGATCGAGGCCGTGCATGCGGGAACTCTCCAAATTCTCCAAACTTTTCATCTCCTCGACAATGACCATCGGGTAAAACAGATTTGGCTGCACATTTCAAGTCATCACGCCCACAGATGCAACGACTTGAGGGGCTACTATTTTGGACTGCCCGAATACTAGCCGGGCAGCCTCATCTCCTCGAGTCTCTGATCGAGATCCTCAGCCTTGTTGGGCGCGTCGAACGACAAGATCGCCCATCATGCAAAGTCCCTTGCCCGACACCCGTCGGGTGGAATCAATGCATATCGAATCTAGAGCTATGCCCGTTATGTCCCTCCTGCTTGACATAACGACTAGTTGCGGGCATAGTCGCTCGATTTTGACCTAGTCATCTCGAACGGCTGATCGAGACTTTGAGAGTCTATGGATTACACTGTCTTCAAGTGCACAGTCGTGTCGCGTAGTTTTAAAGATTGTTGAACCTCAAAGACTATAAATCGATCTATCATAATCTAAACCTACAGTGTAAAGATAAAACTATTGAATAATTAATTGGGGGAATTTTTGGGTAATAAAAACTTAGATCTAGTTGAAATATAAATAAAACGGGTATCGATATGCATGTATCAATTTAGGCGATCCAAAGGTTTATTGGCCAATTTTTCCGATAAATTTAAATTACTAAATTCAGTAAGCAATATTTATTTAAACATCCTTATCTCAAACTTCCGTTCTATTGACTTAGATTATGTTAATAAACCCTAACGTACGCTTCCGTTGTCGCGCCGAATTTAAAAACACTTTTTGAAAATAAATAAAAACCTAATTCGTTTTAAAGTGTTTCTGCTGTATTTAAAACCAACGCCTAGTAATCACTATCCAGTTGAAAACCTCAAACTCCCGCTCTATTGATTTTAACCTTAGCCTGATTCTTACTTCTGTAAAAAAACCTTTAAAAATTATAACTGAAAACTAAACTAGACAAAGCAATTTTTTATAAAAATAATATTTGGTCAATTTATTTCGGAACCCTTAATTCGATTTAAACCTACATACCGACACCTAAACTATTTAGCCAGACATAATAATAATTTCCAGAGCAGAGAAGCAAATAACAAACGATAAAATAGCAGATACCAACATGTTAATAATTCTCATACAAAACAATGTATAATAAATATCAAAGCAGTAAATAGAAACCTGAAAATTATATTAAATCTGGAAACTGGAACAAACTTCAAGTACCGAACACTCCACCACAAGCCGGCTGGATTTGTTCTTTGAAATAATAATTAAAGCGACTAAATAAGGAAATAAAAACAAAGATCTAACGTAAGGATAGATCCCATAAAAATTACACAATAGTTCCCAGTGTAGAAACTCTTGTGAGAAAATAAAATTGCCTAACACTAACAAAAAGGAAACTGCAGAGTTTGAATGCAAGGAACTGTTGAAAAAATAATTGCTGAAAACTATATGAAATTCTCGGAGCCCCTTTTTGGTTTACAAGGCATTCTATTTATAATTTAAGTTTGTAACTGCCTTTTTCCTCTTTTCTCGCTCTTTTCATTCCACGTTCCACTTTCCTCGTTGAGCCTAAATCGGAGCGAACAAGTTGAATAAGCGGAGGAAATATAGGCACGTTTGAACTGACTTGACGAAGGACTCGTGGCAGGGGCCACAAGCAGTAGGGCGGGTGTCCTGGCCACGTAGAAGCGTCCAACATGTAGAGGCTGTGGGGCGGGCTCCCTCTAATGCAAAGGAGAGTGAGGCGTGCGCCCTCTTGCACAAGGGCTTCGCTTCGTGGCTTCCTCGTTTGGGCCTTCGTATGTTATCTAAGCTACTTGCTGGCCCATTACTCTTTCACCCATATTGTGCTACTTTAACCTCTATGCCTTCTTTAAATGATTTTTCCACATAATTATCCTCGATTTATTATTTTTTTTCTCGATCATTTCTGAATAGAATCAATACCTGAAACATAAGAGATACCAGTGTAATATTGAAAAAAACAATGTAAATTAAGGAAAAACAATAACATTATTATGCGAATTAAGTCGAATAAACGCTATAATTTCGTGTTATCAACGACTATATTTGAGGACCCGTATATCTCGGCCCAAATATAGCAACCAATGAGAATCCTCCTATGTCTATTATATAAATCCTCATATCTTTGAGGGCAAGGTATCACATTCTTACTATAACAACCCTAATATTCTCTTGTCTTCATCTTGATCATTTGCTTACTTTAGCATCAGAGTGCCTTGCAGGTACTGTAACACCCCAATATTACCCAAAGTTTTAAATATGAAAATTAGAGTAAATTAAAATTTCATAAATTCAATACTGAGGCATCACACCTTCAAAACCAAATTACTTTAAACAGTTTGTTTTAAAGTCTACATCTCGGATACATAGCATCATCGGAAAACATGAATTGATTCATAAACATCAAAACATCTTCTTTATTAAACTTTCTTAACTAATCGTATTTTCATAAAGTATGATTCCTATACATAAGGGAATAACAACTAAAGAACAACAACAAGACATAAATATTTTCTCTGAGTGCTACGTATCAGAGCAACACCGACTCGACTAACAGCAGCTAAAAACTCCATCTTCATAACCTGCACGTTACCAATATAAAGGTAACGGCGAAACAAGTAAAGGGTGAGATACTCCAAAACATATAATTAAAGGCATGATAAAATATATATATAGTTTTGGAATTATAAGGGTATAGATTAATAAGTTTAATTCCAACATGTTAGTGTTTTAAGTTGGCATCAATTTTGGTAAAACTAGGCTTTAGAAATGTCTTGATAGATGTCATGACATTCAGAGATTGAAGATAAATCCTACTGGACAAGGATGGTAAAAGTACACTCGTAAGTGGAAGCTAAAGTCAGATCGAAATTCTAGAAAATATCGATGTCATAACAAATGTTATGACATTCGGTGACATTCTGCTCAGAACTGCTTTTCCTGAGATTTTTCAGGAAGTTTGTTGAGCATTTTATTTATGTTTTTCTGTTATTAGAAAGCATGCTCACGTGGCTGCTAGGTTAATCTTAATTAAACCTAAATTGGTTGTTGAACAAACCATGTTTTTAGGAGAGAATTAAGTAAACCCTAGCTATCTTTATGGAAGCCAAAATCAAGATTCGTGGATCGCTTCTATATAAAGAATTCAACCCTTACTCTCACGCCTCGATTCCATTGAAGACATTGAAGGCTTTTGTTTGTGTAATTAAGGTTAGTAGTTGGTATTGTGTAATTCTAGTTTTTCTTGTGAGCCAAGCAACTATCAATTGATAAGTGCATTGGACTAGGATTTGTTGTAAGGGTAGTTTATCACTCAAAGCTTTAAAGCACGAGTGTTTGTCTCTTGATTAAAGCTTTGAAGCAAGATCAAGATATTTTATTGAAGTGTGTCTTCACAATTCAATTAGTCAATAGGTTGATATCAACGCGGTGATTGAGGGGAGTGAGTAGGAACTCGGATCTAAGTAGGACTTAGGTTGAAGTGTCATTGGGTAGGGATTAAGTGAGGAGTTGTAAACGGGTGAGTTTAACTCGAATTGATACTACTAATAGTGAATTTCCTCCCGGCTTGGTAGCCCCACGTAGGTTTGTTAGAACCGAACGGGTGAACAACTTATTGTGTTATTTATCGCTTTCTATATTTATTGTGTGAATTGTCAAAGCGTCGATATTGTGTCATAACATTCTCGTGACATTAAGTATCGCTGCCGGAATTTCAATTGGCATCGAGCGGGCACCGCTTGTTATTTCGGGTGAGATCTAGGGATAATAGTTTCCGCGTAATGGATAAAGAAGGAGGATTTGGAGGTAGACCACCTATTCGGATGGGTCTAATTATGAGTTTGGAAGCCTCGTATGGTTGCCTTCTTAAGATCGAGATATCAAGGCTTGGAGAGGCGATAAAGGATGGAAGCATCCAACCAAGGTTGAGAAAGATGGGACTACCGTCTTGAAACCGAGGAAGAATGGAGCAAAGAGGAAGAGGAGCTTTTGGGGAATTCTAAAGCATCGAATGCTTTATTTAATGGTATTGATGAAATATCTTGATGGTTCATCAATGAGTGGCAAGGATGTGTGGGACACCCTCAAACTACCCATGAGGGACATCCAAGGTGAAGATGTCAAGACTCGGATGCTCACTACCGATTTGAAAATTTGAAGATGAAAGAAGAGGAGACTATTCATGAGTTCCACATGAATATCTTGGAGATAGCCAACACCTCGGGAGCTCGGGTGAAAAGATGTCGAGGAGAAGGTAAGGAAAATTCTCGATCCTTGCCTAAGAGATTTGCAATGAAAGTAACGCAATAGAGGAGGCACGACATCGACTTGAAGGTTGAAGAACTTGTTGGATCTCTTATGACTTTTGAGATGGGAATCGGTGAGAATCTCGATAAGAAGAATAAAAGCATAGCCCTTGTATCTAATAATCAAGAGGAGTGCAAGAAGGGTGATGAAGAGAAGATATCAAGCCATCGCTATGCTTGGAAGACAGCAACAAGCTCATCAAGAGAATTGATCCAAGATCAAGGTCAAATGTCAAGGACATTCCATCGACATCAAGATCTTATGACCCAGAAGATCCGTGTCAAGAAAAAGGAAGTCAAAGCAGAGGAGTCCAATGTCATGAATGTGAAGGATATGGACACATTAAAGTGAATGTCCCACCTTTCTTAAGAAACAAAAGAAAGGAATGGTTGTCACTGGTCCGATTCAGAAGTGAATCGAGGAAGCAGCTAATCTTGTCACCGCATCTTCCGAAGTTGTAATTCGATAATAACTCTAGTGATAAGGAAGTGACCTTTGAAGAACTTTGATACTTACAAGCGTATCGAAGTGGTGAAGTATGTCTGAATGAAAATGAAAAAGTCGATTGAGAAGTTGGAGGCGTAAAATGAAGAAGTGAAAAGAAGGAGAATACAAACACTATAAGACATCTCAACGGTGAAATTACATTGTTAAATTCCAAGCTTGATCGGATGACTAAATCATCAAAATCTTGATCTCCGAATGAAAAATTGGAAGAAATTCTTCACTTGGGCAAAATCCGAAACAAGCATGGTCTAGGATATGTGGTCGCAAAGGAACACGTTAGTGACAAGAAAAGAAGAGGCCTAGGAAACCAAAGTCAAGGGGATGTCACAACATTGGGATCAACATCGGGATCGAGAAACATGAAGAAGAAGTTTCAAAGATGGAGATGTCATCATTGTGGAAGGTTTGGACACATAAAACCCTTCATTATAGGCTACATGGATACCCTAATCGGACTCCCTATGTTAAGCCTAAAACATCAAAGTACCATACACTCAAAAGTGGAAGAAGAGGATGAAGCAATGATAGCTCACACTTTCTTAGAGTGTCCGCCAAGGAAGATTGGTACTTTGACGGTGGGTGTTCTAAGCATATGATGGAATAAAAACCTCTTGAATAATGTCAAACCTCATTCCACCAACTTTGTTACCTTTGGAGAAGGAGCTAAAGGAGAAATCAAAGGTGTTGGAAACTTAGACGCTCCGAGTTCCAAATCTAAGTGGAGGTCTGGTAAAAGGCTCCGCTAACCTCATAAGCATAAGTCACTATGTGATATGGGATTCAAAGTTAACTTCACTAGATCCGAATGTCTTGTAATCAATGATCAACAAGAAGTAGTTATGAGAGGAATCGGATCAAAAGACAACTTACATGTGGAATCGAGAACACCAACCTCTCATCCGTATGTTCCATGACAAAGATGAAAAGGAGGTCAAGTTGTGGCACCAAAACTAGGACATCCGCATCTCGGAGGAATGAAAAGATCATCTCAATGGAGGTGTCGGAGGGATACCAAGACTTCACATTGATGAAGGAAGGGTGTGTGGTGAGTGCCGGGTTGGAAAGCAAACCGAATGTCACACCCAATGTCAGACATCGACCACATCTAAAAATCGAGTGCGACATGGACTTGATGGGGCCTATGCAGTTGAAAGCCTTGGTGGAAAAGATATGCCTATGTTGTTGTGGATGACTTCTCAGATTTACGGATAAACTTCATCAAAGAAAATCAAGTGTTTGATGTCTTTAAGGAGTTGTGCAAAAGACTTGAGAGAGAAGGAAAGTCGTATTGTCGAATAAGAAGTGACCATGGAAAAGAATTTGAGAATAGCAAGTTTGATGAATTCCCTCGAAGGATCAACCATGAGTTCTCTTCTCCTATAACACCATAACAAAATGGGGTTGTGGAAAGAAAGAATAGGACTATACAGGAATCTGCCAGAGCAATGATTCATGCTAAGAAACTTCCTATTCATTTTTGGGCTGAAGCTATGAATACAACTTGCTATGTTCACAACAGGGTTACCTTAAGAAAGGGAACTGTCTCCACCCTGTATGAGCTATGGAAAGGAAGAAAACCAACTGTGAAATACTTTCATGTGTTTGGGAGCAAATGCTATATTCTGACAGATCGTGATCAAAGGAGAAAAATGAATCGAGTGATGAAGGCATTTTTCTGGGATACTCCACAAACAGCAGAGCATATAGGGTATTCAACTCCAGAACCCAGGTTATGATGGAGTCTATTAATGTCATTGTTGATGATCATTATCAGGAGCACAATGTCCCATATGATGTTGAGACATGGTTTGAGACATCACCTCAAGTACCTGATAAGGAAAATGTTCCTACTCCTACTTCACCTAAATCTGAACCTGAGGAAGCAAACAAAGATCCCTCAATCAGGATTCAGAAAGATCATCCAAAGGATCTCATCATTGGAGACCCAACCAAAGGTGTTGTTACAAGACCGAGAAACTGCCTCAAACTCCTTCGTGTCAAAAATAGAGCCAAAGAATGTCAAAGAAGCTCTATGTGATGAATTTTGGATTGGAGCAATGCAAGAGGAATTGAACCGTTCAAGCAACATGAAGTATGGGAATTAGTTCCTAGACCGAAGGAACCAACATCATTGGCACTAAGTGGATCTACAAGAACAAGTCGATGCGAAGGGACTCACCGGGAATAAAGCAAGACTTGTTGCTCGTGGTTACACTCAAGTGGAGGGAATTGACTTTGATGAGACCTTTGCAGGTGGCTAGACCGAATCAATCAGCTTCTACTAGAGTTGCTTGCATTCTGAAATTCAAATTATTTCAGATGGATGTGAAAAGTGCCTTCCTAAATGGCTACCTAAATGAGGAAGTATATGTAGAACAGCCTAAGGGATTTGTGGATCCAAGTTTTCCTAAACATGTCTACAGATTAAGGAAAGCCCTATATGGTCTAAAACAAGCCCCTAGGGCCTGGTATGAAAGGCTGACCAAATTTCTTACAGACAAAGGATATAGGAAAGGAGGATTGGATAAAACTCTCTTTGTCAAGAATGAAGGTGGAAAGGTTATGGTGGCTCAAATCTATGTTGATGACATAGTATTTGGAGGAATGTTAGAGACAATGGTGAAACAATTTGCCAATCAAATGCAAGCAGAGTTTGAAATGAGTCTCATGGGAGAGTTAACTTACTTCCTTGGATTGCAAGTCACACAGATGGAAGATTCAACATTTCTTTCACAAAGCAAGTATGCAAGGAATATTGTCAAGAAGTTTGGAATGGAGAATGCCATAAAAGGACTCTGCTCCTACACATTTGAAGTTGACCAAGGATGCAAGTGGAGAAAAGGTTGATCAAAGTTTATATAGAAGCATGATAGGGAGCTTGTTGTACCTAATTAGACCGACATTGCTTATGCATTGGGGTATGTGCAAGATATCGTGAGCCTAAAGTAAGTCACATTAACCATGTGAAAAGAATCACGAAATATGTGTGTGGAACTTGCAATTATGGTATCCTATATTCCCATGGATGTGAACCAATTCTCGGATATTGTGATGCCGATGGGAGTCGATGATGTGAAAAGTACCTCGGAGGATGCTTCTTCTTGGGAAACAATCTTGTTTCTTGGTTTAGCAAGAAGCAAAATGTCCCTATCCACAAGTGAATATATAGCACGGTAGCGATTGTTCTCAAATGGTCGGATGAAGCATATCTTTGTCGAGTACAATGTCACACGGATGTCATGACATTGTCTTGTGACAATCTGAGTGCTATTAATATATCAAAGAATCCTATACAACACAGTAGGACTAAGCACATAGACATCAGACATCACTTCATCAGAGAACTTGTGGAGGAGAAGGTGATTAAATTGGATCATGTAGTCACAGAACTTCAACTGGATGACATTTTTACCAAGGCTCTTGATGCTAGTCAATTTGAAAACTTAAGGAGCAAACTGGGCATTTGTCAGTATGAGGAATTGTAGCAATTAAGATTGCCTCCAAGAAAGGGAAGAGACCATTTATTAATTATAAGTGGGTCAGTTGATTATTTGCCTCTTATTTTTATAGGGTTCAAGAATGTGAAAAGACTCCTCCATATAATAGCCTTTTCATTTGAAAGTATCATACCTTCTCCATCCAACAAATACTCTCAACCGCTTCGTCACTCTTGGTCTCTGATTCTCAACCTTTCCCAGAGAAATATGTCTTCCTCATCCTCCTCAGACTCTGACTGTTCATCTCCCACCATGGCTGAGATTAGGGCATTTTCTGAAGCCATGGATATTGAACTGTGAAGGTCTCCTCGTTCAATGGCAATCGACTCTCGAATCGGCATGCATGAAGGATCAAGGTTCATCGCTCTCTTGGTAAGACTACTCGCCTCTTCCCCTTGAGATAAGAAATAGGGAAGGTACCAAGTATGTAGAGGAAGCCATTGCTAGGATAGTCACCAGAATCCTAGACGAACATCACTGCTCACGGAATTTCGCCCCTTAATCAAAGACCGCTAGCCCTAGTTTAGCAGATGATCCAGATGTCACAAAGAATGTCATGACATCGATGATCACGTCGTGCAACTCATGTGAACCCCGATTCTTCCGATTTGTCAAAGCAAAGGGAGGTATTTCGGTTCTCAAGTTGAGCAAATAACCGAATGGAACTTCCTCAAAGAAGTATAGAGCTAAATTTTTGGTTGTTCAAAATGCAAAAGGACACCAATGGCCAAGAAAAGGAAAGCTCCTCGAACCGCAAAGCTGAACAAGCTTCCGATAAGGCGGATGATCGATGTCACGACAAAGAAGATGCCTCTTCAGAGGAGAGCAACTAATTAAGTTCTGTGTTGCTTTCTTTATCTGCTTTGTATTCATCCATTTCTCTTTGTTATTTGTATTCTCGCTTTGTGTCCATTTGTTCTTCTTTTTGGATGACTGTAAACATTGTCCTGATTGTGATGTATCCCTGTTATACTTGCTGGTTCTTACTTGCTGGTATATTTCTTTTGTTGTTGACACTTTTTATTCAAAAGTTTGGGGGACTTGTATGGTTTCCTTTGGCCCTTTATGGCTAAAAAGGGGGAGAAGAACTACTGTGTTAACAGTAGTATGGGACTTTGGGAAATTGTATGGCATGTTGGGGATTGTATGGCCTAAAATTTTATGGCCTGTGTGGGCAATTGTATGTGGGAAATTGTGGGACTTGTGTATGGGTAGAATTTATCTTCTCTTAGTTCTAGTTACTTGAAGCTTAGGAAAGCTTAGGAAAACTTGGAACTAGGTTGTTAGTCTTCTGCTGCATTTTGTACTCTGATAGGTCTAGTAGTTTTAGCCAAAAATGTGCCAAAGGGGGAGTTTGTTAGTGTTTTAAGTTGGCATCAATTTTGGTAAAACTAGGCTTTAGAAATGTCTTGATAGATGTCATGACATTCAGAGATTGAAGATAAATCCCTCGGACAAGGATGGTAAAAGTACACTGTGGAAGCTAAAGTCAGATCGAAATTTCAGAATCGATGTCATAACGATGTTATGACATTCGGTGACATTCTGCTGCAGAACTGCTTTTCCGAGATTTTCGGGAAGTTTGTTGAGCATTTTATTTATGTTTTCGTTATTAGAAAGCATGCTCACGTGGCTGCTAGGTTAATCTTAATTAAACCTAAATTGGTTGTTGAACAAACCATGTTTTTAGGAGAGAATTAAGTAAACCCTAGCTATCTTTATGGAAGCCAAAATCAAGATTCGTGGATCGCTTCTATATAAAGAATTCAACCCTTACTCTACCACGCCTCGGATTCCATTGAAGACATTGAAGGCTTTTGTTTGTGTATGTTAAGGTTAGTAACAATTGGTATTGTGTAATTCTAGTTTCTCTTGTGAGCCAAGCAACTATCAATTGATAAGTGCATTGGACTAGGATTTGTTGTAAGGGTAGTTTATCACTCAAAGCTTTAAAGCACAGTGTTTGTCTCTTGATGAAAGCTTTGAAGCAAGATCAAGATATTTTATTGAAGTGTGTCTTCACAATTCAATTAGTCAATAGGTTGATATCAACGCGGTGATTGAGGGGAGTGAGTAGGAACTCAGATCTAAGTAGGACTTAGGTTGAAGTGTCATTGGGTAGGGATTAAGTGGGGAGTTGTAAACGGGTGAGTTTAACTCTGAATTGATACTACTAATAGTGAATTTCCTCCCTGGCTTGGTAGCCTCCAGACGTAGGTTTGTTAGAACCGAACTGGTGAACAACTTATTGTGTTATTTATCGCTTATATTTATCTGTGAATTGTCAAAGCGATGTCGAATCGTGTCATAACATTCTCTGTGACATTAAGTATCTGCTGCCAGGAATTTCACAACACATAATCAAAACTCACTTACTTTGCTCATCATCCTAATGTGTATAATCTACACTTTATCACCATAACCTCATCGGCATAAAACGTCACAACAACACATAAACGTTCATTACTACGAACTTATCACAACAATCATCACATCATATTTGCATTTAAGCATTTCATCAAGTTAATTCATCGCAAAAATCATCATTTATATTCATCGCATAACTATCATGAAATTATCAAATCATATTCATTTCATATTCATCGTAAGGATCATCACCAAACAAAACATCATATATCATTGCAATTCAATATCATCCATCAATCAACAAAACTCAACGCCACACAACTCAAACATAAACATAATCGACTCCATGAGACACGACTATGTTATGCATGTGGTACCCATTGCTTTGTCCGTAATTAGGGACACTAAGCATAAAGCCCATCATCGCTCGGCATAAAAGCCATTATCGCTTGGCATAAAAGCCCTCTTCGCTTATGCAATGTATGTGACTCGACAATAAAACAACACAACACAAACACACCATCATTGCTCGTCAAAATTGGCATAAAGCCCTCATTGCCATAATTTATCCACATCAAGAATAAATATATCATCACATTGCATATCAACAAGTATTCATTAGTAAATACATCGTCGCAAACATTATGTTTATTTACACCGCATCATTATCAATTAATTTACCAAATTCCAAAACGGAAAAATAGTCAAAACATCAATAATAGTCGCGAAAGCCATTCCTAATAATCAGCATTAATTATAATCGTTAACATCGAAATCGGATAGTTCATATATATCTTAAATTGACTAAAACACCATCCGGTTCAATTTACCGTACATTGGCCTATTTCTGGTCGCTTCGTAAAAACTCACAATTTTGAAAAACTAACTTCACCACTACGTTCTACACGTCGAACTTAGCTAGCACGTCAATTTTTGTTGAATTCGGAGCAACTTGCTCTTCGCCGAATTTACCGAAATCGGAAAATCGGAACATAATCGGGTTCCAATTTAATCGGCTAACTTATGTCCTAGTTATATTTTATTAATACTAACTAGTAGTGTATGGAATTGGGAAAATAAAAAGAAACAGAACTGATTTGCAAATTATGCAGGAAGATACATTATGCAGGAAAAACAGAAAAACTAGTTTTACAGCAAAACGCATACAGCAAAAAAACCATTTCATCCTCCACAAAGTGGGACGAACGTCCCTTGCATGCTAAGTGAATGGAGGCGGGTGCCTCAGGAGGGGGACGGCCGCCCCTCATCATGAGGTGGGCGCCTCCCCCATCGTCTCCCTTCCCATTTCTTTTCTCCTTGCAACATGAATTTTTCCATAACAGACAGTGTTCCATTTTTTCTGGTTTTTAGGTTTTCTAGTTTTTCATTTTTCCATTCTTAATACTTCAAGTTTCTACAAGCTAGCACCTAAAATACCCACCATCCATACTCCTAATTCAAACTTTCTAAATCACTCAACAATCATACATACAACTCATAAATCAACCTACCAATTTTTCCCCCAAATTCAAAATATAACTATCAAAACCTAGTTATATGAGATGGAGAATTCAAACCCCTTACCTCTAGTTTGGATGATCCATGGTGATGCTACAAAGCTCAACCTCAAGCTTCCTCTCTTGCTCTCTTGCTCTTCTTCTCTCCTTCTTCTTTCCAAAACCCTCTCTTCTTCTCTCTAAGGCCAAGTTTGGCTTGTTTCCAAAATGGGAGAAAAGGAAAGGAAAATGGTTTTTATAACTTGTTTTCTTACTAGCTTCCAAGTTCCATGTTTGGTTTTGTGTTTTGCAATGGAAAGAAAACAAGGAGAAGTGTTTGGATGGAAAGAAAATGAGGAAAGTGGTTTTATGATAACCTTACTAGTAAACTAAGGTGTAAACTCAGTCCTTCTCAATTAATCCCCACACTCCTAATTTATTAATATAATTAATTCAATCAATTAAAATAATTCCGGGGAATTAAATATCGGATCCGAATAATATTTTACTGAACCGAATGGAATAAAACCCGGACCGAACACAACGTCGCCAGATAAATTAATAGATATATTAATTAATATGAATATTCTCGTCGCAAGATAAATATCGATCGGTAATTCGAAAATATTAACATAATATAATATTAATTAAAATAGGGCGTTACAGGTACACCACCCCTCCTCAACATCCACTTGCTCGAAGGACCGTCGTTCACTCCGACCGTCTCCGATTTTGATCACCTGTTCAGATCAAATATAATAGAAAATTAGCAGCAGAAAATTTCAAGAACAATTTCATGATTAAAAAGAACTCCCAATTCCCATGATGAAACCAAAATTGCAATGCAGTTTCAACATAAGCATATTATGGATTATATTCACTTGGGCTCAACAGATTGATAGTATAACATGAAAGTAAAAGAAGCATTTCAAGTTTACCAATGACAATATACCATGAAATAAAAAGTAAATAGGATTTTGATGAATAGCTAACATAGAAAGTTCAGGTGATTAATTATCTTTCATCAATTCTAGCTACTGTTGAAGGATGTCTCGAGGACTTGGCAAATGTTCCTGAAGATTTCTTATTCCTAGGACCTAAGGAAATGTTCATAGAAACAAGTTTTGGTTGGATAATCACATGCTCCTCACTACAGTTGAAACACATGTACTCATTTTTCTTGAAGAGTTTCAGTTTTATGCTAGTGTCTAAACTACGACAACAACCTTAAAACCCTTTTATCCAACTGAAAAATAAAGAAGATGAAAGTGATGATAAAACTTACCAACTCAGAGTTGATATGAACTGATAGCGACCATAGACGTTCTGTTTTTGCTGAAGGCGTTGACGGACGTGATAGATAGAGGGAGTTGGACCAAACGATGGGCGGAAAACGGTGATGGTGGTTTTGCAACGACGACGGTGATGGTGGTTCTCCAACGACGACGACGAGTTTGACGAAGCTGGTGATCGCATGAGTTTGACGACAAGTTTGAGGAAAACTGACGAACACAGACGAAGGTGGTGGTCGCGTGAGATTGAAGGCGGCAACTTTGATTGAAGGTGGTGGTCGCGTGAGGAAACTGATGAGGAAAATTGAGAAATCGTAAACTGAGAAAGATTTGAAAACTGAGAAATCGTGTTTTATTATTTAGGGTTTTAATTATAAAATTAGAAAAGGCAACGCTTTTGAAAAGCGCTTTCTTAGTGCATATAGCAGCGCTTTTTCCTTGGAAGGCGCTTTTTTCCCCTATGCCTTTAGCAGCGCTTTTCAAAAGCGCTTTCTCAAGTTAACCTTTAGCAGCGCTTTTCAAAAGCGTTTTCTAAGGTTAACATTTAGCAGCGCTTTTAGAAAAGCGCTTTCTTAGATGGGATATTCGTATGACCTTTAGCAGCGTTTTTTAAAAGTATCCTTTAGCAGCGTTTTTTTTAAGCGAATTTTTATTCCAACCTATAGTAGCGCTTTTTGCTAAAAGCGCTTTCTATGTAGGGCTGTCAAAACTCATTTTTGGCGTAGTGCCTATTATGTTAATGGTGTCTTTCCTCACCCACATTTGCTTTAGTCGAGTCTCCAAAGCCTTGTAACCAATTTTTCTCCCTAATAATTTTGCAATCACATCCCGCCTCTATGGCCTTTGAATCCTCTTCTCTTCATATTTGGACAAAGTAATACGAGGGAAATCATACTCTTCAAACTTACCCTCCCTCACTTTAATTCCATCCAGAATGTCTTCTATTTCCTCATCCCGTGTATCGTCATGCTCTTCCTCCTCTTCATGCATATTCTCTGTTTCATCCTCTCCTATTACTATGTTCTTGTAAGAAATACTAGCAGCTATTGATGGTTTCAGTGGTGGCACCGGTGGATCTGGTGACATCACCGAAATAGTATCAATTATCATCCAAAAAAATATCCTAGCAGAGTTATGTGTGTAACTTTTTGCCAAAATTCAACTTTTTTTTACTCTCATATCTCTTTTGATTGTTAACAAATAAGGGCTTATCCATTGCCATCTTTACTAGAAGAAGAATAATAGGTGTGGAAAGAAATTCTTTAAATATATCTCTAATTGCAAGAAAACTGAATCTGCATTTCATACTGTACCAATATTTTTTATCCAGTACTTTAATGATTAAATTTTTACCTGTGAAAACAAATAAGTAATTAATTGAAATGTGCCGTGTTTTGAATGAGCAACTAAACTAATGTATTATTCCTTTCTTATTAAAAAATATTTTTAAATAATTTTTTATTTATGATATTAATATAATATCTATTGATTTTTATTATTATATTTTTATGTTATTATTTTATTTAATTATTTTATTTGATTATTTTATTTGATTATTTTATTTAATTGTCTTTTTAAAATTATTAATTTAAAATTTTCAATAGATAAAATAGAAAATGCTTCGACGATATAAAATAATTATATAATGTTATTCAATGAACGATGCAAATTCAACCACATCATTCTGATAAATTAAAAACAATGAATAATTTGATTAATTTATAATTTTTTATTAGACGACCGTATTTTAATAGGTATATGTCAATTAAACTCAATTAAATAAATATTTCTATCATAATTACTATTTAATTATTATATTAGCTACAATTAATTAATGAGAATACTATTACAAATGATTAATCAAAATCAATGCATTTAATTCATTTTTAAAGAAGGGTGGTGGTATTGTTGAAATAAGAAATTTTTATTTGACAAAAAAGAAGTACTACTTTTAATTATAAAAATTAAGATAAAATCTATTTAATTTGGCAATGACTTTACTATTTTCAGAACATATTTACCAATTTGGCAAAATCATAATATTTAGAGTGAAATTCGCCTGCATATTTAATATTTAATCCTTTTAAAGTGGCATTTGAATATATTTATGGATATTTAATTCAATGTTTTTATAGAAGCGGAAGTCTCATTTGAGAATAAAATAACAATGGAGAAAAAATAATGACGTCGAGAATTTAACGTGGTTCTGCAATTTGCCTACTCCACGGCTAGAGTGCAACAGAAGGATTCCACTATTCAAAGAGATTTTACAAATTCACTCAGTGTTTCACTCACCACTCAAAACCCAATTACACCCAATTTTACTCTCACTCAAGACTCTTTTAAAAAACACTCTAATATTCTTACTTCACTACAGAATACTATAACAAGAGAAGAGAGAAGAGAACTCAATGAATTTTGGTGTGTCTTAGAATGACATAATACATGAGTATTTATAGCCAAACTTCAAGGCAAAACCATTAGCAAATACCATGTGCATAGAAAACCATGTGCCAAAATCATGAGCAAAATCACTTACTATTTCTTTATTTCTTTTAGCCATAATTTAATAAATCTCCACCTTGGCTAAAAGACTATTATAGCTTATCTTTTGTTGCTCTCCCTTTAATTTTACTAGAGCCTTTGAACTCTAATCAAGTCCAAACAATGTCTGAACTTGTTTGTAGGAACAGGTTCCGTCATCATGTCTGCTAGGTTCTCTGCAGTAGGTATCTTCTCAATTGTAACCATCCCTTTCTCCACGGTATCTCTAATAAAGTGCATCCTAACATCAATATGTTTAGTTCTTTCATGATACATCGGATTCTTCGTCAGATGTATAACACTTTAACTATCGCAATAGATAGTTGTTTCTTCAAGTTGTATACCCAACTCTTCAATCAAACCTTTCTCCCACATGCCTTCTTTTACTGCTTCTGTTTCTGCGATGTACTCTGCTTTAGTTGAAGACAAAGCAACAATCTGCTTTAGTTGAAGACAAAGCAACAATTGATTGCAACATTGCTTTCCAACTAACAGTACAACCATACAATGTAAAAACATATCCTGTGAGTGATCTCCTTTTATCAAGATCTCCGGCATAGTCTGAGTCAACATAACCGATGATCTTTCTCCCGACATCTTTGATGTTTTCATACAATAAGCCTATATCGGTAGTACCTTTCAGGTAGCGCATTATCCACTTCACAGCTTTCTAGTGAACTTTACCATGATTTGCCATATACCTGTTTACCACGATAACTGCCTGTGCAATATCTGGTCTAGTGCACACCATGACATACATGAGACTGCCCACTGAACTAGCGTAAGGTACATCTGACATCTCTTTCTTTTCACTCTCAGTTTGTGGACACAAGGCTGCTGAAAGTTTGAAATGGGCTACCAATGGAGTAGTGACGGGTTTAGCATTTTGCATGCCAAACCGTTCAAGTACTTTCTCAATGTACTTCTTTTGCGACAGAAAAAGTGTCCCAACTTTTCTATCTCTATGAATCTCCATTCCTAAAATCTTCCTTGCAGCTCCTAAGTCTTTAATTTCAAACTCTAAGCTCAGTTGAGCTTTCAAGTTTTTTATTTCAGACATGTTTTTACATGCGATCAACATGTCATCAACGTACTACAAGAGTAAGTAGATGAATGACTTATCTGCAAGCCTTTTATAGTAGACACAACTATCATGCTCACTTCTACAATACCCATTTTCAAGCATGAAAGTGTCAAACCGCTTGTACCACTGTCTGGGAGACTGCTTCAAGCCATATAAAGATTTCTTCAATAGGCAAACATGATCTTCCTTTTCTTGTACTTAAAATCCCTCAGGTTGCTTCATGTATATTTGTTCCTCCAGCTCACCATGCAAGAATGCTGTCTTGACATTTAGTTGCTCAAGTTCCATATCAAATTGAGCTACAATTGCAAGTAGGATACAGATAGAGCTATGTTTTACCACGGGGGAGAAGACTTCATTGAAGTTGATACCTTCTCTCTGTGTAAATCCTTTAGCAACTAATCGAGCTTTGAACCTTGCATCTTCGACTCTAGGGATTCCTTCCTTCTTCTTGAAGACCCATTTGCATCCAACAATCTTCTGAGCCTTCAGCCTCTCAACAAGAACCCAAGTTTGATTCTTATGAAGAGATTCAATTTCCTCCATCATAGTAGTAGTCCATTGAGCTACTTCACTATTGTTGATAGCTTCTTCGTATGATCGAGGTTTACTATTGCTGATATCACCAGCAATATTTAAAGCATATGACACTAGGTCAGCATAGCCATACCTTTCAGGAGGTTTTATTTGTCTTCTTTCTCTGTCTCTAGCTAACTGATATTGTTTCCATTGTGAGGTATCAGTATCATCGCCTAGATCTTGGTATTCTTCTTGATCAACTAATTTTTCTTTTGTAGGCTCCACCTCAAGCTCCACCTTCTCTGAGATATTAGGATCTTTGTCTTCACTTGTTGACCTTTTATGAGGCTTTAGCATTTCAACTTCATTAAAAGTAACATCCCTGCTAATAATACATTTTCTTTTCTCTAGCCACCATAACTTATACCCTTTCACACCGTCAGAATATCCTAGAAAAATGCATTTCAGTGCTCTTGCATCAAGTTTTCCTTATTTGATATGAGCATATGCAGGGCAACCAAATATCCTCAATTTATCATAATTGGAAGGAGAACCTGACCACATCTCTTATGGAGTTTTAAATCCAATGGCTATTGATGGACATCTGTTGATCAAGTAACATGCTGTATTGACAGCTTCAGCCCAAAATACTTTTGGCAATCCAGCATTTGACAACAAACACCTGGTTCTTTCAAGTAGAGTTCTGTTCATCCGTTCTGCAAGTCCATTTTGTTGTGGGGTGTGCCTCACGGTATAATGTCTGGCAATACCGTGATCCTTGCAAAAACTCTAGACCGTTGTCAGTTCTCAGCCTCTTGATCTGCCTCCCGGTTTGCTTTTCAATCAAGGTCTTCCACTGTCTTCCACTGTTCGAACTTGACAAATGATTCACTTTTTTGTTTCAAAATGAATATCCAAACCTTTCTTGAATAATTTCTTGAATAATCATCAATGAGGGTTAACATATATCTTCCACCACCATGAGAGGGTACTTGGGAAGGACCCCACAAGTCAGAGTGTACATAATCCAACGTGTCTTTTGTTCGATGAACTGCATTGTTGAATTTTACCCGACATTGCTTCCCAAAGACGCAATGTTCACAGAAGTCTAACTTTTCAACTTGTTGACCACATAACAATCCTTACTTGCTCAACTCGACTAGACCTTTTTCACTAACATGTCTCATCCTCATATGCCATATGTAACACCCCAATATTACCCAAAGTTTTATATATAAAAATCAGAGTAATTTAAAATTTCATAAATTAAATACTGAGGTATCACACCTTCAAAACCAATTCACTTTAAACAGTTTGCTTTAAAGTATAAATCTCAGATACATAGTCTCGCCGCAAATTATAATTTGATTCATAAAAATGCAACATTTCCTTTATTAAACTTCCTCATCAAAATCATGTTTTTATAATTTATGATTCTTATTTACAAAGGCAAACAACAAAAGAACAACAACAAGACAACATAATAATTCCCCCCGAGTGCTACGTATCAGAGCGACACCGACTCAACTAATAGCAGCTATAATCTCCGTCTTCATAACGTTACCAATATATAGGTAACGGCGAAACAAGTAAAGGGTGAGATACTCCAAAACATATAATTAAAGGCATGATAATATATATATATATATATATATATATATATATATATATATATATATATATATATATATATATATATATATATATATATATATATATAAAGGGTATAGATTAATAAGTGTAATTCCAACACATAATCAAAACTCACTTACTTTACTCGTCATCCTAATGTGTATAATCTACACTATATCACCATAACCTCGTCGGCATAAAGCGTCGCAACAACACATAAACGTTCTTCACCACGAAATTATCTCAACAATCATCAACAACGACATCAGACAACAATACCAAACAATGTTAATCACATAAGCAACATACATAATATCATCTCCAATTGGCTAAAGCCCATCATCGCTTTTTGGCATAAAAGCCCATCGTCACAAACATCATCACATCATATATCATCGCAATTCAATATCATTCATCAATCAACAAAAACTCAACGCCAAACGACTCAAACATAAACATAACCGACTCCATGAGACACGACTATGTTATGCATGTGGTACCCATCGTTTTGTCCATAATTAGGGACACAAGGCATAAAGCCCATCTTCGCTCGGCATAAAAGCCATCATCGCTTGGCATAAAAGCCATCATCGCTTGGCATAAAAGCCCTCTTCGCTTATGAAATGTATGTGACTCGACAATAAAACAACACAACACAAAAACATCATCATCGCTCTTACAAATTGGCATAAAGCCCACATCGCCATAATTTATCCAAAACAAGATAAATATATCATCGCATCATAATTGCATTGTGCAAACATCACCAATAAATTCATTAAAAGTCATGCATTCACAAATCGGAAGCATTTATTAACAACATCAATTTAATCATCACATCCTCATGTACAAAAACATATATCATCGCATTGCATATCAACAAGTATTCATTAATAAATACACCGTCGCAAATCTTACGTTTATTCACACCGTATCATCATCAATTAATTCACTAAATTCCGAAAATGGGAAAATAGTCAAACACCTATAATCGTCGCGAAATCCATTCCTAATAGCCGGTATTAATCATAATCGTCGACGTCGATATCGGATTGTCCATACGTGCCTTAAATCCACTAAAACACAATTCGGTTCAATTTACCGTAAATTGGCCCATTTTGGGTCGCTTCATAAAAACTCGTAATTTCTAAAAACTAACCTCACCACTACGTTCTACACGTCAAACTTAGCTAGCACGTCAATTTTCGTTGAATTCGGAGCAACTTGCTCCGTCGCCGAATTTACCGGAATCGGAAAATCGAAACATAATCGGGTTCTAAATTTAATCGGCTATCTTATCCCCTAATTATATTTTAGGGGTACCAATTTCTACTAGGTAAAATTGGAATTATGGTAAGAAACAAAACTAATCCCACACAATTATGCAAGAAAAATAATTGTTGACAGAAAACAGAAAAAAACCAGAATACAGCAAGTAGATTAAAGAATTTTCGTTGCAGCCCCTTAGCCACATGAGGCGCACGCCCTTAAGGGCTTTGAGGACAGGAGGCGGCTGCCTCAATGAGGGGGATGGCCGCCCCACAAATGGAGGTGGGCGCCTCCCCCTATGCCACTTTTCCCATTAATTTTCCTTTTCCCTGCGTTTTCTTCAACAGTTATTTTCTTTTACAGTTTTCTTCCATTTCTTCATATTTGTAACCTATTCCTTGCTAGCCTACAAATTAATATACCCACAATCTATACCCCTAATTCAACTCTCCTAATCTACTTCAATCAAACAATCAAACACCCAACTCAAAACCACAACACCAATTTCATCACAAATTCACAATATATGCATCAAAACCCTAACTATAGGAAGTGGAAAATCAAACCCCTTACCATGGAAGCTTGGTTGATTCATGATGATTCTTAAAGACCCCATCCTCAAGCTTGCTCATGTTCCTCCTCTCCTTCTCCTCTTGCTCTTCACCTCACAAAACCCTTCTTTTTCCTCTCAAGTTTCTATTTTGGTTTTTGTTGGAAAAATGGGAAGAAAAAGAAAGGAAAGGGTTTTATAATGTTGTTTCCTTACTAGCTTCCTCTCTTACTCTTGTTTGGCTTGGTGTGTTATGTTGGAAGAAAACAAGGAAAGTGTTTGGATGGAAAGAAAATGAGGAAAGTGGTTTTATGATAACCTTACTAGTAAACTAAGGTGTAAACTCAACTCTTCCCAAATAATCCTCACACTCCTAATTTATTCTTATAAATTAACACACTAATAAAATCTACCAATATTATCAATTCAATCAATTAAAATAATTCCGGGGAATTAAATATCGGATCCGAATAATATTTTACCGAACCGAACAGAATAAAACCCGGACCGAACACAACGTCGCCAGATAAATTAATAGATATATTAATTAATATGAATATTCTCGTCGCAAGATAAATATTGATCGGTAATTCGAAAATATTAATATAATATAATATTAATTAAAAACGGGCGTTACACCATAACTTAGTGACATCATAATCAACTACTGAGGAGACAACAACAATATCTGTGATTGTGCTTCCATGAAGCACGTAGAGACTATTCTCTTTCTTTCCCTTCATCACCACCAGAGCACCTTTAGAGATTCGTAAAGCTCCACCTTCCCCCTTAAAGCTATATCCTTTTTCATCTAAAGTTCCCAAGGAAATTAGATTTTTCTTCAAGTCTGGAACATGCCTTACATCCGTCAATGTTCTTATGATTCCACTGAACATCTTGATTCTAATTGAGCCAATGCCAATGACCTTACAAGGAGAATTATTTCCTAGAAGGACCTTGCCCCCTTCAAAGGGTTGGTAAGTGGTAAACCAATCCTTAATGGGACACATGTGATATGAGCATCCTAAATCAAGTATCCATTCATCTTTTGAGTCACGTTCTGAGACTATAAGTGCATCTGCACTAGCATAGCCATCTGCTACAGCTGCATCTCCAGATTCATAAATCTTTTCCTTGCCTTTGCGCTATGGACAACTCTTTCTCATATGCCCTTCCTTGTGACAATGAAAGCATTTATACTTTCCAGGTTTCACTTTGGATTTGGACTTAGATCTCCCTCTTTCACCATTTTGATTCCGCCTCTCTGTTCTTCCTCTAACAAAGAGACCTTCAGCTGAGCCTTCAGATCTTGAATCTGATACTCTTTTCTTCAGTTCTTTCGAGTGCAATGCAGCATTGACTTCGTTCAAGGTAAGATCTTCTTGACCATACATCATGGTGTCGATGAAATGCTCGTAAGAACTTGGAAGGGAACATAATAAAAGAATTTCTTGATCTTCATCATCTATTTTAACATCGATATTCTTTAGTTCAAGAATAGCTTTGTTAAATTCGTGCAGATGATCTTTTACGGGCTTTCCTTCTTGCATTTGAAGAGTATATAATCTTTTCTTCAAATACAGTCTGTTGGTGAGTGATTTTGTCATGTACAAACTTTCTAGCTTCAACCATAATGAAGAAGCTATAGTTTCATCTGACACTTCTCGTAGAACTTCATCTCCTAAGCACAACAAAATTGTACTGTGTGCTTTGTTCAGGATTTCATCCTTCTCATCTTCGGTCAAACTCGCCGGAAGCTTTCCTCTACCTTCCAAAGCTTTGCCCAAGCCTTAATGAACTAGTAGAGCCTTCATCTTCATTCTCCAAAGGTTGAAATCATTTTCTCTATTAAATTTCTCCATATCGAATTTAGCACCTGCCATAATGATCGTATACTAAAAAATATCGTAGTCCGTGAAGGTACACCAGGTAAGTTCCTAGGAAAGAGAGGTGAGTCTTTGGCAGACAAGCTTAAATACCAAGTCTTTCTTTAGCCAGAAATTTCCTAGACATACACTTTTCACACTACTATTTTTTTCCAGTAACAAGAACAATTCTTTTCTGGCGTGGAAGATCAGACAGTGCTGCAACCACAGAGCATACTCTGAATTTTTCTTCTAGATCAAATGACTTAGCACCAAGGAGCTCAAAGAGCTCTGATACCAGTTTGTAGAAGCAGAAGTTCCATTTGAGAATAAAATAACAATGGAGAAAAATAATGACGCCGAGAAATTAACGTGGTTCGGCAATTTGCCTACTCCACGGCTAGAGAGCAACAGAAGGATTCCACTATTCAAAGAGATTTTACAAATTCACTCGGTGTTTCACTCACTACCCAAAACCCAATTAGACCCAATTTTACTCTCACTCAAGACTCTCAAAAAACACTCTAATATTCTTACTTCACTACAAGAATACTATAACAAGAGAAGAGAGAAGAGAACTCAATGAGTTTTGGTGTGTCTTAGAATAGCATAATACATGAATATTTATAGTCAAACTTCAAGGCAAAACCATTAACAAATATCATGGACAAAGAAAACCATGTGCCAAAACCATGAGCAAAATCACTTACTATTTCTTTATTTCTTTTAGCCATAATTTAATAGTTTTGGATACACAAAAATGGAAACGCTACTCTACTCACTAACTCACTCAACAGTAACGCTACCAACAACCAAATCTTTTTGATTTTGTCCCTCGTATTCCACGAGTTAAGACAGTTCAAAACCTTATCGTTACATTTTTTTATTCAATAATTTTTCAATCTCATGAGAAACATAAACTGACAGCTACTTCTTGTCATAACCAACATTAATTTCCACGTTTCCTAGCTAAACAATAAATAAACACGATAACTATTGCACACAATCATCCCATCCACCACTTCCAGTGCTGTGTTATTGTTTGTTTGCTTTTTTATTCTTGAATCAATGGATAATGGTGTGTGTGTACTATGGTTTTTACTACTTTTCTTGGTTTTGTGTGTCATTTCATCTGAATCCAAATTCATTAGATACAATACTAATTCAACCATTGTTCCTGGGAAGCTTAATGTTCACTTGGTTCCTCACACTCACGATGATGTTGGATGGTTGAAAACCGTTGATCAGTACTATGTCGGTTCCAACAACTCCATTCAGGTCATTCATTCCTTCATTCATTCACTCTCTCTAACTCAATTCAATTCGCATGATTTTGATTATGTTATACTCTTGTTGTATATGCAGGTAGCTTGCGTTCAAAATGTGCTTGATTCCCTTATACCGGCTTTGTTGGCAGACAAGAATCGTAAATTCATCTATGTTGAACAGGCATGACTCGTGATTCTATCGAACTTCGCTGATTGTGTTTTCTTTTAGGATCATGAATGATGAAGTTGAATATGTTTATTGTTTGTATATTTCAGGCATTCTTCCAACGTTGGTGGAGAGAACAAAGTGAATTTGTTCAGAAAACAGTTAAGCAGCTCCTCAAATCTGGTCAACTGGAGTTCATGTATTCATTCATTCATATCTCATTTTTTATTGTTCATATGCTTGATAGTATATAGTTGTATAAATTAATATGATTCAGTTTGCAATGAAATCAAATGATTCTTAAGATTTTGTTTCATTGTAGAAATGGTGGTATGTGTATGCATGATGAGGCTGCTACACATTACATTGACATGATTGATCAGACAACCCTTGGACATCGATTCATCAAACAAGAATTCGGCATAACTCCGAGAATTGGATGGCAAATCGATCCGTTTGGACATTCTGCGGTGCAGGCCTATTTGTTGGGTGCAGAGGTTGGATTTGATTCTTTATTCTTTGGACGGATTGACTACCAAGATCGAGCGAGGAGAAAAGGTGAAAAAAGTCTTGAGGTTGTGTGGCAGGGCTCTAAGAGCTTTGGTTCATCTGCGCAGGTGATTGATTCAAAGTGGTTTGCATTTATGTTGATGCTTTATATGAAATTATTTCAGTTTCTATTATCTTGGATTTGGTTTGTCTTATTTCCGTATCTTAGTATCCTTACGGATCATTCAAATTGTCCATTGATATAGATATTTTCTGGTGCGTTCCCTGAGAACTATGAACCTCCAACAAGTAATTTCTATTTTGAATTAAATGACGTGTCTCCAATTGTTCAGGTAATATTTGAGTCAAATATTGCTGTAAGGCTTATTAGATACTGATTGAAAATACGTGTTGAGTAAACTTAGTGTCTTTTAACTTGAAGGACGATGTCGATTTGTTCGATTACAATGTCCCTGACAGAGTAAATGATTTTGTCGCAGCTGCAATATCACAGGTATGCGTTATAGAATAATTATTTACTGTTATTCAACTCATCAAAGCTTTATCAGTCACAATTGAAAAGGATTTAAGCCAACAACTCTAATGCCTATTTTGTCTCAGGCCAATATAACGAGCACAAATCATATAATGTGGACAATGGGCACAGATTTCAAGTACCAATATGCAGAAACCTGGTTTAGGCAACTAGACAAGTTTATTCACTATGTTAATCAGGTTGCTTATCTTTAACTCTTCCCTTAATACAGATTTTTCTAAATTAAGCTTATTTTGCCAAGTGTGCTTTGACATTCTAATGAGCTGGTTGGCTAATGCTTATTTAGGATGGACGGGTTCACGCGTTATACTCGACCCCGTCAATATATACTGATGCAAAACATGCTGCAAACAAAGCCTGGCCAATCAAGACTGATGACTTCTTTCCGTGAGTTCCAAATACAAAATGCACAAGCTGTTTCTTCATCCTTAGCTGCATATTAGCATTCTTCTAACTTGTTATTACATATTTGAACCGTCCATTTATCAGGTATGCAGATCGTGTAAATGGTTACTGGACGGGTTATTTTACAAGTAGGCCAGCACTCAAAGGTTATGTTAGATTTTTGAGTGGCTACTACTTGGTAAGCCTTCTGATTATTGTTACTATGTTAGTTGATGTTATTCGTATTTGATGATTATCTTTGAAAAACCTGCATATGCTATAGAATGTTATCAGAATTCCACAACTTGGCTCTGATTACTCTTCAATCTTGAAATAGGCTGCAAGGCAGTTGGAGTATTTCAAAGGGAAGAGTGCCTCAAGTCCTAATACAGACTCTTTGGCTGATGCTTTGGCTATTGCCCAACACCATGATGCGGTATCTGGTACATCAAAGCAGCATGTGGCGAATGATTATGCAAAACGCCTTTCAATAGGTTACAGAGAGGTGATACTTTTTCTATATTTTTTCTCTTTAAAATTTATTTTCTTAAATATAAAACTCAATTTTTTTCTTCATTTTGGTCTAATTCAGGCTGAGAAAGCTGTTGCTGCATCACTTGCTTTCTTGACAAAAGCAGCAAACAAAACCGATGGTAGGACTTCACAAATTAAATTTCGACAGGTAAGTAGTGATGTTCTTTCGTTCACTTATTGTGATTGTGATGACTTCGTACCGAGATTGAGCTGTTGGCCTAACCTTTTCACTGTGACCATTGATTTGTCATTACAGTGTCCACTTCTTAACATAAGTTATTGTCCTGCATCAGAAGCCAGCTTCTCAGATGGGAAAGACCTGGTAAGGAGCAATGATATCTAATCCATTGCTTATCAGAATGCAGACTATTACCTATTAAGATTTTCATGATACATATTGCTACCTGTAGGTCGTCGTCGTTTACAATCCTCTTGGACGAAAAAGAGAGGATGTTATAAGGATTCCTGTGAGTTTCTTCTTTCAATCACCTTTCAGTATCCCCCTTCTTCATAATTCTTATATTTTCTGGTCTAATTATGAAACATTCTATTTGTCACAGGTTGCCAATGAAAATGTTGTTGTTCGGGATTCGAGTGGGAAAGAAATCCAATCCCAGCTTCTGCCAATACCTGATGCTTTGCTTGGTTTAAGAAGCTACTACGCAAAAGCATACCTAGGAGTTTCTCCAAGTGTAAAACCTAAATATTTGCTTGCTTTTTCAGCCATTGTTCCCCCACTTGGTTTTAGCACTTACTATGTGTCCAAAGCTAAACATGCAGGTTAGTTCTCATCATCAATTTCCTTCCCCGAGAGTTGTGTTGTGTTGTTAACTGTTATCACTCATCCAAATACCTTGTGTTTGCAGCTACTATTTCAGATAGCCATAGAGAATATAGATCAGGGAGCCAAAGCGATACATTTGAAGTAGGCCTAGGAAACTTGAAACTTATTTACTCTGGAAAGGAAGGGAAACTTACTCAATATATCAACACAAAAAGGAAGGTATATGACTTTGATGACACATTACTCGTTTATAGCTAAACATATAAAATTTTGTTAGTGCTGCTAAACAGCTAAAGATGTATACTATAAGTTCTATGTTTCTGTTCATAATGAAAGGTCAAAGAATCAATCGATCAGTCATACAAGTTTTACGCCTCGTATGGAGATGACTTGACAGATAATGCTCAGGTGATAATGTTTCTCTAATACTTCTTTTTATTAGTTTGATCCCGATTGTTTGTATCAAGCTATTGGTTTAAATGTTCACAATTTATAAAGGCATCTGGAGCGTATATTTTCCGCCCCAACGGTTCAGCAATTCCCGTCGATCCCAACAAGAAGGTGAGATCTATCTGAGCTACCTGTGTTCCATTACCAATGTTCAGTGGTAACAAGAGTTTAACGAGTTTTCATTTTTGAAACATTCAGTCTCCTCTCACAGTTTTGCGGGGACCAATTGTGCATGAAGTGCATCAGAAGATCAATTCATGGATATACCAGGTAAGAAAACCGATAAAACTTGGAATATGTTAGAGGAATGCAGAAGGCTTATTCTTTAGCTATATCAGTATCTGAATGTTAGCTTAATTGAACAGACCACAAGACTATTCAAAGGAAAAGAACATGCTGAAGTTGAGTTTATTGTAAGTCCTTTTGTTCTATTTTCGATAGTCTATACATTATTTTCTAAGATCTAATAATCATAGAAAAATTTGTTGACATCAGGTTGGGCCTATACCGATTGACAATGGAGTTGGCAAAGAAATTGCAACCGAGATTAAAACAAATCTAGCAAGCAGCAAAACCTTCTATACTGATTCTAATGGGCGTGATTTCATTGAACGGGTATGTCAAAGAGTCTTAATGATTATTTTCTAGATATAATTTTTCAATGTCAATGCCAATTACAATGATATTTAACCGGTATGTTGATGCATACTTTTACAGGTTCGAGACTACAGGAAAGACTGGAACTTGGAAGTAAATCAACCTGTTGCAGGAAACTATTACCCTGTATGTTATGTTGAACCATGTGCATCACAAGATCTTACATGTTATGTTGAACCATGTGTATCACAAGATCTTACATGTTATGTTGAACCGTGTGCATTAATGAAATACTGAATTCTACATTCTTGTTTCAGATCAATCTTGGAATTTACCTAAAAGATAAACAAAGTGAGTTTTCTGTATTGGTAGATAGGTCTGTAGGCGGTTCGAGCATCCAAGATGGACATGTGGAGCTAATGGTTCATAGGTCTGTTAACCCTCTTAATGTATCATTATATAATCTTCCAATCAAATTACTTATTATATTTTTTGACCCTTTTATTTAGGAGGTTACTTGTTGACGATTCTAGAGGTGTTGCAGAGGCCTTAAATGAAACAGTTTGCGTATCTAATAAGTGTGAAGGATTAACAGTAAGAAAATCTAATTACTGAGTTACTGTGCGGCAAAGATCATAGTATTTGCTTCAGGGTTGTTCATCATATACAATTTTTTTTGCAGGTTTTAGGGAAGTACTATTTCAGAATTGATCCTGTTGGAGAGGGTGCCAGATGGCGTCGAACATTTGGTCAAGAAATATACTCACCATTGCTTTTAGCCTTCACAGAGGTGGTTAAGGAATGGTTGTTAAAAGTAACTGCATTTCTCATTGAGCTGGATTTATAGTTAAAATAACGCGTGTTTATTTTGTCTTATAGAGTGAAGGTAAATGGGGAGATTCTCATGTCACAACATTCTCCGGAATAGATTCATCATATCGCTTACCAGAAAATGTTGCAATAATAACTCTCCAGGTGAGACTTGTGTAACTTGCACTCGTTTATAACTTCCAGCTTCTATTGTTATTGAAGATATATAACATAAACTTTTGAAGCATGAAATCCAAAATTTGCTGAGTTTTATAACATAAACTTTTGATGAATTATATGATTTTATGTTAAGTCATCTTATTGTAATCTGTAGGATCTTGGTAATGGAGAAGTTCTACTTCGGCTAGCGCACTTATTTGAGGTATATTCTCTTTAGCTTTTATCTACATGTTTACATTATATTCTTACCATTTTCCTTTTCAAGAGGGGAATTGTTCTTGTTTGGTTTGAAATATGCATGCAATAATTTTTCTTCTTCTTCTTGACAATGCAAGATTGGTGAGGACGTGAATCTTTCGGTTAAGTCACGCGTAGAACTCAAAAAAGTGTTCGGCAATAAACAGGTAGAACAGCACGGCGAATGATAATACTTGTATATCTAATTATTTCATTGATATGGAGTTTCATATATAATTCTGTTGTGTTCAGATAAACAAAGTAACCGAGGCGAGCTTATCAGCAAACCAAGGAAGAGCAGAAATGGAGAAGAAGAGATTAGTGTGGGAAGTTAAAGGATCATCTCCAGAACCAAAGGTGTCAAGGGGAGGACCGGTTGATCCAGAAAAGCTTATAGTAGAACTTTCTCCAATGGAAATAAGAACCTTCATTATCAATTTCAAGCACTAATGCTCCAATGGATCTTCTAGCATGGATTTTTTAGCACTTGTTTAATAATCATGATGAGAAACATCATGCTCAATTCATAAACAATTCTGTCTGAAATGTAAATATGTTCAGGGTTTGTTTGGCTAAGGTTGTATGAACTCAAATCAAAATCATTGCCAATAAAGTACATTGTTCCTCTCTCCTTCACTCTTGACATCAAGCCAAATTATTTTTCTTTTATTCATATAAAATTTCGTTAACAAGCAAAATCATCGGTTAAAAAACAGTTTCTCTTGACATAATCGACTGTTTTTTGAGAATGATTGTTCGAATTTTAGTCCAATCAATTAAGCTAATGATGACATGCTTCAAAATGTGCATTAAAAACACATAAGCTAATTGTGCATTAAATTGTACATGCTATATATAAAGAAAGTGAGAGATATTAAAAAGTGGAATTTTAATAGATTAGATTTCTAGTGACAGACATGAAATATCGCAAACATTACTTCAAATGTGCTCTAAATAACTTTGAACGAAAATATAATTAAACAAAACAACTAAATACCTCTCTTTTTTTTTTTTCTTTTGTTTTTTCTAACCTTAGAATATTAGACTTTTTTTCCAGCAAAAAAGAAAAAGGAAGAACGTGACAACAACAACAAACAGAAAATATTCATAAACATTGTTTTTGGTTAATGAATTTTACAAAACTCAACGACTCGCCCATGTTTCGCCAACAGGTTCTGTTCTTCTTCTATTTTTCATGTTCATTTCAACATTGTTTAGTTGTTTTTTGTGTTTTAATTTTTCAGAGGAAAACAAAATACAAATTGTATTAAGAATGTCGGGTTTGTTATGTTTTCTTGTTAAAAAAAGTTAATATCGCCGTCTGTGGGAATCGAACCCACGACCACACGGTTAAAAGCCGTGCGCTCTACCAGCTGAGCTAAGACGGCAAGTTATTTACGCGTTCGGTTTGTTCGTAATTATCAAACTGTTTTTATGTAATGTGGTTTGTGTTTTGTTTGGTTGGTTAACTATGTATAATCTATGTATAAATTCAGCTTCAGGGTTTGGAAGAAAATGCAGAATCGTTACGGTCAAGATGTTGGAAGTTTTTCAAAGGATGTAGAAAGTACACGTGAGTTTAGCATTGTTGAAAAATGGGTGATTAAATACTTAACTTGTCACGGTTGTCATGTTCTTAAGTTTCTAATGCCATAATAGTTTGTTAAAATTTTTGTAGGGAAGGGCTTGGAGAGGCATATGATGGAGACATTGCATTTGCAACTGCACTTGAAAATTTTGGAGGAGGCCAGAGTGATCCTCTATTTGTAACTTTGGGAGGTAAATACCTCTTATTGTACACTCTTGTATTTTTTTATGGCATATGTGTATTTTGGAGGTTATATAATACCTTGGATTACATATTTGCCCGGACCAAACATGAAAATTTAGGTTTAGCATTGTGCATGTTTGAATAGTGTTGGATGTGTGTTAAGACTAGACATGATATTTGAATAGCGTTGAATGTGTGTTAAGACTAGACAGGATAAAATTAGAGAGTGTTGGGGTAGTACATATAGTAGAAAAACTGGTGGAAAATAGGCTTAGGTGGTTTGTGCATGTAGAGAGAAGACTGAGAGATTTTGTGGTAAGGAGATTAGATCAGATGGTGAGGATTCAAACAACTAGAGATAATGGAAGACCTAGAAAAAATATATGACAAGTTATTAAGAAAGATCTTGAGATTAACTATTTGGATAGAAGCATGGTCCTGGATATAACATTATATTTATGACAAAAGTTGATCCATGTAGCCGACCTCACTTAGTGCGATAAGGCTTGGTTGTTGTTGTTACTGTACATGTCTGAATTCACACCGGGTTTGTTGGAATCACACTGGCTTACCATGATTTTGTCAAACTCATCATGAATCCAAGCATATACGTAACATTGTTACTAAATGCGTACTTCAGTTTGTATTTCTATGTTTATTTAGTGTTAACCATCGTTCATTCAAATATTCTATTAAAAAAGCTACCCTTTTAAACTCTGAATTTTGATTAAAAAAATTCTGTTTGGTCAGGACCTGTAATGACCAAATTCGCTATTGCTTTGAGAGAAATCAGTACACACAAGGAACTTCTTCGGTCTCAGGTAATGATATGTGAACTTGTATAATCATCGTCTTTCTTATTTTCCGCAATTTATGCTTTTAGTAAGAATAGGCCAATGATGAACAGTGAGACTTTCCTGAATCCTCTGATTGTAAACTTATAAAACTTGAAGTTGTCTATTATTGATCCTTCTGAATTGGATTAACTCATTCATTTGTTTCGTAGAGTAACTCAGGTAGAAACATTTGATCTAGTTAATATTGCTAACCTAACTATACTTGATGTGGCTTCACAGGTGGAGCATATGCTGAATGACCGGTTACTGAACATCCTAAATGTCGAAATCCTTGATGTCAAGGTATATAGTGAGTAGCGTGAAAATTTTTAAGATGTCCGTACATAATTAACAGTGTTGATTATTTTATGCTTAAAATGTGGTATGCTAAGTCATCATATGCGTTGTAATATATAGTATGATGCAGTCCTTCGTATGCTAATGTGCAGCTCTTTGTATGTGACAGGGCTTTAGTTTGTATTCAACAATGTAAAATATTCATAATTCCTGCACTAAATGTGACTTGTGAAATTTCTATTTTAATGCTTCAAGTATGCTTGCAGGAAGCTCGGAGGCGTTTTGATAAAGCTTCCCTTGTATATGATCAGGTGCTTATGAAAGTTGCATATATAATGATGCATGAGTTAATTCAGTTAATTTATGACATTTTAGAATAAATTAGATATATTGGAAGTTAATTTTCCTTTCTATCGATCATAACACAAATACAACATGGATTTCACGCTACAGGCACGTGAGAAGTTTATGTCATTGAGAAAAAGCACCAAGTTTGATGTTGCCGCTGTCATAGAAGAGGTACGTTGAGTAGCTCATCTTTGGCATTGTATTGACTAACATTTTATTATTTTGTCATGGGTTACCATGTTCGTTTTTAATCTAAATTGATAGAGAGACATTCCAGGAATTGCACAATGCAAGAACAATATTTGAGGAAGCTCGTTTCAATCTGGTAATGTTAGTGGAACGAGATATGCTGCTTTGAATACGAATAAGAGTATATAAAATAAACATGTTCATCTCTTAACAACAGAACATATTCCATCCTCTATTCTAGGTTGGTGCTCTTCATAATATTGAGGCCAAGAAGAGATTTGAGTTTCTGGAGGCTGTCACAGGAGTTATGGATGCTCATCTTCGATACTTTCAACAGGTATATAAGAAGAAAAGTGCCTGTATTTGGTTCAAGCTTAGATCAAATATATGTTACCTTTTTACTTTATATATGACTAGGAGGAATACAATTTTGCCATTAAGCCAATTTTAAAAATTCTTTCTCTTGTAGGGATATCAGCAGTTGCAGGAGCTGGAGCCTTTCATTATTGAGGTTAGGAAACACTTCACTTCCTCGGATATACTCATCTAGTTTTCTTTTGATTAGATGTTTGAAATTAGAATATTGCATTCATAATGCATATACTTCCTCAAAATCTATGATGAGGAGAGATGTGAAAGCAGTAAAACTCATTAGCAACACAAAAATGGCACCTGTCATGTATTGAGCATGCTGTGTTGTAGGTTTTGGCATATGCACAAAAAGCAAGAGAAAGTTACAATGAGGAGCAGATTTCTCTTTGTGAAAGAATGGTAGAGTACAAAAAACTAAGTTATCAAGAAAGTAGGTTCTCCTTAAACGGCCCTTATGGTTCTCCCAGTGGAGAAGGTGCGCATATGCATCCTTTTTCTAGGATATCGAACAGTGTTGTAGAAGTAGTAGCTGAATCAGCTGCAAGTGGAAAGGTATTTGAGGATATGATGTTTCCCTACACCATTTCATTTTACTTAGTTTCAATTCCTGAGTAACGTAAGTTGAGCACTATATATATGTCTAGGTTCTAGTCATTCGACAAGGGTATCTTTCAAAACGTTCCTCCAATTTGAGGGGTGACTGGAAGAGAAGATTTTTTGTTCTTGATACTCGTGGAATGCTTTACTACTATCGTAAATCATTACAAGGAAATGTAAGTATCCAAGTAAAACTAAAAGATAAACACTACTAATTAAATATGTTAATGGATGTTTAGCTTGTACCAACCATTTCAGAGCACCAATCAGCAATCTTCACAGAGGAATTGTGCCACTGAAAACAGTGCTGGCATTCTTAGTAAGTTGCTTTCTTCACAGTACCATGGAGTTATTCCTGATGAAAAATCGGTAGCACGCCACACAGTGAACCTTCTGACATCAACAATCAAGATCGATGCCGAGCAATCAGATTTAAGATTCTGCTTCAGGATTATTTCACCCTCAAAAATGTATACTTTACAGGTATGCTGTATACATATTCAATAAATTGGATTTATTAACTTATATTTTGGCATTTATCGTTGCTCTTCGCTATGTTTTGGACAAAAATTGCAGGCAGAAAATGCCCTTGACCAGATGGATTGGATGGAAAAGATAAATGGTGTCATTGCCTCCTTGTTATCTGTACAGACACTAGGTGGAAAGGTACACACTGGTTTTTCTTTGCTTTTTGTAAATTAGTACATCCTTTTTGTGGTTACTATAACCATAAAAAACAATTATTTGACAGGCTAACTCAGCTGACTCAGAATGCGGTGAAACCGACTCTTCCAGTAACACTGACTCAATACAAAGTTTACAAGATTACGATCGATTAGTAAGTGGGGAACTTGCATCCAAGAACTCCGCCACTAATAAATCATCTGAAGACACACAAAAGAGTAGACCAAGTGTAAAAGTTGAACAGCCAATTGAAATTCTAAGAAAGGTTAGCGGTAATGACAAATGTGCTGATTGCGGTAAACCTGAACCAGACTGGGCATCCTTAAACCTCGGCATCCTTGTATGCATTGAATGCTCTGGTGTTCACCGTAATCTTGGTGTACATAAGTCAAAAGTAAGTATTTGATGTTACATATTTATATCTATATATATATGTTTCATGTCTTATCCAAATCTTGATGACATTTTTGTAGGTTAGATCACTGAAACTTGATGTCAAAGTGTGGGATTCATCCGTCTTAACTATGTTTCAGTCACTTGGAAATCTCTTTGCGAACTCGGTTTGGGAGGAGCTTTTGCTCACAACAAGTAATCCACAAACTGATGACACTCCATATGTGTGGTAAGTATTGCAGAGATTGATAGGACTAACCGTCTAATCTTTCACTAACATTCTCGCAACCTGCATTGCAGTTCACCCAGAGCTGCAAAAAACAAGTTATGTCATATAAAAAAACCAGAACATGATGATCCTATTTCACTTAAGGAGAAATTCATTCATGCAAAGGTAGTCTAATGCTTATTTCTAGTTATTTCTTACTTAGAAAACAATATTAAGGCGGAAATTGATTGTTTGTCTTCTCGTATCATCACAGTATTCTGAGAAAGTCTTTGTTCGACGGATGCCAAAAAGCCACCATCTTCTTTCCGTGGCACAACAGGTTCTGGAATGCATATACGCCAACGACAAGAAAGCAGTGTACCGACATATCGTCAAGTCAGACGTGGACATCAATTCTGCTAGTGGAGGAGCATTATCCAGTAAGTTTCTTCTAATCTTATAAAGTCCAGACTTCTGGAAATTTGAAAAAGAAGGGTAACGAATAATTAATTGTTGCGCAGACCTTTTTTCTAATATGTCTTCATCAATTGATTCCAACACGACTTCTACAAATAAAGTTCAGCTCATGGAGGACATACAAGATGGTTCTAGTGTGCTTCACTTGGCCTGTCTAACAAGTGATGCTGGAATGATGGAGCTGCTACTACAGTATGGAGCAGATATAAATGCTATTGATTCAAGAGGTAGGACACCGCTGCATTACTGCATTTTGCGAGGGAAGAATGCAGCTGCAAAATTGCTTATTACAAGGTATGTTTTCTAGATATTCCAATTTTTATGTGCTAAACATTTTAGAATATAAAAAGCTATGTTTGATCAAGTGCAATTATTTTCAGGGGTGCCAATCCACTCGCCACAGATAAAGAAGGCAACACTCCTCTTAAGCTTGCACCAGAATCCGGCGCTATTGGAAAAGACATCCTTACACTCTTAACAACAAGCAGATAACAATCCCACAAAATCCATGCCTCATTTCTAGAGAAAATTGAGAACCAACCAACAAGTCATTCTGATAGGCTGTAATTATCATGTTTGTAATTATAATCTTTTGTTGTAAGATATGATAGGATGTTTAATGGTTCTTCACAACCATTTTCAATTTTCAACTAGAATATAAGTTTTGTAACATTCCAAAATTTTGGGAGTTTATCATATGATCAAAGTTATACAGTACAGGGGTTGTATATAAGTTACGTGAGTAATTAATTATTCATCAAAGTTTAAGTTCGTTTGTTGTGAGTTTCGCTTTTGGCCTTTTCTGGATGCTGCTTCTAGCTATTGAAAGGGAATTTCTTTTTGTTGGGAAAAAATACCTGAGATACAAGCAAATATTTTTTCCGGGTTTGTTTCAAGGATATAAAAATTATTTCTGAGAGTGTGACAATAGGAATACAATATTCTTATGTTTGATTCAAGTTTTAAATAATTATTCCAAGAAACTTTTTATTCCAAGAAATATTATTTACTTATGAATTCGCTATTCTTATTTCAAAGCATAAAGGGTGAGAATATAACATTCTTATCGGAATAAATTCAACCAACTTTAACTTCCCACTATCACTCCAATTTACTATTATTTATTTATTTTTAAAATTTAAAATTAATCAAATTTATAATTATTCCTAGAAACCTAAATTCTTACTAAACACATGAGTTGAAATAAATTTTCAAGAAATAATAATCCTAGAAATAATATTCCAAAGAATAAAATTTTCAACCATAAAACAAATAAAATATTCTACTACATAATAAGTTAATAACAATGGCAAAAAATAAATAAGTATTTGAAATGCCATCATTTAAATGTGGACACAGGTAGATTATAATTATTTTGCATTACTATGTCTTGTAATAGTTTTTTTTTACATGAAAGTCGTCAACTGAAATAGTCATATAGCAAACTTTTTACTCTCACCTTCCAAAATAATTGACATAAATCATTTTACACAAATTAAAAATATATAAATAAAAAAGAGAATAATATTTTTACAAAATAATCTTATTACTCATATATTCTAACAATCATAAATGTAGAGTGAGAGAATCATAAATCGAGTAAACTTTGAGATAAAATCTATCCTCCTTCTCGTGCATTAATATCGTCCAATTTAATTAGATGGTTGTCCGCCAAGCATGTCATATAACTCACGATCATTTTCAACTGTTCTTGATGTATAAGGGTAATAATACACAATATAGAATTTAAATTTTTTCGCACTCTCACATTACTTTCGATTCTCTCAATAACTTAAGCGTTGGTGTGCTAATCTTGCAGATCCATCTGCTCTATCACATCAGAATTATTGCTCCACCCCTATGAGACGCAACTCCACTGCTTCATCTTCTATTCTATTTTCTTTTTTTTCTTTTTTTTTTTGATAAAAAGGAGGGCCTAAGCCCGACACAAAAGCTACAAAACTATAATCCTAGAAAACACCATATCACTATTGTCAGTCTGAACGACTTGAAGCATCCAACTGGGGATATCCGGCAAAACTAGTAGATCTTCTATTCTATTTTCTAACTGAACGGTGGTTTCATATGTGGGAATTAACTTCTGTAAAAATATCTTGGAGTACAAAAGTCACTAACTTGTTGAATGCCATACACAACCCAGTACATCAACAAAAACCATAATTCTTGAACGATAGGATATTCAGGATTGAAGAGAACCTTCAATACGCTCCACCAAGGGACAACACTGTATAGGAGGCAACCAAGCCTTCGCACTAGAGTTGGTCAATATTGGCACTGTTACACCATATAGAAAGGTTCCGAGATCACCAACTTACACTAATGATATAGAACTCCCTTTCTTGATTCTAAAGGAAGAAGTGGTAGTCATACTCCTCCCGAAGTTCTTCATCCTCATTGTTCATAGACATATATCTTTTGAAGAATGTAAAGACAAATCACACAACGCTCAATGTCCAAGGAGAAAGAAGAACCTCACTCTGAACTATATTTCTTATGGATACTCATTATTTTATTCTCCAACAAATATAATTTCTTTCCTATTTAAAGAGGACTAGGAAGAATGTAATCATATGAATGTGAAGCAGAGAAAGAGATAGTGATGCTGTACAGAAAAATATGCACCCAAGAAGAAAAAATGTTTGTGCTAAGAGATCATAGAAGAGAAAAAGCAATGAAAGAAGATCAGTGAAGATATGCAATGAAGAAATAAATGAAGTTGGAGAAACAATCCAACACGTTGCAATTGAAAGCAAAGAGAATATCCAGGAAGAAAAAAAAGCAGGTGTTAACAAGATCTTCAAAAACAATAAAGAGAGAAACAGTTTGAACTTTATATTTCAAATCATCTAAAGTGTAGTCTTTTAAAGCTTAAATTCATGTAATCTAAATTCAAGACTTCGTAGAAGAGAAAAAGCAATGAAAGAAGATCAATGAAGATATACAATGAAGAAATCAATGAAGCAGGAGAAATAATCCACCATGTTGCAATTGAAAGCAAAGAGAATATCTAACAAGAAGAAAAAAGCAAGTGTTAAGAAGATCTTCAAGAACAACAAAGAGAGAAACACTTTGAACTTTATATTTCAAATCATATTTTTGTAGAAGCAATATTGTATACACACAAACATTATATTTAACTAGTTGGTTAAAGTTTTTTGAGTAATTAAGTTTAGTTAGAATACTCGAGATGTCATTGAGAGATTGTTTTGAATTGTAAATTCTTGAGGGACTATGGAATATTTGGTATCTTTGAGAAGATATTGACGAGAAGTCTTTGTGGTTGTAATGAAAGATGTGAGATATTGGGTCGAACTCTATTGTGTCGAAGGATGCTAGGGTTGTTAGCATCGAATTGGGCCTGTTTGCTATGTCCAATTGGTTAAGTTAGCTTGTACCCTAAGTTAGCTTGTAATGGGTATTTGTGATAAAAGCCCATTAGTTTAGTATGTTAGGTTTATTATAAATAGCATACTAGTCTCTCATCATTGTATATTGCAAATCCTAATTTAGGGTGAGAGGGTTATTTGTTATTCTTGTATACTTGTAATCTTGTTTTGAAGATAAAGGAAAGAATAGCAGTTAATAACCAATCCTTGTGTTCATTGTGTTCTTCATTTATTTTTCCCTACCTTGAACAACAAGCTTATATATATTTGTTTCAAGGCATCCGATTCACAACAAAAGAATTAATTATTGGATTAAATCCTTCTTGATAAGGCAAAATCTCCTTAGCGGATGGGCATGAAATACCCTAATTAGTGGTGAACCATGATGAATCTCTTGTGTTATTTATTATTGTTGCTTTTGTGATGTTTATATTTAGGTGATCGAAAAAGTTTTTATCACAAAACCCAATTCAAATCTCCTATTTCTTTTGTTTCATTGAACCTTCACTAGCAGCAATGAACCTCTTACAATCTCGGTCAAGATGCCCATAACATCAATAATAAGTGCAAATCCGATGCAATTCTTCATATTCCACTTTATACCAATGGTACTTGATTCGAGCATTACCAATGATTGGTTTATTCAAATCAATTTTGACATAAACCCATGTAAATCTTCCACGATTGACATCTAGGGTGTTACGGTCGACATTTACCAAAGTAACGACAATTATTGATAAATCCAACAATACACATTCATAACATAGAAGATTCTAAGATTTTTTTAGTATGCAATGGATATATTGGAAAAAAAATTGGGATTTCTTTACCCACCCCGTAAGGATGAGGCGCACCCCGTGAAAACCCCAAAATACTCTTCCTAAAACCGATAGTTTATTTCCGATTAGCACCCCATTTTGTTCAAACCAGTCAAAATGTGGTGGCACCCTTGAATTAGTAAAAAATAGTACCGAATGTTAACTTCTGGTATGGCACCGGAGGTATAACTCTGGTTACAGTAGCGGGAATATTGAATTACATGACACTTGGATATTTTGTATGTTACCGGAAGTTTATCTCCGGTTTTGTCATGAATGTTGATTAATATAAGCAGCAACCATGGTGATCACCATCATTCTTCACTTTCTCCTTCAGAAAAAGCTTATCAGAAAAAGCTTACCATGGTGATCACCATTGCCAATCCGTTTTCCACTCCAAATCCATACTTTTTTGGTTCATCTTATCAGAAAAAGCTTAACAAAGAAGAATTTAAGGTAAACATCATCCCTTTTATCCCTCATTCAATGCATTAATCTTTAACTTGTTGTTGAAAATAAGGTTACATACAAACTAGAAGTTTATTTCCGGTTAGTATTTGAACTAAACCGGAAGTTTATTTCCGGTTTTGGCTTTGTTTTGAAATTGTGCAGCAGTTTCCACTGTTTTGTCTCTGTTTTGTGTATTTATTATTTGTATTATGTTGCATAGGTATGGTGCACCGCGATAACATTCCTAAGCCCGGTGACACCGAAGTTGTATCGCCGTTCGTTGTTCCGCCCGCATAATTAAGACGATCGATGTTCGTGAACATTTTGCAAATGTTCAAGAATTTGAATTCCGGGACGATATGTTGCAGTGAATTCGTTTAGAGGCAACGAGGTTAGGATTTGGTAGCGTAATAGAAAGGTTCGATTTTGACGCTGATAGAAGAAATTCCTTTGTTATTTTGACTTGCGAAAGGAGCGGAAAATATGTGGCTCGCATTCAAAATTTGAAACGCGAGGGAACCGGCACAAGAAAATGTGAGTGTTCGTTTAGGTTGCGTGGTTATCTCATGGACAATGATAAGTGGAAGTTTAATGTGATTAGCGGAGAATACAATCATGATTTAACTCCAAAGTTGGTCGGTCATCCAATAGCATGTCGACTACTTCCGGATGAGAAACTTTGTGTTTCCTAACATGACTTTGAATCAAGTACCTCCCAAAAAATTCTTACAACCTTGAAGTGCAAAAGACCAGAGAGCACCTCTAATATCAAACAAGTGTACAACAAACGCTATCAAACGAAGTTGGCCATTCAGGAGGATCGAACCGAAATGCAACACCTTTTGAAAATTCTTGATGACAATAAATATGTTTGTAGGCACCGACGGGGTGATGACATGGAAACTGTTAGAGACATTTACTAGACTCATCTTAATTCCATTAAATTGTTCAACATGTTTCCTACGGTGCTCGTAATGGATTCGACGTACAAAACCAACAAGTACAAACTTTCGTTGTTGGAAATTGTTGGTGTTACATCGACCAAGAAGACGTACTCAGTTGGTTTTGCATTTCTCGAATGCGAAAAAGAAGACAATTTTCAGTGGGCATTAGAGGTGTGTCGGTCCATGTTGAAGGACCAAGAGGATATGCCAAAGGTGAATGAGAAATTTGTTTGTGCATGGAATGATCAGGTTATGCACCTCGGACATACAACATCAAACCGAATTGAATATGCGCATGCTTGTCTCAAGAATTGGTTGACAAATAGCAAGGGCGATTTGATTACGAGTTGGGAAGCTGTGAACCATATGATCATGAGCCAACATAATGAGATACAAACGACATTTGATCGCAGTATCTCGGTGTTGGAACACAAGTTCAAGGAGAATATGATATATTCTCAATTGGTCGGTAACATATCTCTGGTAGGGCTTAATTATATTTTCCATGAGGCCACAAGAGCTTCAACTATGGGTGATGACACCTCAAAGTGTGGGTGCATAATTGTGAAAACATGGTCTATCATGTGCTTGTGTGATAGCCAAGAAGCTGAGTGAGGATGTCCCGATAGGTATGGACGAGGTCTCTAATCATTGGAAGAGACATAGTTTTGAGGATGACGGGAAAATTAAAAGTGATAAATAAAATATCTCCATCCTTATCGAATGGGAAGCAATACAAGCGAGATTTTTGAGAGTCGATGACGTCACAAACTCCAAATCAAAGAAGAGTTGAGAAAATTGTGTTCCCAGAGACCACAAATTTGAAACCACCCTCCCAATCGGTAAAAACAAAAGGTACACCGAAAAAGTTGAAACCTACACCGACTGACAATTCTACTACGAGAAATCCTTCGTATTATGAACATGTTGACAAGGTATTTCCCGACTCACCTACACTGAAATCTCAGAAATATGCTTCCAAAGGTAGAAAACCACCGCCTACACCGCCTCAATCAAAAATACCATTCATCATGTCGGTTTTCATGCATAAATACATTGAAAGGATCATGAATATGGTCGGTGACGGTAATTGTGGCTTTCGAGTTGTATCTTGTTTGCTAGGTAGCCGTGAAGATTATTATAATACTGTGCGAGACACTCTGATTATAGAGTTGACGGAACATACAGAGTTGTACACACTTGTGTTCAGGAGTAAGGAAAAGGTTAAGGAAATACATCATGCACTAGTACCTATTAAGGTTGGATGTGAACCAGAGGAGAAATGGATGCGGTTTCCTGAAATGGGTCATCTTATAACAAGTGCGTACGAGGGGGTGTGTATTAATCTTATCTGATACGATTTTTCGGAGACTTATTTTCCTCTGCGCACTGCTCCTACACCAAATCCCGTTGATCGTATCATTTGTGTTGGGTGGATTTCAAATCCACGACATTTTGTTCAAGTCTACTTGAAACCGGGATACCCGATACCATCGATATCACCAAAGTGGACGCTTCATTTCACAGAAGCATCAGAGACATGGCTGGACAATTTCATGGAAAGAATGCAAGAATGCAACAAGTTGAGGGAAATAGATATAGAAATAAATAGGGAAAAGTTGAAAGGGGTGGCACCAGTGGATTTATCCGGTGACACTTTTTTCGACTCTTTCAAGTAGTATAGGTTGCATTGTAATGTTAACTTCATTTTGATATTGTATTATGATGTGGAAATATATTCATTTTTGTAATTTGACCATTTGCCAAAAAATTTAATTTATGAGATTTTAAAGTTACATGTTGTTTCTGTTCTGTTCTGGTTTTTCAGTCCCAGGGAATTTACCGGAAGTTTACTTCCGATTTTGGTCTTAAGTATGAAACCAAAATTTAACTTTCGGTTTTATCACTAACACAAAGATAGAATTTCTATGGTCCATGTTTACATACTTCTACTATAAAAACACCTCTCTTATATTTTTCCATACAACAACACAAAAAATCATAAATGGAAATGAAATTGAACATCGAATGGGTTGTTGGAATTGTCCATTTTCCCGACAACGAACCATCTCACGAATTCAAGATCATGGTGTACACCCCAATTGAATATGTATGTGAAACTTTGCAGGAACTTGTTCCTTACAGTGACGGTCGAAAGGTAGAGAAGATCGAGTACCGCTCGCCATCACTCGACAATGAAGGGAATCTGCAGTTCATGAACCGTGAATTGAAGAACGACAACGATTTATGGGCTATGTGGTCGGCTTATCGAAGCTTTCAGAAGAAAGTTCCAATCAAGCTAAATGCGACTTTATCAAGAACCGTCGATGACATTATGAGGATGTTGCAACGTCCCCAGGCTATTGATTTGTAATGTTCGATTTATGTTTAACTTTCAGTTTGTATTTGTTATGTTTATGTATCTCTATGTTAGACAATGAAATGAAAAATTCTGTATTTCTGTTATGAACGAAACCAGAAATATAGTTACGGTTATCAGCCGGAAGTTAACTTCTAGTTTGTGGCAAAATTTATCAGATGATGGTGTGTCCCAAAAATATATTTCCGGTTTTCAGGAGCATTTTGCGAATTTCGCAGAGGTGGCTAAGAAGGACGTGGGGTGAGTTAAGAAATCCCCAAAAAATTATGTAGGAAGTTTGGGATTCAATCCCGAATACTAACAGACCTAGTACTACAAAATTTAATACAAAAAATTATTTAAGACACTACAACCGTCAAAACAATTTCATCGGAACCATACATCATCGCAATAACATCGACGTCTGTTTTGACTTCCTCCAACCAAATTCGAGGCTGTCCAGTTGTGAAGTTCATGGTTGTTCTCTTCCTCTGGATCCTTCTAATTTCTTCACCAACTTCTATTTCTCCCTCTAACCATCGCATCTTTCTTCAGTTTGACCATGGTAAATATGTGCCAAAATTTCATTTTCATCGGAGGTTTGGAGACTGAGAAAACAACGTATGGTATGGATGTATGGTGGTGTCATAACAGAAAAATAAGAGAGAATATGAGATGAGAAGTTTAAAAAAATGTGAAGAAAGAAGGAGACATGTGTGTTATATTTATAAAAAACACAAATACACGTAGGAGCCATCTGAAATGGCTCCTACATGTAACCTACATAAGGGAGGCTCCATCTGGGGTTGCGCCTACGTGCATTTTTTCAATGCAGGAGCCATCTCAGATGGCGCCTAAGTGTTAATGTGTCCTGAAACTTGGTTATTTGTGTAAAAAAATTTAAAACATGATTATTTGCGTTTTCTTTTTAATACTTGGTTATTGCCAAAAAATAAATCCCAAATTATACTTCCCCTCTTATACATATGTACCAAACATAAAGTTTTAGCTCCTTGAAATTCTTAAAAGCTCACTCAAAAGAGGGATTGCCCATCAATATTAAGTACACATTAATTCTTAAACCTCCCACTTATGACTGTCGTTTATTTGACGTCGATGTGTTTGTAAGTATTTCGACTGTACTAGAATCTTCAATCGAGTTCACTATCAAATCACAATTCGTTCATTTCATGTGAATCAGAAATGTTCGTCCTTAATTAAATAAGAAAGAAGAATGTATTAGTAAAATCATTATTTTTTTTTAAATGCGTGTGAAACACGTATAACAATTATTATACGATAAATATATTTTTTTTCTTTCTTATCACACAATAATTTCCTTTTAAAAGATAAATTTATGAAAAAAAATTTATTGTCTTTCCATTTAAAATATTAATTACAATTTGTGATTCATTCATATTCCTAGTTTTCTTGAAGTTGGTTGTAGTTAAAACAAATGTTTATTATCTTGAAAAAAGTATTTTAAATTAAAAAAAAAAAAAGTAAGAAAATGTACGTAAGTTTTATTTTTAACTTGTCATCCACTCTACCTTTTTGTTTGCTTTTATGATTACCATTTTTTTAAGTTATCAAATTTTAAAAAGTATGAGTTTTTTCAGTTTGAGAGATATCGAAAATTTTAAAAATATATCAGAAATTTTGAAATTTTCGTTAATTTTTTATCGGAAATGTTAAAACTATACCGAAATTTTTGGAAAAATATCGTAAATTTTAATTTTAAAATTTTCATGAATTTTTATTAGAAATTTTAATATTATACTGGACTTTTTAAAAAAGATACCGAAAATTTTAAAATTTTAATGCGTTTTTATCGAAAATTTAAAAATAAATACAAGAAATTTCAATATTTCCGATAAAATCTCTGATATTTTTTTTATCAAATTTTCTAAGTTGTTGTTTCCAAAAATTTCTAAAGCATTTTAAATTAAAAAAGTAAAATAATATATGTAAGTCTTCATTTTCTTATAATTTGTCATACAAATCACTTATACCTGGCATTCAACCTTTATGCATGCTTTTATCGTTATACCTTTTTTAAATATATCAAATTTCAAAAAATATGAGTTTTATCATAAATCTTAGGAGGCATCGAAAATTTTAAAAATATGTCAGAAAATTTTAAATTTCCTTGAGTATTTTATCGGAAATTTCAAAACTATACAGAAAATTTTGAAAAAAATCAGAAATTTCAAAATTTTCATAGGTTTTTATTACAAACTTCAAAATTATATCGGATATTTTAGAAAAAATACTTAAAAATTTCAAAAAACTTTTGCGTTTTTATAGAAAATTGAAATTTGTGCGTTTTTATAGAAAATTTGGAAATGAATACAAGAAATTTCAAAATTTTCGCTAAAAAGTCTTGTATTTTTTATCAAAGTTTTCGAAATTTGTTTCCAAAAATTTCTAAAGTATTTTAAATAAAAAAGTAAGAAAATGTATCTGAAATTTATCGTAGCATCACTCATACCTTACATTCTACATTTTTTTCATGTTTTTATTATTATATCTTTTTTTAAGTTATCAAATTTAATAAAATATGAGTTTTATTAGAAATTTTTGGGAGGTATCGAAAATTTTGAAAATATATTAAAAATTTTGAAATTTTCATGAGTTTTATACCGGAGATTTCAAAATTTTCATGAGTTTTTATTAGAAATTTCAAAATTATAACCAATATTTTGAAAAAAATATTGAAATTTTGATGCACTTTTACCGAAAATTTGAAAAAAATTACATAAAATTTCAAAATTTTCAATAAAAACTCATGCATTTTTTATCAAAATTTTTAAAATTTGTGTTTTCGAAATTTTTGAATGGACTACCGAAAATTTTGTTAGACGATTTATTCTTTATCATCAGGGACATTTTTGAAATTATGAATAAATGAAAGGTGCCAGATTTAATTTATAAGGTAGTAGGTTAATTCCTCCTATGAGGAATAGGGGTGTTGAAAATAAAAATCGGCTCAACAAAAAACCGAAAAATTGAATCGAACCAAACTTAAACCGCAAAAAATCGTATTTGATTCGAATGTGTTTGGATCATTTTCTAACGGAACTGCACAATTCAGTTTGATTTGCAGTTTGAATTTTGCAACCAAACCTCATTATGTTATAAAACCTTACTAACCAATATATATTTCTTTAATTAAATATTAATCATTTATAAATATTATTTTCACCAAATATATTTTATCGTATTATTTTTATAATATTTATTTACGAATACGATCTTATATATATCATTCTTTAGATTTAGATAAAATTATAATATGCAATTTTATGAATTAAACTATAAATTTATTTTAACAATTATAATTTTTTTATAATAATGTATGAACGTTTAACAGAAAATTATATTTTTCTCTATATGTGTATGTGTAGTTCAATAATGTTTTTGTAAAAAAGCGAATCAATTCAAACCGCATTAGTTTGATTTTATTTTTAAAAGCCAACCGAATCACATATTTTTTCTCTTGTGATTTAGATGATTTTTTCTTCAAAACCACCTAAACCGCACCGCGATCACCCTTAATAAAAAAACTCTTGCCACAAAAATTTAGACACAAAATTTAAACATACACTCATAAAAGAAAAAGATGAAAAATAAAAGTAATTGAATAATGTGTATTTTTATATTTAAATAATAGTACACTTTTATGTGTGTGTCCAAATAATAATTTGTTGGGGGTTGCGTCCTATTACCTCTTCTAGAAAATCCCTCAATCCAAAACATTCCAAGGGTAATGTGGTCCTAGTTTCCTTGGTTATTTATGGCTTTCGTGACAAGCCACCTCTAGGGAAGAATAAACGTCTAAACCCAACTACAACTAGATTCATTTAATATGGCAATGTTCAAAGTTTGTTTTTTAAATAATCTTGATATAAATATTTTTACATCCACCATTTTTAGTAAACATTAAATATTTATCCCTACATATACAAGTTCAAATTTCCAATTTATTATTGGGACCACAAATATCCGCAAAGACATTGTTGTATATAGAACCAGAGGCATTACCATTAAGGACCCATTACCAACGGTCATTGCATCAGTAACCTTGAATCTCATTCATTCATTCATTATTTATAAAAAACAATATTCTCAATAAAAACTTGTAGAAGGTTCAAACTATTCTTGAAAATGATAAAAATCCATTCACATGAATATTCCTTGTAATCCAAGTTATTCAACTAAAACTGAATTAACCAGAGCCAGTATCACACACTTGAACTGTGATCATATTAAAATGTAAAAACTCATAAACTGAAATGGAAATTACTAGTTTGTTTGTTGCCTAAGCTAACTAGATCATGCCATTAAAACCAGCTGAATCCAACAGTACTGCTTTGATGTGCTCCGGATGAACATCTTGATCTTCATTGCATTGCTGCAAGAGAAAAGAGGTTAGTTTTCAAACATCAGTCACAAAAAATAAACAGCTTGGAACAATGGTCGCAATGATAGAACAATTATTTTACCTCGGCTTTGAAAATGTCCATAGCAAATCCATTGAAACAGCTTATAACACCTTGCTGAACGTCTAATCCAAGGCTATCCAACGCGCTCATGGTTGAGAGTAACAGACCAGGTTTGCGGGGACAAAACATGTGGATGTTTAGAGCTCTTCCTTCCCGCAACCGAACGTCAACCTATACAAAAAGTGAAAATAACAAATGCAAAATGGTATCAAGAACACTTTCTATTGAATCATTGTAATGACAGCCAAGATTGATAACTCTAAACAAGGAAAAATAAGAGTAGTAAGATACTTGACTCATTCCATTTCTACCCCCAAAATATTCAGAAGCTAGTTCCAATTTAAAGCTCAAACAAAGGATTTAGATTGTGAGCATTGTGATTGCACGCAATCAATCACATTTAGATCGTTTGATCTTGATCGTACGATCAAGATGTGAGTAGTTGCGTGCATTGTGATTGCGCGCGGTCAGTCATATCTAGATCGTTTGATCTTGATCGTACAATCAAGATGTGAGTAATTGGGTTCAATCACAAGATCCACATAAAAATTTGCTATCTGTCAATATACACACACATCACTATTTCTAGTTTTAGGAAAAAAAATGTCAAAAAGCATTGTGAATTTGAGCAGATATGTAAGCAAAAGGACAAGTTTCAGCATTGGACAAACAAACAACATTACCCTGGCAGGTTGGCCATTAGGGCTTGGCAATGAGCTGGGACATAGTTCTTCCTTGATATGGCCTGGCAACGAAGATGCAGTCGGTGTCAACGGATGGAAGCTTGAAGCAGGTGTAAGGGAAGATCCAGCAGGTGTTGATTCCAACTCATTATGAAGGTCTTTGATCCTTTGCAGAAGTTCCTTCAAATACTCAATTGCATCCCCAAGAATTGAAGCCCTATCCATCTATCAAAGCAAAAATCATGTCACAGAATCCATAGATCCACCACAAATCACAGCAACAAAAATGAAAGCTTTCAATTACCTAACACTCTTTAACAATCATAAATCATGAACACTCTAGGAACTTGAAAACTTGAAATTAAAGAGGGTGCAAAAGATTAAAACACTTACTTTGCTAATCTTTGGAACAACAGACCTCAGCATATAGAGTCTATCATTGAGCTTCTTCCTGCGGCGACGCTCGGCCATCAAATTCTTAGCAGGCATACCTTTCTTCTTCCCTTTCTGATCAGTGAGAGTGCTGTTCCCATTGGAAGCATTTCCAAAGTTTTTGCCATTAGTCTCAGTCAAATCATCAGAATCATAGTTCAAACCAGACCCATCAAAACTCAAATCATCAATTTCATCTCCACCACTAAACTTCCTTTTCTTATCACTCCCTTCCCCAATTTCAGCCTTCCCCATGTTCTTTCTCAACGCCGCCCTCTTCTGAAACAAAGTAGGCTGTGTTCCAGAAGGAGGCAAAGAATCAAGCGGTCTCAAAACCTTGGACCTGTTCAAAAACAGCGACTTTCCAGAACCCTCTTCAAAGTTCTGAAACCCCATAAAGTCGCCATTGCTAGTCTGAGGCAAATGGGGCAAGCTCATCATGTCAGGAGCAGTGAAATCAACCAAACTACCCATTTTTGAAGAAATGGGTAATGCTGAACCTTGAGGTTCAAGAAAACCAAATTCAGATGGAATCTCAAAAGGGTTGTTGAGAAGAGAAGAAAGAGTATCAGCAGGCTTATGATTCTGAGGAGGAAGAAGATACTGAAGATTCGACAGGGAAGGATCAAGTGCATTGAAAACGGTGGAAGAAGGTGAACATGAAGAGGAAGTAACAGACTCAACGGTGTTGTTGAGTAAAACAGTGTCCAAATTAGGTGGAAAAGCCATGTCTTTCATGTACCACTCATCATCATCGATTTCAAGCATGGTTTTGAAAGCAGCAAAATGTTGTTTGTTTTGGAGAAGAGGAGAAGGTGCAGTAGTGGTGTTTTCACCTTCTCTTTCTTCCATCCAACCAGTGTTGGTGTTGGTGTTGGTGTTGTTCATTCTAGAGAGAGAGAGAGGGGTTATTAAAAGGTGAAAAAGTAGCAAGAAGTTGCAGAAGGAAAAGGGCATTAATATTTTTACATAAAATGTTGTAACTTTATGCTAAGCAACAACACTTAACAACGTAAGATGAGGTTGGAAAGTTATGTAGTAAGAATTCCAAGCAACGCTTCTTTATAGTAAGAGGATGCAAAGCAATGATGAATGGGATGAGTAACGCAGATAATCATTTCTTTACAACTCTTTTTCTAGATTATTTTATCTGTCCATTGTTTTCTAGTACTGGTTTTCGGGATTTTCACAAATGTAATTCATGCCTCTCTAATACTTTTTTAACTCATTCATTATAAAACTTTACAATAATCAAAAATCATGTGACATAATTAGATATGTAAAAATTAACGTCTGTAATATGTTATCAAAACAATTACTATTTTCATCATTTTTATTTTTATAAATATATAAAATAATTTATATGATAATATATTTCAATTTAACGTTGAACTTTATTATACAAATGACTTTAATATATTAGTATCATTTGATTCTAACCTATAATTAATATGATTTTAAACAAATTTATATATTTAACATCCATATTCAAAATAAAAATTAAATTTATATATTTTTTTGAAAATCACAAAAAATATCCTAAATTAGTCTTTTTTAAATTAAAAAATGTAAAATAGAGTTTTTTATGACTTAAAATATACATATTTTTTGAAAAAACAAAAAATTATATTTTCAATGAAATAAAAAAATTGAAAAGAAATTGTTTTTAAATTTTTTATAATATAACCAATTAATAATTGATCTATAACTGGTTTAAAAAAATAGAATACAATTATTAAATTGTTTTTCAAATTTAATAACTGACTGTACTATTTGGATTATATATAGTTAAGTTATGGATTAATTATGACAATTAAACTTCCATGAACATTCCTATATACAATCACCCATTTGTTTATTTGTATTATGTTCACTTAACTATTTTTTTAAATTATTAATAATTTATTTATATTAATATATATAAATAAATAAATATTGTCCTTGTCAGATATTACTGCATTAATAATTTACACTTATTTAACTAAATTACCACATAATAATTAAGATATACCACTTATTTATAAATGAGAAATGTTACTTGGACACTCAAGTATACACTTACACGATAAATTAGACTATAATTGCTACTCATAAATTTTTAATAATTTCTTTTTTTTACTTTGGTAACTATGTTGCAATAAAAGAAGGGCATGTATACGGTGTAAAATTCTTTCGGAGTTAAAAAGGAGTGTAAGCATAGCATAAGTTAACTCTTTATAAATACTAACAACTTGTTTGTATTAATGTATAAATATAAATAAATTATGGTGTTAGAGATTGAACACTTGCTTAATGTTTTGCACTCATTTAATTTAGATTTAAATATATTTTTAGTTTTTATAAATATATGACCGTGTAATTTTGATCTCTTTAAAAAATTTCTTGAAATAATAGTCCTTATAAATTTGTTATTCATGCAGTTTTAGTCCTTATTATTTTTAAAAAAAATTTAAAACGGTTTAATTACTTTTAAATTTTTAATTTTTTAAATAAATTTTTTTATGTGTGTTCAGAATACTATAAAATATTTATTTACTAAATTTTAGATTTTTTTTAAATAAGAAGAATTAAATATGAATTTTTTAATTTTCAAAAGATATTGATAAAAGCAATGAAAATCTCGATTTAAATATCAAATTTAAAGTTCTTTGTTTTTTAGAAATTTTTTATAACTTTCTACACATGTCTGTAAAATAATCATTCAAAATTACACATCGATTTAATAACATAGACTAAAACTAAGTGCATAATAATTTTGCGATGACCATTATTCGAAGGAAAATTTTAGAATGACCAAAATTGCAATGTTGCATATTTATAGGGACTAAAAACATATTTAACCCTTTAATTTAATTAGCACATAACAATTGAGTTACTTCATCCATTCCATTTTTATTTTTATTTTATGTGTAATAAAAATTCAAAAGTTTTTTATTTTCAAATGTTCATTTGTCCTTAATGTTAGTGAAACGCCACATAAAAAACTAAACAATAAAGTTGCCATTGAGTTTTATTGGCAAAATATCTATTTTAGTCCCTTAACTATAGGTTATGGTTCAATTTGGTCCCTTAACTATTTTTCGTGCCAAATTAATCCCTTAATTTTCAAAACGTCACCATGTTAGTCCTTTCTGTCACTTGGGCCCAAACGTCTATTAAGTTTACCTACGTGACAGGTGAGTTGGCTTTGAATATGTTCTTCTTCTTTATATTCGATGTTTACACTCCAGAATTCTCTTCCTCGACCGCTCATGGTCATGGATACAAAGCAAGCTTCTTCACATAGTTCAAGTTGTTTCGCTCCCTTCCATCTGGATACGAAGCTTTCTTCTTCGCAAACGAACGTGATGAATTCTGAAAGTTTCGATGCATGTGCGTACAGTATACCGCGAGTTGCACCATTTTGCATCTGTGGAGATAAAGTTGTTCTTCGTAGGGCAATCACTGAGAAGATTTTCGGAAATAAATTTTGGGGTTGTCACAAGGACAAAGTAAGCCCTAATTTATGTTTGGGTAAGTTAAAAAATGGTAAACAAAGTTTGGCCCTAATTTCTGTTTTAGAATTTGCAAGGATCCCTGCAAAAAGGGTGTGGTTTCTTCGTTTAGTTTCATGAGGAATTGGCAGAATACATAATCCAAGTATTGATGAAGAGGTTTGAAAGCATTGCAAAGGATTTAGAGGAAACCAAGAATCAATACGAAAAATTGAGGGTTAGAAATGAAGAATTATTGGGTGTTTTAATGGAACTTCAAATTAAGATGAACAAGATGTTGAGTTGGAAAAAATTATTGAAGATTATGTGTTTTGGAATGTTATTTATGTGTTTCATTAAGCTGTTTTAAGAGTATGTATCATATGTAATGTACAATGTCATGTGTAATTGTTACACAGTATATCAGTTTAATATGACTTCCATTATTTGGCATATCAACTACATCAGTTTATCAGTTTAACACGACCTCTAATGTTTGTATAACAACTCATTTTGGGCATTGCAACTAAATAAACATATTAAATCAGAAGCAACATATCCATATTAATTGAACATAATCAGGTTACTCGTAAATTATCACAAAAGGACCTTACATTATATTGTTGAAAGACATGTTACATAGACATGTTCCAAAATACATTGACATGTTCCATAACAAATAGACATGTTACAAGGACATGTTCCAAAATGATGACAGAATAACATGTTACATAGACATGTTTCAAAATACTGAGTGGTTGTTACATAATACCATAAAGACTACATGATACATAAAGACTAAATATGACTAGATGGTTCTCTTTGGATTGTTTCTCTTGGTTGGAGTAGATCGCCTGGTGGTAGGACCGATTACATTGTTGGATATTGAAAGTCTTGTTGTTGGACCCGAGGGTATAAAAGGCCTTCTCACACTAAGTTTTTGTTGCTTGCCATTTCCTCTTGCTTTCTCATTTGTGCCTTGCCCTGATAGTGCCCTTCCTTGTGAAGGCTGAGTTGCATTCTTATATCCCTGTTTAGCTGATGCTTGTGTTGCTGCAACCTGATTTGCAATGGTTTGAGATGCAAAAACTTGTACAGTAGTGGTCCCAACATGACTTGCAGTGCCTTGTGTTGCAGTGGTCCCAACATGACTTGCAGTGCCTTATGTTGCAGTTGTCTCAACATGACTTGTAGTGCCCCGTGTTGCATTTCCTTGTGTTGTAGCGGGTGTTACCTTGCATGTCTTCTTATTATGTCAAGTTTTCTTGCACCTCCAGCACTTTACTATAAAACCCGTTCTTCTCAATTTTCTGTCAGTGCCATCAATCTCCCCTTGCTCAAGGTTTCTTCTTTTCTTTGGTCTACCAGGCATCTTCCTAAACTTAGGGGATTATACATCTAGATATGGTGTATTGACCCACAGATTGGATCCATTCACAGTATAAAGCACAAACTTATATATTGCCTTATACCTAGATACCCTATAATATTTTGGAATATAGTCATCAACTTTAAAATTCCTACTCTTCATGGCTGACATGGCATAGACACATGGGAGTCGTGTGAGGTCCCACCTTTTGTAGGAGCATATGTAGTCCTTTAAATTTACAGTGAATGTTTCAGCTGGGTTTTCCACATGCCTTACTTCAAACATGTGCTCATCTGACATTCTGCAATTAAGAGTAACAATGATCATTAGATTTGAAATTATAGATACAAATAAATGAACAAAGAATACCATACCTGACAAGTCATAGGTTTGTGAAGGTACTTGTTATATCCATTTTCTTTCTAATGTTTGGTGTAATATCATTACCAGATACATCTTGAAACCGCATTCTATCTTTTGCCCATCTCTCCATTAGGTAAGTTCTGATGTCCTCAAGCATTGTTACATGTGGTTTAGCTCTAGCTTCAATAATAACATTGTTAAAGGCCTCTGGCATATTATTAAGCACAACATCACAATTGTTGGTTGTCATAAAATATGATCTAGACCAATATCTTGACGAAGTCTTCATCATGTGGAGATATGTCTCTCCACTAATCACTTTCATCGCCCTCATCTCTCTTTACCAAGTTTGTGAGTATGTAGACTTTGCAGCCTTCTAGATAAGTTCCTTATATTTTTTTCCAAGATATCTCTTCCTAAAATTGTTATACAGATGCCTAACACAAAATCGATGTTCAAGATTAGGCACCCAAAAAGGAACCATCAACCCTATTCCCTACAACCACTCTTGCTCTTATTACTTTAGTTTTTTTTACCCCTACATTCCAATTCCTCAATTCCTTTTGTTTAATGTCCTTATCCTTCAACCTATGGTTGTTTTTCAATGCATTTTAAATCCTCTTGATCAACCACTTTGTGCTTAACATATTCACATTATACTCTCTACTGCAATTGTGAATGTCAATTACTTTCCTTATTTTCCAAGATTCTTCATTTAATAACTTGGAAAAATACACTTCTCACTCACAACCTTCCTTGCATCTCACCCTCACCATTTTCTTATCATTTTTTATGGTCTTCATTGCTCTACCATTTTGAACAAAATATGAGGCTATTGCTTCCTTAATGTCATCCTTTAAAGTGAAATACATTCATAATTATCATTTGTAATTGGACATATCCTTTCTTTCTTTGAAAATAGGGTATTTCTTCCTTTTAACCCCACTATTGTCATCACCGTCACACCCACTTTTGAGGTTATCACTGTCATTGACACTCCCCTTATATTCTATTGTATCTTTGTTTCACTTTCCTTTTCCTTTTGATTTTTCATTATGTTATATTCAATCAGGTCAGCAATTTCATTTTCATCAATGTCCTCGTACCCATCAAATTCATCTTCAAATGCTACTTCAATGGCACTATCATACTGGTAACTCACATCCTCACTATCATCAGAAGTGGTTCCATCATGTGCATGACCCTCAAAATTGTTTGACTCCACTTCAACACTTGTTGTTTCCACCCCAACATTACCCTCTTCCACAACAATACTAGCAACGTTACCTCTTGTGTTAACTTCTTCCACAATAACATTTGCAGTATTCCCTCCTGCAATTCCTTCTTCCACAACAACATTTACATCATTATCTCCTGTATTATCTTCTTCCCCAGCAAAATTTGAATCCTTCAACTTTTATTCAATGTCACCATGTAGCTTTCTAAGCAACTCTTCCATATTATCTACAATATTCTCAGGCTTCTCAATAAGACCATCACAAACCTCAGGTTGAGACAAACTATGTTTAATGTAGATGTCAACGCTTTGGTGCACCCTGTATAGATCTATAATTTCTAGAGCACCTTTATCATCAACTAGTTCATTCATCCCAAATTATGGGTCCTTGTAATACATTTTCTCAACATTGTCCATATAACCTAACTCTTTCAAAGTACCAACTAACTTGAAATAACTCCACCTATCAACATCTACTATCAGATCAAATACAAGGCCTCCTTCATAAACACTAAGTTCTGGATCAAAAAATTCACCACTATAGTGAATTACAAGCTTCAGATATTCGTCCATTAAACCTAAATCCCTAAATCCCATAACAAACATTCAGTTATAGATAATAAAAACAATATTAAACATAAATCCCAGAACAACCAAGATCGTAATCCCTAAATTCCTAATTTCCATAACAAAAATCCGTAATCCTTAAATCCCTAATTTCCAAAACAAAAATTTGTAATCCCTGAATACGAATACCTATCCAATTTACGCAAAGGGTTTATGAGTACTAACCTAGAACGCAACCACCTTCAGAATGACATGCGCAACCACCTTCAAAATCGCCTTTGGTTCTCCACCTCTCTATGTGTTTTGGGAAATGGCTTTGATAAATTGAAGGGATATCATTTCAATTCGTTTTTGTAGATTGCATTTCATTATACTTTGCCATCTGGACTCAATTTATCCACGTCAAAAAAGGATGTGTGTATCTAAAAACTTACTCCATCTGTCTCAAATTATAAGACGTTTGGGTCATTTCACATGAATTAAAGAATACAATCATTACTTTATAGAAAAGTGAAATAATGCATGAATTTACAAAAACACCCTTCAATAGTTACATTGGAAAATAAAATTAAAAGAATAGAAAGAAGAAATAGAATATATAGTAGATGGTATATTAGGTAAAAAGTCATTAATGATTTATTGGGATTGTAAAGTGACTTATAATTTAGGACAAAATTTTATTCAAAGTGACTTATAATTTAGGACAAAATTTATTCAAAGTGACTTATTGATCAATGATCTTTAGTCGTACATTCCAAGCGGTTTTAGTTGTCGTTTCTTATGTTTTCATGTGTTTTTAAGTCTTTTAATTATGCTTTCATCATTGTTTTCGTATTTGGCTAAGCAAGTCATAAGTCTATGTTTTATCATTTTTACCGTTGGGCGTGTGATTTGGTTGTTGTTGCAATGTGTTTTCAGGTTTCTATCAAGTTGGTTATCCGACACCAGTGCGAAGATGATCCGAGTGCAGAGAAATGCAGGAAAAAGAAGATATCAGAAGTCTGACACGGGTACCCGTGTCACACAACATGGTCTGTGTCATGACCACTGAAGAGAATGCGCATTAGTGAGGGATCAGCAACATGACACGATCACCCGTGTCACATAACACGACCCGTGTCGTGTCTACTGAAGAGAAAGAACATTTATGATGGATTAGCAACCTGACACGGCCACCCGTTTTGTGGCCACTGAAGAGAAAGAACATTTGTGATGGATCAGCAACCTGACACGGTCACCCGTGTTACACAACACGGCCCGTGTCATGGCATCCGGAGGCAAAATTATGATATTTTAATATGATGACTTGGATAAGTTGGAAGGGCAGTCTGGACATTTCACATAGTATTTTGAAGACTGTTATATTAGATGCATGAGGTTTAGGAAGAAAAACACTTTTGATTTTCTGAATTTGACGTATTGGAGAGAGATTAGAGTGGTGATTCAAGGAGAAGAAGGATCGATCAAGAGCGGAAGCAATTGACGATCCAACCTATCCAATTCCTATTGTAATGTCTCTTTATCTTTATTCTGTTTTTATTTTTATTATGAACATGAGCGGCTAAACCCCCCAATCCAGGGGGGTGTCCCTGATTTGCTTTTGTAATGAGTGTTGAGTTTCGTAATATGAGTTTATATGTTTAAACCTTATTCTTTATCGTGTGCAACGTTCTTAATGCTTAATCCTTTTGGAAAAATTGATTATTGATCGTAGTTAGGGTTTGGCCTGACAAGCAACCCTAACCCTGTTGCAGCGCTTTTATTATAGTAGATATTCCTAAGGAATTAGAATAGCCTATGAATACCTGTTTTTATGTCAGAACTATTGCTTGATATTCTTTCTTGGCATCTGATGAATTAGGGCCAAGGGAGAATACCAAAGGTTTTTATTAAAAGGAATTTTGGAAAAATAACTTTAGGCATAGGGAAAGAAAAGTTTGAAACATATCTCTTTAAAACAACGAAACGATTTAGTCATTGTGTCGCAATTCATACACCTCCGGGGCATTATTCTCATCTTCGTATATCTTCTTCTCGCTATTTAGCTTCCTATATTATATTAGCTCAAAACAAACAATTAACTATTGCTTTTGCTCAATTAATATTTATTCGAAAGAACTTAATTCATTGCACAGTCCTAAAGAGATCGACATTAGGGTTTTTCCATTATTACTACATCGATAAAATAGTACATTTGCTATTTTACCGATCACTTATAGTTTGGGACGGAGGGAGTACTTGCTAAAGGGGAGATGCATGAATGAATTGATAAAAAGGAAAAACAAAAAGGTTTTTATTATTGAGTTTGTACGAGTTTTGCAACTCAATGCTTATGTAATCCAAGGGAAATCAGAACTCTGTAGTTCTTCTAAAAAATGTTTGTTTGTTTTGTGTTTATTATGAGCGATGCTAAGTTCACATTCTAATAGTTAACGTTTGCCACTCAACCTTTGGAGACTCACACATTGTTGTGTTGTGTAGAAAAGAATTAACATGTCCGTTTTAAAAAAGGTTTTGAAGAGAAAAAGGCCCTAAGGAAAAATGATTTGGATTTGTTAGATTATTTTGGTTAGGAGAAATATCTTAAGTGATTCCCTTAAACAATGGATACTTAAGTCTTTCCTCCATTAATTTTTGAAAGTGTTTGGAATTTTTAAAGTGTTTATGGAGTTTTTTATTAAGAAAATAAGTTTTTATTTTAGACGCAAATACAAAAGTAATAAATAAAATCTAATGGAAGACTTGGTCCTAATATGTTGTCATGCAAAGATGTACCTAAAGTTGGGATGAAAAAGAAACTAACCTAATGTTATCATACACAATTGGACTTAAATTTTGGATTAGAGTGGGAAATCCTAATTTGAAGTTGTCATACTTGGATAGAATCCTAAAGTCTAGCTCAATCCAAATCTTAATCAAAGATTAAGTTAAACTAAACATTCATAAGGGGTCATGTGAATCAAACAAGTGATGATCAATCAAATGCCAAGCACTAAGAAACAAATATCAAAGTGACTAATCAAGGAAAATATCATCATCAAGCTCTAAGAAAAATAAGTGATCAGGTATAAATCAATCTTTAAACATTTAAACATGCCAAGACAATCCAACAAGTAAGCACATGATCAATTACTATCATGACAATCAAAGGTAATAATATTTGAGTACAACGAATGAAATTGAAAATAACTCTAATGTCGGCACGCTTAATTTGATTCAATATTTCAAATAAAAATCCTAAGAACTATGGTGTATTAGCTCCCTAGTGTGAGAAGTCTACTACTTTTTAATGGTAATATATGCTTAAAAATAAATAAAAAATCTTGGGGACAAACTTGGATGATCAAAATCTCATTGAAAGTTCTTATATATAGTGATATTGCCTATGAAAACGTACTTCAATCACATGGAATTCGTGGAGAAAAAATAGGGAGAATGAGAGAATAATGAGAGAATTAAAAATAGGGAAAACGTACTTCACTTTTTGCACTTTGTGTTGGTTTGTCGCATGAAAGCTCTTCTTTGGCAATTACCTTAATAAATAAAAAAGTACCAGCATAGTTCTAGAAAACGGTGACAAGATAAACTTAAAATAAAGAGAGTCGGGTCAGAAAATGCGATATAAAAAGTGGTTATCACTTAAGTCAACACACAACACAAATGGGTCGACTCCTACTGAAGTATTTTTCTTCCATATTTTTTTATTCACCCGGAGTCGAATCCTAGGTATCATGGGTCGACTCCCTAACTCATATGATTCAACTCCATATATGAATGAGTCGACTCCCTCTATTTAAAATGTCCAAAATTGTATTCTTGTAAACCTAATTTTTTCTATTATTTATTTTACACAAACACACACACACACACATATATATATATATATATATATATATATATATATATATATATATATATATATATATATATATATATATATATATATATATATATATATATATAAAGGCATTTATGCACCATTTCTAAGTGATTGAACCAAAAATATACAAATAATTATTCATCGTCTTCATCATTTCTCATTGCATACATAAAACAACAACAGATAAACATTTTATTGTGAGATCTTGAGATAGTTTGATAAGGCCAAATTATGTTGTTTGTATTCAATTGCATTGCAAATTCTCTGGGGGTTTCAAGATAAATCCATTTGGGATTTTCTTTCAATATCAAGGCCGACTTAGGAGTTTCTCACAATATTTTACAAATTAGATTTAGACGAGTGAAATTGGAAATATTAGGTTACTTGATTGAGCTCAAGATCAAGGGAGTATAAGAAGATACGATCAACATCAAACATAGAATGTTAAGGGTTGGATTTCTACTTTTTCTCATGTAAACAACATTTGCAAAGTTTAATTTTCATGATCTAAATTCCATTGGAATTGGGGGGCATACATACCCATAGTGAGGCCGATTGGGGAACTGTCTAAATAAATCCTTGTCTCTCTATCTCTCTCTATCTCTTTTACTTTCATTGTAAATTGTGAATCCATTGATTGTGTAATCAATACATTGTGATAATTTCTCTATCAATAGTATTTCAAACTATTGTTGTTGAGTTGATTGTAATCTATAAGATTACAATTGATTTTTTATATCAACATCAATATTTTGAAGTAATAATCATCATTTGATCAAGGGTTGATCATGATTCCTCAAGAAAAGTCAAGATTTGATCAAAAGTCAAAGTTTCTAAATTAGGGTTTTTTTCAAACAAAAGTCAACAGAACTTTGACCAGCCATAACTTTCACATACTTTATCAAAAAAATTTCCACCAAAGCTCATTTTAAAGGGAATTCAATTCTCTACAACTTCATGTCTCACAAGCTTTGGCTAGAAATGCTTCATTTGGAAGTTATGGATCAAAACATTATAGGTCCTTTTAAAAGTCAACAAAAAGTCATCTTTTTGCAAAGAAGTGTTCATGAACATGGAACCTTCAATGAAGATGAAACCAAAAGGATTGTTTAGAGGACATCTTGAGCTTTCTAAAAAGTCCAAGAAAACCCAAAAATGTTAAAAATTGAGAAGATACAAGTTGTGCAAGTTGAACATTTTTGAGGAGGTGCATAAAGAGAAATACTTGAGAAAATCAAAAAAATCCTAAATGGGCCTAACTTTTCTTGGTTCAAACTTGTTTCTAATCTCAATTAGAACCTCCAAGCCCAATGCCACGCCCTTGAGCTTTTTATTTTATTTATTTTGATTTTTAATTCATTTAAAGTCAATTTAATTAAAATAAAATAGCAAAAATAAATCAATCAATGCAAGGTTGAATATTTGACATTTTTAAGGTCCAAGATACCTATTAAATGGCCTAAATTTCGAGATTGAGTGATTGGCAAGAGATTGGTACAAGATTGAGAACATTTGATCAAAATTGAAAAGATTGACAAATCAAATATTCTCTCATTGAATGGGATATATTTTCTCATCAATTCTTAACCTGGATCCATCCTCTATAAATTCAGAAGGTTTCTAAACCCTAGAGGAGAATTTTTTGCAGCCTCAAGAACCCTAACCAAGCTTGAAAAAACTGTGGCACACAAGCAACTTGCAACCAAGATTTCAGTTCGATTCAGACCATTCTAAGCCTCTCAATCACTTCCTGGTGATCCTCTGATCCATTCTAGACGCTTACAGATCACAAAAGCATCCAGGAACCTAATATCCATCATCACGGTTTGCTTAAAAAAATTTGAGATCGAATTCATAGCTACATGCATTTTAAACGTATTTTGATTATATATTCATGTTCATGATATTATTTGCAAGTTGTCTGTATCGTTTGATTTGAATTTTAGCACATGAATGAGAATCTGCCATGGCTACGGTTCCAAGCTTGGAATTAGGGCTTTCTGAAACAGGAAAAATTGGACGAAATCAATGACTCTATCGTGCTCAGGGGATCAAACCGAGTTGATCCATGTCCCCATAACAAATTTATATTGCGTATTTCTTGATTTTGATTTCTTGTAGGGGTATAGTGACAGACAAAGCCGTCACTATAGGCTGTAGCGACAAAAGTTGTCTGTAGGTAAAAGTTCAAATTCAAAAACGGGGACGAAGACCCCTATCGCGCGTTTTAAAAAAAAATTCTATTTTCAATTATTAATTTCACTTATAATCTATTGGTTCCATGCTACTAACACGTTTGCAGGCTTGGTTTGGTGGTAAGGTAGCGCGCGTTTGACCTATGGGGCAGGGGTTTGACCCCTGGCTACCCCATTCTTTTTTAACACTTTTCCAAACTAACACATTTTTCATGTTTTCTCATTATTATTTTTATTCAATTTAATTTCTTTTCAAATATTTTTTTAACACATTAAAAAATCACCAAAAAATACTTTTTTTCATAATTAGGTTAGAAAAACTTTAGTTTAATTTTTGACATAAAAAATATTATTTTTCATCTTTATTTTATTTAATTGTTAATTAATCAAAAATTAACTTTTTAATCACTTTTTCCATATCAAATTAATCCAAAAAGTTCCCCAAAAAAATATTTTTTTAGTTTCAATTAGGTTTACTAACCCTAAAACCTTTTTCTAACTCAAAACTTTCTTTTTGCTAACATTATTTTTCATTATTTACAATTCGATCCTTCTCGTAATATTTTCTGATTATTGTAACTGTTTCCAGGTTGTAACAGTTAGGTTTATTTTCTCGCACCTTTTTTTACCCAATATTATGTAACTGCTCATGGGATCTAATAGTTTAATTAGGATTTACTTTCCGCACTCCTTATTATGTATCTGCCCCAAAGCCATGTAATAGTCTAGGGTTTTACTTTCCCGCACTTTACATTTCTGCAATTTATTTTCCGCACATATTAACTGCTAGTAACTAGGCGTGTATGACAAGATTAATTCAATCAATGCAGCTAACCCTAATCACAAGATAAATATCTGAATACAACACACTTTTCACACATGCACCCACCTTAGGATATTCTCTCTTGTTGCCTTACGAATACAATGGTCATGTCCCTCGAACGTGGAGATATCTTAGTTAAGACGCTTACAAATATATCATCATAGTCCCTTCGATATAAAGATCATAGTCCCTCGGTGACCCTCAATTGTTGCCTACGAATATATGATCTCGTCCCTCGATTGTTGCCTACGAAAAGTGATGATCGTCCCTACGAATATGCTAAGGTATCCCTACATGTTGCCTTCTATGACCATCCAATGTCCCTTTGAATGTCCCTTTTACATCCAACGAATAAAGTTACCTACCAACTAATGGTATGGATAGCCTTATTTGAAAGGAAAGCAAAATAACACGAAAACGACCGTTCTGAGTGGGTAAAATAAGTCTCTTTTGCTTGCTCAATCAAAATACTTTCTACACCTCACACTTTTCAAAAATCTTTCCAAAACACTTTGTATACATTCCAGCGTGAATCATTACAAAGTCTTTTCCAAAAACATTTCCAAACACTTCGTATACATTTCAGCGAGAATCATTACGAAGTTAAAGCGAAATGCCTTTTCAAAACATTTTCAAACACACACACAAATCAATTTGTAAACTGAACTAAGCAATTAAGAGCCCGTAGATAACTACGGATGGAAAGGGTGCTAACACCTTTCCTTTTCATAACTGCCTCCCGTACTCATAATTTAACGAAGGTATTTTTCTGTTCTTTTCGTCTTCCCTTAATTGGATAAAAGAAAAGTCGGTGACAACTCTTGATATCTGCAACGTTTGCGATAAAACGCAAAACAAACAAGTCAGTTCTCCCACCGTGTTATAGTATACATACTAACACCTTAGTCACTCAAGAAACTATCAACTTACAGTTGAATACAAATTTGTGTTTAAAAGATTGCTTCTTACAAGTGGATTACTCAAAATTTAAGCAAAAATAATAAAATAAATGTGTTAAGAAATTTAACGAACAAAAGTTCCTTGCTAGATATTTAATGAGCAACAACTTCTTGCTTTACCAAAATCACAGAGTTACTTTGACAATATTTTAGCAACTTGAATAAGCGTGAGTTTCTTCAAACTTCATCAACATTTCCAATTCTTCCAAGTCTTTCTTTTATAGCTGAAAAGAATTCCATTGAAGGGTAGAGTAGGAATACCAAAATTCTAGTTGTCTTCTTGCAACAGTCAGTGAGAGAGTGGTAAACAACCTAGTACATAAGTATTGTCCTTGCACCATAAAACTAACATAGTGGAGACGAGGTGTTGTCATACCTTGTACTTCTACTTATGTGAAACCTTTTGATCTTCTCTTCTAATATTCAGAGGCTTCTGGATGTATAATGGTTGAAGCATGTTTAAAAGTATAAAAATGAAGTGTCCAGAACCATGTCATCTGAGTCTTCAGAACTTGTTCAATTTGAACCTTGTCTTCAGAGTCTTCAACACATAGTCTTCAAAGTCTTCATAATATTTTATTCAGAGTCTTTAGAACTTTGTTCAACAAAATCTTGTCTTTAGAGTCTTCAGAAGTTGGTCTAGAGAACCGTTGGTCTTTAGAATCTTCTGAACTCGTTCAATAGAACCTTGTCTTCAGAATCTTCAGAACTTGGACAAGAGAACATGAAACCCACAGATCTTGTGAACATATCATAATCTCTATTACAAAGTCATAGTTAGAATCAATAAAACTAATGTTCTTTTAGAGTTGTTGCTTTAAGATGCATTCTAAGTGCATGAAACATAATCTTGTATTCTTCAGTGTTGAGTCTAGAATCTGATGACGTCGCATATCAATTATTTAGAGTCAGAGCCTGTTAGAAAAAGCTACACACTAAACAAACCATTAGAATACTAAATTGTTGTCTAATCACCCGTGTAATGTTATCATCAAAATTCAAAGTCTGATACAAAACCAAATTTTGTTTTTACAATCTCCTTTTTTCTGATGATGACAAAACCATGTATTTTGATAATCAATTTATACTAATCAAAACTATATATATATATATATATATATATATAAAAGAAAATATATTTTTCATAATATGATATTTTTAATTTTATATAGGATTTTTATGTATGAGTGGATTAAGAGATTCTGTAAGATAAACTGGTTAAGAATTGGGTCCACAAAAATGTAATTGTAATTACATCATGCATGGGTAAAACTGGTTCCGAATTTAATGCAATAAAATGAATTAAAATTGTATCATATCATTTGCACAAAATGTTTTAACCACAGAGGTACAAAAATCTTAAATAAGTTGTTGCAGGCTGTAGGCATAGGTAAGGAAAGATACTCTCCCTTTATTGAGGATGGGACATAGACATAGTAATAGAATAGTACTAATCTGCTCTTGTACTGTGCATCATCATAAAATATTTGAATTATAACATTAATTCATACACATCCAAAAAGAATTAATTTCACTTTTGCTGCTCAATACCAGAGGATTTTAAATTAATTCTCAAACCTAATTTACTATTTTAGATGTTTAAAATTTTTCATATTTTTTTCTGGACAAACGAATATTAACAAATAAATTTGCATTTTTGTTTTGTTTTATAGTTTTAACTTGATGTTGCTAATACATTGTGCCATAAATCCGTGAAAAATACGCTATGCATTCTTATCAGATTTGTTGTGTAATTGGTATAAGAAAATTGATATCATCGCCTGTTTCGTAATAGCCGATGTAGTTTGTCGAGATGATATTAGGTTGTTGAAGTATTAAGTATAAATGCATGTATTTTTATTTTATATAGGTTTAAATAGTTTATGGTTTTGGTAATTGGAGAATTTTTTATTTTGATCTTTAAATTTTTTATATTCAAGTAGTAGTTCCTTGCAAGTGTTTTTTGTTTGGGTCTTAAATATTAAATTGTACAAAATTAAGGAAATTTTTTACCACACCTAATGCTTATAAAAATTCAATTTTGTCTATGTGTTACCGAAAGTGTATCTCTGAGACACATTTTTGTTGTTGTTAAATTCCAGTTATTCTCGAGATGCATCTACGGGAAGGAACCATATATGCAATTACTACTACAAAAAACTCATTTCACAATGATTGAAAAATGAGTACTATCACGCGTGTCATATCATTGTTAAGTAGGTTGTGGTTGTAAGTTTGTTGTTTCTATCACAAACTTGAAGCCGATATTGAAAGGTAGGACACACGCCACATATCACAACAATTATGCTTATAAACCATTGTGATATATACACTTAGGTTATGAGTTCAAAACCAATCAACAACAAATTATGTAAAACATAAATTACCTTTGATCACGGTTACAATAGATAATCGTTGTTGAAAGTATCAGAATTTATTATATTATATAGATTTATTATTTTCCATACACCTCACTAAAGAAATAAAAACTTTCAAATTGATGAAGAAGTCTATAATCTAAAAATTAAATTATTTTGAAAATCAACTTAAACAAACCATTGTGGTAGTCAAAATACTATCCACTTGGTGAATCATCAAGTGTACCATGAAAGGAAAAAACACATTGACATTCATTTATACTTCATAAAAGACGTGATTGAGTCAAGTTATGCAAACTATGGTGGAAATGTGAACACTAAAAAATCCTTATCTAATTTTGTGTTCACGTTATTTGGAACAACTATAAATTGAGAGGTAACTCAACAACCAATTATCGCATTATCTACTACTCAAGCAAACTATATTGTCCTTATTGAATGAGTCAAGAAAGTCATATCATTGAGAGACATGATTGGAAAGTTAGGGATCATCATGAATGTATGAAGATACATTGTAGTAATCAAAATACTATTCACTTGGTGAATTATCAAGTGTATCATGAAAGGACAAAGCATATTGACATTCATTTGTACTTCATAAAAGACATGATTGAGTCAAGGAAGATTGTAGCTCGTAGCTCAGAAGGTGAAGGTGGCTTCGAAAGAAAATTTGGAACATGTATTCACCAAATCATTATCTAGTTCAAGGTTAAAGTGGTGTTTGAAATTGATCAAGTTCGTTGAAGAGTGATTCAAGTTTTAGAGAGAACATTAATGTGCCGGGTAATTTGTATCACTGTTGATTTTAAAGTAAAAGTGGAAAAAATTCTAGTTTCAAAATTTTATCAGAAAGATTCATAAGAATGCACTCCGTCCCACATTTTACGTAGTAACCCAACATGTTTCATCTATTATATAAGACACTTTTCAACTTTTTTTCTAATATATCTATCATTGGGGAAGTTTTTAGAAAAGACAAATTTAAAGAGACAAAGGAAGTTATTATGATGATTTATTATTATGAAAATTGGATTTTTTTTAGCATAAAGGGATTGATAATCACTTAATTAAAAAGTAGGGAAATATTTTTATGAACTTTAAATTATTATTAGTTTTGAGTTAAATATATTTTTGGTTCCTTTAAATATCTCAAACTTTGTTTTTAATTCCTCTAAAACTTTCCTTCAAAGAATGGTTCTCCTAAAAATTTAAATTTTAACTCTTGATCCATCATGCAATTTAGCGACGGTTTTTACAACTTAGCGACAATTTTAACAACGATTTTTTATTTAGTGACAAATTTAGCGACGATTTTTACAATTTAGCGACAATTTTAACAACTGTTTTTTAAGAAAATTGGATTTTTTTTTAGCATCTAAAGGGATTGATAAACACTTCATTAAAAAGTAGGGAAATATTTTTATGAACGTGAAATTATTATCATTTTTGGTTTAAATATGTTTTTGGTTCCTTTAAATATCTCAAACTTCGTTTTTAATATCTCTAAAGTTTTTCTTCAAAGAATGATCCTCCTAAAAATTTAATTTTAACTTTTAAAGTCTTTGAAGGAAAATTTTAGAGGGACTTAAAACGAAGTTTGAGATATTTAGAGAGACAAAAAACATATTTATCCCTTATTTTTTTTTGTAATATCTTATAACAAATTTTGAATTATAGTTGATTTTTTTTAGAGTCGGTCAGTTTAATCGAATTAGATAAACAAACTATACGTTTACTCTTATTTTATTTTCTTTTTCTTCTTTAAATTTTGTTTACACTTTTTGTCAAATTAATTTTTGTTTGAGACTATTTATTTTATGTGTTCTTATTGGGAAAATAAGATGAAAAATTATATAAGAACAATGCATATGACTCAATTATAAAAAATGTAGTTAGAATAGAAATTAGAATATGAAAGACTTTATCTCACTATTTTAAAAACAAAACATGGAATAATAACCAACAAAAAAATTGACAATTTGATCTAAAATATAACACTATCATCACTGTAAATTAAAGAAATTACATAACAAAAAGAGTGACAAATATATATATATCTACAACTAAAGGCATATTTGTTGTTGCACTACTAAAACTGATGCTTTGCAATTAAGATCAGAGGAAGCCAAATAATCTCCAACAGGACCCAACTCAGGAAACTCACTCCAATCTTGAAGCCCATAAGTCTGATGAGAATCAATTCCATGTCTTCTCCCAACTATAATAAAATCATGTTCATCTACCATTTCACGAAGAACATCAAGTGTTTGTGATCCACCCTCCACTTCTATTCCTCTAAGTTTTACATTTCCCATTCTAGATTGTCCTACCTGAACATCTTTTACCATTGCTATATCAAGCATTGTATCCAAACTATTTTCGTTTCCACTTTTGTTCTTGTTCACAAAGTGATATATCACAAGCTCAATGCTGGTGTCTCGAGCCGCCCGTTTCGCCAAACATAAAGCTTCTCTATCATCACTTCCACCCAAAAACACCAAGGCTAATCGAAGCGATGAATCGGTTTGAGGAACAGCGCGGCTCACTAAGATTCCAACTGAGCATGGAGATTTTTCCAAGAGATTACAGTTTATAGTCCTTACGTTTATATCATCATATTCAACTTTGCCATCACTTGACCATTTTTTATGAAAAGGAAGGATCATAAGTGATGAAACCTTGTCCAATGCTAGGTGACAAATATCTTCATGCATTAAGTTAACTGGAGATATTGCAGTGTAAGGGTTTACAACTGCTGCACCTTGTTTATCATGTTCATATAGTTTGAGACTAAGCACAACACTATCAGAATAAGAGTCATGCAAGTTTAAAGCAACAACTTTCTTCTTCTTGTGAGAAATGAAAATTGGCGAGGACCTTCCGGCTAATTCGATTAAATGCAACGCGTCTACGATAACAGGATCTTCTACTATAGGGTAACATAGATCAATAAATCTTGTAATAGAAGTTACATGGTGTTGTTTATGAATGCAGACTAGTATCTTCAGTTCTGAGTTGAGTTTCATATTAAATAGGTTCCTTTTTTGGTAGCCAGCATATTTCCTTGAAGGATCATACAATCGTTTTACGCACAAGTGAGTCAGACAAATTGAAATCATTAGAAATATCATAACCACACCATATGTTTTGGGACGAATATCCTGCATTCACATACAAGTATACATTATGCATTGTCGGTGGATGTAAAGAAAAAGCATACTAGAAATTTGTGAGAAACTGAAGTACTTACAGTTCTGTCGAATGCAGTAGAGTACATGGTTACTTCCACAACACCTTTGCAGTTCAAAAGTAGGGAAAGAGAGATACCATCTTTCATAGGCATTTTGAAAAAGACTGAAGGTAGATAACATGCTAGCATTTTGACAAAATAACCACTAAAGAAAACAAACATAGCAATATCAAGTGTGGAAGATGAATTTAAATTCCAGAAGCCATATTCCATCTTCATTGTAGCAGTAGTCATGAAAATTGGCAAAAACAATTTTATGCCCAACAAATGAACCCTCTTAATCAATGGAGATCCCATGAGAGGTCCTGCAGGTGTAGCCAATCCGAAAATAAAAGGCAGAAAAACAGGACCTCTTTCGATATGTCCTGAAATCCAACACAAGAGAAAGAGAGTCCCAATAACAATGTTGATGTAAATGTCCTTAACTTCTTTCCCTTCCGGCGTATGTTGAACAATCCAAAACATGACAGGACGATAGACAAACAAAATGAAGACAACAATGGCACATAGATATCCAAGCCTCATGGGAATTGGAATATAATGATTGGTATTAATCATAGTAGATGAAATGGTTACAAAAACGTTACTGAATATGTCACCAACCAAAGCAACAGATAATGCTAATCTTCCGAGTTCGGAGTTTAGAAGTTTAAGGTCGTTCAAGAGAGAAACAATGACTGCAAATGATGTTGTATTGTGTCCTACCATTACTATATCTCCTTCAAGAGAACTGTTTTCAAAAGTATTCCTAATGGTTAAATGACGGGTAGCTAAACCAATTAGCATAGGAGCTATTAACCCGAAAAACGAAATCACCCATCCTTTTCTTCCCGTATTTACAATCATGTTGCAATCCATTTTTACCCCGGTTTCAAATAAGAAGAACACATAACCCAGTGCTGTTATTGTTGCAAGTGTATCTTGACTTCCATATGGAAACACTATTTTCTTGTACTCCTCCAATACCGGCACCATTGGTCCTAAAATCATCCCAGTCTACACAAACAAAAATCACACAAATTAATAGTTTCTCACGCCCATGCATGATGATAGAATTCAACAAATGTTTTTGGATTATTAATGAAACTGCTTACCAGCATTTGCGAAATGAGGATGGGTAAGCCGAGTTTCTTGAGAGGGAAATTCAAAGCTCTTGTTACGGTGTAAATTAGAACGAGTTGAAGAAGGAATACAGGGAAAGAAGATTTTAACGGACTTTTTCCGATTTTGTGATCTCCCCATATGCCATCAGAGAGAATATTGGGAGGAGCAGTAATACAAGCGTTATATATTGAATTATAAACAATATTTGTAGGGGATTCTGGTTGCTCAATAAATATCAATGATTCAAATAACGTTTCGTTTAGATTCATAATCTCCATGCCCAAACTCAAAATCCTCACGTAAAGAGAAACATGCATGGATTTTAAGTATATGTAATTAAAGCTTATTGCCGAGGTGGCGTTTGTTGTCATATGTTGTGTTTTAGTGTAATTTGGGTAACACAGTTCATAAAAACGAGAAAACCGGTTGAACCGGTTGGAAGGATCAAAATGTAAAAAAAGACAACAGACTTTGACTACGTAAAGATACGTATACGACTCCACTACAGTACAGCGATAAATGTAATAAAAAAATAATGAATCTGGAGCCGGCTACGTGTCACGTATACAGACACAGCCTCGAATCAATCGACGTATGATATTTAATGATTCAGTGAGAGAGGGTACACAGGAAGTTCAGATAGACCATCAGAAAATATCTAAATAAATATATAATAATGTTATTATTATCTAGTGACTGAGTCGATTTGCCACCACAATTTTATTCCTTCCTCAACTTTGCTTCCTCTGTCATTTTATATATCATATATTTTATTTTATTACATTAAAACAACTTGTTCTCCCTTATCAGCTTCTTCTGGTCTCTTTTTATTAATTTCTTAAATTATCAATTTTTCTTGCTTGATTCGCTTTATCTTATCTGTTTATCCGGTAAGTTTTTCTTCTTTTTCCGTTCAACTTTTCTCTCGGCGTTACTGTTACTTGTTGTTTGTTCTTATTGTATGTGTAACTATAATTCATGTTGATGATTCCGTAATTCAAGTTTTCCCCAATTATTTTGTGTTTTTGCTCTTGTTGATTTTTCAATATTAAAATTCCTGTGTTGTTGATTTTTCATTCTAATCATGCTTTCATACTTGGAAATTTAAATTATTACTATTTTGAAGTTTAAATTATCACCTAACTAATGCAGCCGGGTATTTAGGAATCATGGCTAGAGTTTTGGCTCAGTCACTTACTGTTCCTGGCCTAGTGGCCGGGCACAAGCAGAGTCAACATAAGGGATCGGGAAGATCTAAGAGGTCAGTCAAGATGATGAGTGCTTTGCAAACAAGCGGATCAAGAATGTCAGGTTTCTCGGGGCTTCGTAATTCCAATACTATGCTGAGACCTGGACTAGATTTTCACTCCAAGGTATCACTGACAGTTTCTTCACGGAGGGCGAGGGCTAAGAGGTTCATACCTAGAGCCATGTTTGAGCGTTTCACGGAGAAAGCAATCAAAGTGATAATGTTGGCTCAGGAGGAAGCGAGACGTCTTGGTCATAATTTTGTTGGAACGGAGCAGATTCTTTTGGGCCTTATTGGTGAAGGAACTGGTATTGCCGCCAAGGTTTTGAAGTCTATGGGAATCAACCTTAAAGATGCTCGTGTTGAAGTGGAGAAGATTATTGGAAGGGGTAGTGGATTTGTTGCTGTCGAGATTCCATTTACTCCCCGTGCAAAGCGTGTATTGGAACTCTCACTGGAGGAAGCTCGCCAACTTGGTATGCATTTCTATCTTTAACTGTGTTTTTACTCTTATTTCCAATCCGTCTATAACACTTACTAGTTTTTGTCTCGGAATTGTTGAGGTGCTTTGGTTGTGTTTCATGCGTTTATCTACTTTACTTAAGGAGATGAGCTGCCTATCACAATTTAAAGGAAAATATATAAAAGAAATCGGGAACCATAATGATCGTTTACTTATCCCTTCCCTTGTATTTTGTTGTGAGATTTATGTTAACTTGAAACCCACATATTCCCTATGCAAGTGAAGTGGATGCATTAAATGATTGTTACGGGTATTTTTGGAAATATAATAATATTAACTTCTCTAAATGCTTTTCCTTGGTCTTGATGATCTGGTCTTTTATTTTTTATAAAAAGGACAAGAGAATATGCTATCTAGCTTTGATTGTATTTAAAAAAATTGAGCTAGCGGCTATTTGTGATTTTTTTCAGTGGTTGGCTTGTGTTTGGGAAATACTATATTCAATTGTAAGTCTTAGCTCCTTAAAACTCTGACTCTTACACCATGAAAATTTCAGGTCACAATTATATTGGATCAGAGCACTTGCTTTTGGGTCTTCTTCGAGAGGGTGAGGGTGTAGCAGCACGTGTTCTTGAAAACCTGGGCGCTGATCCTACTAATATTCGCACACAGGCTAGTATTATGCCTTTGTTTATATCTTTTTTTTACCACATTATTGTTTGCATTTTTTCTTCTTAATTTGCATAATCTGATAATTTCTATGGAATTGGCATAGGTTATTCGCATGGTGGGTGAGAGTGCTGACAGTGTTACAGCTACTGTTGGCTCAGGAAGTAGTAACAATAAAACGCCAACTTTGGAGGAGTATGGAACCAATTTGACCAAGCTAGCAGAAGAGGTAATGACAGTTCCACGTTTTCTTCGTGACTGAAGGTGGATGATACTACTTGGTGCATAAAAGCTAAAATGTTTATCATCTATACCTCAGGGAAAGTTGGATCCTGTTGTGGGAAGGCAGCCACAAATTGAACGTGTCACCCAAATTTTAGGCCGCCGCACCAAAAATAATCCTTGTCTTATTGGAGAGCCTGGTGTTGGAAAGACAGCAATTGCTGAAGGTCTTGCTCAGCGGATCGCTAATGGTGATGTACCTGAAACAATCGAAGGAAAAAAGGTTAAAAAAAGATAACATCTAGCCCTTACCAATATTAAATTGCCGACCATTTAGTTGAATTGTTATTCTATATTTGAGTACCATTTTTTCAGATGTGTTCAAGTACTTACGAAAATATCCTATTTTTTTCTCTCTGGAATTTTACATGTTGGAAAATTATTTATGGCACCTGGTTGATGATAGTATTTAGGAAATGCTTATCTCGTTTGAGTCACATGGTTTCCATTATTAATTTCATTGTGTAGGATAGGTATTATAATTTGTACTTGCTGGATTTTTGGGAGTGTAATATGATTTTGGAGTAATGTGAATACTTTCTTTGTTCAATTGTTTTTGACATGCAACAGTCTGTTTCGATATGCTTTTCTTTACTTTTTACTGTTATTCATCGACGAGCAAAGGGGTATTCCAGTCTCTTTCAATTATTTTAATTATCTTTTCAAATTTATGGCTATAGAACATCAATGATTAGCTTCAATGTTGTTTCAAGGAGTCATATATCTTGATCAAGTACTTAACCACTGATAACTTTTCCATTATATTTGTTGTTGACACATCCCTTTAGGCTTGAATTGCATTAATTCGCTGATTTATTTTTACCATAACTTGAAAATCAAATATTCTTTAGAAACATGATATTGTCAAGGAATGTCCACACAAATTGGCAAGGGAGGCTTTGATGCCATGATATAATCAACTTTTCCAAACTGTTAAACTGTTATTTGAAGGCATGTGATAATGAATGATTTTATATATCCAACATATTCTTATAATATGCTTTGTTCACATGAACTAGGTTATAACCCTCGACATGGGTCTGCTTGTAGCTGGAACCAAATACCGTGGTGAGTTTGAGGAGAGGTTGAAGAAACTGATGGAAGAAATCAAACAAAGTGATGATATTATACTTTTTATCGATGAAGTGCACACTCTAATTGGGGCCGGAGCAGCAGAAGGTGCTATTGATGCTGCTAACATACTAAAACCAGCTCTTGCAAGAGGTGAACTACAGGTAGTAATTTCCTCAAAGTGTTTAAAATGGATTTATTGCTTATTGATTATGTATTTGAAGTCATTGTGCTATATCCAAGCAGATGAAATAATTTGTTTTTAGTTGGATTACACTAGCACCACTCTTGAACTTTTCATAGGAAAAAGTTCGGACCTTTTCCGGTCATAAAAATTCTAGCAAATCCACATCTTCCGAAAAGAATATATGATATGTCTTCTGATAGTTCAGTGTGGTCACAAGTTGTTGCTATAACTTGCTGGCTTGTAATCAGAATTAAACAATATATGCTTAAGTATCAAACTAAGATTGAAATTTTAATCTAAAAATTTAAGTGTCGGCATTTCCTACTATTTCGATATGGTCAGTGATTGAATATCAAATGGTCAATTTAGACACATTTGAAGTGCTTAGTGCCTGCATTATTCTCACCGTCACGAGTATCTTCTAAAGTAATTGGTTTGATGGAGTTCACTCTGCCGTTTATTGTTAAATTGTACTAAACAATGTTGACTTAAATATTACTGCAGTGTATTGGAGCCACAACATTGGATGAATACAGGAAGCATATTGAAAAAGACCCTGCTTTGGAGAGACGATTCCAGCCAGTTAAAGTACCAGAACCAACTGTAGATGAAACCATACAAATACTGAAAGGACTTAGAGAACGTTATGAGATTCACCACAAGCTCCGCTATACTGATGAGGCTCTTGTAGCTGCTGCGCAACTTTCGTACCAGTACATCAGGTTTGTCATGATTTGTCTATTCGCTTTTCTATTTATTTTATCATTTATGCTGATGTAGATATTATTTCAATGTTGCATGTTTTCCATTGAAAAGTGATGTACATGTTTGACTTCTTGAATTTAGTTGTCCTCTGAATCTCTATGACCTTACCTTGTCTAGCAGCTTAACCAATCTACGATAACTATATTTTATTGATTTTTTAAAAACTAAAATATCTATATAGAATACCCATGGATGTTTAGCATAGCTCTTTGGTGACAATAGGATATAGTTTGATACGGGAAGGGAAATCATATCACAAATATCTTCATGTAATGAACTGGACTTTTTTTATTACAATTACAAATGTCCTTTTCGCAAATTGTGATCATTGCTTTTCGATATATTTTACTAATGAGAAACTCTGTCAATATCTCTTGACATGTGCATCTATGTAAAATATGTTTCTTGCTAATATATTTAGGCTGAATCATGTCTTTAAATTTCAAGAATCTCGCATATTAATGTCATGCTGTACTAATGTCATATAAGTATATGGACTCCTGGGGTTGTAATTCTAATATAGCTGTTTGATTATTACCTGTTATTCAAAATGATCATCCAATCTTTTCAAAGTGATTCCTGGCATATAATAATGTTTGTTCTCTGCAGTGATCGATTTTTGCCTGACAAAGCTATAGATTTGATTGATGAAGCTGGTTCACGAGTCCGTCTTCAACATGCACAGGTATAGTGTTTGTCTACCCTTTTACTTGCAGTTCTAGCTTCAATTATTAGCTAATCGGGCTATTATGTGATTCCAGTTGCCAGAAGAGGCAAAAGAACTTGAGAAGGAGGTAAGGAAGATTGTTAAGGAGAAAGAGGAATATGTTCGCAATCAAGACTTTGAAAAGGTAACTTCTTTTGCTGAAGATTTAACTTGTAAAGTTCTTAACATCAAAAAATTTTAGAAAGATTGTCAACTACCTTTATCCAACGAGAAAATGTTGTTTGTTTTGTCTATGAAAAATAATACGCGTGCTCGAGTAAATATAAAAAGAATTCTTGAAATTTTATAGTTGGACTAGAATGATCCCTGCTTCTAGTTCATTGAGTTCAAAGAACACTTTAGTGTTACCCCAGTGTTTTGTTCCTTATTCGAATGTGTAATGTTTTGGTGCGACTTGATGACACTTGAATTTCTGAATAGGCTGGAGAACTGCGTGATAAAGAAATGGATCTCAAGGCGCAGATCTCAGCACTTGTAGAGAAAGGCAAGGAGATGAGCAAAGCAGAGACCGAGACAGCAGATGAAGGTCCTTTAGTGACTGAAGTTGACATTCAGCATATTGTGTCATCCTGGACAGGCATTCCTGTTGATAAAGTCTCAGCAGATGAATCTGACCGTCTCCTCAAGATGGAAGATACTTTACACAAGCGAATCATTGGTCAGGATGAAGCAGTGGAAGCCATTAGTCGGGCTATCCGTCGAGCCCGAGTTGGATTGAAGAACCCTAGTCGTCCGATTGCCAGCTTCATCTTTTCTGGTCCAACTGGTGTCGGGAAGTCTGAATTGGCCAAAGCATTGGCTGCATACTACTTTGGCTCTGAAGAAGCCATGATTCGTCTTGACATGAGTGAATTTATGGAAAGACACACAGTCTCCAAACTTATTGGTTCACCTCCAGGATATGTTGGTTACACCGAAGGCGGTCAATTGACTGAAGCAGTTCGGCGTCGTCCTTACACTGTTGTACTCTTTGATGAGATTGAGAAAGCCCATCCTGATGTATTCAACATGATGCTTCAAATCCTTGAAGATGGAAGACTAACAGACAGCAAGGGTAGAACTGTGGATTTCAAGAACACACTTCTTATAATGACATCAAATGTTGGAAGCAGTGTGATTGAGAAAGGAGGTCGCCGAATTGGATTTGATTTGGATTACGATGAGAAAGATAGCAGTTATAATAGAATCAAGAGCTTGGTGACCGAGGAGCTAAAACAATACTTCAGGCCAGAGTTTTTGAATAGGTTGGATGAAATGATTGTTTTCAGACAACTCACAAAATTGGAAGTGAAGGAGATAGCAGACATAATGCTCAAGGAGGTGTTTCAGCGACTGAAGGTCAAAGAAATTGAACTGCAAGTAACAGAAAGATTTAGGGACAGGGTGGTTGATGAAGGTTATAATCCTAGTTACGGAGCTAGGCCTCTAAGAAGAGCCATCATGCGACTTTTGGAGGATAGCATGGCTGAGAAGATGCTTGCTAGAGAGATCAAAGAGGGTGATTCCGTCATAGTGGATGTTGATTCTGATGGTAATGTGATTGTTCTCAACGGTAGCAGCGGTACTCCAGAGTCGTTACCAGAGGCTCTTTCTATATAATGTGGTTGGTTACCTTTTCTATGATGTATGTACTTGATTTATTTAAAGCATAGTCATAGTCTGTTTTTCTTGTCAATAAATCTTTTAATCTATTACTGATAGGCCGAGTTATGTTTTCCCATAGCAGCCCTAGCCAATCAAGTTAGAAAAGGGATAAGGAAAGGGAAAACCAAAAAGGGTATGTGAATGGCATGCCCTGGACATGTTCATCTTCATCCATGGCTATTTCGTTGGAAGCTGGAGTATTTTTATGTTTTCTCTGATAGATTATGTAATATAACATCCCAGCTTTGCTGTATAGTATTGCTATGGCATATTTATTGATCGACACGTAATGACAAATATTTGTATGACAAGAACAAATTCAGGGTAATTAGATCTGTTTGAATTATGTGACCCTGTGTACAGTGGGTTGCATGTTTTTCAGGTTCATCTCATAGGTTGTATGGAATAACATGGAATATCAATCATATCTTAGCAAACAAAATATTTACTTTATAGGCCATTTCATATCTTGAAAATTCACATTTTGGATTAAACTGACCACGGACAAATCGTAGAACAGTACAACTATTACCAACACCATATTCTCAAAAGAGGTCAAGCTGTGTTCAGTGACGTTTAAAGGTTAGTTATACATTACTACAAAGATTGAACAATGAAATATTTGAGGATTGAAATGATTTTTTTACTAATAACTTCAACTAAAACTCTTCATTCTCAAGGATTTGCCAAGTCACAGTACAGTTAACAGAAAAATAATTATTATATTAGCAATGTTTTGAAATCAAAGAGGGAAAATAAAAAAGTATATTTAAATTAGTCTGATAGTTTTGATGTTGACAATCAATTAAAGGAGAGACAGATCAAAGAGTTTTTTTTATTTTTTTTTATACATTAGTACTAGTATATATTAACAATACTGTTATCTTTTTATCACAAAAACATTCTCTAAAGAGAATAACCCATTTCTCTATTTCTCTTCTGAAAATTTTACTTTGCACCCCCACCTTTTAACCTGTACCTCCGCTACAGAAATTTTTTGACGAAAATACCCTCATATAAAAAGCATAAGATTTAAAAAAAAAATTCATTTTTCACCTCTCCTCTAAAAGTGTTCCGAAATCTCTCAAAACCTATTGCATTCCGGAACAGTTTAGAAAAGTCTTCCGCTACACAAAAAAGCACTCCGGAACACATCATGTAAGTGTTCCGAAATTTTTTCCAAACCGGAACACTTTTAGGAAGTGTTCCGGTTTTAATTTTTTTTTTTGTTTTTTTTGTCTTTTTTGTCTTTTTTCGGAATTTCCGGTTTGCAAAATTGCATTCCGGAACACTTTCTAAAAGTGTTCCGAAATTCATTCCGGAACACTCTCCCCTAAGTGTTCCGGTTTGGGTTTTTCTCAAATTTTTTTTCTTCCATATTTTGATGTTATTATTTTTTCCAGAATGCCTCGACGATTAGGCCCTGACGGACGACCTTGTGCTCGGAGAAATGATGGTGCATCTGGATCACATCCTCCGGAGGTGCCTAGGGGATTCCCGGGTGGACCATCTGATTTATCACTGTTAGTTAGATACGAGCAGCACTGTGCTCGACATTTGTGGTACGGAGAGGTAAGTAAATGAAAATTTAATCTGAAATGAATTAAGTTAATTTTTGGCATAGTTTATTAATATGTTAAATTTTTTCAACATTTTTTTCCGGAAAGAGGACCAAAAACAATTAAAATGTCGGTCAAAAACTCAAATAATGGGTTCCCTGCAACTCCCTAGAGATGGAAAGATTGGTGACAAATTCGGTCTTGCACATTTGCAAAGATCTAGTATGACAAAGGTAGATCCGAATTTAATCAACGCTTTTGTAGAGAGGTGGCATTCGAGACGTCGTCATTTCACATGCCATTTGGTGAGATGACGATTACTCTCGATGACGTATCTTGTATTCTCCACCTCCCTATTAGAGGTATTTTGGACTCCCGCCATGTCATCAAGATGATGTCTTGAGCGTGACATATTTAGGAGTGTCACGAGAAGCCACGGCTCAAGTTCGGGCAACAGAGGTGCCTACTATAAGTTGGAATGGTTGTATGATACTTTTGTTGCCCATGAGGTCTTAATAATTGGGCGCACGAGCGTACTTGATGATGTTAGTAGGTTGCACTATTTTTGCCGACAAGACGTTACGCTTGTCAAGCAAAATATATATCTCTTCGGACTTGGAGGGTGCTGGAAGATATAGTTGGGGGGCAGCTGCATTGGTGACACTGTATGCTTCACTTGGAGATGCATGTATGTTTGGCACCAAACAACTTGCTGGTTATCCGACTCTTCTTCAGGTAATTCATTTATTATTTATTATTTATTGTTTAGATAATTTTTATTTATTATTTATTGTTTAGATAATTTTTATTTATTATTTATTGTTTATTAATTTTTATGGACACAGTGCTGGATCCATGAGTATTTTCCTGGAATTGGAAGAGTCGTGGAAAACTGGCATCCAAGTGAGAACGTTGGAATGCCGAGAGCGATGAGATGGGCATACAAGCAAGGAGCGTTGAAGGTGGATGCATTGCAAGCTGTCCTCGATAGATTGACACGGTTGGACGTGGTGTGACGTCCTTTGAGGATCATAGGCGTTTATGCTCGACGAGCTTGCTTATTTCGAGGAGGACTCTGGGGAGGTACTTATGTATTATATTTGGCTGACAGATGTTTACGTCAGTTTGGTCTTATTCAGTATATACCACGTTCACCCATCGATATTATTGAGGCAGATGTGGATGTTAACTGGATTGGTTACGACCAAAGTGTTGTAGACGTAGTTGGTCACACAACTGCTGTCACATTTCCCTCCGAGACTGTGGAAAATTATCTGGACTGGTATTATCGGGTGTCACACCCTCGATTGGTACCACCGCCGGTTGATGAACCAAGACAGGTGCCAGTTCCACAGTTTGCAACAGGGCCATCCGATCCTAAGTTGGCTCGTATCTCCGCATTAATTCATCATCATCTACAAAAATTTGCTGCTGAAGAGGATGATTCGCAGTTTGCAGATTTATTTACCGCGCTACATTTATGTAATGAAGAGTGATTTTATGATTTAGTAATTTTTAGTAACTTTTTAAATATTTGTGTAATTTTTAGTGACTTTGTAAATATTTGTGACTTATTTTTAGTAACTCTTTAAATATTTATGATTTTATGCGTTATTTCTCTTTAGTGTATGTTATCATTAATTTATCATTGAAGTCATTCGAATATTTGGATGAATAAAAAAAGCGTCTGTTGTAATGCTTTGTGTAGTAGGGAACATAATTTCCACAGCTTTCATCAATGCTAGATCTCTATCCGTCAAAATCACTTTTGGACGCAGATCTTTCTGCACAAACAATTCCTTCAGCTTCTCCAAGACCCAACAAAAACTATCTGTCTGCTCAGACTCCATATAAGCAAATGCAACAGCAAAAGTCAACTCCGTCGATGTCATGCCAACAATTTCAAAGAGAGGTTCCCTATATTTGTTTGTCTTATATGTGCTATCCATAACTAAGACAATGGGAAAGATATTCAGCAACTTGACGGAGTCTGGATGCGCCCAAAAAATATCTCTCACAATATCCGAACCATCTCTTTTTCTACTCCAGTAGACATATCCTGCATCCTCAATTAGCTTTAGCAAATGTTGTATCTCAGATCTTGGACCCCTTATCTCTTTTTTATCACACTCTTACGCTTATAAATTTGAGTGATCCGAGTGATATTTTCGTGATTTCTCTTGCAGGAAGTCAAAATGTGTCTAGGAGGAATATGTCTCTTTGTTAAATCAAAACATGTTGTTTTCATCCGAGGTCAATTTGCCAACAAACGCATGCCCTTCAAGCCTATCGGGTAATCCATGATTATGAACTCCACACTTTACATCTACCTTCCATCCCAACCCATCTTTTGACGAGTCGATCTTATTTTGAACGGACATCCACATCTCTTAGTTGGCTCGAGTTCCACTTTTATCCTTGTATTTTCCGCCTATCACACCCAAAATTATCTTATTCCTCCTTCCTCTCTTGCCGTTTTGTCCGAACGCTTAATAATAACGGTGATTTTATTTCTTAATCCAACTTCTTTGATCCAACTAATAACATTTTCTGTAGCGAATGTTTCATTGTAGTGAATACATCTCGTATCTATGGAGGATTCGATTTTTGAATTTCCATACCTGAAAAAAAAATTTAAAACAAAAAATTAAAAAAAAAATAACAAAAAAATTAAAAAGCGTTCCGGAACACTTTACGAAACTGTTCCGGTTTACACTATTTACAAACCGGAACACTTTCTGAAAGTGTTCCGGTTTGTTATACAGTTTGGCATTCATTCCGGAACACTTGCACAAAGTGTTCCGAATGTTTTAAATCCGAACACTTTTAAAACTGTTCCGGTTTGTGTTTTTACATACCGGAATACTTGCTGAAAGTGTTCCGGAAAGCGTTCCGGAAGTGTTTTTCTGGACTGTAAAAATTTGTCTTTTTCGTAAATGGTAAAAATCAAATAGTAAAATAATTAAATTATAGTTAGGGTAAAAATGTCATTTTTTAAAAAATGTGGGGGTACAGGTTAAAAGGTGGGGGTACAAAGTAAAGTTTTCTTCTCTTCTTTTAAAACTCCTTTCTCCAAACTTCTAAACAGATCCTACCTAAATATGAACATATATTCTATTTTATTAGAGTGTGAACTTTACGCAATTTCTTATCTCACTCTTGTTATGTAAACCGCATACATGAAAAATCAAAAAATATCTTCAATATTTTTTTGGAAATGCATTTTTCGAGCGCATCCACCACCGGTCTATTTTTGCTCAAATTTGATTTAGAGATGTATCATGGAATATTTTTGTGGTGTAATCGAAGATGCTCCTCTGAAAACATCTATTGAGTGTTTTTAATGAGAATTATCATTTTTTATTAAGTGAAATTTTTGAAGATACATCTCTGAAGATGTCAAGCAGAAAATTGAATATATCACTACTTTGCATGATAATCTCTCCCATACTTCATTCATTATCTATAACCCAAGACTCTTAAAAAAACTTTCATTCTCAATCAATTTTTCGACTCTTAAAAAAAGCTTTCATTCTCAATCAATTTTTCGACTCTTAAAAAAAACTTTCATTCTCAATCAATTTTTCGACTCCAAATCATCATTCTAGTGTTTTATCACAAAGAGAGCAAAATAAGTTAAAATTTATGGTAAAGTTCACTCATTTCATTCCTCATTGTGTGCATTAATCTTATTTTTAAGTTGAAAAAGTGTACATTGAGTTCGAAGATACATCTCCGAATTCAACTTCTACCTGTTTCGGAGATGCATCTCCCAATTTGTTTGTTCCTTTAATTTTTTACCGTTTTTTTATTTTTGGTTCGATTTAGATATGGCACACCCGAATATGTTTTCCAAAGTTGCTGTAAGTAATGATGCAAATCTGATGAAGTGAATGAAGATGTTAAATCGCAGGAGGTGAAAGACAATGCTAAGCCGTATGAGGTGAAGGAAGATGTTAAACCGGTTGATGTCGAGTTAGATGTTGGTCAACACTTTGACATTGTAATCGGAAGGTCCGACAATGATTCTAGCCAAAGGCAAACATTTGTTACCATGAGATGCGAGAGAAGTGGCATGTATGTTCCACCGATTCGGAAGTTGAAACGTGATGACACCGAATCAAGGAAATGCAAGTGTTCGTTTAAATTTCATGAATACTGCCACTTCAATTTAGGGTTTGCAAGGACATAACTTGCGGTGACCTGATATCCAAACTGAATACGCTCATGCGATATCTAAAAAATCGACGCGTCGTCAATTTTGAGTATCGTTCACCCTCGTTTGACAACAACAAAAATATAAAGTTCTCCAACTACAAACTGAAGACAAATATAGTTTTAGAGGTTGTATGGAGTATTTTTCACAGATATGAAACAAATGATACGATTGAAGTGGATGCGGAGATTGCAAGATCCATTGATGGTATTATCAACATGTTGCAACGTGCGAAATTACCCGTTTATAATTATGTGTAATGCTAATTTTTGGATTATCAATTATCTATGGAATGCTGAGTGTTTTAATTTAATGTCAAGTTATGAATTTTCAATTTAAAACATCAGAAATATTTTTGAATATACATTTTCGAAAATTCAATGATATATCTCCGAATCAAATTTTAATAAAATTGATCCATAGTGCGTTCAAAGATGTATCTCCGAATTATAGCGGTATTTTTGAATTTTCACCGAGAGTTTATAAGAAGACACATGGGTGAGAAAAGAAATTGCAGAAATTTAAAAGGATGTCCAGTAGTCCAAAGGAGGTAAAATTCAATTCCAAAGTAAGGCAGTTTCAAAATGAATAAAGTTTTGTTTTGTTACGGCTTGATAACAAAACACTTTAGTTTACTAGTCCCACTTGTGTGCAACACAAGTCAGTTGACTGCCTATAGTTAGCAAGCTTGAGGTTGTTTGATCAAAATCTAATCGTTGAAATTTTAACTTTAAAATTTATGGTTTAAATATGTTTTTACTCCTTATAAATATGCGATCCTATAATTTTGGTCCTTCTAAAGTTTTTTATAATGGTTCTCGTAAATTTTTTTTCATGCAATTTTGTTCCTTGTTATTTTCTAAAATTTTTAAAATGGTTTAAATATCCTCAATCTTTTAAAGTTTTCAATAATTTTTTTTCATATGTGTTCAGAATACTATACAATGTTTATTTACTAAATTTTAGAATTTTTTAAAATGAGAAGAATTAAATATGAATATTTTAAATTTCAAAAGAAATTGATAAAAGCAGTAAAAATCTCGATTTAGAAATCAAATTTTGAATTTCTTTTTTTCCGAAGAACTTTTTATGACGTTCTACACACGTCTGTAAAATCATCATTCAAAGATACACATCGGTTTAACAGCAAAGACTAAAACTACGTGCATAAGAATTTTGCGAGAATCATTATTCGAAGGAAAAGTTTTGAGGAACTAAAATTGCAGGGTCGCATATTTATAGAAACTAAAAACATATTTAACCCTAAAATTTAATATTAAATAAAATTTAAAATCTGTTTTAAAATTTCTGAGATGCTGGCTACAGCACAATCATTGCATGCAGTTTAGACTGGACTATAAAATGTACGAATAAATAAAGTATCATTTTATAATCACTCATGCTTCAGAATTTGCAAGAGAAGGGAAATATATTAATCTGTCATCGAATGAGATTGCCTGTGTGTGGGGCTGGAATTCCCCCCACTGCTGATATTCAAAGTGGTCAATGTCTTTTGGATTTCCATTGTCATGGCACTATCTACACTCCCTGATGATAGTTTTTTGTGTGATTTCTGAAGATGGAGTTTAAGTGAGCTGCTACTCAGTCCAGCATTCTTGCCACATATTGGACAAACTTTCATTGTTGGCCTCCGACGCTGCCGCCACTCCATTGAAACCTTCCCATGCAGTTTTAGATCAAGTTCTTGTAAGATCTTTCCAAAACCGTCATTCGGCTGTGCTCTACAGTGAACTTTTTTCATAACATTCCATGCTTCTAATAGTGTGTAGTTCCTGCATCACAAGCATTATAATTGCAAGTTGCAACATTTATTTAGTTATGGATGTCTGGCTCCACAAAACATTAGTTTCAACTTTAGGCAATTGTATTCATAGGTTTACTGACTTTCTTAGCATCAAATAAGCAAGGACTACGGTGACACTTCTGCTTTTCCCTTCGAAGCAATGAACTAGAATTCTCTGACCCGCTCTCTCAACATCTTCTATAAAATCACAAGCTTCTTCAAATAAGATGCTGATGTTAGAATTCTCAGTGTCAAGTACCTGTTCAAACAGAAGAGTTGGAAAAGAAATATGAAGATTTATTCCTTAGCAGAAGTTTAGAGGACAGTAGATATCTTGATAAACAGAAAATATTTTTTTAGATTTACACAATAAAAAGCATAACAGCATGTTTGTTTAAGCTTTTAAGAGAAGTGATTTATGATAAGCAGACTTACAAAGAAATTTTTGTAAGTGAATAGATTAGGAAATTGAGAATCTGATTGTCCGATTTCGTTAGTACACAAACACAGAATATGAGTGATTCCTAAGTGTTGCATTGTGTATATAGATCTTGCAGAAAGTACTCCACCGATGAACAAATAATTTGTAATAGCAGATGATCTCTCTGTATTTGCAGCCTCAGATATCAATGCAATTCTTTCAAGAATATGCTCAAGTCTAATCTGAAAGTTATTGGAGTGAATAATTAATATAAATATGCACCCTCTATGAATGAATTGACTTAAATATTAGTGCTTAATAGTTTTGTTGTAATTGTATTTCTGTGTGTCGAATATGATAACACATGTTGTATATTTATATGCAAAATATGTATACACAATAGGTAATAATATAATTTACACTTATGACTAATTGAATACAAATCAAGACTAATTGATTTGTAATCGATTCTCAACACTCCCCCTCAAGCCGGATCGTATATATTGTATGATCCGAGCTTGTTACAAATATAATTCACTCGAGAACTCTTAAGAGACTTGATAAACATATCAGCCAATTGATCTTTAGATTTGACGAACTTTGTGGTTATTTCTCCTGATAGTACTTTTTCCCTTACATAGTGACAATCTATTTCTATGTGCTTGGTCCGTTCATGGAATACCGGATTGGATGCAATGTGAAGCGCCGTTTAATTGTCGCATATGAGTCTTGTGTCCTGAAGGTCTCCCAACCTAAGTTCTGAGAGTAAATTCTTAAGCCACGCAAGTTCCATTGATGATGTTGTCATAGCACGATATTCAGCTTCAGCACTAGATAGTGCAACTGTGCTTTGTTTCTTGCTCCTCCATGAGATCATATTTCCTCCAATAAGAACACAATATCCTGAAGTGGATCCCCTATCCGACGGTGATCCTGCCTAATCTGCATCTGAATAACACGTGATTTTAGCATCACCCTTATCTTCATATAATAGGCCTCTTCCTGGTGCATTCTTTATATATCTGAGAATCCGAATAACTGCATTCCAATGAGTATCACAAGGAGCATTCAGAAATTGACTCACAATGCTCACTGCAAAAGTAATATCTGGTCTGGTGACGATAAGATAATTGAGTCTACCCACTAGACGTCGATATCTTCCCGGGTCTTTCAGCAGCTCCCCCTGACCCGAAAGAAGCTTGACGTTGGGATCCATTGGAGTATCAATTGGACGACAATCAAGCATACCCGTTTTATTAAGGATGTCTAATGCATACTTACGTTGGTTAATTGCAATGCCTGATGAGGAATGAACAACTTCAATACCCAAGAAGTATCTGAGTGGACCCAAGTCTTTTGTCTGAAAGTTGTTGAAAAGATGAGTTTTGAGTCGTTGGATACCCTCTGTATCATCTCCAATGATAACAATGTCATCAACATAGACCACAAGAAATATTCGTTGACCGGTGGAGGAAAGAAAAAAGAAAACCAAGTGATCTGATTCACATCTAGTCATACCAAATTGTATCAAGGCAGAGCTGAAGCGACCAAACCAAGCACGTGGAGACTGTTTCAGCCCATAAAGAGACCGACGAAGCCTACAGACAAGTCGAGAATTACCGGGAACGGTAAAACCTGGAGGTTGGTCCATATATACTTCCTCCTCTAATTCTCCATGTAAAAAAGCATTTTTAATGTCTAATTGATGAAGCGGCCAATGATTAATAGCAACCATTGCAAGGAAGAGACGGACTGAACTAATCTTGGCCACTGGAGAAAAAGTGTCACCATAATCAAGACCAAATATCTGTGTATAACCTTTGGCTACCAAACGAGCTTTGAAACGATCGATTTGACCATCTGGTCCAACCTTCACTGTATAAACCCATCGACATCCTACTGTAGTTTTTTCGGAAGGTAAAGTAACAATATCCCAAGTGTTATTTGAATGCAACGCAGTCATTTCTTCCACCATCGCCTGACGCCAATTGGGATCAGTCATAGCTTCATCTGTAGACTTAGGAATAGCCACATAATCCAAAGCAGGCACAAATAACACATAGGAAGTAGAAAGACGGTCATAATTTAAAACACAAACATATTTAGGATTTGGAGTATGAGATCGAATATCTTTTCGTAATGCTATAGGGAGGTCAAGTTCAGGTGACATAGCTGGAGGAACAGTTGGAGTAGGAGATAGTGCTGGTGGATTAATATCATCTCTAACTTCCGATGGACGGGATGTCCGTCGCTGGTAGACCTGCAATGGAGGTTTAATGGGTGTGGGGATGACATAAGGGACATCTTGAGCATCTAAGTTACAAGTCTCATCGGGTGACACAGAGGCAGAGAAAAATGGGGAACCTTCAAAGAATGTAACATCAGAGGAAACAATGTACCGTTGAAGTTGAGGACAGAAACAATGATATCCTTTTTGTATACGAGAGTAGCCTAGAAAAATACATTTTAGAGATTGGGCAGAGAGTTTGTCTTTACCTGGACTAAGATCATGAACAAAGCATGTGCAACCAAATACGCGAAGCGGAATGTGGTACATGTCATGTTGTGGATTCAAGATAGAGTATGGAATCTGATCTTGAAGGACCGATGAAGGCATTCGGTTGATAAGGTGAGAAGCTGTGAGGAGGGCATCACCCCAAAAACAAGAAGGTACATTGTGGTGAAGTAAAAGAGTCCGTGCGGTTTCAACTAAATGATGATTCTTCCGTTCGGCAACACCGTTTTGTTGTGGTGTATGAGCACATGATGATTGGTGAATGATTCCCTGTGATGTTAAAAAAGATTGAAGCATATATTCACGAGAATGATCCGTACGTAAAATTTTAATGAAAGTGTTAAATTGATTTTCAATTTCAGCGTAAAACTCTTGGAATATATGGAAAACATTTGAACGATTTTTCATTAGAAATAACCAAGTACATCGTGAGAAATCATCGATGAAAGTTACAAAATAGTAATATCGTAGACTTCACAGACCCCAAATATCAGAATGAACTAAAGCAAATGGTGATGCGACATTTTTATTTACTCGTTGACAGTAAGTACTACGAGTATGTTTGCCTAATTGACACGATTGACACTCAAAAGATGAAAGCTTAGAAAAACCAGGAACTAAAAGACACATTTTATTAAGACTAGGGTGACCCAAACGTTGATGTGTAAGGTCTTGAGAAACAATCGAACATGCCACCGGTGGAGATAGATGAAATAATCCTCCAGATTCACTCCCTGCTCTAATCGTCTGTCCTGTACGTCGATCCTGGACATAAACAAAATTATTATTAAAAATGACTGAACAATCAAGAGTATGAGTAAGCTTGTGAACAGATATCAGATTAAAAGGACAACCAGGAATGTAAAGCACAGACTCTAAAGATAGGTTTGGAAGTGGGTGTGCCTGACCGAGGCCTTGAACTTTGATTTTAGAACCATCATCCACAGTGACTGAAGGCAAAGAATCAGAATAAGACAAGTGAGATAAAAGGGATTTATTACCAGTCATATGATCAGAGGCACCAGAGTCAAGGACCCAGGGACCAAGAGAAGATGTAGATACAAAGGCTACAGGATTTCCCGACTGAGCAACAACAACAGATGATGATGGTTGATGGGCTGATTTGAATTGGAGAAAATCATTGTAATCAGCGGCGGAAATTGTAATGTGTTTAGTGTTGTCCGGTTGAGCAAGGACAACGACCCGTGGTTGTCGTTGTTGTTCTCTTGCCTTTGTACGGCAATCAGCTTCAATGTGACTGTAACGATTGCAATAGTTACAACGAATACCATGACGTTGTCCACCCCTTCCTCTGGTTCGTCCACCACGACCATGATAGTGGGAAGCAAGACCAGATGATTCAGTGGGAGATGGAGTGGAGACCGGCCCAAAGGCGTGAGGTGTAGCCAAACGCAATAGTTGTTCACTAATTGCTTCATAGTTAGGAACATTGGATCCTGATAAAATCTGGTTCCGGACGGAATCAAGCTCTGATGGTAGTCCGGCAAGTGCCAGGATCATGAAATACTTACTTTGTTGTTCAACATAAGTTGTTGGATCTTTGGTAAAGGGCATTAGGGTTGTGAAATTTTCCTTTAACGCGTCAAGCTTACTCAGATAGGCTTGCATATCCATATTCTCCAATTTTAAAGAGTTGAGTTTGGTGATGACACTGTAAAGATTATGGACATCATTGGAGAACACTTTCTTAGCCTTTTCCCAAACCTCATAGCAAGTGGTAAAGGCTTGGTATTGTGCTTGAAGATTAGTTGCTATGGAAAACCATAACACAGTGCATAGAGAAACATCTGTTTGTTTCCACTTATCGCGTTTGGTGGCGGTAATACTTTCTGCTCATGTCCTTGACCATGAAACCACATTTTGACAGCACCAGCCCATATATTATAGTTGGCTGTTCCAGTGAGTTTCTCACACGGGATAAGTGGAACCTTCGTAAAAGTGGCGGAATTGGTATCTCCCATGATTTTTGTCTGCTTGGATGCAAAAACCGAGAGCAGATAAGGAAAAAGCACAGGAAGACGATGTCGGCGACGAAAAACAGCGGCGACAGAGGCGCGTGAGGGCGTGTTGTAAGGCGGATCGCGGCGGCGATTTTGGATACCTGCCGAGCGGAAGGAGACGATGCCGACGGTATGGTTACTTCGCCGGAAAAGTCGTTGGGAGCGGTGGTGCGCTCGTGTAGTGCCGTGAATGGCGGGATATTTTGCGGAAACGAAAAATTCTCTGAAAGACAGTCGGTCAACCAGCTCTAGATACCATGTTGTAATTGTAATTCTGTGTGTCGAATATGATCACACATGCTGGATATTTATATGCAAAATATGTATACACAATAGGTAATAATATAATTTACACTTATGACTAATTGAATACAAATCAAGACTAATTGATTTGTAATCGATTCTCAACAAATTTAAACTCAATACCTTCAATTCATATGCATCAACAATAGTATTGCTATCACTTCCTTCAAAAAATCCTGAATTGAAATTGTTCTCCTGGCATAACTTGATAGCATCATTTTTGAGCATTTCATTCCAATGTTCTAATTCTTTATAAGATTCTGCATCAACCTAGAAAGTATGGTAGAGTATAAGGCAAGAGAGAAAAAATATAGAATGCATGGTAAAATAAATGCTATGTAACATGGTAAAGACACCACATCAATCGAAGATTAGGAAAACAACAAGAGCATAAGGTAAAAGTAATGTGTTTCTACAAAATAAAAACGCAGTGGTAGAGTTCATGTTTTCATTCAAAAAAGCAAAAGCCAAGTAGCCAACAAAGAGCACATTCAATGCATTGTCCACAATAGTTAAATTGGTTGACATAGACTTGTCTTAAATCAATTTATTTTCCAAAGTAAGCATATGAATAAAAAATACAAACAAGGTACTAAAGCAATGTGCAACAAGTACTAGTATACTGTGCTACCTAGAGACCAACCTTGGCAAATTTATGGAATTCACGGAGCTTAGCAGTAAAACAGGAATCACGCAATGGCTCCACACTCCCTTTGGAGGATTTTCCATGGCAACCTTCTCTTGACATAGGAGAAACAGACTCACAAAGATTTCTATTGCCTGAGGATGACAATGCCCTTGGAGCAGAGTTTTGTGAATCTGAATCACTAAAATCTCGATGGCTATCATTAAAAAGAATTCTATTGCCTGACGATGGCAATGCCCTTGGAGCAGAGTTTTGTGAATCTGAATCACTAAAATCTCGATGGCTATCATTAGAAAACCTCCCCTTACTTGTTGAAGAGTGGCACTTACCAGTAGCTGATGAAGGTGAATCTCCATTTTTAGACTCCCCCAATGATACTTTGCTTATAGTATTATTAAATGATCGTAACAAGCTATCAAGTTTTTGGTGAAGTGTAAGTAAGAATATATGAAATCCTTGCAGATCCCTAAGAGCAGCACGGAAACCACTGCGGAACTCGCGTATTATTGATGTTACAACACTTCCTTGTACATCGACTGTTAAAGTTATATCTTCTAAGGGAGGACTTCCTAATTTCCCGCCGGTTATATCATATAACAGGCAAGAGGAAAATTGAGAACTATTTAGTACCAACTCAACCAACTTAGGATAGCTGACCTGATCATTAGCACGTTTTACAGCAGGAGGTCGACGTGGAACAACAGAGTCAATTGCCACAATGCTGAAGCCATTAAACATTGATTCTCCTGATGTTTGACTTTTAAGGCGCGTGTAATTGGATGATTTTCTTATCCGTGAAAGATGAGAGCCTTGTGATTTTATTCTAATATCATGAGAGCACAATCTTGAAGTAGACCTTTTTTTACCAACCACCCTAGGCCCATGTCGGTTCATTGTCAAATCAAAGGTTTCTCCTATTGTATCTAAATTTGAAGGGATTGCTTTTTCAGCCAATAACAAATTTGCAGGGTTCCCACGCCATCTAAGTTGATGGCATGGAAGCCTATCTTCATTTCTGATAACAAGATCTAGCATCATTACCCTACCAAGCGCTGCAGACGCTCTTTCAGCAGAATCCCTTGATTCAAATGCACTAGAGCTTTCAAGTAAAGGAGAACCATGTACATAACTACAAGAAGATTATGAATCATTAGAATAAACATCAAAAACTAAAATGAAAAATAATAACTCCCAGCAAAATATATTAACTGCTTTCATTTCAACACTTTTCTAAGTACAAATATTAAATTTGATTTAGTTACTCACAAATAAGCAATGACAAAACAAAAAACATCCTAATTTTCAAATTATACATGTAGAAGAGAGCGAAACAAAAATTATCTTTTGTTTATAGCCAAAATATTCTGACCGTTATTTTGAATGAAAATTGCTTTCTTGAATTATTGCAGAACCTCCAATTTATGATGATATTTTATCATATCATACCAGTTTCAAAATTGTAAGATCATGCATCTACATGCACATAATCAATTCAAGTAATAAAAGAAAGTCCTCAAGAAATGACAAAGTAACCACAAGCCTACCAAATATAACTTTTGTTGTCATTATAAAAACTAGATTTGAATTGTACCTCATAAACAAGAGACACCGGCTAAGCTCGAGTGCTTCCAAAAGTTCAGAACATGTTGTTTCACCAATTACATTACTCTCAGAACTTGCTGCCTCCCTTGCTTTTTCTGCAGCTTTCTTTATTTGGAGCCATTCTAAACTAGTATTGTGAATGACTCTAGCCTGTAACTTACAAATAAAAGTAAAAATGACTAACTACAAATTAACTTGAAAATGTCAGGTTGAGTCAAATAAGAAGGAAACAACCTGTGGAGCTTGGACTCCCAACCATTTGGCGAATTCATATCCTAGTCTTTCCGACTGTGTTGCCATTCTTGACGAAGATATCTTTATGACAGCTGCTGCTTCTTTTGGAGAAGCATGATCGCTCCCGTCAACGTTGAAAAGGGCAAAGAAGACAACACCTCCTGAATTTACTGTGATCTATATGGACACAAATGAGAAGAAATGACGCCGAAGCCCAGAATAATTATAACAACAAAACATGAAAATGAACCTAAACTAGGGCTGCTACGAAATGGAAGCCTAGGCAAAATTAAATGGAACAAAGGAAGTTTATAAAGATTAGAAAACAAATAAAAATAGATATATTGTTCATCTGCATAGGAAAATATAGAACCTCAAGAGCTCTATTGACTTCATCATCAGAATGTTGATTGCTATTAGTGTGTTGAGTGTGATGAAGTGAAGAGAGTGTGTCCCAAGAAAAGGAACCGGAGTCAATGTCCAACATTTCAGTTTTACCAAGCCTATCCCAGACAGTAATTTCAGTTTGATCAGGAAGCATGTCAGTTTCTGCATCCTCTCTAAAACTAGAGACAATTCAAATTCAGAATCTACTTAAACAGTCCATGTATATAAGAAGATAGTGTAGTAATAGTAAGATACCAAAAGCGAGGGAAACCGGAATTGGAATTGGAAGTGCGTTTGCGAACTGATCGAAGCCATTGAGTCCTGCAATTCCATGTTGAAGATTGAGTTTGTGTTGTTAGTATTTTGATTATGATGATAGAAAGGGGAAGAAGATACCTGATCATGCAAAGAGAGTGTGATTGGTAATGGTGCTTCACGGCGGTGCTGTTGCTCATTTGACATGTTGCGGTTGAAAGTTGAAACACTAATTGGAATTGGAGGGAACCAAATAACGGTAATACTGCGTTTTCGTCATAAATATTCCTTTAATTACTTAAATAAAGTTATGATTTCCGCGACTTAATTACAATAGTTTGTAAAATAAATCAAATACTTCTATTTAATCAACTATGCTTTTAGTTATTACAATATTATTAAATATGCGCTAAATTTTAATTAAATTTTGTTCACATCAAATAAATTTGAATTTGTAAGCTTGTGTTTTCATTAAGAAAACCTTTCATCTTTCCATTTTAAAAGTATACATATACAAGTGGAAATAATTAATTACAATTTAAAAATATAGCATTAATACTCATAAAATTAATCAATGACACATTTCCATTGAGAATTTAATAGAGATGTAATGGTAAAAAACTATTACATTGTCAATTAATGAAATTACTCCTTCGGTTCCTTTTTAAATGTCGTTTTAGAAAAATATTTTTATTTCTATTTAAGTGTCGTTTTAATTTAATGTCATAATTTATCAATTATACCCTTACTTTCTCAATAAATGAGAGAGAGTATATGAGTGAATTTATTAGAAAAGAAAAAATAACTGAGGGTATAATAGAAACATTAACTCTAACATACCATTATCTTGGTTGAAGAACTTTATGTTAAAATGACACTTAAAAAGGAACGGAGGGAGTATATCATTCTCTCATATCATATAAGTAATTTAAAATTTTCAATATGACTTGGTTGAATACATAGTAGTGATTGATTAACAGTGTTGCATCAACACTAATACTTCTTATTCAAGAAACACCATATTTGCAAACTTTGATCCACGATGTCACATCAATGTATTGCATCGAAAGTTACACTCTACTGTATGTGTATGTCTGACTCTGCCACGGAATATATCCATTGGATAAAATTTAAGAGAAAGTTATCATGTCTTTCCCACTTAAAAGACAATAAATCTTTTTTTCAAAATCTAATAGTTTAAATTTTAACTTCAAAACTTAATACATTTTTAGACACATTTATAAGTAATAAAAATAATTTTTACGATTATTAAAAAAATTCAATCAAGTGTGATTAATTTTTTAGATTTTAGTAAAAATATTAATTAAATTTACTATAATGTCCTCTTTATTAAATTTAAAGAAATGTTAAAAAAAGAAATAGTGGGATATATTAGAAATTATAGCATTAAATAATTTGGTAATAAATGAATTTTATTTATAATACTAATTAAAAATTGATGCGTTTTTGTTGTTTATAAATGTGTCAAGTGGATCTATTAAATAAAAATGAAAATAACTCTAGAACCAAACGTGAGACAGAACCAATGTTAAGGGTAGATTTGATAAATAATACTATTAAAAAAATAAAATATCATGAGTATGTACACATGTATTTCACCATTTTATAATCAAACTGACAGCTAATAATTCCATGTAGTTGGTATAATTTATCAATAAAATAACTCTAGAACCAAACTTAAGTCGCAGCCAATGTTAGGGATAGATTTGATCAATAATAAGAAGAAAATAAAGAATCACGAGTATGGTATGTACGATGCCGGATACGTATCCACTACATGTATTTCACCACTTTTCATCACTCATGCTTCAAAATTTGCAAGAGAAGGGAAATACATTAATCTGTCATTGAATGAGATAGTCTGTGTGTGGGGCTCACACTCCCACCACGGCTAATATTCAGAGTGGTTAATGCCTTTTGGATTTCCTTTTTCATGGCACTATCTACACTCCCCGATGATAGTCTTTTTTTATGTGATTTCTGAAGATGGAGCTTAAGTGAGCTGCTACTCAATCCAGCATTCTTGCCACATATTGGACAAACTTTCATTGTTGGTCTCCGCCTCCGCCACTCCATTGAAACCTTTCCATGCAGTTTTTGATCAAGTTCCTGTAAGATCTTTCCAAAACCATCGTTCGGCTGTGCTCGACGGTGAACTTTTTTCATAGCATTCCATGCTTCTAATAATGTGAAGTTCCTGCATCACATCCCAAATGTGACTTACATTGATACTCTTAACTGTTAACTATCCAAAGATAAATTTAAGATTTCTTTATGTTACCTAATAATGAAAATAACCTATATGATAGCGTAATTTGTCATCAAGATTAAACTATTTAGTTATAATTGCAAAATTGATACGGTTATGGAGACGAGGCTACACAAAACATTTGTTTCAACTGTAGGCAATATTTATAGGTTTACTTACTTTCTTAGCATCATGTAAGCAAGGACTACAGTGACGCTTCTGCTTTTCCCTTCAAAACAATGAACTAGAATTCCCTGACCCGCTCTCTCAACATCTTCTATAAAATCACAAGCTTCTTCAAATAAGAGGCTGATGTTAGAGTTCTCAGTGTCACATACCTATTCAAACAGAAGAGTGAAAACAAATATGAAGCCACTCAAAGTAGTTTTTTAAAAAACAGTCATAAATATTATTTTTTTCTCTTAAAAAGCTTAAACAAACGCTACAGAAAATGAAATGGACTTTATTTGACTGTAAATGTTGAGCAAGCTCTTACAATGGAGTAAAAACTGAAAGAAAAAGAGATAAACCATTCTAGAACTCCTACCTGCTCCTAACTGACACACTAGTTTTTTCGATGCATTACTCACTCCCCTTCCCTCTCTTTTATAACAAAAAATCTCTAACCAGGGAGAATGCTAACCAACTTTATTTCGCTCACAATCTATATCCTTTTAGAAACGATGCAAGTTTGAGATGGGCCCATAGATTGGGTCATCAAACCTATTGCACCTTGGTGGTATCATAATCATTGCACATAACATCACAAGTATTTGAGATCGTTGTCTAGACATGGTACGAATTATGATTGCCTTTATGTGATCCATTGATCAAAAGTTTGATTGTTTGTGAAATGGGTAAAAGTTCAACTCCAATACGAAACTAGAAAACCTTTGCAAACACATTAGTCGAATAATCCGGGGAGGGGGCAGTTAAAAAAGAAAAATGATAAGACATACAAAGAAATTTTTGTAGGTGAAAAGATCAGGAAACTGAGAATCTGATTGTCCAATTTCGTTAGTGCACAAACACAAGATATGAGTGATTCCCAAGTATTGCATTGTATATATAGATCTTGCAGATAGCGCTCCACCGATGAACAAATAATTTGTAATAGCAGATGGTCTCTCAGTATTTGCAGCCTCAGATATCAATGCAATCCTTTCAAGGATATGTTCAAGTCTGATCTGAAAGTTCATGAAGTAAATACTTAATATGAATATGTATCCTCCTCTATGAATAAGTTGACTTCAACATTCTGTTTAATAGTTTAAATGCAGAAGAAGATACCTTGAATTCATATGCATCAACAACGGTGTTGCTATCACTTCCCTCAAAAAATCCTGAATTGAAATTGTTTTCCTGACATAACTTGATAGCTTCATTTTTAAGCATTTCATTCCAATGTTCCAATTCTTTACAAGATTCTGCATCAACCTGGAAAGTATGTGATATAGAATATGGCAAGAGAAAAAAATACAGATTGCATGGTAAAATAAATGTTATGTTACATGGTAAAGACACATCATCAATCAAAGATTAGGAAAAGTGGAAAACAACAAGAGCAAAAGGCAAGAGTAATATGTTATATTACTACTATATATACCAAGAGCAAAAGGCAAGAGTAATATGTTATATTACTACTATATATACCAGCCTTAGAGCTGAGGAATAAAATATAACAGTTGTTTACCATTCCGTTCAATATGGTATCAAGAGCTCAGTGTTAGGGTTTACGGTAAAGCTTCCACAACTAGTGGGGTTAGGGTTTTCTGTTCGACCCGTTTTCTTACCCGACCCGACTCACATCAGTTGGCCTACTCTAGGGTTCGCCTACACCGGATCCAATAATGACGGCGGTGGCTGTGGTGATGGCGGTGGCTGCGGTAACGGCGGTGGTCTCGGTGACGGCGGTGGCCGCCGTAACAGTGGTGGCAACGGCGGTGGTCGTGCATTTCAAGCTAGTAATTCTGATCAAGGGCGGAAAATCTCTTCACCTCAACTTCCACTCACTACGGAACAACTAGACAAACTGTACAAACTCCTCGAGTCTCCAACTCCTTCTTGCTCTATAGCAACAAGAGGTAATTCTACATGTATTAGTGTCAGTCCCAGTCATACTTGGATAGTAGATTCAGGTGCCTCTGATCATATGACAGGTGAATCTACTTTGTTCTCTTCATATAGTCCATGTGCAGGTAATTAAAAAATAAAAATCGCAGATGGCACTTTTTCAGTCATTGCAGGTAAAGGGTCAGTTGTGTTGTCTCCGATGTTGACTCTTAAAAATGTCCTTCATGTTCCAAATTTATCATGTAATCTAATGTCCGTCAGTAAATTAGCCCAAGATACAAATTGTCAAACTAATTTTTTCCAATCTCACTGTGTCTTTCAGGATTTGAACTCGGGGAAGATGATTGGCAGTGCTAAGGAGAGTGGAGGACTCTACTACTTTGACATTGGATTTGCATCACAACTACCTTCAAAAACAATAAGTTCCTGTTTTGAGTCTTTTTCTATTTTGAATAATAAAGATGACAACATTATGGTATGGCATTTAAGATTAGGTCATCCTAGTTTTCGTTACTTAAAACACTTGTTTCTTAAGTTATTTCACAATAAGAACTTTTCTTCGTTTAAATGTGAAGCATGTGAATTTGCAAAACATCATCGTTCCCAATTTTCAATACAACCTTATAAATCATCAAAACCTTTTCCTATTATTCACAGTGATGTTTGGGGCCCTAACCGTACAAGTACACTCTCTCTCAAAAAATGGTTTATCACATTTATAGATGACCATACAAGAGTATGTTGGGTGTACTTGTTAAAGGGGAAATCAGATGTTTGTCAGGCTGTAAAGAATTTTTTTTAAATCAATTTCAAACAAATGTCCAAGTCTTTAGAAGTGATAATGGCAAAGAATATTTTAATACTATCCTGGATGATTTTTTTCTAAAAAATGGGATTGTACATCAAAGTTCATGTCCTAATACTCCTCAACAAAATGGAGTTGCCGAAAGGAAAAATAGACATTTATTGGAGGTTGTTAGAGCTCTACTTTTTTCAAATAAAGTACCAAAATATTTGTGGGGCGAAGCTGTTTTAACAGCTGCATATTTAATTAATAGAATGCCCTCAAAAATTTTGAATTTTCAAACTCCAATTAATACTTTCAAAGAATGTTTTCCTAGTACTCATGTTTTAACTGATCTGACATTAAGAATCTTTGGTTGCACAACATTTGTTCATGAACATAAAAATGTTGGAAAACTTGAACCACGTGCTATAAAATGTGTTTTTGTTGGATACTCTCCAACCCAAAAAGGATATAAATGTTTTGACCCAAAAAACAAAAAAATGTTTGTCACTATGGACGTTACATTCTTTGAAAATAAACCTTTTTTTGATGACACTCATCAAGGGTGCGATATAAAAGAAGACTTGTTTCAAATTGAGGACATGAGTTTTTTAAATAATTTATCTTTACCTGCATCACAAAGTTCTGAGACTTATATCGCACCAACAAAATTGGCCATGATTCTTTAACCGATCCTACTCTGTTATGAGTAAGGAACTTTGTGAATCTGAACCCACATTTTCTCATGGAAAAACAATGAAATTCACGAAAATAATAATAGTGATGATCTAATTGAAATGCCACAAAATAATGAGTCACCAGAAAACAGTTTGAATTAGGAAACGGAATTTGGAAAGGGAAGGTTTTTGTGAAAAAACACCACAAAAAAAGGGACGAGTCCACGTCTCAACACTGTCAGGAATCTGAACCGGGGAATGATCAACCTCCTAAGAATAGGAAAGGTAAGTCCATCTCTGTTTCTGAAAGTCGTATTTTGTATCCTGATATTGATGATCCTGTTGCCATTAGAAAACCTGTTAGATCTTGTACTAAACACCCCATGTCCAATTTTATATCATATTCAAATTTGTCTTCATCTCTGTCTGCCTTCACCTCAAAATTGTCTAGTGTAAAAATTCCAAAAAATGTACAGATTGCTCTAGAAATTCCAAAGTGGAGGGAAGCTGTACATGAGGAGATGAAAGCTCTAGAAAAGAACAAAACTTGGAGTGTTACGACACTACCGGATGGCAAGAAGACAGTTGGATGCAAATGGGTGTTTACTGTGAAGTATAATTCAGATGGATCAATTGAAAGGTATAAGGCTCGCTTGGTGGCTAAAGGCTTTACTCAGACCTATGGTATAGACTACTCTGAGACATTTGCTCCTGTTGCAAAACTGAGCACTATAAGAATTCTTTTATCTCTTGCCGCTAACCTGGATTGGCCCTTACATCAGTTAGATGTTAAGAATGCATTTCTTAATGGCAATCTAGAAGAAGTATACATGGACACTCCTCCTGGGTTTGAAAACAAATTTGGATCAAATGTATGCAAACTAAATAAGTCTTTGTATGGGCTAAAACAGTCCCCTAGGGCTTGGTTTGAAAAATTCACTCAGTCCATGAAGAAACAATGGTACATTCAAGGACAGGCTGATCACACCTTGTTCACAAAGTTCTCTCAAGATGGAAAATTTGTTGTCCTGATTGTATATGTTGATGATATTGTCCTTACTGGAGACGATACAGTTGAAATGGCTAGAGTAAAAGAGAAACTAGCAGTAGACTTTGAATGGTATTGTGGTTTCCCAGCAGAAATACATTCTAGACTTATTGAAAGAAACAGGAATGAGTGGATGTCGTCCTGCAGATACCCCTATGGATCCTAATGCTAAACTTTGGGGAGAAGGAAATGTTCCGGTTGATACTGGAAGATATCAGAGATTGGATGGAAAACTGATTTATTTAGCACACATCCGACCTGATATTGCTTTCTCAGTTAGTGTAGTAAGTCAGTTTATGCATTCTCCTTACGAGGAACATCTTGAGGCAGTCTACAGGATCCGAGATATTTGAAGGGAAATCCTGGTAAAGGCTTACATTTTAAGAAAACTATTCAAAGAAATGTGTCTATCTTCACCGATGTTGATTGGGCAGGTTCAGTCACAGATAGAAGATCGACCTCTGGATATTGTACCTATGTTTGGGGTAATCTTGTGACATGGAGGAGTAAGAAACAAGGAGTTGTAGCAAGAAGTAGTGCGGAAGCCGAGTTTAGAGCTATGTCTCAAGGTATTTGTGAAGGATTATGGATCCTTAGAGTATTAGAAGAACTTAAGATGAAAATTGAGCTTCCATTAAAATTATACTCTGACAGTAAAGCTGCCATTAGCATAGCTCATAACCCAGACTTCACATGAGAAGTTAGATCGGAATCATAGTTTGTGACTTCAAATGAACATGGATACTAAAGACCAACTTGGGATTTGATAATATCTTACTTTTCATTATTTCTTTATTGTCTTTTATTTTTCTTTATTCTCTATTAAAGAGAGAATTAATTATCATTATTGTATTACTACTATATATACCAGCCTTAGAGCTGAGGAATAAAATATAACAGTTGTTTACCATTCCGTTCAATAATCATTTTTCCTAGAGTTCATGTTTTCATTCAAAAAAGCAAAAGCCAAGAAAGAGCACATTCAATCATTTGTGCACAATAGTTAAATTGGTTGACACATACTTTGTCATAAATCAGTTTATCTTCCACAATAAGCATATTAATAAAAGAAATGCAAACATGGCACTAAAAAAGCAATGTGCAGCAGAAGCAAGATACAGCATATGCTACCTAGAGACTAACCTTAACAAATTTATGGAAATCACGAAGCTTAGCTGTAAAATGGGAATCATGCAATGGCTCCACACCCCCTTTGGAGGATTTTCCATGGCAACCTTCTCTTGACATAGGAGAAGCAGAGTCACAAAAATTTCTATTGGCTGAAGATGCCCTTGGAGCAGACCTCTGCGAATCTGAATCACTAGAATCTCGATGGCAATCATTAGAAAATCTCTCCTTTCTTGTTGGAGAGAGACAACTACCAGTAGCAGGTGAAGGTGAATCTTCCTTTTCGGACTCCCCTGGTGATATTTTGCTTATAGTATTATTAAATGATCGTAACAAGTTATCAAGTTTTTGGTGAAGTGTAAGTAGGAATATATGAAACCCTTGCAGATCCCTAAGAGCAGCACGAAAACCACTGCGGAACTCGTGAACTATTGATGTTACATCACTCCCTTGTAAGTTTATGTCTTCTACGAGATGATTTCCTAATTTCCCTCCAGTTATATCATGTAACAAGCAAGAGGAAAACTCGGAGCTATTCAGCACTAACTCAACCAACTTAGGATAACTTATCTGATCATCTGCACGTTTTATGGCTGGAGGTCGACGAGGAACACCAGAGTCAATAGCAACAATGTTGGAGCCTGTAAACATTGATTCTCTTGACGTTTGACTTTTAAGGCACAAGTCATCAGATGATTCTCTTATTTGTGAAAGATGAGAGCCTTGTGATTTTATTCCATTATTATTATGAGAAAACAATATTGAAGTGGAACTTTTTTTTTCCTGAAGCGTCCCAACTACAGGCCCATATCGATTCATTACCAAGTCAAACGGTTCTCCTATTGCATCTAAATTTGAATCTAAATTTGAAGGGATTTCTTTTTTAGCCAATAACAAATTGGCAGGGTTCCCGCGCCATCTAAGTTGACGGCATGGAAGCCTATCTTCATTTCTGATAACAAGATCTAGCATCATTATCCTGCCAAGTGCTGCTGACGTTCTTTCTGCAGAGTCCCTTGATTCAAATGCGGCAGAGCTTTCAAGTAAAGGTGAGCCATGTACATAACTACAAGGACATTATGAACCATTAGAATAAACATAAAGTTAATATGAAAAATAATAATTCACAGCAAAATATATTAACTGCTTTTGTTTCACCGTTTTTCTAAAAAATAGAAATCTTAAATTTGATTTAGTTACTCACAATTAATAGCAATGCCAAAACAAAACAACAACAAAAAATCCTAGTTTTCAAACTATCACATATGCAGAAGAGAGCAAAACTTTGTGAATGTTATATTGAAATTTTTAATGAAAATTGCTTTTCTTGAAGCATGAACTTCTCCAATTTAGGATGATATTTTCTCACGCCAGATTCAAAATTGTCAGATCATGCCTCTACAGCAGAGCATAATTAATTCAAGTAATAAAAGAAAATCTTCGAGGAACAACAAAAGTAACAAGACAACCAATGATGTCTTATGTTGCCATTGTTATCATGTTTAAAACATTACAATATGAAAACTATATTTGAAATGTACCTCATAAACAAGAGACACTTGCTAAGTTCAAGTGCTTCCAAAAGTTCAGAACAGGTCGTTTCACCAATTTCATCACTCTCACAACTTGCTGCATCCCTTGCTTTTTCTGCCGCTTTCTTTATTTGGAGCCACTCTAAACTGGTATTGTGAATGACTCTAGCCTGTAATTTACAAATAAAAGTAAAAAATAAATATGACTAACTTCCAAGTTAACTTGCAAATCAAATAAGAAGGGAACAACCTGTGGAGCTTGGACTCCCAACCATTTTGCGAATTCATATCCAAGTCGTTCAGACTGTGTTGCCATTCTTGACGAAGATATCTTTATGACAGCTGCTGCTTCTTTTGGAGAAACATGATCGCTCCCATCAACATTGAAAAGGGCAAAAAAGACAACCCCTCCAGAATTTACTGTCACCTATATGGACACAAATGAGATGAAATAAGGCAGAAGCCAACAAAATAAAACCACAGAACAATGATTAAAAATGAAATAAAAATAGACATATTGTTCATCTTGGTAGAGTAAAGTATTTGTGGTGGTAAAGAGTATTATGAGCATAGAAAAACAGGAAACCTCAAGAGCTCTATTCATTTCATCCTCAGAATGATCATTGCTACTGGTGTGCTCAGTATGGTGAAGTGAAGACAGCATATCCCAAGTAAAGGAACTGGATTCAATGTCCAACATTTCTGCTTTACCAAGCCTATCCCACACACTAATTTCAGTTTGATCCGGAAGCATATCAATTTGTGCATCCTCGGTAGATTCTCCAAAACTAGTCACAATTTAAATCAGTTATAACATAGAAAAAAATCAAATTCAGGCTCTAATACTAGCATATACATTAAACATTGAATGTAAATGATGATACCAAGAGGGTATGGTGGAAGAAGAGCGAGGGAAACCGGAGGAGCGGTAATTGGAAGTGCGTTTTCGAACGGATTGAAGCCAATGAGTAATGTCTCCCAACATATACAAAACCTGCGTTGGAATGCAGAATAAACCTAATTCAAAATAAATAAATAAATAAATAAAAAAAAAACAGAAGCGAGCGAGCATACATACCCGGGAAGTAACGGTTAGGGGCGATGGTCCCTCAGACTCCAACTCCTCTTTATCCTGGTTTTGGTTTTGTAGCTCATTTGACATGATTTAGTGAGTACTAGTTTGCTCTGATGGGAGGGAAGAGGCAGAACAAAATAAGTAACGGTAATACTGAGTTTTGGTGATCATAGATCGATCTATTATAACTATAATAATAGTGTGTAGTTTGATATAATAATAGTGTACTACAAGTTAAAATTTTAGTATTTGATGTCGGCATTAGTGTAAAAAGCCATCAATCTACAACCTTTTTTTGTGCTTGTCATTTGACTATGTTAAAATAAGCACTTTTAATTAAAATTAATTTTATGTAAAAAGCTTCAATCATATTTTGGTTTTTATCATTAATGATAAACTCTTAAAATATATTATTAAAATTGTGAAAACTAGTTAGAGATGAGATTACTTGTGCTAGAATATAAGCAATCTCATTAGTTTGACTATTAACAAACTTAACATGAGTTTATAAAATAAAAAACTAATAAGTGTCTATACTCATTAATAATAGCTTAAAATTTGAATAATTTAGTTGTTGATTATTCATATTATCTATTACACTTAGTTTAAAGTCCAGTTCATCAATGTCGAGTTCTTGTATCCGTTTGATGGTTGATAAAAGGTCTAAAGCCTCTCTCACACCAACCTCGATAATAGAAGAAAATCACTTAATTCTAGCTACCTTGAATTGCTCCTCCTCATCCTAAACACAAACATTTATTCTTACTTTTTTATGGATAGTTGAAAAAGATGCATCAATATTACATTTAAAACATCCTCCTAAATGTTTTCTTGAGGGGATATGCACAAACTTTTGAACTTGGTTGATGCATGTAGATCAGAGTTGAGCATTTTTCCATTCAAATACTAGGTAAGAGGCACAATCACAAATTGTCTCTATTTGAATCTGCTAAGTGGTTTCAAATGTGACTTCTCCTGAGGAGGTTGTTGTGTCGCTTATGGTGTTGGTGGAATTTTATGCTTCCATGATGGTTGTTGAGTTTGCTCAGCAACTTCTCTTCTCATTTGACGCACTAGTGCTATTGACAATCCCTCCATAAAGATTTTTTTCATTGGCATTCTTTGTGGGAGGGTGATCTCATTGTACTCTCTTGGAACACCTACCAATATGTATAACTCAATAATAATAAAGCAATGTCTGAGAACTTTCTACTTTGAGTCCACCATTAATTTAATATTCTTAGCAATCAGTTTTCCCTATATTTATCTATTGTCATCTAATGATTGTTAATAACCCAAATACCCTCCAAAGGATGAACTCAAAAGATTTGGAATCACTTTTTAAGTAGTCACGAAGAAATAGGCACATGCCTTAGGTACATATTTTAAATTTTTAGTAGTTAATTTGGTGGAGTTTTGCCCATGTTTCAAGTACCATTTGGCCTCTTCGCAACATAATTCCTACAATATCGTATCCCAATCTTCGTCGATTGGTTGATTTCTTGGACACTCCAAACATCCAGCATAGTCAATCTCAACAACTAGTAAATTGCACTCGAACTGTAATCAATTTATTTACCACGAAAAAATGAAACATACTCGCCAATTAGACGATTGAAAACATTTGCATATAATTCCAAAGCAATTCTTATATTGCTTTCTTGGATGAAATGGTTGATTCTGATCCAATTCCTTCTATCGAGTCCCTTGAAGAACAACATATAACCCATCAAATCTTTCACTTCAAACCTTCTATCTTGAGTGAATTATTGGTGCCTAATATTCAACCACATATTAGCATGGACAATAGTGAGAAACATCTGACTTGAAGATTGAAGAAGAGAAGAAGGTGGCAGAACAGTGCCACTAGCAGAAGCATCTTATCTGGATGATATTCCTCTTTTAGCAGTATGAGCCATTTGTAACGCCCATTAATTTAATTAATTATTTAATTAAATTATTTTCGAATTATTTGTTGATATGTCGCTATATGTTGTGTTAAGTTGCTAAGTTGTTATTTAGTTGAATTATTTAATAGTATAGGTAGTAGAAATAATATTAATATAGATATAAGATTATTTATTATGGGCTTAAGTTAAATGGTTATTGGTAGTAAGATTGGGGGTGTAGAAATGAGGCTCAATACACTTAATAATAATAATAGAATAATAGTAATTTTATATGATAATTAGAAATAAAAAGAGGATTAGAAGTAGCACTAAGGGGGGAAAATAGGTTTTTTTATCAGAATAAGGGTTTTGGAGAATAGTACGTAGAAGCTCAAGGAAAAAGGCAAAGCTAGGATTCAATCGGGAGTTAGAGAGACCTTCAATCCAAGGTAAGGGTGGGGTTCTGACTTTATAATAGGGTATATGATGAATAATATGTAGGGATTAGGTTGGCATATTGTTGTGAGTATGACTGTGCTGTGTTTTTTGAATTTCTGTTTATTGCGATGTTGTGATTTTTCTGAATTTGTCCGCATAATTGCCTTGTACAATTTGATGCAGATTTCTGTTGGAAATTATATAGCTGTTAAGTTGTTGTGAAATTCTTCATCGTTGGTATGAAATTAATTATCGACTGAAGGTTTTGAGTTATCGTTGGGGACGGAAGAAAGTTCTGTGTGAAAATTGGAATCCAAGTGGCGAGTGCCACCTTACTAAGTGGCGGTAGCCACACTACATTTAAGTGGTGAGTGCCACTACTCTAAGTGGTGAAGGCTACTACTCTAAGTGGCGAGGGCCACTTCACATTGTGGCAGGGCCACATCTCATGTCCTATATATGTATTTATTTAATTCATCTTGTTTTTCAGTTTCTGCTTGGTGTGTATTTTAATACTTAGTCCATGATCTCAGTATATTAAGGATTACCTATTTTAGAAATCTGCATGTCAACATATATATTATATAGATGAATTAATTAGTGACAAAATCAGTTAAATGAATTACATAATAGATATATAGCAGGAAAACTAGTAATAGCAAGGTTAATAATAAAATAGCAAAAATAATTCTAGTAGTAGTAAAGTAACAAAAGTCAATGAATTAGTAGAGGAACATTAAGTAGGTATCAGTGGAAAATATGAATTGGTAAATAGAGATTTAATGACAAGGTGTACTAGAATGTTTGGGATAACTTTATTGTATTGTTGTTTCCTTTGTGATGTGTCATTAATGTTGTGATGTTGCGGTAATTTTGTTGAAAGATGTAAAATTGCAGGTGATGTTGAATGTTGTTAAATTGCCTTTAAATATTGGCAAATAATAATTTGCAGGCTTAAGGCCAATGTTGGTTTGTTGTTGAGATGCTATGTAATTATTATTGTTGTTACTCTGACATTCATATTGTTGTCGCATACATAGCATATCAAGTTGGGAGCTGATGCTCGGTAAGTTGGCCTGGATTGGCAAATATTAAGTTGGAGGCTTATGCCTTGTTAACGCCTCTATTAATTGACATATTTTTTAAGTTTGGAGTTTTGCTCCGATTGGTACCACATGCATGTGCATCGTAACAAGTCGCATTTCATGTTGCATTTCGAGTTGTTGTAAAGATGAATAAGTTGTTGTATTGTTTGTTGTTTTGAAAGTTATGAAGTCATGGTTTTACATGATCTATTTCTAATATGTTATTTATCATACATCCAATTATATGGTTCGGTATCTCACCCCTTCTGTTTGAATGTCACCCCATGTTGGTAACGTGCAGGTAATCCAGAGTTAAGACTGTCTACCTTCATTAGTTCGAGTCGGTGTCGTCTCTCTGATACATAGCACTCGGGGGGATGAACGTGTGTCTTCTTTATTGTTGTTTTTATTCAAATGCTGATTTTTGAGTTGTTTCCCATAAGTAATTTGTTGTTTGAAGTTGTTTTAGGTTGGTAAAGATGTTAAATTTATTTGAAGTTAAATGTTGTGAATCCGCTACTTATTTTTAAAAGTTGATTGAATTTAAAGACTAATTAGGTAGTTATTGGTTCATCCAAGTTAGGTGTTATGTATTTGTTCTATGTGCGATTAAATGTCGTTGTTTTTAAGTTGAAAGTGTGTCATCCCATATTTATGTTAAAATTTTGGAACTCTGATTTTATTATTATTCGCCAGGTAGAAATGGGGTATTACATTAGTGGTACCAGAGCAGGTCGGTTCGTCCGACCAAGTTGTCAATTCGTAGTTTCATTTAACAATCGAGTATTGTTAATTAGTTTCTAACTGTTGTTTATGTTGTAGTGACAAGTTGAAATGGCCAGAAGGAATGATGATGCAATTGCTGCTGCTTTGGAAGCAATGACTGAGGCTTTGCAGAATCATCCGAACGTTAATGAGAATGCTGGATCTCGTAGTTTGGCAACTTTTCAGAGGGAGAATTCGTCTACCTTCAAGGGTATTTATGATCCTGATGGAGCGTTGGATTGGTTGAAAGAGATTGAGAGGATCTTTCGTGTGATGAATTGCACTCCAGCGCAGAAGGTTCGTTATTGGACTCATATGCTAGCAGTCGAGGCTGATGACTGGTGGCTAGAGACTCGTTAAAGGTTGGAAGTTGTAGGTGAAGATATCACTTGGGATGTGTTCCATAGAGAGTTCCTGAGGAAGTATTATCCTGAAGATGTTCAAGGTAAGAAGGAAATTGAGTTTTTGGAGCTAAAGCAAGAAAATATGTTAGTTACTGAGTATGCTGCAAAGTTTGTTGACTTGGCTAAGTTTTACCCGCACTATAGCGAGGCGACTGCTGAGTTTTCAAAGTGAATCAAATTTGAGAACGCGTTGCACTCAGAGATCAAGAAGGCAGTTAGATACCAAAAGATTTGTGTCTTCTCTGATTTGGTTGATAGTTGCAGAATTTATGAAGAGAATAATAATGCTCATTACAAGATCGTTAATGAGAGGAGAGGCAAGCACCACTAGAATCGTGGAAAGCCTTATGATGCTCTAACTAGTAAAGGTAAACAGAAAGTTTCTGATGGTAAGAGAACTAGTGGGGAGATGCTCCTACTAGCGTGGTTTGTTTCAAATATGGGAAAACTGGTCATAAGAGTAATGTGTGTACTATTGAGGTAAATAGGTGTTTCCGTTGTGGTAAGACCTGGCATGCAATATCTGAGTGCAAGCATAAAGAGATTATTTGTTTCAACTGTGGTGAAGAGGGTCACATTGGTAGTCAGTGTAAGAAACCAAAGAAGGCGCAAACTGGTGTAAAGGTGTTCGTGTTGGCTGGGACTCAGATAGCTAATGAGGACAGACTTATCAGAGGTACATGTTTCATTAATAGTACTCCTTTAATTACTATTATTGATATTGGTGCTACTCATTGCTTTATTGTTGCTGATTATGTTGAAAGATTGGGTCTTATGTTATCTTCTATGAATAAAGAGATGGTCGTCGATCTTCCAGCTAGGGATCGATGAATACTTCTCTTGTGTGTTTAAAGTGTGCTTTGTCGATCTTCGGTAGAGACTTCGCTATTGATCTGATGTGTTTACCTTTAAGTGGGTTGGATGTGATCTTGGGGATGAACTGGTTAAAATATAACTATGTTCATATTAATTATTATAACAAGTTTGTAAGGTTTTCTACTCTTGAAGAGGAGGAAGCTGGTTTATTATCTGCCAGGCAGTTAAGGCAGTTGATGCAAGAAAAAGCGCATGTGTTATCGTTGACGGCGTTGCTATCTATCGAGAATCAAGCTATAATTGAGGAGTTATAAGTGGTGTGTGAACTTCATGAAGTTTTCCCTGATGAAATTCCTAATGTACCGCCAGAAAGAGGAGTTGAATTTGCTATCGATCTTGTACTGGGTACCAAACCTTTTTCTATGGCACCATACAAGATGTCTACATCTGAATTGTCAGAATTAAAAAAGAAATTGGAAGATTTGCTTGAAAATAAGTTTGTAAGACCAAGTGTATCACCGTGGGGAGCTCCAGTGTTGCTAGTGAAGAAGAAATATGGAAGTGTGAGGCTTTGTGTTGATTATAGACAATTGAATAAAGTGACGATTAAGAACAAGTATCTGCTTCCAAGAATAGAAGACTGGATGGACCAATTAGTGGGTGCTCGTGTGTTTAGAAAGATTGATTTGAGGTCGGGCTACCAGATTAAAGTGAAGGATGAAGATATCCAGGAGACGGCTTTCAGAACGCGTTATGGACACTACGAGTATTGGATGATGCCTTTCAGTGTTACCAATGCGCCAGGAGTATTCATGGAGTACATGAACCGTATCTTTCATACTTATTTGGATCGGTTTGTGGTGGTGTTCATTGATGACATTTTGAGTTACTCTAAATCGAAAGAAGACCATGCAGAACACTTAAGAACCGTCATTGTGATGTGATCTAAACAGGCGATCAGAATCGGAGACGACCGAAGTGAACGACGGTCCTTCGAATAAGTGGATATTGAGGAGGGGGTGGTGTACCTGCAAGGCACTCCGATGCTAAAGTAAGCAAATGGTCAAGATGAGGATACGAGAATATTAGGGTTGTTAGAGTAAGAATGTGATACCTTGCCCTCAAAGATATGAGGGTTTATATAATGGACATATGAAGATTCTTATTGGTTGCTATATTTGGGCCGAGATACGCGGGTCCGCAAATATAGTTGTTCGAGATGACTAGGTCAAAATCGAGCGAGGATGCCCGTAACTAGTCGTTATGTCGGGCAGATGGGATACAACGGGTATAGCTCCAGACATTGTAAGCATTGATTCCACCCGACAGATGTCGAGCAAGGGACCTCGCGTAACGGGAGATCCTGTTGTTCGACGTGCTCAACAAGTTTGAGGACCTCGATTGAAGACTCGAGTCTAGAAGAGATGAGGTTTCCCGTTGAGCATTCAGACAGTCCAGAACATGATGATTCTTCAAGCAATAGTCCTGAATCAATTAGAACTTCTAATCTGCACACTTAAGAAACCATTAGAAACAAAATGGTTTACATATAAAATATTTTTATTATTATCATCAAAATCCAAAGATTAATTGTAAAATCCAAATCTTATTTTAACACTAAAGTCCCACATCGACTAAGAATTGAAGAAATGTTGGGTTTATAAGAGAGGTGACTTATATTTCTATTTCCTTAAGGTTTTGGATGGATATGTGGTATCAAAGTCTCTTGTAATCATGAACGTTTGCCACATTGACATTTCCGAACCTTGCTCCCGAAACTTCCCCAACATTAACATTCTAATAATCAATCTTCTTCCTCATGAAAAAAGACACTAAGTTAATGCTAGTCCTTAAATGTGTATGGTTCAGGGGAGGAAATATTACTAATTAAATGTGTTTGGTTCAAATTTTAGGGAGAGATAGGAGGGGAGCAAATCCCCTTCAAAATACACTTTTTGCATCCCTCCAAATCGGGAGGATTTGGAGGGGAGGGGAGATAATCTGATTTTTATTATTTAACTTTATTTTATATTTACTAAAATATCCTTAATTTTATTGTGGTAATTTAAGATTATTTATTTTCTTTTATGAAGTGTGTTTCTTTTGTGTAACTTTCTCTTTATCTTACATCAATTTGTTATAATTGTTCTCCATCTTCAAATTATTTTTGTATTTTTATACTTAATACACATTATAATCACTGCACAATTTTTGTTTTTTTTTTAAATTATTATATTTTTATATTTATGTTTTTTTATCGAATTTTGTTATGTATTATATTGAATTTTATTTTACATCAAATTTTAAATCATTCTTTTGTTTGTCTATTACATTGTTATTTTTTGTTAAATGGCTCATCATGACATAAAGTTGTTACAAATAAATGATTTAATTTATCAACATTATAAATTGTGATTAATTATTTATGATTATCGAAAGATAAATACGAAATTTTCAAATTTGAATATCACATGACAGATATAAGATCATAAAGATACATATGTAAATTATTAATAAAATCATTCTTCTCCCCTTATTAACCAAACACGTTTTTTATTACAATTCTCTTTTCCCCTCCCCTCATCTCTTTTGAACCAAACAGACCTGAATCACAAAGTGCATGTCCTGTATTTAACTTACTAATTTAATAAGGAATAGTGAAATGATCGGATCAGTTAGCTTTGGTGAAACAAATATTTCATAAAATTTAGTATAAACAAGAATTTGATCTAAATCTTCACCATAAAGAATGTTAAACCTGGAGCTTGGTAAACATCTTCATAAATTTTTTGAACTGTCTATTTAATTTAACTTTTTCAATATTAAAGTTTACTTAAACAATCATATTTATTTTCAAGAATAGCCCAAAACATATTAATCATTTTTAAATATTTCCTTTTGTTTTCTACTTATTTCACATTATTTATATAAAAAAAAATATGAAGGTTGAGAACTTAAGTGAGAGGATCCATGATTCCATGTACTAATGTCTTAAGATTTTGGCAATTTCTTTCTTTTGTCATTTATATGTTTTTGAATATTGTTACTGTTTATTTGGAATATTTGCAGTAGTTGCAGAGCACAAATTGTATCAGAAGTTGGCTTTCTGTACAAAAGTTGCTCTTTTAGGCCAACACTTTGTACTTGACTACACCCTTTTGGAATTGACATTTTTGTCATCCCCTCAATTATTCTACCAAATCTTTTCTAATCAACACCTAATTTCAAACCTTTTTGTTGGCCTAAAACTTCAAAACAAGAATCCACTTGCACTCTCTTCAACAACTTTTTTACATAATCTCTTTTCAATACACTTCACAGTTCATTCAAGCACACACAAAACTCAAGTGTACAAAGGTTGAAAACCAAAAAGGCCAAAAAGGTAACAAGACTTTTCTTTTGACATTCTGCACAGTTAATACAGTTCATCATTTGGTATTAAAGGATAATGCTTATTTACAATGCAACCTTTAACTAATAAATAAACACACAAAAGTGAAAGGGTGTGTCAGAAAACTTCAGGCAAAGGGGTTCCTTCCAAGAATGATTTGAATAGCACGAGTGATCTTTCTGGCTGTGAGAAAGGAGCTTCATGTGCAGCTCCTCTCACTGTGGCAAAGGACAGACTATTTCCATACACTTGAGTCCATCCACCAACCTATGTTTCATTCAAAATTCACATTAGTTTATCATCTACTACATTACAACTCCTCAAACTCAATACTCAACCAAACAAAACAGACAATACTTCGTAGAAACTCAACGCGGTTATAGATAATAGTGCATAGGTGCTTTCTTTGTACTATTGTTGTGAATAGAGACATAAGAAAGTTCAAAGAAAGAATAAAATATGAGTCCACACAGAACCCAATTGACAAGGACTAAAGCCAAGGGAAAGGGATCTTTCTACATTGGGGAAAGACTAGTCAGTCAGTATTCCCTAGTCAGTCCACTAAGGGCTTTCAGTTCTCTTAAATAATAGAGCCAACATTCTTGCAGTGATAATTTCTCAACAATTCAAATAAGCAAAATATATATTTACCTGTTGTCTTTCAAACCAAACTCTGTAAGGAACTGTTGTATTCAGTCCTATTTGTCTGGCCAATTTTTGAACTAAGGTTCTGCTTCCAGTCAATGGAATCACTGAATCTTGATCTCCACTATAACAAAAAAATTAATGCACATGGTTATGTTAATTTAGCATTAAACTAAATTGAGAAAGAAAAAAGTTTAGATTCTAGACTTTAAGGTACCTGTAAATTAGGACTTTAATTCCAGCTCTTATCAGTGATCCAACAATAGGAAGTGTTGGTACTTCCAAGTTAAGCACATCATAGTCCAAAACACTGTTATCAACACAACAAAGATCAGTCATTACATAGATTGTCTAAGATTTTTGGCTTGGGAAAGATGACCAAGGTTTTAAAAACATGTCTCGAGCCGTGACATTTAAAACCATGAGAATGACTTACTTGCTGCAGACATCCCACTTGCGAACTCCGACGAGCTTTGCATGAAGTGCTTCTTGCACATCTTTCCTGTTTAAGTAGTTTGTAACCTTGTCATCCACACACACATCTATCATCTCATTTGCTTGCTACAAGGGCACAATACAACAATCAAAGTACATTAGTTAAACTTGAAAATCAATTACTAGAATCTATGTAACACTGACACATCACATCAAAGGCATATCAATGTGTGACACCGACCGATGAAATTTATCGGTATCAACAAATCGTGTCGTTTATGTGCTTCATAGTTAATAAGTGATAGAAAAACATGATAAAGGAAATAGTACTAGAGAAGAGACTCACTTGAGGTTGAGGAGAAATAACCTTAGATTGTGACAACACAGAGGAAATACAAACATCAAGAGTGACATCATATTTATCCACAAATCTACTAGTTTCTTTGCTCACCAATCCCATAACATTTGAACAAACAGATGAAACAGAATCTCTATTGTACTCACTAACATAGCGAGAATAATTACACACGTTAGTGAACATTTTGTAAGTTGAATCAGATATCAGTCCATGTGACCAAAAGAATTCAGCTCTTGAATTGAAATCAGTTGCATATTCCAGAACTGGATTCCCCAACTGCAATCCAATTTTTGGTAAAAACATTAGCATCAATTTTCACATATAAATAATCAAACATCAGATTCATCAGCATTTCTTACTGCTATGCCTTTGAGATTGAATATCTTGTTTCTTTTGTTCCTTTCAATCATAAGCTTAGCAAGTTGAGGAACATAATGACCTGAAACATATCACATATGCATAAATATTTTCAACTAACAAACAAAATATGTAAATATCTGAAACCACTTGATGTAGATTAGTCTGTCTAGTAGACTAGATACTGATGGTGAAAACTAATTGAAAAAATTACCTGCATAACTTTCACCAGTTAGAAACAAATCTCTGTTTCTATATTGAGGAAACTTATCAAACCATCTTTCCAAGAACACTAGATTGTCCCTAGCTTAACAATTCAAAAAAGCACCATTTCAGATTACAAAATCACGTAAGCAAAATCATAACCATCATCATTATACTGATTTAAAAAGTATATAACAGTTGAATAATGCTTGATTAAAGAACAAGACATGAAGAATAATAATGTAAAGTAGCATATAAAAGTTAGTGATGACATTATACACAATAAACCACTGTTTTATCTTTATCTAAACTTTTTAAAAGCTTAAGAAAGTATAAATACATAAATATACTACTTTTGCCTATAGAAGTAGAAACATTTTTAGTATCAAAAAAGATTCAATTCAATAATGAATACCTGTTTCCTCATCATTCACTGTTGTTGTATAAGCAGAACTACCTTTTGCATAAGAGAATCCAACTCCAATTGGTGTCTCCAAATACAGCATATTTGCCTCTGAACACAAAAAACCAACTCAATCAATCACTTGAAGAATTCAAAAATGAATGCATGTATATGTGATTATGGAAGAAGCTAAGCTATACCTTTGTTCCAACTATGTTCATTTTTGATAAGGAATTCACCATTTGGTCTAAAGGGTCCATTTTCTGAGAATGCACCAACTCCAAGAGAAGAACAACCAGGTCCACCATTGAGCCAAAGAACAAGAGGCTTTGAAGAAGGGTCAGTTTCTGATTCAGCAAAATAGTAAAAGAGTGACTTGTGTTTTTCTTTATCAACTGTGACATAGCCTGAGAATTGTTGAAAGGCTGTGTTTTGATTTAGTCCAGGGAGGGAAATGATTCTGTCTGCATGAGAATGAGGATGAGAATGAGAAGAGAAAAACTTCAAGGTGAAAAAAGTAAGGTGAAGAAGTAACATAGGCAATGCCATGGTATGAGAAATGAAGAAGAGAGGGAGATTTTGATGGTGTTATAGAGAGACAGAGTGATGGGGGTGTATTTAAAATGATGAGTTGTTGGTACAAGGTTGGGGGGTGAGTGTGGTGGGGTAATGAGGTGGGTGGAATTAATGTAGAATTATGATTACATTTTTTACTTTTTTTAATTGCAGGCCTGAAAAATGGTGTTGAAAGAGATGTGACAGAGGCAATGACCAAGGTGTGCTGGGTCTTGTCTATAAGTAACCATACCCTACATCAAAAAGAACAAAAATAGATTACTATAGACTTGGACTTTGGAATTTTTTACCTAAAACAATGTAATCAAATGTCACCTTCTGAAAAGAAAAACAAAATCTTAGAATGTCATGATTTTGAGTTAAACTAGTAAGGGATTCGTGCTGTCGCATGGGTTCGGTTGAAATTTCATATAATATGAAACTAATTTTGTCATATATAAGTATGACAGCATATTTTCAATTATATAAGACAACAATTAAAAAAATAATTAACATATGGATATTAAAATGACCAATCAATAGTTGGTTGTCATACGTTTATATTTTATCCATGAATCTAGATGAGTTAACAAATTCCAATTGAATCTAAATAATTAATTGTAAAAATGTATCAAATCCCAATTTTATAAAATGTATGACAACTTTCCATCGTGATTCACACTACACGTCTACCAAATTATCTTTTGTAAAGTTTGAATTCATTCTCCAATCCGTTAACATTCTTATAATTATAAATATAATTTAATAATATACACAAATTTTTAAGTATCGATATGTACTTATAATAAATCATACATTCGATTCTCTAACTTCAATTATATAAAACATTAGCAATATAAATTTTTAAAATATGAACATTAAAATGAACAGTCTACAACTGCTATCTCATAGATAACAAACCCAGTTGAATCCAAATGAGTTAATTCTAAAAAAAACATTACATCCTTCAATGTATGACAACTTCTCGTTACATTTCAATTTTATTATCTTCTTATTAGACGATATTTATAAATTTTACATAGTTTATTAATTTTTTACTGTACCCCGTCAAAAATTAATAAACTATGTAAATATGTAACTTATTCTAACTATACAAAATATTAATTACTTCCAATATATGTAGCTTATTCTCATTTATACATGTCTACTAAATCATTATTTGTAAAGTTTGAATTAATTTTTCAATCGGTTAACATTCTTATAGTTTTTAATATAAACTAATAATATACACAAACTTTTAAGTATTGATCTGTACTTATAATAAATCGTACATTCGATTCTCTAACTTCAACTATATAAAACAACAGTAAGACAAATTTAAAAGATTGACATTAAAATGAACACTCTACCGTTTATATCTCATAAATACGCGTGAATCCAGATAAGTTAACAAACCCAGTACAGTTGATATCTCATAAATACGTTCACATTTACCCGTGAATCTTCATGAGTTAACAAACTCGGTACAGTTGATATCTCATAGGTACATTCACATCTACCTGTGAATCCAGTTAACAATATGAGTACAATTGATATCTTATATATACGTTCACATCTATCCGTGAATCCAGATGAGTTAACAAATCAGTATGAATCCAAAAAATTATATCCTACACTGTATGAAAAATTACATTTCAATTTTAAAACCTTCTTATTATATCATATTTACAAATTTTACCTACTTTTAAAACCTTGTTACCGATACTCTAGTCCTTAGGTTTAATATTATAACTTATTTCCATTAATAAAATAATTATATAAATATAGTTTTTTTTTGTTTATAAGTGTCATTAACCTGTGTAACGTTTTATGAAATTATATTTAACTTATTCCTGTTAAAAACAATTGCATCAATAGTTGAATTTTTTTATTTTAAAAATATTTGTAACTTATTCCCGTTTATAAAAATTATTATAACTTTTATTTATTTATAAAAGATAATTTTTTATCATATTATAAAATTTTATGGATAAAAAGATAATTTATTTTTTATTATGTTATAAATATGAAAATAAAAGAGAATAATAATTTTAATAATATAATCATTTTTGATTTAATATAAATGTATTATTGATAATAAAAAAAATTACAACTATAAATACTAATATAAATTTATTATTATAGATATCTGTAGGGAAAGAAATAAAAAATTAGATCTAAGAATATTGAAACATCGCTTAAAATATTAAATAATAATTTAACATTTATTATTGTTGATATTAGTAGAAAAATAAAAATTATCAAAAGAGAGAAAGAAAAGATATCTTTTTTATTTAAGTAAATCATAATTTTTATTTTAGTTGGTTCGTTTGTATAACAACTCCTCGTAAGTTGTAGTCTTTTAACATTAGGTAAATTGTGAATATTGTAGACTCTAACAACAACCTTGATTAGAGAAATTCTTCCCAAAACATATATTCAACTAAATCAAGAGGAACCGATATAGTAAAAGATCACGTGGATATGACATGACTTTCATTTTTTTTTATAAATATATCAATAACGTTCAAAAACATATAGTTTTTTCTTAAACTACTTTCTAAATACTATTTAAAATTATACCAATATTATATATTTTATTTCCATTATTTATATTAAATTGATTTTTAATGGGTCAACTAATATTTTGAAAATAATTTAATTGAATTAATTGATCAATTAACTCTTTAATAAAGTTACTATACATATAATCGAGTAAATGATTAGTTAAATAAGTATTTTTTTAAAATACATGATTTTTATTAATATTTTATAAAAATATATGATTTTAAATATTTTTAGTAACAAAATATTATTTAAACTATAACAAAATGTAACTTATTCAATTTATAAAAATGATTGTATGAATAAATTTATACCTTTTATTATTAATTTTTATGATTATCATTTTTCATTAAATTTTCATGACTACAATTTAACATTTTTTTTATCATGATTACAATTTTAAAGTTAATTTAAAAAGATTGTGATATGCTTTAGTTATTTCATAAGTTTTAAAAAATTACAAAATCTCAATTGATTTTGTTTTGTTCTATTAACCTTTTTATAAAAACCTAAATAATTTCAAAATATATTTTATTTTAAATAAGGATCTAAATAATTACAAAATAATTTTTATTCTTATGTTTTTAGAATGTACAACTATTTTTATAACAACAAAAGAAATAGTTAAAAGATGAATATTAAAATGAATAGTTTAAAGTTGGTATCTCATAGATAGGTTTACATCTATCCATAAATCTAGATGAATGAATAAAACTCAAGAATAAAATTATTTTTCCAGTTCAAATACTATTACTTTTAGATATTAGTCAATTTTTCCAAACCTAAAATTCAAATAAAATAATATTACTTTTATATTTTAGTATTAGTTGGTTAATTTTTGTCAATTATAAAAAGTTCAATAAATTTACAACCTATTCTTCTATAGAAGAAGATTTTACAACAATGTTCTTCTACCACACCTAATCAGAAAATATGTTTTTCTATATATTTCAAGGTAATAAAATATAAAATATATTAATAATTATTTAAAAAACAATAAAATAACAAAAACATTTGAAAATTTAATTAATAAATAAATAAAATCAAAACTATGCATCTTCCTACAGAACTGAACAAAAAATGGTGTATTTTAATTATAATGTCATTTGAGTGTTCAATAGTATGAAATAAAAGACATAAGAATCTAACTATTTTCATACATAAGTTTATATTTTTAAGTTCACAAATTTTATGATAATTTCTATAATTATCAAGATCGCAATTGCACCAATGTTGGGTTTTAATAGCTGAAGAAATAGGCAGCAAAATAATAAGTATAATTGTAATTTATCTGTCAAAGTCTGATTATGAATTGTCCAACACCTACTGCAGTTTCCTATTCTTATGAATTGTTCAACACCTACTGCAGTTTCCTCTTTATCAATAGGAGTATAGAATAGATGTGTTATTATTCTAACACCAGTTCTGCAAAATTCCATAAAAGAATCATGTCACTTTACCAATTTCAAATTTTAATGAAAATTGGTCATAATATGATCATATACAATTTCAAAATATTTAATATACTACTAATGTAATTCAGACGGAATATTTTAATCACAATTATCTCACCGGTCGTAAGAACAAAATATTGGCAAAGCTGGCCATAAAACCTAACCAAAAGAGTTTCAAGTTTGAACAAAAACATAAAGCGATTAACACACTTACTGATCCGCAGCTACATAATAATCAATACAAATTGTTGTTCCATCATTGCGACATTATTATGTAGAATAAGAAGGCAAAATTGATTTCTCAGTAACATCATCACATTGTGATACCAACATTATGACTGTATTTTCACTTGTATAAACATAAGTAGACCCTATCACCAAAAGCCATGCTTACCTAAAAAGATATCGGCATGTTTCAGTAAAATTTAAATATCTGCAGCAAAAAATATTATAAATGAAATTCTTTATCTTCACTATTGAAGACATATTCCTAATGTAATGGTAATTTGAAATAAACAAATAAAAATGAATAGTTAGAATTCGAAATGCGTTGATTGAAGTCAGATCTAGCAAGAGTATGATTATTATCAAGTCCCGTTAAGAGCTCTTCTATCCATCTCTATTGCTTCAGGGTCCTGATAAACCTTATAATCTATTACAAAAACCTTATAACTGTCGAGATAGTCCTTCACAAACGCTTCCACCATCACCATCAGATTCACCGTCAACAATACCTTATGTTTGCACCGATCAAACACCTCGAAGCTCACTTTCATCACATCCGCAATAGAGATGATATACTATTTGTTTCTGATAAACAAAGATCATTATTCACAAACTTAATTAAAAAATCTGAATTTTATTATAAATAAACTAAACCTTAAATCCACAAACATACTTAGATGTTATTCCTTTGAAGAGAGTAAAAGAATGAAAATAAACATACATGAATAAAACCAAAATCATCACCACCTATATGAAATTGAAATACCAATTTCCAGACCATAAAAAGTTTCAATTTTTACACCAGAAAGAAATACTACCCTGAATTAAACTAAAAGGTTAATGTTACAGTCTACAAATTGCGAGAAAAAAAAGAGAATAAAAACGAAGAGCAACAACAACATGAATATAAACAACAACAACTACATCGAGATAAATAGAATGAACAACAACTTAAGGAGGGTTAGAAAAATATGGGGCTCATGTTGATTATGTTTCGGTTTGAGGAGAATTTGAAGGAAGAGAAAGGAAAACGAAGAGAATTCCATTGATTTATGTAAGCTTTCAACAGATCGAGGAATGCTTCTTTTTGCAATTTGGAACAAACTGGCATGGCTATATGTATACAATTAGGATTATGGATGGTGCAAGGCTTGAGATTATTGGAAATCAAACACAATAGAAGCATTGAAGGAAGGAGGGTGTTTGGGTTCCCCATAGCCAATTTGAAATTAAAAATTAGAAACGATTGAGTGTGTTTATTGGGAAGTGAATAGATAATGTAATAACCTTATAAACCTAAAACATGTATTAGGGTGTATTAGGTTATTTTTAATAGCTTTTGTTGTTTGAATTAAATAAATAAAAAAGTGGGAGAAAAAACCTAAGTGTGACACATCAGTAAAATTTATTGCCAAATCAATATGGTGCAAGTATTTAAGAAAGTTACGAATTTACCCTTAGATTAAGACTAAATTTAAATTTACTAAGTAGGGTATAATTGTAAGTTAATGGTACTTTGATTTTTATAGATTTATAATAGATTAGCATCGGTTCGTCCCACTCTTGGACGAATGGGCCTCACTCAACTAGGCATGGCAAATAAACTCGCCCCTGCCCCGAAATTAGTGGGGAAAACTCGGTTTAATCGGGGACGGGTGCAGGTGCGGGGAAAACCCGTTTTTTATTTACGGGTGCTGGTGCGGGGGCGGGTGATGGTAATACCCGCCCCGTCCCTGCCCCGCCCCGTTGTCATCCCTACACTCAACGAACCCCTGCACTGGTTCGTCTCTCTCTTGGACGACCGGGTACTACCATTTAATTTTTTTTCGTTTTTTATTATTTAATGATATAAATATGATTTTTAATTAATATATAAAAATATTTATAATGTTAAAATATAATTAAAAATATTTTAAAAATTAATTAATTAATATTATATTAATATAAGAAATATTTGAAATATGTTTTTTGAAAAAATATTTTATTTATTATATTATTATTTCGACACAATTTGTAATTTTTTTACCAAAATGCCATACATTGAAAAACGTGTTTCGGGTTCGTCCATCCAACGGGCGAGCAGAATAATATTTTAATATTTTTTCATTTGTTATAAATAGGTCAAGTTTGCTCATTTGTTACTCACACCAAAATAGTTATCTCACTCTGAAATATGTTTGAATTCTTGAGACAAAGGCATCCCTCATCAGGGTCGGAGGAACCGCTTCTAACTTTTTCGTTCATGAAAAGAGATGCTTATGTGATTTATTCACCAATAAAACCTCCAATAAAGATGCTGCTCTGGAACACGCAAACGTTGGAGCATTTGAGAGGGAATTGAATCGTTGGTTAGACAGAGAGATTGCTGATGGTGAGAAAATCGTTAAAATTGAGAGGAAAGTTATGGTGGCTGACCCAAATGGAGAAACTCCGTCTTTCAGACTTGTGCATAATGACGTCTGTGTCCTTATGATGATGCTAACATTGGAGCATCCGATTGTGTTGATGATTATAATCGCCTAGATCTGTTGAGTTCTTGGTCTTTTATAAGTTTATTGTGTTGTAATTTTTAGATTGTTTTTTGTTCTTAGGTAGTTGTTGGTTGTTGGTTGTTGTTGTGGTTGTTGGTTGTTGTTCTTCTACCCCAAATGGTTTGTCTGTTGAATTTGAAATGAAAGGAACCATTATAAAGACATGATATTACATTGGTTGATATTACATTGCTAAAATATTGATGAAAACATTAAGGCCTATTAGACGGGCCAACTACATTCTGACATTTGCTACGTATATGACCTACTTCACGACAGATCCCACACAACCTCTTTTGTTTTTCACATTCTCCATTTCAGTTCTAATGTGAGTACTATTTGGGCGACCTTTCTTTTTCCTTCGCATATTATCATCATGGAAGAGTGTAACTCCTCTATACTGTGGCCAATTTTCCTCATGTGGTAGTCCAAGGAAGCTTTCCTGGTAGACTTTAAAAACATTTAGAATTGTGAACACCTCTAGTATGTACATGGTGTAGTCTTTCCATATAGTAGCACATGTTGCGATAGCATGGGAGCAGGGCAAGTGAAATGCTTGAAATTTTCCACAATCACATAATCGTTTCCAAAGATCAACACAGAAATTACTTAATGGTCGACCATCGCGCCGGTTAATTCTTTCAGCCACCATGAAATAGAATCTTTCGCGGTCAAATTGCATGACATTATGATTGTTTTCTTCAATAACTTCTTGTGCCAATCCCTTGATGCAGGTAGTTGTATGGATTTGACTAGAAGCCAACAGTTGTGTCCACTAATGACCTAGTTTCCCAAACAAAGATCCCATTCGAAAGTATGTTGCCTTAACCAAAGTTATGATTGGAAGATTACGAGTATCCTTAAGTACCGAGTTCAATGATTCTACAAGATTAGTTGTCATGTGTCCCTATCATTGTCCACCATCATACGCCCTTGCCCATTTCTCTCAGGGAATGTTGCCTATCCACCTTATGGAATCCTTATTTGCTATACGAATTTGACCTCCGTAGTAATTAAATGATGCCTCCGTCAATGCATATCCTGTTATAACAATGGTTAGAAAAATTTCCAAAATATTGAACTATAAGTAGTAAGTTTAAATGCAGATTCTTACCCATGTTGATAAGTTTTTTGCAAAGTTCGTTGTCCTTAATCTCACGCATGAAGTTTTGCACTACGTGTCTTATGTATTACATATGTGTAGTTGGAGGTTGTTGCCATCCATTTTTGGGGTTTTCATATGCACTCTAGATTGATGCATGTCTGTCAGATATAAGACACAAGTTGGCTTGAGGTGTCACATGCCTTCTCAAATTCCTCAAGAAGAAACTCCAAGCTTCCTTTGTCTCACCTTCAACTATTGCAAAAGCTATTGGAAAAATGTCACCATTCTCATCTTGTGTGACAGCCATCAACAAGGTGCCTTTATACTTCCCATACAACCATGTTTCGTCAACCTGCACAATAGGCTTGCGATAAGCAAAACCTCTGATACAGGGTTGAAATGCCCAAAAGAGCCTATGGAATATCCTCCTATCACCCAACCGTGTTTCTTCATTTGAAATCGTAGGTAGTGTTTGCAAATCTATAAAGGTACATGGGAGGTAGGTTTTTATAATCAACAACCATTGTGGAAGATCGTTGTAAGAGGTCTCCTAATTTCCATACAATGATTCTATGGCCTTTATCTTAGCAATCCACGTTTTCCTATATGATGTTATATACCCGAATTTTTCAATAACATGAGCGATGATTACCTTGACTTTAAGTGAAGGGTCACTATCAACAAGTTCCCTGATGCTTTGACTTACAAGATCTAAAGTAAGTTGTTTGTGGTCCTGACCCATGGAACGCGTTGCACAAGTGTATGGACCACGTAGCTTACCAATCACCCATTCTGCGTTCTTCTTACGGAACGAAGCTCTACATTTGAATGGACATGCTTCGTTTTTAAACTTGATTATATACCTTGTATTATCATATTTGTATGCCCAATAGTCAGGACAATTGATTATATGCCAGTGTTGTATAGCAGCCATGCACGCTTCCTTATATATACCATATTTGTTAACAGTTTTTTTCAATAAGACCAAAGTCACACTAGGTTTAGACTCCACTCACATTGTCTTGAGGCACCTAGTGCAGTTATTATTCCATATTTGAATAAGTCAGGATTTGGCGATGCTGCGAAAATTCACGCAACCAAAGTAGATTCAAATCTTGTTGTTGCTCTTTTAGAACGATGGAGACCGGAAACACATAATTTTCATTTTCCAACCGGTGAATCTACCATCACTTTGGAAGATGTGCGTATGTTATTTGGTCTTCATATTGATGGCCAAGCTATTAATGGTCCAACCTAACTAGGTAGAAGTGTATACATGGAACACTTGGGTTTAGAACCGACGGTTGAAGATAGAGTAAAAAATGATGTAAAAATAACATGGTTACAAGAGATGTTAGCCTACCTCAAAAATAGGGAAACACCTACGGAAAACATCCCCCATGCAAAAATCTACATCTGACTTCTTATTTCTTGTTTTTTATTTCCTAACAAGAATCAAAATTTGATGCATTGGTGTTGGATACAGTTTCTTGGGAATTTAGAAACATGCAATAATTATAGTTAGGGCTCCGCATGTTTGGCTAACTTGTATAGGTGTATGTGCAAAACGTCCTATAAAGGAGTAAAAAGTATTGGTGGTTGTGTACTCCTCATGAAAATTTGGGCATTTTGGCATATACCGTTGATTGCTCCTATGAGTTACTAAGTACCTGAATATCCATACGCCACTAGGTAAATTATATTTTCATATTTTAATACACAAAATTCTATATGCATATGGATGATTTATGACATGTGTTTGTTTTGAAAATGCAAGGTTCGCTCAAAGAGGCATGGAGTACGAAACAAATCCCCGTAATTTTCTACATGGATATCGAAATGCTTTTGATCACATGATTTCTTCTGATGTAAGTCGTATAACCACAAAATAGAAATTTAATTAAATGGGTTGTCCATTGGATGTGTATTACAACACTTAATTAATTTTTTTCTTTAACAGTTTAAATGGAGGTCATACCCTGTATATCCAAAAGTTGTTCGTGCTGATAGGCGTGTGTGGAGTGCAATAACTCTGATTATATGTCTTCACATTGTTGAGATGCATCAATTGGATCAGGTTAAATTTATGTTTGGATTTGAGCAAGATATCCCTTCTCAACCAAGATGTCTGATAGAACAACAAGATACCGACATGCAAACCAATTGGGGTGTCCATTGGAGTACCATCAATGAACAAGAAAATGAAGAGTGGAATAACAGAAGAAATTTGGTTTTGTATGGGATCCGTTTGACTGGAGAATTCATCCAATGAATATATTAATTAGTTTAGAAGTACTCCTTTAGTCTTTCCTTCTCAACCACAATTTTTAAACGACCCCCGTCAATTTGCCTCCTATTCAACACAACAAGCCAGCATGCTGCACATGCATCAAAATATTCCTCAAACAATTTCATCACTTTTCCAACCACCAACATCACCTTTCCAACCACAAACATCATCATTCCAACAACAAACATATCATCACACCTAAACCACACAACAACACTCATTCTATGCCACCTCTTCACAACAACCCCTTAATCAATTTCCACAACATCAACCCATCCAAGATACAAATCGTCCAATCTACCGGAACTCTCCAATCCCTCAACCAAACTTCGATTATGCTTACTCTCACTCTCAACAACATACAGTTACCCCATCGTCCTCTCAACCTAAATATGACTTAGCATACTCACAATTCCAACAACAAACCTTCAACCCACCATCATTTGAAAATGTATATCGTCCACCTTTTGAATCGAATGTTCCACTTTCAACCATACTTGTGTCTCAACACATCTCCAACTATGATCTAAATGATGAACACCTATTGCATATGTCGGACTTTGGTGTTGATGACATTGAACGCTTTACTGACGAAGGTTCAAATTTATCATCTGATAATACTCCTCCAAGAGAAGATGCTCCTCAAACAGAACCGCGTGGAAAAGAACTCCACCAAAAATTCCCTACCAAATGCTACACTGGCTCACATGTTGTTCAACCACCAAAACCAAGAAAAAATGAACTATGTAATGCATTTTCATTAAATAAATAATATATTATTATTGTTATATTTTATTATTTAAATATTATATTATATTGTTACAAATAAATAATATTATTACAACTAAATAATATAATGACAAAAAAATATATTTTTTAAATATTTTATTATATTAAAATAATATTAATCAATTAATAATATATATAAAAAATTTTAAATAAATAAAACCATATTTATATCATTAAATAATAAAAAAACAAAAAAAATTAAATGGTAGTACCCGGTCGTCTAAGGGGGGACGAACCGGTGCAGGGGTGCGTTGTGTGGGGCCCGTTCTTTCAAGGGAGGGACGAATCGGTGCTAATTTGACTCAAAACCATGGCATTCTGGAAATTTTTTTCTAGAAAGTTTCATTTGGGTACATTATTTTCATAATATGGCATTTAGGTACAAAATTATGGACTTGGAGCTAATTTTCAATTTTTTCTTCCCATTATTTATTTATTTTAGGAATGGTATTTCAAATATTTAATATGAATATGGAATAAATTTGTTAATATTTGAATTTGTGTTCATCAATTAATAATCTATTCATTTTCTGAGTGGTTGCTATTTCCAATGAAACTTTGGGTCCAATGTGATTATAAATATCCAAGCATTTGGGGTTGAGGACAACCTAACTCAAATGTTGAAATACACGTACATAACTTCTCACTCCTACACGAGTTGTCTCCCGACTTCCCAATAAACCTAAAAATCTTTGACAACCCTTAATCATTAGGGGTTTCACGCATTTTTACTTTTAGGAAGTATGATTGATGTCCATCATGGTCATTAATTAAATCTGATAGTCGCAATGACTCATTTGAACATGTCGCCTCCATCAACATTCAAATGGTCATCATTGGGGAACTTGACTCTTTGAAATGAAAACTTTTATTCGACACCTTAGACGCCACTTTGGGATGGTTTATATGCCTTTCATCTCTCTCTCTCTCTCTCTCTCTCTCTCTCTATCAACAACTATCAGAATTTAGTGAAGATAGTCCATTAAATCTCTACGAATAGGAACAAAGTGATGATTGTCACTATCCTATTCAACATTCACCAAGGCCCATCTGAATCGTGGTCATAGTACAAAAAATGTCGGTGTAAATATAGTTACATAAACAAATTGAAAATACCACGATAACTGCATATCAAAATCCTGAATGTAATCTTGATAATTAATCGCTTGAAACTACAACCAAGACATTAAAGTTTAAGTAGATAATAGTAGCATCGTATCAAAGCACCACAAAGTCTTCTACTGTTAGATTTCCATAAGGTCACCTTAATTTGGTATCAAGACTATTGATCCTACAAACAATCCAACAATATCAAGAAATTTCTGCAAGAAAATAAATCCAATCCCAGATTTAATTCTAAATCATGAAACTATGAAAGCAAACTACACAGTCTGTGATAACACTATCAAGAGCATATTATGATATCCAATAATATTAACAACATAACCCAGTATATGTTTGTATTGAATCAATACAAGATATGTTTTCATCATTCTTATATATGGTTCTTGGACATATATAATAGAAACTGGAATAGTGTATTTTATAGTAATAATACAAAAAGAAGAAATAGAAACTGAAATAATGTAGATATCAACCAAAAACACAAATGATAATTACCATATCCAACTTACTGGAAGTGTGTTTGGCACCAAGCTATAATGTCCAATCTCATCCAAAAGCACATTTCACCATTAATTTAAAAGGTGCAAAGTAGAATGGCAGGTTTACTCGCATTCACACCACAAAACTCAAACAGTTTCAAACACAACCTATATCACTTGGAACTCGGAAGAGTAAAACCCAAAACTAAAATAATATAGAATATACAAACTCATAACTAACCTATGAGATTGAAATGAAACCCTAATAACCCATAAATCTAATAAATTCATTTCTAAAGCCCTAAATCTCAAATATTGGATTGAAATGAAAACATAAGATAAACCATAAGAAATAACAAAAACAACAACCATTTGTGTTTCTTTTCAAACTTACTCTTTTTTTTATAGTTGGTTAATTCGATTTATGTTTATTCTTACGAGACTTTAAGAGGTAAACAAAATTATAAAACATACAACCATTGTTTGATGTTAAAATAAACTAACTAAGGGAATTTTTTTACTTGCCAGACTTCTTCCACTCAGCAGTATATTCAACAACATCAGAATCTAAAAAATTTATCGAATCAAAAAGTGATTTGTTATAAACGATTTTAAATAAAAAATCATTGGTTGTCAAACGATGTTGGTGCTCAAGTCATGTTTTTCATCACTTTATTTCACACAGATTGGATCTTGAAAATTTCAAACTTGGTTCACATAATTGAAGAGGAATTTGGTATGTACCATGACCTTACTCTATTTCCTATAAATAAAGCAAGCTTCTACTATCATTTACAAGCCTCAAGAGATAAAGAAACTTTGCCTCCATAGAACCCAAAACTCTCAAAAAATCAGAAGTTTGGTTTCTCATTTTCTCTTCGTTTCAACTTCAATTCTCCACCCAAATACTCCATTGGCGTCATCGGAAGCTACATGAAGCATTACAGAAGCTTTCTGTGACCTCTAAGTACCAATTGATCTCACCATTTTTAGACCTTATGATCTTACTTCGTACAGGTTGATACGAGTTTCATTTTCACTCAAACAAGTTACCAGCTTCTTCGTCTTGATTTCATGAGTGAAAGCTCTCACTTGATTGTGATTTATTGTTTATATCTGGCATTTAATTTTACTTTGAAGCTTGTTAGGATTTTTATGTTTTTCTACAAATTCTCTTTGCTCAGATCAAACAAATTGATCTGAAGAAAAGAGATGTGAAAGATGATGTTAGTTGAAGCTTAACCATGTGTTGTTATGGCTTATTAAACGAGTTCATAATTTTGCAAAAATCAAAGTGGCTAGAGATTGAAGATGATTGTTGCGCGTGTTTGGATGGCAATATTTGAATATGACCAATGAAAGTGTGACTCCTTGCTAGTCGTTGGTTCCTTTTTTATTTTAATTTCTATTTTATTTCATTTTCTTTCAAAAATCATTAAAAATAGCTCTAAAATGTTTTTTCACTCCATTTCTCTCTCTATATTTTCCTAAAAATATTTTCTACCTTGTATAATTTGTTTTCCATATTTTTTAATGATTTTTAGTGTTTTTTGATATTTTATTTCTTTTTCCTTTTTAATTGATTTAAAACAATTTTTTCTTGTTGATTTTGAAACATTTGGGATATAAACTTTTGAGATCTTGATCCTGATGGAAAAAGGAGTGTCACAACAAGGGGGGTTGGATTGTGACCCTTTTAAAATTCTCGTTTATTCTGGTTTATAAATCAGTTTTAAGTTAAGGACAAGAATACTTTGATAGAGTGAATAGTAATCAAACTAATATTGAAAATAACAAATGGTGTGTGATAGAGGATTGTTAATAAAGTGAGAAGTATAAAGTAATGAGGTGATAAATAACGAGAACACAAAAAACTTATACTGGTTCACCAACTTAGTTAGTCCAGTCCTCACCCTTGGTGAGTTTATCCTCTATTGAAAGTTATCCTCTTTTCTCTGTAGTATTCTTTAGCATCACCAGGCTTACAAACTCTGAATAATAAAGCTCTTCAGAAAGCTTACAAATGATTTAGTATTTGAGTGTATGATAGATTCTTTTCTGATACTTTCAAGTATATCACTTTTTGGCCGTGAAAGGAAAAGAACTTCTACTAGCTATTATAACTAGTTTGCTACGGCTTCTATTATATATGTAATCACTATATAGAAGTGATTATAATGGAGTAGAATAGAACAAGGTTATTTGCTTAGCTTTTGTTGTTTGTGATGAATGATGTGTTTTCTCAAGGAGGCAGGTATGTCTATTTATATAAGAGAATGAAGACACTTTTTAGGCATAAAGACGTTTCAGTCCTTCAAGTTCTTTTAAAATTTGGCAAAAAGACTTTTGAGGATGAGGACTAAAAAACATTCTTTTAGAAGTCCTCGTGGAGAAGTAGCCTTTAAAAGCCGAGGAGTAGAACTTGTCTTCTTATCCTTGATGATAAATAAGACTTGAATCTTCTTTTGATTTGAGTTATATTGCTGAAGATTTTATGCCATAATAGTTTGTCAGATTTAAAACAGAATTGTGCTTCAACAGATCCTTGAAGTTTTTCTGACTTCCCATTATTTTCTTGAACATTCATTTGATGTTTAATGTATCATTTGAATTTTCCTTTTATTTTCTATTTTTAAAACCATTTTAATTTCATTTTAATTGTTTTTTCTCCATCTATTTTTTGTTTGAATTTTGATTAACTTGGATCATGGCTTGATTGATCAATGTTTCCCTAAGATCAATGTACTTAGGGTGATGCTTTGGTTGTATGAACCTTCATCATTTCAAATTTATCATTAAATGAGCATTTGGATTTTTTTTGTACTTTGAATTGATGATAGGTATATTCCATTGTGCTACCAAGAGAGAAAATTGAAATCGATGATAAATGATCTCATGTAGTGTTTGTTTTGGTTTGATCAATCTTTATCCCCTCGTATCTCCTTATTTTTGCTTTGTTTTAAATCATGGTGTTGCATTGTTTCTTGGAGAATGAATTTGTATAATTTCTCTAACATGCACTACACCTACGTTGTTATTGCCCGATCTCAGATAGGTGTAATTTCTATATAAGTCCACTTACGTCTACTTAACATAGCGTTAAATTATTCTGAATTGAGTTATAACTTTATTTTTCTGCACTTTTACAATAATGTCATTTAATTTCTTTCCCCTTTACTTTAATACCATTTATATTTTGATCATTTATATTTTATGTCATTTATTTCAATCCTTTTTCCTTTCCCCTTACGTTTTTTCTTCTTTTTTTTTTATTTATCAAAAGACATTAATAAAGGCAAAAACCTAAAAAAAATATTGGTTCTTGAGAACTATTGGTTACTATCATTTTCTTGAAGAGTCTTGAGCTTTGGACTTAGAAGTTAGTTTTTCCTTTGCTTGGAGTGTTCATATGATGCTTGGAACTCATCTGATACATTGAGTTTCATTTTACACCATAGAGTTTGATCTGATACATTAATCTTTATATGATACTTCGAATTTCATTTGATGCTTTTAAAATTCATCTGTTTGTGTGATTGTTTCTTTGTTATGCTTGACTTGTGGCTTAATCCAAAAGGAAAGGAATATTGGTTTTGACCAATGTTAATTGCTTGCTCTTCTTGTGGTTATTTCACTTGCACTCACAAAGGATTTCTATAGTGATACCTTACAATGAGACCATTTATTTCTTGTCTTTTACTTTATGTTTTAAGATAGTCCTTTCATCTTTTTCCCTTTTTTTATTTTTCAAAATCTTCTCCCTCTTTCAGAAACCTCTTGTTTTCAAACTTCACACTTTTTCTTAAACAACGCTTGACTTTGACAAGTGATCTAGAAAATATTTTCTTAATAAAATCTAAAATATTAAGCATATTCTAACTCTTTTCAAAAACTCCTGAAAATACAAACCTTGTCAAACTTCTTTTTGTGCCTTAGTGCACTTTTCTTTTCAAATAAGACGTTTTCTCTAAAAGAAAAGATATGAGTCTATTCTCAAACTGATGTAAATTCTTATACTTCTACATTATGTTGTGAAATTGATTGACATTTTCCACTTGAATGTTGAGATATGCTTGTTGGGTAAATCCAAGTAATATTCTCCATATCAAGATGATGCAAATGCTCATTTCCTCATACTCGTGGATCGTGAGTTGAGTTTTCCACCCGAATATGATAAAATGTATTTTTCACTTAAAATCAATCAACAAACAAAAATCTCATTTCATAAACAAATGAAAGTGGTTCTTATGGGGTACCATAGATCTTAGGGGGTGTTAATACATTCCCCTTGCAAAACCAACCCCTGTATCCTGAATCTTTCTTTTGTTTTGTTTTCAAAACTTTTTGTGGGTGTTTTTTTGACTTTTTCCCTTTCCACTTAAAAAAAATAAATTTTGATGGCAACTCATGCTTTTCCTGAGTTAAGTTAATCAATAGCTTAATCTCAATTTTTCTGACACGTTTGTGAGATTGTTACCTATTCATTCACGCATGAATTAGTTTGATCATGCAATCTTGCAAACACAATCTTGGTCAAGTAATATCACATGTTATGAGAGCATCTTTGGTTTTGGTTTTGTGGTGATGTATTTTTCACAAAGTTAGGCACATACGTATGCAACATTGGGAGTATCATTGCAAAGTGTTGTGTTATCGTGACATTTTTTAAGAAACTCAAGAGTTTTCTAGTGCATTGTATTCATTATATTATATGCATTTGGATTTGTTATTATGGTAATGGGTAGATCATGTTATTTATGATTAATTTTGCGTCACTCCATGTATATGTTTAAATGTGAGTGCACATTCTTATTTTTGTAAAGCGCCAATGTGATATATATATATATATATATATATATATATATATATGAGTATTTGTATGATAAATGATACTCTTCATGCCTTGATTTGTATATTTTTATATTGTCAAAGGGGAGAAGCATATGCAGAGATGAAGTTAGGAAGCACATATTCAGGGGAAACCTTCATGAAGACACGAAATGCATCATCGCAAGTTAGACCATCATCAAATAGGGGGAGTATGTGAGTGCACTTGCCCATTAGATATTTTGCATGATGTCAAAACTAGGATAACTTTAGTATTTTTGTATATTGAACGCTATCTCTGAGTCTTTAGGTGCATATTTGCATTAGGGTCTTAAAATGCATTTAGAACATGTTTGGAAAAGGTATCATGCATTAAAAATGAGTTTTTACATGAAAATAGAGCTATGTGTCGACACATACGACGTATGAGTTGACACATGTGGATTAATAATAAAGCATGTAGCCTTTGTATTTGTGTCGACAAATATAGCCATTCAATTTGACACATGCTAAAAGTTTTCATCTATGTGCCGACACATACGTGTTTCAGGTTGAAACATGTATTACATTTTTAAAGCATGTAAGCTTTTCTTTTCTTGTGTCAACACAAGACCTTGAACAAGTCGACCCATGTTATTACATGTGCGACACAAGACTTATACATGTCGACATGTACTGTAATTTTTCTAAAAAATTGTATTTCTTTTCAATTTCTAATCCTTCATTTTTCCTCCAACATTCACACATATAAATACTTCATATATACATCATTTTTTATTGATGAAACTATAAACACATACAAAATTTCTCTTCATCTTCAACCTCTTATTTATGCATACACACAAACATAGTACACATAATCATTCATTGTTTCAGTTCTATATAGACTTGTGTTGATAATGTTCAATTTAGGTTGGTGTAACCTAAGATTTGGTTGAGAATTTTTGGGGGTTTCATTGGGAAAAATTGTGAGTGTTTTCTACCAAGATCAAAGTGTTGATTTAGGGGGATTTTGACAAGATTTTACAAATATTGGATTCTACCGAGCAAAGATATTTGAAGAGCGAAAGGTTATTGCAAAGGAGTAGCGTGAGACGATAAATCGTTTGAAAATCTTGGGTGACAATAATTCACAATTAGGATTTGGCCGAGTAAAAGCTTTGAAGAACGATGGTTTCTTGCAAAGGAGTAGAGCGAGACGTTGAATTAAATTGGTATTGTTGGGTGACTTAATCAAACTCATATCAAGGGAAGATAAATTGCTAGGATCATCATCAAACATAGGATTTGTAGGGTTAGATTGCTACATTTCTCTTGTAAACGATTTTTTGCATAGTAAGAATTTTTATCTCCAAACGGAATTGGGCGCAGATATAGCCATAACGAGGACGATGGTGAACGATTGTTGCTTGATTAGGTGACACATGCAAGTATACGTGTATGTTTGAATTGCAGCAAGTCATAAAATAAGAGTATCCTACAAACAAGGAGTGAAATTGTTAATCAAATAGATTTTTAAAGGAACTATCTTTTGAGATTAAGCATGGGCAAAAAGGGAAATAATATTTTGTAGTCACAAGTTCAGTTTTCACTTAAAACAAATGTAAAACAGTGTAATGAAAAATAGTGGAAATATATCAAGAGTGAATGAGTTGGGCCATGATCCATTAATATTGTAAAAGTGATTTTGAGTTAATGATGATTTGTGTCGTGCAAGGCAAGGTCAAAGTTATCTTGAGGTGTATCTCTTCAACATCAAAGCATGCATGATAAGGAAAGGGAACAAAAACCTAAGTCTCACTCATAACAATAACACCATTTATTTATATTTTTAATTCCTTAATAATTGCAATTCCTTATCTCTAAGTGAACTAGGAGAGTGAATATCTATATCCTACTCGTTCAATCATTTTTACTTATGAAGTCCAATTGTTACTGGATCTCTCACATCAACAAGATTTTACCTATTTCTAAGTTGATCAGCCAGAGAAACAATTTTATAAGAAGGCTATCACATAGTAAAGAAAGAAATTTAGAAAACACATCATATAATATAAAAACAACTTTATATTAACTTCGTATTGCTTAACTACAAAATGTTTAGCTCATAATGAATTGAGTACAAACTACAAACATGGTTCTCATAAGCGACATATTTAGACAAATAATGAAAAAAGATATAAACCTAACAGTAACTTGAAAACTTATTGAGATGGATAATCTTTAAGAGATGCCTTTAGTCATGCCAGTACTCAGCAGTAGGTACAAGATTGGGTGAGAAGAAGAAAACTATTTCTAGTCTCCACTTTCCTCAAACTTAGTATCTTCTGTATTTTCTCTTGGAATTTGTTGAACTATTTCTTATTCTCACCAAGGTCCTATTTATAGACTTGATGTAACACAGTGGGAGAACTAACTTGTTTGTTTTGCGTTTTATCGCAAATGTTGCGGATAGTGAGAGTCGCCATTGAATTTTCTTTTATCCAATAAAGGAAAGGTGAAAAGAACAGGAAATACCTTTGTTAGATTTTGAGTACGAGAGGTAATTATGAAAAGGGAAGGTATTAGTACCCTTTCAATCCATAGTTATCTACGGGCTCTTAATTGCTTAGATCACTTTTTTAAAACTTGCTTTGTGTGTGTGTATGATTTGAAAAGAAGTATTTTGCTTTGACTTCGTAATGATTCTTGTATAAGTCCTCAAGAATGTATACGAAGTGTTTGAAAATATGTTTTGAAAGAGGTAACTTTGTAATGATTCTCGTATGAATGTATACAAAGTGTTTGTTTGAAAGTATTTTGAAAATAATGTGAGGTGTGAAAAGTATTTGTTTTAATTGGAGCAAGCAATTTAGAGTCTTATTACCTACTCAGAAATGTCGTTCTTGTTATTTTCCTTCTCTTTTAGGATAACGCTATCCATACCATTAGTTGGTAGGTAGCCCCATCCGTTGGATGTGAAGGGACGGACGTAGGGTCATCGTATGGTCATTTAAGGCAACATGTAAGGATACCTTAGCAAATTTGTAGGGACAATCATCACTTATTCGTAGGCAACAACCGAGGGACGAGATCATATAGTCGTAGACAACATCGACGGTCATCGAGGGACTATGATCTTTATGATAATTTTGAGTCGAGGGACTTTTTCTAATAGTACCCCAATGTTCGAGGGACATGACAATTTTTCCGAAGGCAACAAGAGAGATTATCCTAGAGGGTGCAAGTGTGTTGATTTCAGATATTTATCTTGAGATTATGGTGATTTAAGTTTGATTGATTAGTCTTGCCATGCAATCCTATTAGCCATACATCTAAGCAGATATATATAATTATAGAGGGTGCAGAAAGTAAAAGCGAAAACTAAATCCTAAGCTATTACATGGCTTTGGGGCAGTTACATAATAAGGTGCCGAAAGTAAAGGCGGAAAGTAAATCTACGCTATTACAAAAACATCCTTGCGACCTATACATCGATTTCTAGAATTTAAAATGCGAAATAAATAAATAGACAATAGAAAAAATATTCTAAGTGTTAGGAAAATGTTAGAAACCTAATTGCTATAAGAAAAATATTTTTGTGTTTTTTAGAAATCGATTTTAATGTAGAAAAAACCTAATTCTAATTAATTGGTATTTAATTAAGAAATATAATTGAAATGTGAAGAAAAATCAAATATTTTTGTGTCAAAAATTAAATAAAGATTTTTAATACCTAAATCTAAAATTAAAACATTTTTAGGGTTTTTATGTGTCAGAAATTAATTTGTGAAAAGAAATTAAATTGGTTAGCAAATAAGAAAAATAAGAAAAATATTAAGGAAACAAGTGCTAAAAAATTAGGGATGATCCTGCCAAGGCTTGAACCCAGGACCCTATGGTTATTAATCCAAAACATGACCACCACACCATCTTCATGTGATGTTATAATCACGCATCCATGTGTATATGTATGAAAACCTGTAAAAATCAAAAGTTATGATTTTTTTTGTCAAAAGGCAGGTTCGAACCAGCAACCTGATAGAGGGTAAGGAACTACGCGCGCATGTCTTGCCATTGGGGTGACTATACATCCATTCATATTGCCAACTTCATGAATATATATGTAATAATAACTTTCAGAAATCAGTTTTTATCAAAAACACGCACACATGGGGCCCCCTGTTTGAATCAACCAATTGAAACACGCCACATATGTCTTACCTTAGTCTTCACCGGTCAACCACCCTGGGTGACATTTTCGATCATCTTCTCAGGAAAGGGGAGGATCGAAACTTGCAAAATAACGTAAATAAAAACAAGAGGGGGACCATATCCCCTTAAATCGATCCTCATGAATTCAATGATGGTGTCAATTTTGTCTGAATTGGCATGTAGCCATGGATACGATGAAGCAAAAGCTTCATGCCCTAACAATGGTGAAACCTGATTCCTGTACCAAAACTCATGCACGATGCTTCTAAACAATCACAAACATCAACATAATCATGTATATATGAAACGAAACAGTTTAAATGGCATGAATTAAGAGTTTGAGTTTCATGATCTTTACCAAATTGGTGCAACTTGGTTGGCACGTTCTGGGATGCTTCAGGCTTGTGTAAGGGCTTGGATCGATTCCTGACAACTTCAGGATGATGAATGAGTGCTTGGAATGGCTTGAGAACGAATGGAAGTTTGGTTTCGAGTTTGCCCTATAAACTTGAATTTTTTGGAGAATTCTCTAGGGTTTTGAGAGGAAACAATTTGTGTCCTTTTCTTGTGGTCTTGTTATGTATATATATATAGAGGAATGCATTAGGTCAGAAAAATATGAAGAATATCTCTTGCATTCATGAGAAAAATATTTGATTGGAAATCAAAAATAAAATCCTTCAATCATGGCCAATCTTGCATCAATGCTTCTTGAACATTTTTTCCAGCTATTTGGGCTTGCTTAGACCTCAAGAATGTTAAATCTTAAGCCTTGCACATATCACTCCTCATCTTGTATTTTATTTTAATTAAATTTGAATTTTAATGAATTAATTCAAAAATAAATGAAATAAATAGTAGGAGGGCGTGTAATTGGACTTAGAGGTCATGGACCACCTTGGAAACAAGTTTGGATTATAAAAACCAAGGTCCATTTGGAAAAAAATCAAGATTGGTCAATGTTTTCTTCGCGCACTTCTTCAAAATTTCCAATTTTGCTCAAGCCATAACTTGCTCAATTTTTACCATTTGAGAGTGTTCTTGGACTTTTTAGAAAGCTTAAGATGTTCTCTAAATTCTAATTTTCGTTTCATCTCATTGAAGCTTCGCTTCTCATGTACACCTCTTTGGAACAAGTGACTTTTTTGTTGACTTTTAGCAGGACCTATAATGTCTTGACCCATATCTTTCAAATGATGCATTTTTGGGAAAACCTTGTGAGAGACAAAGTTGTAGAGAATTGAGTTTCCTTTAAAATGAGCTTTGGTGGAAAACTTTTTGATGAATTATGTGAAATTTATGTTTGGTCAAAGTTCTGTTGACTTTCCCTTAAGAAACCCAAATTTAGAAACTTTTAACTTTTGATCATTCTTTGGATTTTGTTGATGAATCATGATCAAACCTTGATCAAATGACGAATGTGACTTCAAAATATTGATGTTGACCAAAAATGATGAAGTTTGACTGTAAGTTGACCACAATTGACTTTTTGTCAAATACAACTGATTTTCAACCATCTGAGCAATTGACTGAGCAAACTTAGGTTATGAAGCTTGAAACTTGGCACGGTGGTACTTTGAGATATATGAGGAGGCATGATGCTTACTTGAGACAATAAAACCAGTTTTGACTTGAGAGAAGCAAAAACCTAGTTGTGAGTTGATTGATTAGGAGAAGGTTTGTCTGGTCAACCCTTGAGTAGTTCTTGAGTATGGAGATGTGTATTGACTTGAAAAATATGAGAGAAATTTTTTGGGTATAACACTTGAGATAGGTTTTCTTGTGATGCATTGGATCATGGACCTAATATGAGGAAATCACATCAATCCCAAGTAATGATCAGATCCATCATTCCAATTCTTTTGCTTAGCCAACAAGTAATCAAGTGCGAGAGAATATTGGTGGGAGACAAGGTGTATCGTGGCAGACTATATATATATATATATATAACAAATTATTAAATTCATTGATTGTGTAATTGATTCGTATAGACATAACTTTTGATTGTTAAATATTGATTTATTGATATATACAATCAATTAGATTGTAAGTGGTATTTCATATCAACAAAGTCAAAAGAAAAATATGAAAATCAATTGCACGCTAAGTGTTCGATAATTTGCTTGCTTTAACGTTATCAATACTTTCATTGAAAATTGAAAATTGTTATCAATACTTTCATTAATTGGTTTATGCATATCTGAGTTTCCAATAACCGGTTTGATTTAGACGACTTGTTTTATCTGGGCTTAATCTTCTCTTTGTCGTAGTTTTTCATTGTTTTCAAAACATAATTTTAAAAGGGGATTTTTAAGTTGGGAATCTATTCACCCCTATAGATAAGTTAATATCGTCTAACACATTCTTCAATTGGTATCAATCCTTCGGGCGATGACCTTTCACGTTGTGATACCTGTACTATCTATTGGGATCAAATCATGGTGTTAAAATTGGGGGTCGGTGGAGGCGTGATATCATAATTGTGGAATAATTCACACCGTATATGTTCCTAGAGAATGTTAGAAAATGTTAAACTCTTAGTGGGTGTCCCACTGTCTGAGGGTGGTCTAATCCCTTACACATGAGTTTGAGTGATTATGATGTTTTTATTTTGATGTGTTGGGAGCGCCAAATGTGTGTTCCTTGGCATCTTTTGCATTCTTCTCTGTGTTATTTTCCTTGCACTTAGTATAACATTATGCTTGCACCATGATTTCTTCCATGTAAACTATTGGTGTTTGGACAAGGGACTTGTTGAAGTATCCAACCCTCTGTCAATTCTAAAACGCTCCTATGAACAACTCTTAGTTTGAATGTATGACTTTGAGGGTCACCTCGTTAAAACGGATGAGATACTCCCCTGACGACTTAGCGGACCCTTGTCGAACATTAATGAGACTTGTGGTTGATAGCTTGGGAAGCTTGCTTGTAAAAAACTAGTGGTTCAACTTCACCAAATCCTAGTAACTAATGACCAACAAGCATGGTATGTTCATGTACCATATCAAGACAACTATCAAAATATAGAGGTCGTCCTCTAAAATTCTTCTTTCTAAAATCAGAAATGATATTTTTACATTAAAGATGACACCCACACTGCATTTCTATACGATTTTATTTTTCTAAAATATTTAATTATTAGTATTTTTTGTCCGACGGACATCAACATATATCTATATTGTATTTTGTTACGATATAAATGTAAGATGATTTTTTTTTGTTGTAAAAATAACACCCCTCTTCTAAAATCATAATAAAACAAACAAACTTATAAAATATAATGTAGTATATGATACAATAATAAAGTCAAAGTTTCTAAAATGTTTTTTTCCATTTTACGGTGAAACCAAATCATTCCTTAAAAAAATTGTAAAGAGTTTAATAAATTAAAGTATAATTGAGTTTAGCTCTAAGGATTCAACAAAGTGATGACAGATCTCAAGACAGTGCTTAAGAATCACCCACACAAAAATTTCACTTCGGCAAAATTAAAAGAATAAAATGGAATTTTTCATTTTAGTAGTAGTTGAGAGCATCTTGGAGAGATGATGACAAGAGATATGCAGGATATAAAACTCAGATACAGTCCCTTTTTAGTTTTCCAAAACAAATTGCTTGATTACTTAATTTCTCTTGATTAGAAAGTACATAAAAAAGATTTGCAGTCATAGACAAAATAAGTGGTTATAGAAAAAAGATTCCAAGGAAATTAGAGCCATATCCTACTTATACACCATTGAATATTAAATACACATAAGTGCCTTGTAAGACAAGTTACAAATTCAAAAAAGCTCACTCAAATACATCATTAACCATAACACTATGCTTTCTTTTCATGCAAAGAATATTATTCTAAAAATGAGTGAGATCAAGAAAGAGTATTTTTTTTCCTCATGCCCACAATAAGTGTGTTGTTGAATAAACCCAAAACCCAAACATTTTTTAAGTAGCAAGTGGAAATCCTATCAGTTTATTTCTATAAAAGTGTAATATTTTTCTTGTGTGGTGGTTAAAAACTTATCTTTATGTCCTTATGTGGGAATGAACGTGTTCTCTTTGACCATTTTGTGAAAAGGTTTTTCTTATAATCATAAGGAAACTCTTGATGTTTTTCTCAAAACCTTTTTAATTTGTTTGTCCTTGTGACACAAAAGTAAATACAAACTCACATGCTAGTCTCTAGGGAGCCACATGTTCCCATCGTGCCCTCTACCCTTTCCACGCTGGTTTCTCTTGGTGCCTTCCATCACTCCACATTTCACTCACACAACATCATGTATATTGCTTATATAAAGCATCATTAGTCAACCAATAGCACATTTTATTTTACCACCCTAGTGTCAAAACAACATTTAGATTTGTCACGCAAAAGTCTAAAAAAAAATAGTGAGACGGAACATAGTGAACATACTTTAGGATGAGAGTTGAAAAATTACATCTTTGTCCTATTTTATAAAAAATAAGGATAAAACAGATTTGACATACAGACCTTACATTTTAATTAATATTTAAATATTTAAAAATACTTATGTTTATTAGAGAATATTAAACAATGTGAAACTAAAATCTTAATATTAATATGTACACAAAAAATAAACAAAAGAGAAATATCCAACTTCCATACTCATTTTGAAACCCTACATTTTATGGCTAGAGATGAAATGAGAAAGATGGACTAGTCATGGAATAATAATATTGTAAGACCTTGTACATCCTTGAATGGGATTGGACCAGTCTATAGGCAAAGGTATATAGGTTTTTTTTTAGGTACAAAAGGTGTATAGGTTTTCATCTTGTTTGCCTAAGACAAGGTAGAAAAGGATAAAAGATAATGAATGTGAAAAAAAGAACAAACCATAAGAAGACAAATATAATAGAGATCGATATAATGGTGGATGGATTCTGAGGTTTATCTGTTTTATATGAGGCCTCAAAGAACTTGTTAATGGTCCCTACTTGAAAACAGCTTTTAGAAAAGATTTCAGGTTTTTCATCATTACAAGCACTAGTATTGTCACTGATTTTTTGGCATTCATAATTCTTTTATTTTCTAGTCCTACCCACCACCCAACCCTTCATCAAAAAGCAAAAAAGAAGAGTACATGATGATTATAAATTATAATGGTTTGTAAAATTTATGCTAAGATTGAATATGCTTGTTAATATTTATATGGTGTATGTGTATAGAATAGAATAGAAGTGGTTATATTTATATACTATGCTTGTTAATATTTTGTTTTGTTAATTATTTGTCCCTTAAAATTTGAGTACATTTTTTAATAAAAGAATAAAAAATGAGAGTGGAGAAAAAGTTGATTGACTTTTACTATTAGAAAACGCAGGCGTTGGTTCTTTTGATAATCGACATTGTTGGCTCCACCAAGCTGAACTGAACAACAAGAGCCCCGCGTGAGGACTTACTTACTGCAAAATTGTCATTTTTATATTTGATTAGACATTGGTATATTGTCTTTAATTGTATCTTGCTATATCAAAGATAAATATAACAACAAATTTCTCTTTCCAAAAATAATAATGCTATATGCTCATGTAAATGCTGGGGTTGATTAATATTTTTTTATTTTAAAGGACTAAAATGGTTAATGAACTATTCAAGGAATTGTTTTGAGAAATTCAAGTTTGATTTCTAGTGAAAATAATTTTTGATTATTCATCTCGAGGTCGAATTTTGAATTATTAAACCCTTTTTCCCTAAATCGGAATGTTAATATAAAAAATTAAATAGTTAATAAAATAAAAATTAAATTATTCCATTTTTAAAAATTTTAAAAGAAAATGTTGATTTACTGGGGATTTTCTTTTAGGTCATAAAGAAAATGTTGATTTACCTTTTCTATAGTAACGTTAATTTATCATACATTTTAATTTAGGTCAAATTAAAAAATATATATATTAAAAATTGCATCTAAGAGAAGACGACACTTTCTCATATGCATATATTTAAAATTTAACTCACATGTCATTATCTCTAGCACATACAATATTGTCATGCCAATACATATGGCGCATGTTTTATGTAATTAAGAGTAGACACAATTATCTTTGACACATGCATTATTTCCCTAAAAGGACGCATCATTCCCCTTAAGAGAGGTATTGGCGCATGCTCTTAAGTTCCAAAAGCATACCCATGAGTGTTGACATGACACTAATGTATACGCTGTTAAGTTCCAAAAGCATACCCCATGAGTGTTGACATGACACTAATGTATACGATATAGGTATTAGCCCATGATAACTTCTTTTGTGGCTAATTTCAAAAATAAAAAAACAACAATTTTAAGATGATTGAAAAAATACCATGGCTAGCAAAAAAGTTATTGATAATTTTGTGACCGATGTCTCTGACAAACCATTTAAGTTTGAGTCTTCTCACTACAAACATTGGCAAACTAAAATGAAATTTCTCTTAACCTTAAAGAAGGTTGTCTAAGTTTTGATTGAAGAAATTCCAGTTATTCCTTCAAGATCAACCGTACAAACTAATGGTAACAAAACTACGAATTTAGACATAAATGTTAACTCGTCTAAATTAGACCCTGCTGCAAAAACTAAAGCATGTAATTTACATCTCAGGAAATAAATATTCATCTAGAAATATAATGATTATCTTTGCAAAAGCCACATTCTGAACAATCTCGCTGATGATCTACATGATAACTACGGTAACTCTGAGATTGCTAAACAAGTATGAGAAACTCTGTAAAATTAATATGATATTGAAGAAGCTGGAACAAAGAAGTATGAAGTAAGTCGTTACCTAAAGTATTATATGGTATAGATGAAAGGTCTGTGGAGACTCAATGTTACAAACTTCAAAAGATTGTTTGAGATTAACACCAAATGTATGTCGAACAATTTCAAATTGCTTTTATTTTTAACAAATTGTCTCATAGTTTGAAAGTTTTTAAAATTTTGTTTTGCCACATAACAAAAGAATCTTTAATTGAGATTTTGATTATTCGCCTTTTAATTGAAGAAGAATCTTAAAGACAAGATCAAAAAGAAAAGTCTTGGTTGTTTTAAATAACAAAAAGAAATTCAGGGTAGTTCTGGATCTATTTGGCTAATGATTAAAAAATTAGAACCACAATATTGTGAACTGCATTAAAAATAAAAATTCATTTAGGGCTTCATCTGCTCCAATTGTTAGGCAGGAACAACCACCACCTCAGATAATTGACGCTTTGGTTTTTACTTGTTTTAATTATGGAAAACCGGGTCATATGGCTATGAGATGTACGAGTAGGCCTAAACCCGTCGTTGGCTCTAACGGACAAGTTAACCTGATTGATGAGTAATTTGTTGCTTTGACCACTGGTGAATCTGATAGTTGGCGGATAGACATTAACTTCTCTCGACATGTATATTATGATCGTGCAATATTCTAAATATACATGAATTAAAAAATGTTGTTGGGAGTTGCCTTCATCACTAATATTACCAATATTGGAGAAGTGAAGTTGAAGTATATGAAAAGACTTTAATCTTGAAGTATGTTATGCATACTCCTAAGATTATAAATATTCTCGATTCTTGTTTTCTTTTGGAAAAAGGCAAGGTTTTGTCAGCCTATTGGGATAGATTTGAGCATAATCACTAAGAATGATATTTTTTGTGAAATTACTATGTTTAATACTTTTGTGAATGAAATTGAAATTCAATTTAGTAAGAAGATTAAGAGATTTCGTAGTGATTGGGGAACTGAATATGATTTTAGTATATTTAATGAATATTATAAACAACATTGAATCATACATGAAATGACTACACTATATTCTCCAGAAATGAATGGTAAAGCAAAAACAAATAATAGAACTCTTACTAAATTTGTTGTTGCAAATATGTTGAATTCAGGTGCTGCTCCCTACTGTGGGGTGAATTTTATTGACTTCTCCTTATGAGATATTAAAGAAAAGGAAATCAAACTTGTCTTATTTAAGAATTTGGGGTTGTTAGGCTTATGTCAGAGTTTTGAATTTGAAGTGAGTTAATCTCACTAGTAGAACATATGAATATGTATTCATTGGGTATGCAGCAAACAAACATAAATGTTATGAACTAAATGCTAAAGTGATCATGGAATCAAATGATGTTGAATTCTATGAACATGATTTTCCTTTCAAATTGAGAAATAGTGGGGCACTGAATCAAATCACATTTATGTGATAACAAGCACTGAAAGCAACAGCGAAGTAGAAATAGAACTTTGACGAAGTAAACGAGTAAAAGTTGTTAAAGACTGTGGGTCTGATTCTATGGCCTATACAGTAGAAAAGATTCAATAAATCTTCAATAAGCCTTGTAATATCTTGATGCACATTTGTGGCAATAAGCTACTAACAATGACATAGTTTCTCTAGAATCTAACAAGACCTGACACTTAGTAGACTTTCCTCCTAATTGCAAATCAATGGTTGTAAATGGATTTTGAAAAATAAAGTAAAACCCCTTGGAACTGTTGATAAGTACAAGGGTTGCCTTGTAGCCAAAAGTTTTAGGAAAAGATAAAACATAGATTTCTTCTATACTTTTTCACATGTCACTCGAATTACTTCCATTAGGATACTAATTTCAATAGCCGTTATTTATAACCTAACAATACACCAAATGGATGTTAAAACAATTTTTTTAAACTGTAACGTAAAAGAAGAAATCTATATGGACCAACCTGAAAGGTTTGTGATTAATATACAAGAAAACAAGGTCTGTAAGTTAGATAAGTCTTTGTATGGTCTAAAACAATATTAAAAGCAATGACATGAAAAATTTAACAACTTAATGATATCCAATGATTACAAAGTGAATGAAAATGACAAATGTGTTTATTACAAATCTGAGAATTGCATTTGCACTACCATATGTCTTTATGTATACGATCTCTCTTATTTGGATCAAACATTCAGGTCGTTAATGATGTTAAATCATTTTTGTGCAACAACTTTTATATGAAAGACCTCGGAAAAGCGAGTGTGATTCTTGGTATCAAGATCACTATATCCGAGCAAGGAATTTCTTTGGATCAATCACATTATGTGGAAAATATCTTGAAGAAATATAATTACTTTGACTATAAACTTGCGAGCATTTCATACGATCCAAGCGTGAAACTGTTTAAGAATAGGGGTGAAAGTGTCAGACAAACAAAATATGTGAACATCATTGACAATCTTAGGTATGCCACTGATTGTATTGGACTCGATGTTCCATATGTCGTAGAATTGTAGGGAAGGTTTACTAGTAGACCGAGTAATGATCATTGACAAGCTATTGAGAGAGTCATGTAGTATCTGTAAAAAATTGTGAATCTCAACTTGCATTATTAGAGATTTCCTGTTATATTTGAAGGATATAGTGTTGCAGATTAGAATACCTTATAAGATGATTCCAAAGTAACTATTGGCTATGTATTCAATATAGCTTGAGGAGTATCTTGAAAATCAAAGAAATAAACTATGCTAGATCAGTCCACGATGAAGTCTAAGATGATAGCATTAGCGACTGCTAGTGAAGAAGTAAGTTGGTTAACATGCTTTCTAGCTAGGATTATTTTATAAAAAACCAATACCAATTGTGTTTATCCACTGCGATAATACCGTGACTATTGCAAAAATTGAGAGCTATTATTATAATGGTAAAAAACGTCAAATTAGAAGAAAATACATCATTGTTAGAGAATGTATCTCTAAAGGAGTTGTAAGAGTGGATCATGTATGCACTGATGAAAATTTAGCAGATCCTTTTACGAAAGGATTAGATAGATATAAAGTATAATACATCTAATAAGATGGGACTAATGTCTATATAAAAATGAGTTTCTACTGATGGTAATCTGACCTAAATGACTGAAGATCTCAAAAAATAGTTTCCATGGATAATAACAAATTATGAGAATTATGAGGTGATCATGCTTAGAGTAAACAAAAGAAGCATGAATCCTGAAGCGGTGGAAGGATTATATAATATAAAATTTTAATGAGATCTATACTCTATATGAAGGAGTACCTAGACTACACGAGTACTCTTGATAAATTCACATATGTGATTGTGGAACTTAGGTCGGTTCTTATGAAATTTTGAGACAAAATTCCTAGAGCTTTCACTAAATTGGGATACACGTGTAGAGCCATTAAAGCACATTATATTAGAGTACACCTTAAGAAAAGGTTGTGTGTGAGTTTAATTTCTAAGACAGAGTTCGAGACAATTTTGTTACTCTTGTTTAATCAGAATCATACTTCCTACGCAAAAAGGTTCAAGTTGTAGTCACCTTTCTTTATGCACAATCTTAAAAATATTTGACGTTATTTCTAAAATACTTTTTTGAATTCAAGAGATTGTTGAGATATGTCATATTCCAATAAGGAGATGAATTTGAAAAAGTTCCTTAAGTTCCACATTGTGTGTTAGTTGAAAAAATGTCTTAGTCTCACATTGATTAGGTGAAACATCTTAACTAACTTACTTCATTATATAAGTAAAGAGAAAAAGGAGTATGCAATGACAGTGTAAAATATTTTTACACTATCAACTAATCAGGGACATGTATCCTACCAAGTCATATGTTTAAATTAAAAATATTGATATGATATAGTAGAATATTATAATTTTATTTGATAATGGTGTTAAACAAGTTTACACTGGCAGTGCACTACCTTTAATCTCTCATAAGTAAAGTTTATATGGATATTTCTTAACCCACACCATAAGTGTGGGGCATACTCCATGAAAACCCAAAAATACCCTTCTCAAAACTGGAAATTTATTTCCAGATCGCACCCTATTTTGTTCAAACCAGTCAAAATGTGGTGTGAACCCTAGAATTGTAAAAAACTGTACCGAAGATTAACTTCCGATTTGGAACCGGAAGTATAACTCCGACCACAGAAGCGGGAACATTGAATTGTATGCCACATGAATATTTTGTATGACTCTGATACAGTTGCAATAACATTCATTAATACCGTATCACGGTCGATAACAATAACCTTTGGCATATCCTCTTGGTCCTTCAACATTGACCTACACACCTCTAAAGGATCGTCAATATGGGCGGTGACGATAATTGTGCCTTTCGAGCTGTTTCTTGTTTGCTAGGTAGCCGTGAAGAGTATTACAACACTGTTCGAGATACTTTGATCACAGAGTTGATGGAACACAAAGAGTTGTACACACGTGTGTTCGGGAGTAAAGAGAAGGTTGAGAAAATACATCATGCACTAGTACCTGTTAAGGTTGGACGTGTACCTAAGGACAAATGAATGAGATTCCCTGAAATGGGTCATCTCATAGCAAGTGTGTATGACGGGGTGTGTATTAATCTAACAAGATACGATTTTTTAGAGACTTTTTTTCCTCTACGCACTGCTCCTACACCAAATTCCAGTGATCGTATCATTTGTGTTGGGTGGATTTCAAATCAACGGCATTTTGTTCAAGTCTACTTGAAACCGGGATGCCCTATACCACCGACATCATCAGAGTGAACGCTTCATTTCACAGAACCATCGGAGACATGGCCGGACGAATTCATGGAAAGGATGTCAGCATACAACAAGTTGAGGAAAATAGATATAGAAATAAATAGGAAAAAGTCAAAAGGGGTGTCACCGATGGATTTATCTGGCGACACTTATTTCGGCTCTTTCAAGTATTATAGGTAGCATTGTAATGTTAACTTCATTTTGATAATGTATTATGATGTGGAAATATACATTTTTATAATTTGACCACTTGTAAAAAAATTTGAATATATGAGAATTTGTGTCATAGTTGTTGTTTCTGTTTTGTTTCTAGTTTTTCAAAGACAGGCTATTTACCGGAATTTAACTTTTGGTTTCGGTATTAAGTAGGAAACCGAAATTTAACTTTCGATTTTATCACTGACAAAAGGATAAGATTTCAATGGTCCATGTTTATATTCTTCTACTATAAAAATACATCTCCTCTTATAATTCTTCCTACCACAACACATAAAACCAGATATGGACATGAAGTTAGACATGGGTTATTGGAATTGTTCATTTTCCTGGCGACATACCGTCTCGCGAATTCAAGAGGTACGTGAAACTTTGCAAGAACTTGTTTCTTACGGCGACAGTCGAAAGGTAGAGAAACTTTGCAAGAACTTGTTTCTTACGGCGACAGTCGAAAGGTAGAGAAAATCGAGTACCACTCGTCATCAATTGACAATGAAGGGAATCTGCAGATCATGAACCGTGAACTGAAAAATGGCAACACTTTACAGGCTATGTGGTCGGCTTATCGAAATTTTTAGGAGAAGGTTCCAATCGAGCTTGATGCAACTTTATCAAGAACTGTCGATGATATTTTGAGGGGGCTGCAACGTCCACCAGGATATTGATTTGTAATGTTCGATTTATGTTTAACTTTCGATTTGTATTTGCTAAGTTATGTATCTCTATGTTAGACAATGAAATGAATTTTTCTAGATTTCTGTTATGAATAAAACCAGAAATATAGTTACGGTACACAACCGGAACTTTATTTCCGGTTTGGTGTAAATTTCATTAGATGGTGGTGTGCACCGAAAATATATTTCTGGTTTTCAGAGGCAATTTGAGAATTTCGCACGGGTGGGTAAGAAGGTCATGGAGTGGGTTAAGAAATTCACATTTTATATTTCATTCCAAAACACACCAAACAAATTTATTCCTAAACCCTAATCCCATTCTCATAACTCTGCGTCTTTCGAATTGTCGAAACGCCAACTTTTTTCCTTTTATTTCTACATGTTGAATTTTTCGAGTATTTTCTTGAATGCTCTCAAGAGAAATATGTTAATTTCTTCTCGTTTGAGTTGAAATTTTTTTAAGTATTTATCTTTGTATTCTCTTTAGAGAATTGTTGGAGAAATTATTTCGAGTGATCAAATAATGGTCATTATTAAATTCTATTTGGAGAACTATTTGAATTTATCTTCATTGGAAAAAAATTTACAACAGATCTTTAGGTGATATTGACATCATATTCGAATGATTTTTGTACCATCAAAATTTATATTCCTAGACTAATTAGCTACCATACAAGTAGTAATTATATAATATAAAATTTGAGTGTTATATCCTTGAGACGACATGACATTTCGAGTGCTTTGCATATTTTTATAATGTTTTATCCAAGAGACAGCATTACCGTTCGAGTGCTTTGCATATTTTTTTGCATATTTTTGGATAGTGCAACAGCAAATTGTTCCACAACTCATCCCGATAACTTCTTCTATGGCTATTTATAAAATCCAAAAACAACAATAATCAATTCCTTTCCCAAGCTATTATTTAACCTTGTAAGGTAGTAAAATTAACATATTTAAAAAATATAAAAATATATCCTCTCAAAACTAAGTCAACAGGAGAACAAAAATTTCAAGGGTCAATTTTTATGAATTGCAAATTGAACTTCTCATTTGAAAAAACTGATGGTACACAATTGGCAGTAAAAGCTGCAGCAATTTTAAAAAGTTAGGTCTAGTGATAAATAAAATAGATCGATCTATAGATCTTGGATTTGGGTTGACAAAAAAAAGATCTTAGATATGGAGGTTTCGAGTTCAGGCTCCACTAGTACTTTTGGAGCGAGGTAAATACAGTATAAATTCTGAGTTCTAAAGTATTTTCTGTCTTGAATTGAAGCATCATCCCCACCCTAAATCCTTCCTGTGAAGTAAAGTAAAAACTAACTGCATTTAACTAGCCAACTCCAGTAAAAGCAAATAACCAACTAGTAAAGACACTAAGCAAACTAACTGTAAATATTAACAAACAAGCTTCACTGGTTACAAAATTCAATTATAAGAACTGACGAAAAGAATCTCAGTTTAATGTAGTTTATTACCACAAATACTGTCTTCCTTCCAACGTAAAGATTCTTACTCCTTTCTATGAGGCCCAAATATAATGTTGAAAACATGGTGTACAGAAAAGGAAAAAGAACTTGTATGGAAAACTAAACAAAAATATACAGGCAGGGTAAAGAAGAATCAATCAACAAATAAGGGCTCAGACAATCACGATGAGGCATCTGAGTCAGAGGCAGGTTTATGATTGTCAAGTGTCGACAACCCTGAAGGCTGATCAATTCCCTTCCGAGAAGCTTCCCAAAGTTGCTGTTCTATACCCAGCTTCCTCAACTCCAACAAATCTCGCTCAACTAAAAGGAAGCAAAGTTAACAAATGAGTTCGTATACAAAACATCCATTTACATCACAGCAATATATGTTAAACATTTGAGCTGATAACTAGACAATTCTCTCTTTGAATTTCCCACATTTGCCTACCCAACAATAATATTACAGATTCCTAACAGATGTTACTAATCTATTTTTGGAATTGAGGCTTATTGCTAATGTTCCAGATTCAGATAACAAAATGGGAAAACCTGACCGATTTGGGAGGCACATGACCAAATCAGGCACACAGAGAATACAACTGGGCGTGGACTTGACAAAAATAGTCAACCATTTGACAGCCCGTACTAGCAGATATTTTTTGTTTTTGTTAAGATGTGTCAGAAGAAGTGTCATTAATTCCCATGATTGTCAAGAAATCTAAAATCTAAAATCCAAAATGGAAACCATTAAATAAGCAATACCTAAAGTATGAAATGAACCTGATGAAATTCAGATACAATGTTGTTTTTCATTGGTAGCCAAATATCTAGATATTCAGTATATCTTAGCTCCCTTGTATTAAATAATTAAATGCTATTTGCCTCAAACAGAAATTCATATTCGTGCATATCCAGTGCGAATGAACAATACAGAAATTCTGTCATGCTACATTAATCTTCTATATATTTTTATAATAAAAAATTATTAAAAAAACATTTAAACTAAAAATGGTAATTAGAATAAATCAAGGTTGTCTATCCACATATAGAAGCTGTCATTGCAACATTTGCTGCTCACTCTCAAACCCGTAGATGGTCAATAGAATAAGTAGAGGTACTTACTTCAAGTTTAGATCAAATCAAGCCTAAAAATGAGGATGTTTGATTGATATTTTCATATGACCTGTTTTTTTTCTTGGTGAACTTTGTCTGGTGTCCAGAATAATTCTCTAAAATGACATCATAATCAAAGTAGGAAGCTTCTATGGGAGACATATACCAATCAGCACACAACTCAAAACTATGTATATACTAATTTGTTTGCACCCAGGAGTTTCAAAGACTATTCACTTTTAGCTTAAGAACATATTTACACTCTTCAGAACCAGAAAAGAAAGAGATAAGAATGATGAGCTTACCATCAACAGCGTCATGTGAACTTGGTGACTGTCCATTGCGGGCAATCCAAAACTGAAGCCTGTCTTCTGCAATATCTTCTTCCACACCATGAAATAAAGCTCTTCTCCAGAAATAAATTAACCACGCCTGCAAATATTTGTATTTTATAAATGAATAGTGTCCACTCAATATTTCATCTCAATTCTCAAGGATTGCAATTAATGATTCAATTTCCTCAGACATAAATCTGATTACATCAGAAGGATATTCAACAAAAAACACACATTTCCTAAAAAGCACGGACATCCCGAATACGACCCCCGACGCTGACATGGCGACACCGGCAATAAATTGAAAAAATGAATAAATTCGACGTGATCACAAGTGTCGGTGCAGGTGTCTGATACCGACACGGACACAGAAAAGCCATTTTTAGAGGTGTCGGTGCTACACAGCACATTTCTATAAAGGTAACTGATTACTGATTCTAAGGAAGACGCTTAGACATGCCATGAGACTAATGCTAGTAGAAATGAAAATTCTGAAACATCATTTGAAGGACAGCTATTGCAATTTCATAGAACTAAAAGCCAAGAATCTAGAGTGCAAAATTTCATAAGCTTCAAAGAACACGCAACCAACCTCTTTGAAAAGAACGTCTTCGGCTTCCTCTTCACTTAATTCTGGAGGAAACAGATAACAGAATATTAACATAGTATCATTAGGTAATCTTCCATACACATTACCATTCAGAAATGAAGAATGGCTAAATGCAGCCGTGTCTAGTCTATATAATAATATAAAAGCAAAAATACATTGGCAGCTAGTCAATCCTAATTTGCTCACCAATCCAAAAGAAGAAGAATATAGATAAATGATTGAAAAGTATATAAGCAATATTTTACTAGTTTAAGGCAAACAGAAAAGTTCTATATAACCTAGAAACTTGTAACATTTCACATGGGTTTGTATATCTGCAAATTTAACACCAGTGGAAGTACCACTAAAGCATGCCAAATCAATCACAAACAAAAGCAGAAAGCTTATTCCATACCGAAATTTTAAAAAATAGCTAAATATCAAATGAAACTAAAAATAAAAGCTGACAACTAAACACTTACCAAATGCTTCCAAATATTTGGCATCACCAGGAGATTTGGAATCTGAAAATAAAATTAAAACAAATAAAAAATTATAATTCAAATCATCTTCTACAAAACCATTCTGCTTTGGGACGGTAACATAACAGATGAAGTTAAGAAAATTATTCAACAATGAGCACATGAATAAAAACAAACCAAAACATATCACTCATTACTAAAACTCAAAACAATACACATATGACAAACTGTTACGCTAAAACACAGCATCAATCCAACAAAAACTGAATTATAAGAGGAAAGGAAATAATTCAGTTAATATAGTAAGTGTACAGCTACCACCTTCAAGTGGAATATAGATAGGTGTCGCAGATTAAATGAAAGAGTCAAGAATTACCAAATTGATTAACCAGAAGAGAAGTAGAAAAACTAGATTTGAGAAAGACGTAATGAATGTACCTAAAACAGACTGCCGAATCAAATTTGGGCGTCTGTGTTGGGCTAATGCAAGTACAACGGCATCCTCAACCTAAAAAATAATGATTTTGTTAACATTGATAGGAACTGAGATTCTGTAATACATAAACATGTGTTGTGGAGACCAGCTCCTTACAATCAGAGGTATCCCTCTGTACAGAACACCGTCAGCAAAACGAACACAGCATTAACTCAATAATATTCATTAATAACCTTCAAAGAAGCAAGTTCCCTCAAACCCATCTCAACTGAAAGCATACTTTCTATGTTTCCTTCCCCGGCAAGATCATTCACGTCACGAACAATTTTGCTTCTATCTGAACCATCGGCACCTAGTCCATGCTATTTAATTAGATATCTATGTAACTAATTTAAGAGAGAAATTATTCAAACTAAAGTTTAGAGTATCAACTCATGCTCACTTTTGTTCCAAGATTCCTCTTTAGCCTTTTGTCCAGCAGAGGTGACGAGTTCAAACGGAAGAGGAGCTAAAGCGGACCAATGTTCATGCTTGGACTGTGCTATATCTGCACATATGCCTTAAAAGCATGGAAGTAACACACCACAAGAATAATAAGCACTCATTTGAAAGTGGTATTAGATGAATGAACCAATGCAAAATATGCTTCTCATATCTTTGTAAGCCGTGTTTTTTCAGATCAAAGGAAAAACAATTAAGATTGAGATTTTCATTTTCATTTTCTGCAGAAAGTAGGGAGCACGGGCAATTTTGTTACCATGTTTTACAGAAAGACCCCAGTAACGGGCAAGCCAGCATCTCTTTAGGACCACTTCCTCCTGAAAGATATAAAAAGATTAATTGAGACAGAAGAAAAAGTAAATAAATGTTAACAATCATTTTAGTGAAAAATACAGACCATTTCTTCTTGGGTCAAAATCATTCTCTCTGTCATTGTTCGAAGAGCCTTTGCTTCGGCTTCGGCTTCTTGCCGTTGTTCCTCTGCTGCTGCAGCGTCATCTTTTAGGTTCTGAACAAAGAAAATAGAAGCTATAACTTGTACCAGGGAATAATTGATCAGACCAGGTATGTGGCATAACTAAAAAATGAAAAGTACCTGAAGTTCAACACGAAGGGCTGTGAGATCCTCATCCCTTTCACTCCGTGTTTGTTTTGCAGCCAAGAGAGCAGCCTGTGATAAAAATGTTGAGTACTCCAAGGATATTCTTTGAGTGAGAACACGCAATTTAAAGAATAAAACAGCAACTGGAAAACAGAGCTTTAGATGCAAAAGCATCAAGAATATACAACCAGCTCCAAAACCGCCTACGGATCATATTCCTTTATATAAATATGCACACATGCATCCTTCTCAATAATACTGAATTAAAACATGAAGAGCTGGCATAGTGGCTTATCAAGCAAGAGTGATCAAACACTTAAACTTCCTATCATCAATAATTTTGTATTTTTGCCAAATCTTAAACCCATTATTTTTGCATACCTCTCTTTGACGCAAAGCAGCTTCTTTCCTGCAAATATACCAAATAAAAATCATGACCTAAAAAATAACAAAATAAATAGTTTCAGATCCTACTAGCATATGAGGGAATTTAAAGCTAGGTTACCTGGTCAGCAGTTTGGCTTCCAGGGATACTCCTTCACCAAGAGAAGCAACCTGCCAAAACCAAAATGATGAAGGATACAGATATCAGCAAATATAGCATGCACAGTGAAAGCTATAAAAATTAAGCAACTTTTATTATATATTAAAGTAGACCGTACTTCGTAGTTTAGAAACAAAGGATAACAAAAGTATAGTGGTTATGCAGAATATGGCATCTAAACTATGGTATTAAAATCATTTCTGTTAGATTTCTTAAGGAACCCGAAAATAGAGCTTACAAGGAATTCAACTTACAACTGCGAGATGTATTTAACTTCTGATTGTTCCAGCACGTGACCCCATCTCTACAGTTCCCACTATGTGATCTCTAACTTCCTAACCCACTAACCTCCTATTGTTTATTCTATCTTGTATACACCTTCCAGACCCTAATTTTCTGCTCAGGCTTATGCCTAACAATTTCGAAGTTAATAAAGAAGCAAAAACATTCACCTGTTTCTCTAGTTCCCGGGATCTGATCTCCACTTCTTGGCGTTTTTCCTCTGCCAGTTTTAGCTGGAGCATAATTAGGTGTTTACAGTCAAAATCATGAACACAAACTGATTTTGTTTGGGTGTGAGTAAGCATACCTTTTCGAATAAAGCATCATTCTCCTCTTGTAGCATATCAAGCTGTGATATCAATAAGAATCAGCTTTAAAATCCATAATTTAAGAATTACAATGCAAAATCTCCTAGAACTAACATAACCAACTATAAGGATCATCAGATTAAATTTTTTGGAGACAAATTGATGCATGTTAATACTATACTTCATCACGGAGTGCAGAAGCTTCGCGCTGATCTCCTGTGTCTTTGGAGTTAAGTGGCCTTATAGTGATGTCTGCTGGAAACCTGGAATCGTCAACTAAAGATTAAAACATTTAGAAAAGAAAACATATTACCTAATGGCCAACAAACTGCTGTAGTGCAGTCCACATACACACAAAAAAGATATAAAAAGATGGATAGATGTATGACATCCATAAATAAAATAAAGATTGAGCTCATTCATAAATAAAAAAGAATCAATTGCATGCATGTGCAAAGGTAATGTATGGCCTAATCAAGACTAGATCCCATGCATTCAATCTCCTAATGAAGCTTATTAGAAACATGGAGCAAGATAGTAAGATATTATACCTCTAATATTTGTCCAAAACAAACAATATAATATGATAAACACAATAATTTTAACTGAGGGCTTGGCATAGACGGCATGTCAATCCACTTTATTATTTATATAATATATATATAATATATTTAGAATTCCAGCAGCCTCCAATCTTTTAGATTTTGTTTGGGAGCTAGGAGGTGAGAGGTAGGACTTAGAGGTAAATGACCGAGGAAAGGGAAGCATCAGGGGTAATAGCCCTCCCACCACCACCCACACCTTGTATGAAGATTGAGGAGTTTACATTTATCAAATATAACTAATAACTATAATCCTCCAATATGGGGAAACTCAAACAATGTATTAGGGAGGGTTTTAGAGGGCTTTGAAAGATTTAGGAAAATTCTCCAGTTCCTCTTTTTATAATATCTCAAACTAAAAAAAGTATTAATCATAAGCATTATTCTTCTCTCCTCGCCAAAAATATATTTCCCCGAACAAGGTGAGAAATGTTCCTCTCTTTCTCTCCCCTTCCTACCTCCCAAACAAAGCCTACGGGTAATATTTGAACTATTCAAAGATTGTACAGCAAAACCTACAAAAGCCATATATGTCGTGTTATTATTATTATAGAAATTTCAGGTGTTCACTCATTAGAGGGGGCTGGGACCGTTAGAGCAAGAAGCCACGGAAGTAGTTTAACTAGTTTAACAGTTGGTTTTGCATGCTATGTGTAAGTCTTTCAAACTAATCAAGAATCAGCTACAGCGTATTATTAGCTCAACCTAAAAGTGCTACAGAACACAAAAACTTGCCGAAAAAGACATCAATTACGATGGTAAAAAAATTGAACAATACCTTTTTTCTCTATTCCTATTGGTAGGAGGATCAATTGGAGGCACAGGCATAGGCGTTCGGATAGTAGATTTGGGAGGTGGCACCACCTGTGCTGAACGAACTGAAACTGCCGGTCTTCCAGCAGATGATGAACGCACTGATTGAGTATGCTCTACAACGTTCCGACCTAACTAATAAAAACATGAATATCATATTAGCTCAACAAGAACTTTGCAACGTAAATTTTGAATAATTCCATAATCTAGATAATCAATCCATGACTCAGATCAGATCTAACTCAATCACCATCGATTGCACGAATCAACGAAACACCACTAAGTTCAAAATTATCTTCGAACACCGATCATGATTTGATTTTCTACAAATCAATAAACGAAACCATGCAAATAATAGGAACATATATATGTATAGTAAGAAAGAGCATCGAGAATTACCGCAGGAGAAGGAGATCTATTCGGTCTCGCGATCGAAATTGGAGGCATGACGTTAGCATTAGCAGTAGAGCTCCGGTTACTGGAGAACGAAGAATGAGTAGAAGCCGGCGGAACGCTGAAACCGAACTCGAGATCGTCGTCCTCATCCTCGTCGTCGTCAACAGTCCGAGTCGCCATAGCACGAGCCAAACGCTGCGCGGCGGCTTTAGCCGCCACGTTTTGTGTGCGCTTGATGGTGGACATGCCGGTGGAGGTAGGACCGAGGCGCGACTGATGATGCGCCGGCGACATGACCGGCGATGATGAGCCGGTGCTGCTGGAATTCTCGCTCCACTGCCGCGTGTATACTGGACTATCGGTTCTCCGCCGGTCCATGACGGTGAGAAATCTATAGAGAAGACTTTGCGGAGACTGCGATAGATTTGGAGGAGAGAATCGAAGGAAAATTGAGTCCGAAAATTTGTTCCGTTGGAATCGTGCGCTGGAATGTAGGACAAAACGACGCCGCTTCTTTGTAATGTGCTCGCGGCAGAGAAGACTAAAGTCTACGCCTGAGATATACTAATATGTGTCATTTTTTTTCAGATTATAAGTAGATCAGATCATTTTTTAACTATCAATAAAGTCATTTGATTTACTTTGGCGGCTTCGCAAACGATGTCGTTTATTTAAAGTAACATAAGATTCTTTTGTACTATTAATAATTTTTTATTATACAATTTTTTATTTTAATTTCTTTAAATTAAGTTTTTTTACCATTAATAAAAAATTTATAATAGAAGTTTGTTATTTTTTATCATATAATATTTATTACATTTTTAATTAATAAATAATTATTAGAGCGACTTATACTAATTTAAAAGGGATATTTAGTTCCATTTTTTGAAGATTAAAATTGGTTATGTCTTTAAAATTAATTCTATTGAAATTTTGTAATTTTTTATTTGAAAATTAATTTTTAATAAATTTTATATTAAAATTTATTATTCAACCAACTTTTACATAAATTAATTCTATTGTTATCGATATTCTCAGTATCCTGCCATAAACTCTTCCTTTTCTCAAGTTGGTTGAAGGCATAGACAATGGTCACCCTATATTGAGGTTCCTTAGACAAGTTACACACTTCAATATGGATTAATTGAGCACTAGTCTGCAACACCTCAATGATAACTTCAGTATTCTTTGTTGTGCATTTATCCGTAGTGATAAGACTACCAACAACATTGACTATTTTTGAGATACTACTCTCTCCCCAAAGATGCAATGGGAGTTGAGGAAGAGTAATCCACACTGGGACAACCCTTAACAGATCCTCTCTTAGTTCAAATTCTGCAGACCAATTTTTCAGGAAAATAGGTGCACCATCATCTTCTCTCAGTCTTCAATGGTTCTAAACCTGACTATGAAATAACCATCATTATTATAGTAGAGTTTCGGAAGAGATACAAAATTCCATACCTTCTCCATAAACTTCTTCACAGCATTCATGGATAGGTTCTCCCCCCAAAGCAAATAGAATTAGAGCTGAATTCCAATAGTGTAGTTCATCTTCAACATCCGATTCCTCAATTTTAACTTCACATTCTCCATTCACCATAGTGGGAGCAATGAATATCACTGCTGTAACACCCGTTTTATTTAATTATTTGAATTGTTTAATTATTCACTTAATTTAATGTTTTCGTATAATTGACCGAATAAATTGATAATGTTGTAGAAATACCAACTTAAGTTATTAATTGATTGTGGGATAATTAATTAAAATGAGTTGTGAGAATAAAATAAATAGTAGGAATAACAATATTAGTAAGAATAATAATAATATGCTATTATTTTTAAAAGAAGTAGAATAAGTAGAGAGAAAGAGTTATTTTTAGGAGTAGAAGAGAAAAGAGAGGTTTTGGAGAGAAAAAGAGAAATAGAAGAGAAAGGAAGAAAAGAGAAGCTAGCTAGGGAAAAACCACCATCTCCAAGCCATTCAATCTTCGATTCGCAAGGTAAGGGTGGGGTTCTTGCCCTCTAATTGGGAACGTGATGAATGATAGGTAGTGGGGTTTGTGATCTTGCTAAGTTTGTTGTTGTTGTTAATGAAAATCCCAATTTGAAACTTGAAAATCTAGGAACTTGTTGAATGTTGTGACTAATGTTGTTTTTGCTTGATAATGCATGTTGCTAATACCTTAGAATGGTTTATTTTGGATTGTGTGGGTGTTAAATGCCATCGATTTGGGATTGAGGGTGTTGAGGAGAGGCTGACAGCGTCCAAAAACCCAACTTGTTACGCTCAATTCGCAGCGCCAACGGGCTGACGCGGCGGAACTGAAACCTGCTAAGGTCGCGGCGCAAAAGGGGGTTCGCGGCGTGTACTCAGTTGATTTGGTCTTAATTTTCTGATTTTGAGTTCTGCCCAATTTTAAGTACTTTGGCTAGGGAACTTCAAGTAGGCTTTTATGAGTACAAAAACACTGGTAATAAGTAAGGAATGACATAGGAATTGACTAGAAATAATTCTGAAATAATATGTTGATGGATGTAAGCGATTTAACCGACTAATCAAAAATGGAAGAATTGAGAAAATGGCTCGTATATGCTAGTAAGCTATCGTAGCATGTTGTTTTGTTGAATCCATGTTGAATATAATGATTGTTATTGTGGAAAGTCATCGTTGTTGAAAGTTGATGTTGTTGAAAATTGTTATTGTCCGTTGTTGTTGTCGAACATTGTTGTTGTTAAAGGCTTGATGGCCAGCGTTGATGATTGATTTGTTGTTTTACCCGATGGTTATGTTGTTGTTGTGTGCCATTTACGATTGTCGCATACATTCATTGCATACTATGTTGGCCTATATTGGCAAAAACACGTTGGCCGTTTGGGGCAAAGTTGATTACGTTGAAGGCTTACGCCTTGATGTCTCAGAATTACTGGCAGTTGATTACGTTGGGAGTTTTACTCCGATGGTACTACATGCATTTGCATTGTCAAAGTCGCATACTTTAGTGCATATTGATGTTGTAGTATGATTGATTGGTTGTGTTGTTGATTGGTTGTGAGATGACAAAATAGTAATTTTACGTAATTCTAACTATATATTATTTATCATGATCTCAATTATATGGTTTGATATCTCACCCTTTCTTTTGTTTCACCATTGCCTTTATATTGGTAATGTGCAGGTAACCAGGAGGAGTAGTCGTTACCGTTTTAGTCCAAGTTCAGTGTCATTTGCTCTGATACGTAGCACTCGGGGAGAATGAACATTTATCTTATTTTGTTGTTTTAATCATTGAAACTTATGTTGTTAAATTGAAGATTTTATTATGTTGATGTTGTTTAAGACTCAAAAGTTGCTATGCCTTGTATGCAAAACTATTATGACTCCGCTGCATGATTAATGAAGTTGTTTATGTTTGAAGACTAATAATTGTGCATTGCGTTTAGTTCCGCCTCTTTATAGTGTTATGTATCCGTTTTAAATAAAAATGACATGTTTATGTGTTTAAGTTGAGAATGTGACATCCTGATTATGTTGGAAATTTTTATACTCTAATTTTATTGAATAATTACTTGGGGAAGAATCGGGGTGTTACAATTGCCATGCCTCTGTTGAGATCCCTATTTCCTTGAATCACACCCACCCAAGGTTTCTTCAATTTCTTCTCCTCCGCCACATCCTCCCATCTTCTCGGGGTGGAAACCCTATCAGGAACCACTGTGGGCGTCTTGCTCGGAGTTTTGTTACAGTCAATTTCGATAACCTTCAACATCTCATTCATCGAAATCGAATGTTCCTCACTCATCGTCTCATTCTCTTCCTGCACGTTCTCCTTATCAATTATCTCATAATCAATCACCGCCTGAGTTACGATCGTTTACTCCATGATTTTCTGGTGACTCGCCACCTGAGAAAACTTCAATTTTTATTTTTAACTTTAATTTTAAGATAGTTTTAATGCAATAATAAATTAGGTCAAATTTAACCATAAAAGTATTTTTAATTTTACTATATATATTTTATTTTATTTTTATTTAATATGAATTAAAATAGATAACATTCAGATTTTGAACTCTGATTCTCACTATTATGTATAGGAGTTTTGTATGTTACAACTTTGTCTATTTATTTAAAAAAATGGTTTTCTTGTTAAAAAAATCTCATTTTTGTATTTCTATTAAACATTTTGTTAAATGTTTAAACAATGACATCAAAAGAATAGATATTATTCCTTTTAATAAAAATGATAATAAATTAATTACTAAAAAAATAATGTTTCTCTTTCAAATTAAATTATTATTTATATTTCAGTGTTGATCACCTTGATTAAAATTATAACACAAGAGAAGTAAATGGACGTCCATCATTATAATTTGTACCAAATGGTTTCTCTTAAGCAATGAGAACAAGACTCACTCCACTTGACCACTCAATAACCACCAAACTCATGACAATTTTCAACATGCCACAATTATGTATGTGACCTACTAAAAGCAACCAAAGTTGATCAACTAAAATTTAACAACCATAAACCACAAATTACACTGTAAACCAATCATGTGCTTCATTTTAGCTCAAATTGAAAATACTTGTTAGAAATCAAATCAATTACAAAAAAGTTTTATGAAAATAATTATTTTTTTCCTTTTTTTTCTGTTCATGCAAACTTAATTTGAGGGAGGAAATTGTTTAACTAGAAATGAACTACACATGTTAAAGAATGAGAGAGACGCGAAGTGGTTGAGAAAAATGTTTGTCATATAAGAATATTAACAGTATCATTTTTTAGTTAGCATTAATCTTGATTTTTTTCTATTAATTTTTTTCTATAAATATCATATTATCTTGTTGTGATTGGTTTCTTTATTTTCTTTAAATCAAAATTTCCAAAAACTCGCATCATAGTTTTTTTTATTTTTTATCTAGCTATAAAAAGTTCATAGTTTGTTTTCGGGTTGCAAAATTGTCACATCTTCCATGTCAAAAAGCAACATGATAATCATAAAATGTTGTTTTGGAAAAAATTTGTTAGAAAAATTTGATTTTAAATGTGTCGTCTATTGTGACTTCAATTCAGTTTTCTACAACAATGATATGTTAGACAATTATTCATCTTTCCAATACTTATAATGTAGACATATTTCATGAATAGTATTTTTTTAAAATTGTTTTTAAATATTTAATTTATAACATAAATATAAAATTGTATAACACTGTGTTATTAACCAATTTTATAGTTATATAAATATAAAAAATTGTGCATCATTAATCAAGTATTTTCCTTATAATTTATTAATCAACTTCACTATTTAATTAATCAATGAAACTTATATTATAAATTATATTCTAACACTAACTAATAAATATATTAATAAACTTTTACACTCCATTAATTAATTTTATTTTATTATTTAATATTTTTTTTATATTTGATAACTCATTAATCAAGTTATAATATTAGTCAATTTTATATATAATATTAACTAAAGTTGATTTACCATACAAAATTTAACTTTTTTTATGTCAAAACACTCGATAATCAAACTATGAATTATATTAACCAATTTAAAATATTAATTAACCAATTTTACTTTATAACTTAAAATAACTTTTTTATGTACTTTACAACTTAGAACTATTTTTTAGATCAAAATATATATTAACCAAATTTTAAACTGTATTAATCAAATTTTAATATTTCATTAAGTAATGTAGTTTTAGAGAAAAATACATTAAAAAACCAAAATAATATAAAAACAATATTCGTATACTTGTGAATAGTGTATATGATATAATGACATTTTTAGATATCAAGATATGATTTTTCTTTCTAGAAACATCTCTAAAACATTGTATACATAATAAATATAGCAACGTCGTTTGTGTTGTCAAATTAAAATTTTAGATGACAAATATATATATATATATAGTTCTAGACTGGGGTTACACATAGTCTGTCGTTGGGCAAGGCCCAACCCAACTCAGTTGCGAGGAAAACCCACTATAGTGGTCCAGATTTCTATTTCCGTCAGGGAACGTCTCCCAGACGTGCATGTCGAGGATGCCTCCTCCATGTGCCCATCAAGGAAGTCTCCTCCACGTGCCCGCGAAGGGTACTTAACCAACATTCCTCTAAATATCATTGAGTCATCCTGCCCCAAAAAAGGACGGGTCTTCCATCCTCCAAGAATCATGGGACAGTTGAAACAGGATAGAGACCACAAACTAGCCTTCATTACCCGCGTAGGATACTGGCAGTCTTCCTTATGGGCCTGGGCATCCGCCCAAAAATGGGGACTTTGGCGCATCATTGAGGATTATAAATATCCTCATTCACTATAAGGTTTGGTACATTATTCTACTCACTCTAACTCTACACTTGCACTCTCACTCTAAACCTTACCTTGACCTCAGAGTGTCTTGGTACCCATCATTCACTTCAACAACTGCACAAGTCCAAGTGTTGCATGCCACTAACAATCCATTCTAATCTAGGTACGATCATGTGTGTGTGTAGTGGTTATTTTATTTTTATTTTTTATCCAAGTGTTGCATGTGTTGTTAGATAATGTAGTGGTTATTTTATTTTTATTTTTTTTAAAATAATATTTTTTTAAAATAAATATAAAGTTGATGAGTAAAATTTACCACTCGGCCACATGAAATTGAGAGGTATTATGGCTCTCTTCCGACTCATATAAATCCTCCATTGAATGCATCAAAAAATTTGATTTGTGAGATAAATAATAATAATGTCCAAAAAAATAAATGGTCTTAAGAAGAAGAAAATTCTCTCAAATTGTGTAAACAAAACCACAAGAAGAAAAAGAAAATAAAAGATAAGTACTCACTGGATTTATTTACTCATCTTGATCAAAACGATCTACTCAAGATAGAGATTAACACTCAAAGCATTTATAATTCAAGAGTACACACAAATCAACTATAATTCAAGAGTTGTTATAAGCGACTACAAGATGAGTTATAAGAAAAATAGTCTTTTAAGTTCATAAAAACATCTTTTATTTTCTACGCAAATGATTTTTAATATCTTATTCACTCATTATATGAATCACACAAACTTAATGTGTTTAGAAGTGTTTTTTTATGCCCTAAGATACACTAAAACGTCTTCCAATTCTTTTAATAAAAAAAAAACAATCCTAAGAATCCATTATTTTGTCTATCTAAGTTTTTTTCTCTGGTAAAATCCCTAATAAAACTCATATCCAAAAAGGGTTGAAAAACTCCTTTTATAGGCATCAAGCAAATGACATTGTACTTTTGTGTTTATAGAAAAAACACAAGATGCACTATATCTTTTACATGTGTTTCTACCAACATTGTGCATTCTTGCAAACCTTTTTTATGAGATTTTGAAGTCAACACCATAATTCTTCACCTTGAATTTAAAAACTAGGGTGATGCCAATTTATCCATCAACCACATTATTCTTACTTATAGCTTGAATCACTCTTCAATGAACTTGGTCAAGTCCAAGTTGTACTTAAACCTTAATCTAGAAAATGATTTGAGCCTTAATCCTTTCTTTTTCTCCTTAAGATCCACTTGCATTCAATCACCCTTTATTTATTATATAGTCTTACAAGATCTTGAGTATGGTTCTTCATAACAGAATGCATATCCCCTTTAATTTTCTTCAACCATTTTTTACTTCATTTACTTTCAAATGTCTCCTTGAAGATCTTTGATTTTGACTCTTGCAGTCTTTTATCCATATTCAGAACATAACAAATAAGATTAACATAATTGTATCTCTAAGGTGGTATAATCTCTCTCTCTCTCTCCCTCTCTCTCTCTCTCTCTCTCCAAACTCTATCACAAACCAACTGTTAAGCAAGATCAAGTACTGTAGGTTCCCCCTCACTAGAACTAGAAGTGGGAGCCTCAATTTTCTCCGCATATCTAGTCTCACTACTAGGAACCTCCATGCCAAACTGTATATTATCCACTATAGTTTATATTTTTTCCACTTAAGTATTTGCACTTCATCTCCATACGAGTACCATAAAAGTAACATCTCTACTTATGATAAATTTTGATCCTCCAAGTTCCATATTCCATAGCTTATAACTCTTCACACCTTCAATATAACTAATAAAAACACACTTTACACCCATAGAATCAAGTTTGTCTTACTTGATATATAAATGTTAATCATGTATTGATGACGTGGAACCTACCAATGCCAAAGAAGCCCTCACAAGACCCCAATGGAAAGAAGCAATGCAAAATGAATTTCAAGCTCTAATGTCCAACAATACTTGTACACTAGTTCCTAACCAAAACCAAGAAAATATTATTGATTGCAAATGGGTTTTCAAGACCAAGTACAAAGCAAATGGATCTACAGAAAGAAGGAAATCACGTCTAGTTGCCACAGGTTTCCAATAAACACCAAGACTAGACTATGAAGAGACATTTAGTCCCATGGTCAAAGAAAACACTGTCAGGATCATCCTCTCAATTGCAGTTTATTCCAATTAGAAAATCAAGCAATTAGACATCAATAATGCCTTCCTCAATGACTCTCTCAAACAAAACAATATTCATGCACCAACCAATGGGATTTGTAGATTCAACTAAACCAAATCACATATGCAAATTGTCTAAGGCAATATATGGATTGAAGCAAGCTACACGAGCTTGGTTTGATAGTCTCAAAAATGCACTGCTTAGCTGGGGATTTCAAAATTCAAAAAATGATTCCTCTCTTTTCATACTCAAAGGTAAATGTCATATTACTTTTCTCCTCATCTATGTTGATGACATCATAATTATAGGAAACGACGCGTTCTTGATGCATTTATCAAATAACTCAATGTTGTTTTCTCATTAAAAGACATGGGTGAACTACACTACTTAATGGGAATAGAGGCCCATAGAGATGAAAGTGGCATGGATCTCAAACAATCCAAATACATAGGTGAGTTGCTAAAGAAATTCAAGATGAAACATGCTTCATCTTGTCCAACCCATATGGTAACAGGGAAATAATTCAAAGTTGTGGGGGACAAGTTACAAGATCCAATTGTGTTTAGGCAAGCCATATGAGGATTACAATACTTGACATAACCAAGACTAGACATAGCATTCTCCGCCGACAAACTCAGCCAATACACGAGTCCACCTACCATTGATCATTGGCAAGACATAAAAAGGATTTTGAGGTATCTCAAAGGCACCATCAATTATTGCTTACATATCAAGCAGTCAACTAATCTGGACATAACTAGGTTTTCAAATGCTGATTGGGCCACTAGTATCGACAACAGAAAATCAATGGCAGGTCAATGTGTTTTCCTTGGTGAAACTTTGTTTCTTGGTCCTTAAGAAAACAAAAGGTAGTCTCAAGATTAAGTACATAATCTGAATATATAACACTGGCTAATTTGACCTCTTAAGTAGCATGGACTTGATCACTACTTGCTGAACTCAAGCTTCCATTGCGAAGGAAACCAATACTATGATGTGATAACTTAAGTGCTAAGGCATTGACATCCAATCCAGTCATGCATGCTCGTTCAAAATATATTGAAATTGATGTCCACTAATTCATAGATCAATAAGTGCTACAAAATAAGATTGTTGTTGCCTATGTTCCTACAACTGAGCAGATTGCTGACTGTCTTACTAAGTCCCTAAGTCATAGATGATTCAATAAACTTAGAGACAAACTTGGGGTGATCCTCTCACCACCAGTTTGAAGGGGGAGTTAGAGAAACAATCCATTATGTCTTGGATATGTCATGACAATATTGAATTGTAATTAACAGTCATTAATACTCTAACATTATTAACTTTCATATTAGTGATGAGACATTATAGCTAGCATGATTCTTGGATCTTGGTCTCCAAGACACACTTGTGTGTGTATATATATATATATATATATATATATATATATATATATATATATATATATATATATATATATATATGTTTATGTCTTACAAATATAACAATAATATATACAATACAAGTTTCTAACTCATTTAAGTTTATTCATATTGATGAAGATATGTTGATTGGGTAAGCTTTTATAGAAACAACTACACCCATAAAACTCTTACTTAACCAACTTCATAGCAACATACACCTTACAATTTCCAAAACTATTTTATTCTTTCATTCAGCTAGGCCAACAAAAGTTTTATGCCCATTTATATATTGTTTTATACAAAACTCATTAAAATGTTCAAAAGGAAATTTCAGGTCACTGTCATTTTTTCACTAGCATTCCCTAATATAAAATGCCCTAGCTTGGTATTATCATAAAAATAATCACTATATTTTTATGCATAACCAATAAGTGTAGAACCATCTAAATTATACAACACATATATTTTAGACTCTTTAACCATGATCAATGTGTCATGCTAAAGTTTCAACGCTACACATTTAACTTTAGTGCAATAGGAAAATCATTAAACATGTCTATAGACAATAAAGTTTACTTAAGCTTGGGAACATTTTTCACAATGTGTAGAAAAAACTCAATTATCAAACATTTTAAGTCAAATTGTATCACTTTCATGAACTTTACAAATTTTATTTTTACTGAGTTGAACAACTCCACCTTCTCCAACTCCAAAGTCTCAAAGTATTATTTTCTTAGGCATATGTGACAAGAGAGTCTGGAGTCCATGACCTAATTATTCTCTATCCTGAAACTCGTCATCACTAGTGCACAAACTCTTTCATAACTTTTCTCATATGATGCAACCACAACCTAAACAGAATCATCCTTGTTCTCCATTTTGGGATAATCCTTTTGAAGTGAGCAGTTTTATGACAAGTGTAGCATTTTAACTTTCACTTATCAAAATATTTGGATTTGGACTTCCCCTTTTTGTTTCCTTCACTCTCACTCAATTCTCTTGAAAAAACAAGCCTTCAACATGGTCGTCAACCTTCTCCTCTTTCATCTTAGTTAGCCTTTTGGTTCTTATAGATGATTTGACCTCCTCCCAAGGTGATATTGTCTTCCTTATCATAATTAAGGGTATTATTGAAATGCTCAAAATTTCTAGGTAACGAGTTCAACAAAAGCATAGGCATTTCTTCATTATTGAGCTTCACCTTAATAATTTACACGTCATCAATGATCTTGTTCACCATGAATTTTTGTATCTACCATCAAAAATAAGTAGTTGTTGTTTTATGCATAACTTGTGATCCAATGACTTGGTAACATACGATTATTCAATTTTAACCATATTTCCACACTTTCTTCGAACGCGCAACACCAAACACAACAAGTAGAGTAGTAAATGATCACATATAGCACATAGAAAACATTGATAGTGTATTAATAAGAACAATACACATCATATGTTTATGACTACATCTCGTATTATTTATGACACATTGCAAATTAATGATATCACATTAATAATCAATGCCTATACAACTCAACTCTCATATGTTACACACAACATTATCAAATCAAAGTAATCACAATGTACACATATATCTTTCGGCTAATAACATCACCTAACATCAATATTCAACAACTTTACAAGAAATCATGCATCAAAGAAACAATAACACAAAACATAATAAGAACATATCATGATCATCAATTCCACAACACAGTAGAGATTCACAAAAATATAATTCTCAATTTCATACAAAATTCCTCCAAGGCTACAACTACACTAGAACCTACCTTGATTCGAGAAGATGATGAAGAAATTGATAAGATATTAGTGATGATGATGATTCCTCCATGAATTTTCTTCTTTTCTTCTTATCTCTTTCTCTTTCTCTTTCCTTCTCTTCTTTCACTCTTTCTCTTTTCTTTTCTTCTTTCTTTTTTTTCTCCGTTCTTTCTACCAACCACAATATACTTATTGGTAAGAGAGTGTGAAGAGAAATATTTTAAAAGAAATATTTCATTTAAGTAAGTAATTGACCATTTATTATGTTCTCAACATATCCTTTCTTTTACTGATTAGTAAAGATCAAGCTAATTGAGTAAGAATTAAGTTTAACTAAATTTACTAATTATTTCATTTGTTCTAACTAACAATAAATAGAGCACATGTGAGCTCAATCTGTCTCAACTGATAACAAATAGAGCACATATGAGCTTAATCTATCTCAACTAACAATAAATAGAGTATATAAAGCTCAATCTATATCAACTGATAACAAATAAACCATATAGGAGCTCAATTTATCCCAAGTGAGAAGGAACAAAGCACTTAAGAGGATATGAGATATTACAACTCTTGTCCATTCTATATTGACATGTGCACCCCCCTTAAGTCCAACAATATTATACATCATCTCTCCAAATTGTCTTTATTAGATATTTTATTGTTTATTAGTTTTCACGAAAATAAAGTCATTTTAAATGGTGTGATTTTGTTTCAGATGAACTCTCATGTCGATGCAGAGTCACACTAATATTCATAGATCAGAATGTGGTATTCATTTTTCACAGAGTAACCAACACCATGATTAGGGCTCCTCTCCCAATGGCCATCAACATTATGTTGTAAAACAATACTCCATCCATTTCAAAATGACTATCTTTTAAGGTTTTTGCACGTATATTAAGAAATGCAATAATGTTGTCATAAGATATTACACATTTATAAAATTAATGTTATTATTGTATTGTTCAAAGTAAAAAGCAAATTACGCAATTGATAAAATAAAAATCGTTACTACAATAAAAAATCAAAATAACAGTCTTTTTAAAACCAATTTTATTTATTAAAACCACAATCATTAAATTAAAATGGAGAGAGTATTATCCAAAAAAACAACATTATGCCATTTGTTTTTCCTATAAAGAAAAAGTCTCATCACCACCTCTAACATATAGCCTCAACTTCTTAATATTATTATTGTCATATGACAACTCAAGAATAAGATGGAACCTAACATGAAGACTACCTTCCTCTAACATATACCCTTAACCTTTTAATATTATTATTGTCATACGACAAGAATATGAGAGAACCTAACATGAAGACTACTTAGGATCCTTAAAAAAAACATTCATTTTCCGTTACCCAATGAATAAGATAATCATCCAATCATCTAATCATCCCTACCCCTTCCCTAACTCTATATGGATCCTTCCATCTCACATACGCTACTACCTCCATGTTCAAATGTGTCCTCCTTCTACCTCGCTACTAGAATCCTATACCACAAATCATCTTAGTCAACATGCAAACTCTAGTATTATTAGTCCATCAAGACTAGATTAAACTTAGAGTGAGTATTTGGTTCCGCGGTGGGATAGTCAAAAGTGCAGTCCAATGCAAAATTACAGTGATTTTATAGAAATTAGAAAAGACAACTTCTATTAAAAGCGTTTCTCATGTATTTTTGAAGTGAAAACAAACAAAAACTTACACTAGAATCTCCTTATCCAAACACACTTTATCCCAAATAATCAAGTGGATCTTTCACACATCATCACTTCGCCCAAATAAAAAAGAAATAAGAATTCAATCGAATCGAATGTTTGGTTTCAATTTTACATATGGCAAGATGACTCTTGAGCTGCAAAATTAATTGACATATTTAGAAGCTTTGTAATAAAATTGGCAAGACATTGTAACTTTCGACTCCTAAGGAAATTTATACATTCACATTTATTTTTCATCTCAATTAATTTTCCAACGCAACAAAATGCATATAACTAAATAGATTTGTGGGGAAAATAATATTAAAAAGTTAAATTATCAAATTAATTATATTTTAAATCAGTGTTATTCACACTATAAAAAAAGCCAACTAACGTACTTGTCACAAGAACTTCTATTAAACACTATGGTTAATCGCAAGGGCTAAGAATAATTGTTACTATATTTAAGCATGAAAATATTTAGCTACTTAGTATTTTATGTTTCATGCTTTCTACTTTCTCTTAATGGCAGGCAACAATACTTCCCCAACATTGTCACTTTTGGACTGTGGGTCTCTTTTTTAGAATGGATCACTAAATTATATCTCAAAGATTGGTGTGTCACCATATCAGCCATTTACAAAATTCTTTACCAAAAACAAAAATCCACACTAGATAAAAAATATTGTTCCAGACATCAGTAGATTCAAGAAATAACTATCTTTGGGGGCCAAACAGCTCTGCAACAAACCTATTCTTCCTCTAAAATGATAATGAGATATAACATTACAAAGCAAAACTGAAGAATTTTTTTAGGATGGGGAGCAGTTCTTTTTTTCAATACTATGATCTTCTCCCATTTTCCATTTGGCTATGTAGCTTGCGAGTGAAATTCATTGGATACCAGAGCAGGGTAAATATGATTCCAAGTGGTGCCAAAAAATACATGGACGATAATTCCCGCAAGTACCTCTCAGAGCTGGAATTAGACCTTCCACCAACATACTCGGATTATGATCAGACTTCCTTTTGACAGAACGCTTCATAAAGCGTTTCTCTCGCATGATTTTCTAAAAAACCTTCAAACTAGCCTCCCTGACCTTGGTCTTGGTGAAGCGGGAACACGGTATCAAATACAATTCTTGCAAAAACGTGTCTTATTTCTTGTATATTACCAATACTTAAGGCTTCATAATCAATTTTCATGCCTTGCTTTGATGGGGATTTCTTACCAGCACTCCTTTTCACACATTCGAAAATGCTGAATGCTTTTACGTACAATCCTAATGGAATGAACACCTGTCAAAGTGACATAAAGATTAAGAACATAAATCAAGAAAATACTCATGCATTATCAAGATTATTACACTTTATTAAAAGAAGAGATGGAAAACAATGCAAGTGTGAGTGCTCTTTCACTGAATATTTCCATACACTCTACATTTTGTATACATCAATGTCAGGACTAACTATAAATGAGGAAAACGGAAGTTTCAATTTCCTCAGACGATAATAATAATAATTCGGGTATATAACATCATTGTGCAATCCATGTACAAGATAACATCTTAAAGTATATCTGTGAAAAACAAGGGAAAACATGCTCACTAGGTCTGAACGAGGGGCTTGAGGATAATCAGCCATAGCTTGAGATACAAAATGTTCATCGGTCATTTGCAACAGCGTCCCTCTAACAGACTCTGCAAGATCATTTACCCCAGTTACCAATGCCTCTGCATCCATACCAGAAGGATCTAGTAATTCAGGAAATCTTATATCATGTGGCTTGTTGATCATCCCTGCTATCTTCACTGCTTCCAACAAATTTCCACCATTATGGACAGCAAGGCTAAATGCAGCAACCACCAAGGGGTCCCTTGGTCGATCACTCAATGCTTTATGTAGTGCTAGGATCCCAAACCTGTAAGCATAGATTTAGTAATGAACTATCATTTGTTTACCAAATTGTAATCAACTTATTAATATTATAGTGTGTTCTAAGTTTCAAGGTATATATTTGATGGTAAAATAAATTATATCACGTTCCAGTAAGATTCAGAACAATTTGGAAGAAAAACAATGTTTAAAATAAACTTTTACGATTGACAAGAGTTGGGAAAGGAGGACTTCAATCATACTCAAAATTATAATCACTTTTAAGCATTTTCAAAACTCAAGTGTTTAAGCTTCTAAACATAATACAAATCTGAAAAAAATATTACTATATATAATGATTATAATGAGTGCAATAGATGACAGAATATTAAAAAGTGATTTTCCTTATAGTAATTTAAAACACAAATTAGCTTCTACTGCACATAAATCTCCCAAAAAAAAAAAAATCACTAGATTACTGTTTTAATGTAAAACGTCTTTTTTTTTTAACCAAAACATACAGGTTTCAATTCATGTCTTCAAATACATGCCATCCAAGAACATAGCAATATGATCTTCAAAGAAATTTTGACTGCAGTTTAACTTTAAGTGCAGATTATGAAATTACTCTCATTCTCCTGGGTTTTCTCTTCACAAGGAAGCACATAAGATAAAGGCAATTTTGTTGCAAAGATCTTACCATAAGCTACTATGACATGGACGGTTTGGAGCGAAAAGCTTATCTAAATTGGAGAAGAGAAACTGCAATGAAATTTCAAAAGATCCGTTAAACACTATCTTTTTTTTTGTAAGCAAGTTGTATTAATAGAGAGGACCAAGGGTTCTCCAACCTGATTACAAAACTGGACGGGACGGAAAAAACAACCGAACCAACAAATAAGAGGAAATTATCAACCAATTAAACTAAGAGAGATAAAATAAAGGATCTTTGCTAAACTCATAGAACCTTAAATTGGGATTGATAATTTCACCTATTCCTAACCACCTCCAAACCATAATCTTTATACACCACACCGTGTTATCTACATTCCAACCCTCATTCCGAAACCAAATGGTCCAAGAAGTTGCTAGCCAAATAACTCCTCTCTTACCTTCTTTCAACTTTTTATGTTTGCAAAAATCATACTAATCCATAAAGTTGTCATCCTCCGAAACACCTACCGGTTTATCCACCCACCGAGCTATTTCCTTTCAAATAATTCTCACCACCACACAATGAAAAAAAGAATGATCGCTACTCTCGTGCAGCATATCACAAAAAACACAATTAAGAGCATCTAAAGAAAAATTTATACCTCTTAACTTTAAAAGGTCCTTTGTTAGCAATGCCAATATGATGCACATTATGAAATAATACCAAATAAGAAAAAATTATTTTGCCTTGTGTTTTAAGACAAGAAAGATTTAATGGATAGGTACTAGGTAGTAATGCAACTGTGCAATCTATTATATACAAAATGGATTAAGCAGAGACTGTTAAAATCAAACAGGAATTGCTGCTTTAATTAGTAGTGTTGTGAAAACCGGGAACTGCCAGTCTGGCGTTTGGTTCAACCAGTTCATTTTAAATAAATAAAAAAATTTCATTCTCATTTTTTTATTAGTCATCAAGTTCAACAATGGTTGAAACAATTGAACCATGACCCATAAGTCTTGCTAGCTAAATTTCAATCTCTGGTCTGGGTCAGTTGATACTTAATCAAGGTATTGCTAAGAGAAATGTTATTTTGACAACATTTTTGCTGTCCGATACAGTATATGTATACGGTGTAGCGCCAACGGTAGAGAAAATGGTAGAAAATAGACTTAGGTGGTTTGGACATGTAGAGAGAAGACCGGTAGATTCTATGGTAAGAAAAGTAGATTAGATGGAGATAAGTCAAACAACTAGAGAAAGAGGAAAATCTAAAAAGACTATAAGGAAAGTTATTAAGAAAAGACATTATGGCGAAAGTTGATACATGTAGCTGACCCCACATAGTGGAATAAGGCTTGATTATGGGAATCACTCAATAGTAATAAATGATATATTTTTATGTCAATTTTTTTATGTTCAAATAACATCACTCTAATGTTTTTGTGTGTGTGCCTAACTGTTCGTAAATGTGTGCACGCGCATATGCATGCATATAGGTGTATATTGCCTGTCCTCAAGTAGTGGAGCAAAAGAAACTTGTCATGTTGCAGTTTACATCATATACAAGGATCATACAAAATGTGGTACTAATGCTGTACAGAATCATATTCATTTCCAAACAAGCACAACTTTTTGAAGAACAACTTCATAGACAGGACTATCAATAACCGAATTACTGGGTTAGTTTATGAAGCATGATCTCTTGAATGTTTATTCAGAAAACTTTGCATGACAAGCCCCAAGAAGTATTGAAGTTAACACTAACCAAAAGCATATTGGTTCTTTTGTCCCTCCTTCGAAATCCATGATGAGCAAAATAAGCAGCCTGTAATGTTCAGTCTAAGTAAACATGCGTTACATAATTGACTCAAAAACTAAATACAAAGTGAACATCTACCTGGAAGGGAAGAAGTATATCTAGCAGTCCATACTTCCATAATAGCCTTAAAGAAGCTTCACCAGAACCATAAGCTAGCATATAGTTTATTTCCATCAGCAGCCTAGACTGAAAAAATTAAAGAAAAATAATTTAGTCAGGAAATTGGTATTATAGTGTCATATAACAAACAAAGAATAAGACTAAATACCTTATCAAGTCTTAGTATTGAACAAGACAGTTTTTTAATAAAATGAGCTGTTTCCTTAGAAATACTAAATCCTAAGCGAGCAGCAATTCTAATTGCACGTAGAATGCGAGCTGCAGAAAGGAAAAACGAAGTCAAACATAATAAGCTAATAAAAGTGTGGGTGATTCCAAAATGGGTTACAGTTACAGTGCATAAAATATAGGAAATCAGGATGAGGCAGTTGATCAATAGAAACTCACCACAATCTTCTCGAAATGAAATATCTGCAGGATTTATAGTTCGTACCTACTCATACAGAAAAATCAGTAAAAAAATCAGCTTGGCAAAAGAAATATAAGAAAAATGGTTATTAAGAAATACATGCACACTTTAGCTTTTCGAATATCTTCTATTCCTCCCATGTAATCATATACAATTCTTGCATATGGGTCAAACATCAACCTACAAAGAGCATGAAGTTGGTTAACAGCATAAGTACAAAATAAAGTGTGAATTTTAAATCACTGAGAGGTCGCGGAATTGACAATTTCAAACACATGAAAACCCGCCAACACCCCCCCCAAAAAAAAAGTTCAAACTTCCAAATCGCACGAACAGGTACACAACCCATTAATTGTGAAGTCCCGGTTTAAACAGTTCATCCACCGAAGAAGGTCCTCCTCACCACAACCATTAGGTGTTTCTGTATGATGAGAGAATTCCACACCCTTCTTGTGTCTAGCAGTGTTAAAACTTGACACCTAATTGGATGGGAGATCAAATAATCAGCATAAACAACAATACCAGAAAAATGGAACTTAAATAGAAAAATTCAGACAAGCTTCACACTACATAAAGTTCAAATCAAAGCTAAAATTCTTTAAATATAAACCAAAATATATCAACCTCAACAGTGGTACCATCCATGTGAACATGACATATAGGGAAGCGTCTGCCAACTATCTCACACCAAGAAAATACTTTCATCACCTGCAAATTAAGGTAATGCTTGTCATGAAATCTTACGTGGTATAACTCTCTTCCGCAAAGCCAAATGCTAATGTAAGGACAACTATAACCCCTTGTAAGTTGCAACTACTATTTAATAATTCAGCTCAATCTATAGAGATGTCTAGCAGAGTGAAAACTGCAAGTTCATGAATGATTTTAAAAATAAAAGTAAGTTACCTCTTTTAGCTCAGCTGAAGTTATAATATCAAAGTCCTTTGGTGTTTTCTTTAGAACAAGATCACGTACACAACCTCCTACTAGGTATACATCGTATCCTACGACAAGAAGAAAACAATTTATTGACATTTCGAAAGGATGCACAACAAAAGAATCAACCAAAAGCAGCAAAACATAATTATTCATTAAAAAGTACCATATATATAGGGGGGGAAATGAAATGCGCAAATGACATGATAACATGGCATTGCATACATAATAGTGAATGGTCAATGCTAGATCAAACATAATCAAATACATCTTACATTCTTAATGCAAGGTTGCAAACAAAGCAAGCCTCTATTACTAGGCAGCTAAATATCACTTAGCACTTTTGCTTATAAAAACCTAGAAACCTTGGAACCTAATGCCTCATCTATGAACATACAAGACCAGTTACATGGCTATTATTCTACAATCTATTCTTTTAAACCAAATGATAATGCAATTCAAAAATGAAATTATTTGAAATACTAGTAGCCTAAAATCTAATTAATAGAAGTATGGATCCATGTTGCTACAATAAGGGGGGAATTGTTGCACTGAATGGAAGCATAATTACTTGAGAAAATGGATGATGCACTGACAATGTAGATTAATTTTACACTGTCAACCAATGACGACCATGCATCTTGCCAAGTCATACTGAAAAATTTTAAATTACTTAAATGATATGGCAGAATGATATATTTTCATTGGATGACAGTGTAAATTTCTTATACATTGTCGGTGCATATCCATTAAATCCTAATTACTTTGATTAATGAATTCAGTTCTATTGATTTGCGAAGTCACCCATATATAGTGTAAGAGTACTACTACAACAACAACAACAACAACCAAGTTTATCCCACTTACTAGGTCAGCTACAAGGATCAACTTTCGCCATAATCTCCTATCTAGGACCATGCTTCTATCCAAATCGTTAATCTCAAGATCTTTCTTAATAACTTCTCTTATAGTCTTTCTAGGTCTTCCTCTTCCTCTAATTGTATGACTTCTCTCTATCTAATCTACTCTTCTTGCCACAGAATCTACCGGGTCTGTCTTCTCTCTACAATCACATGCTTAAACCACCTAAGTCAATTTTCTACCATCTTCTCTCCTATATAGGGTAAGAGTATAATTGAAATTTTTTAACCATGCTCTTCCTTTCATCCTCCATATATAACAATCCACGGTTAAGAAAGACACATGAAAAATAATAGAACTATGTACCTCTTTTCTTGAGCCCATTAAGAACCTTTTTGGTCGTGACACTAATTGATGAATTATGAATTCCAAGCTCTTTGGAACCCACCCTTTTCCATTCTGGAGATTTCTTAATTCCTTCACCAATTAAACAATTCCATAATCACAAATTTCAAAACTTCAAAAAAATCAAAAATCAAAAACCATTACTTCACTACTAACAATTGATTCGAGAGCTTCACTTGCCTTCTTCATGAACGGAGCCACCGTCATTTTCGTTTGTGAATGCCGCTGCTGCTGCCTCCACCGCAACGACGGATTTGGGCACAACCTTGAATGAAATGAATGATAGAATATGGGAAAAGGTAAAGCCGATTGGAAGTGAACATGAAAACTGTGAGACGATAGACACCTTACGGACGTATTGAAAGGGAGGAGAACGAAGATGAAGAGTGGATTGGCGAACGAATTTGAAGCCAGGAACCGCCATGGTAATCAACACCGAAGAATTTTGATAAAGCTTTGCGAGTTACTACATAGTTTGCATTGCGCTTGTGTTGCCCCCATAGGGTTTGGGGTTTAAGGAGAAGCTCTGTTTTGAAATAAACAATTATGAATAATTTCCAATCAATTATTTTATAAAATAAATTTAAATTGTTTTTATATATTTTAAATTATTTTTATTAACTATTTTGAAGAATTTATAAAAATAATTTTGAAACGTTAATCTCAAATTAATTGTAATGCACGGTCAGTGTACAACTTATTACACGGTCAGTGCATCACAACTACGCACTAACATTATTTAATAAATAATTAAAATAAAAATAAAATATGATTTATAATTTAACGGTTATGATTCACTGACGGTGTAAAACTTCTTTAGTATAATCCAATTAAATTCAATTTAAACTGGTTTCTTAGTTTTATTAGAGGACATAATTTTTTCATTTCAACTATTTTTCGTTTGTATTTGTGCAATAGTTTAATACTTTATTTAATTTTATTGGGAGAGTTTCTTTATTTACAATCCCCTCTCATGGAGTGTTTTTATATGAATGCATTTTGTGATCGAGATTGCGGTCAAAATTATAATATGACCTGATTTATAGTAAGTGTGATGGGGTTGTGATCGAGTTCATCGTTGAGATTATAGTTATGTGGTTGAGTTGTCAATAACATGGCCTGATTTATAGTAAATGTGATGGAGTTGTGATCGAGTTCATCATTGAGATTATAGTCATGTATGTGGCTGAGTTGATAATAACATGGCCTGATTTATAGTAATCGTGATAGAGTTGTGATCAATGTTCATCGTTGAGATTATACTCATGTGGTTGAGTCGATAATAACATGGTCGAAATCTCGTTTATGTTGTAGGAATGAATATCGTTGTCATTGTAAACATGTTTTTATGCAAACACTTTGTAACCAATACAACATCAAAATCTTAGAGCAACAAAGTCCATTTAATTAACATTGGTTCAACATCTTTTTGGCTTCAGGTACTTCTTTTGGATAGGCAAAGCAAATTAATTAAAACGGCATAAAGGGTGTACAACCCAACAAACAACAAAATAAATCAACGTGGATCAACTAAAGTAATCAAAAGCAAATAAGGCATGAACTTGTCGAAGACAAATACTATTCTTAATAATTCTTTTTCTAACCTAGTGTCATGCAACTGAGTATCTATGAAGGTTTTATTATCATAATGCATATAATGAACCACCTGTCTTAGGCCAAGAACAATTTTATTGGGATACTTATTTGCATTATCTTAAATGATTGATTTTAATTTGGTGCCATTATGACATGTATTCTTCATAGTTTAAAAGCTCTCATGCATTCTTTTGAAAAAATAAACACCTTATGTTGTAACAATAGACACAAGGGTTTTATGCTTTTTCATAAATTCTTGATGAACCTTTTATAAAAATCTTACTGCCTAATAAAATCCTTATGCCCACTGAATTCGTGCATGAAAACTTTGTAATAATTTAACTTTTGCTTGATCAACTTGTGATCCCGCTTTTGAAAATTTGCGACCTACATGACTATTTTTCCCTCACCATAAAATGTAATTTCTCCTAGTTAATAACCAAAATTCTCTCTTTATATATTTCCACAAAAAAATTCAAATTATGTAGGCATTATTGAAATGATTCACCTAAGACTGGGAATTTATAGTGAAAAAAAGTCAATCAAGATGAAAGAGAAAGAAGAGAGAGGGAAGGGAGGTGAGAGAGAGGAGAGCAATGGTGGTGAAGGAGGATGGAATCGTGTGAGGCATAGGAGGCATGTTTTTCGTAAGGATAAGTGGGATCATGCTCGTGTGACGAAGTCAGGAGTTGGAGGGCGACGACAAAATAGGATTGTAACATCTTTTTTCTTCTGTTCTTTCCTTGAGAGTTATAGGGAAAGAGATCTGTATGACAATTTCTCTAGGTTTGGAGAGGTGGATAAGGTTATTATTCCGGCCAAGCGAGATGTTCGAGGAAAACGTTATGGCTTTGCTCGTTTCTTTGACGTCAAAGATTCTCGGGTTCTTGCTTGTAAGTTGGACAATATCTTTCTGGAGGAGATAAAGCTTCATGTTAATGTTCCAAGGTTTTCTCGGTCAAAGGGTATTGATAGGCAGAAGATGGAATCGGAGGTTCGTGGCAGGGTGATACATGGGCAATCTGAACGGTGTGAAAAACAGAAGGATGTCTTGCAGCGTGAACCAAAGTTTATGGATTCTTTTGTAAGAGTGGTGAAATATGATCGAGTTAAGGGTGTGTTAGCGGAGGTGTTACGTAAGGTTTATCATGATCAAGTTGTGGTTGTGTCGAAATAGGCGCAAAATGTTAAGGAAGGTGAAGTGGTTGATGCATTTTTTCATGTGGAGGAGGATGATTCTTGGAGGAAGCTCGATAAGGCTTATGTTGGGGTCGTCAAAGTTCTAGGAAAATCTTACAACATTCAAAACAAATTTTTTGTGGGAGGTTATTTTGATTTCAATGTGTTTCCATTAGGTCCAAATCTTTGTCTCTTAGAAGGAATTGAATAGGGTGTTGTTGATGCTCTGGTGGAAGGAGTTGACTGGTGGAAACAATGGTTCACAGACATTAGGCAATGGCGGCCAGGTGATGTGGATTATGTACGTATGACATGGGTTCGATGCTTCGGAGTTCCTTGGCATGCTTGGTCCTACGAGTTCTTTCTGGTGCTTTCTTCCTTGTTTGGCGAGTTAGTCTATTGTGATTATTTAACAGGGAAGAAGAAAAGTTTGGATATGGCTAGACTTCTTGTTCGAACGTCTTTTGTTGGGATGTTGAATACTTCTTTCAAGATCACCATCAATGGTAAAGTGTTTGTGATTATGGTGTTTGAAGAGATAGCGGGTCCAGGTAGGGTGGCGGCGATGATGTCGGTGGCGAAGGAGGTGGAATCAACATCTACATCTTTATCGGAGGATGATGTAGAGGAGTTTTCCTCCGTTGGCGGTGTAGGAGATGGCATGTTATTCAAGGAAGATGACAAGGCATGTGAAGAGGTTTGCTCTGATGTTGGTATTTTTGAGAAGCAACTTCGGAACATGTCAGCTACTAAGGTCTTTTTTAGTGAAAAGTCAAACACTCAATGTTATGGTTCCTCTGTGGTGAAAGAGACGTGTCATAGTTTTTGGGAGGTGGTGTTGTTTGAGGTTGTATGTATGTTGATAAAGGTGGATCAGATGAAAAGATTATAAGTGGGAAGTTGCAAGGTACTCATGTTATATCAAAAGTTATTTTGGTGGATAAAGATTGTATACCTAGTAGTTCTAGTGGGCCCACCGCTCCTAGTACTAAAAAGGTTGTTACTTTGTCAAATATTCATTCCAAGTGCAATCGTTTTGAGACATCTAAGGTGGATCGCACAAACGACATTAGGGGAACCGCTGATTTTTTGGAGGATTGTGAGAAGACTTTTTCAGTTGAGGCATTGGGTTTGAAAACTCGTATTGTGGGGGCTAACCATAATGGAACTCAATCTAATGTTAATAAAAAATTATTCTTATTCTCATCATCATGGAGGTGGGGGTTTTGTTGAAACTTCTGATACTATTTCAGATTCTTTTTCAAAAGTGCCATTAATGGTGAGATCTTTTTTTGGGCATTTTTTTGAAGGGTCCGAATTGAGAGGTGGCGTTGGTGCCGAGGCGGATGTGGAGCGATTTAATAGCATGTTTGGAAAGAGTATTGGCGAGGTTGAGGATTCAGGTGGTATTGTTGCTAAGGAGGTTTGAAGTCATGCGAGGAAATTGGGCATGACAGAAGGGAGGTCCGTGTCTCAATATATTGAAGTCATCCGGTTAAGAGAATCGGGTAACAAAAGTTATAGAGGATAGAAGGATGCTAATTCTTTTGGTACTCAATGATTATTGTTTCTTTTAATATGCGAGGGTGTCGGGTATGGTGAAGTGAAGATGTTTACAGTACCTTCTTCGGGTGTCCAAAGCGGATGTTTGTTTTATTTAGGAATCTAAGCTTCATTTTTTGGAGCACTTCTCTGTGGATTCGTTATGGTCTGATTCTTTTGTTGGGTGAAGTTCTAAATGGGCGGTGGGGCGTTCAAGAGGTATCATTACTATTTGTAAGATTAATGTTTTTGAGCTTGTTTCAAGTTTTATGGGAGAAGGTTTTTTGGGCCTTCATGTGCTATGGAAGGGTATCTCGGTTTTTCTGGTGAATGTTTACTCTTCTTGTTTCTTAGATAAGAAAATGGGGGTTTTGGAGTAGGTTGATTAACACTAAGTTGAATTTGCTGACGGGTTTGTGGTGTGTGGAAGGTGATTTTAATGCTATAGGATGTATGTTGTACCCCAATTTTCCCCCCTAAGATCCCTCATCATCTCATCATCACAATGCATTAAGATCACAAACAAGGTTGAGCTCTAATGGTTGTCCTATTCCTAAGTTTGCTCTCAAGGAATCACCAAGCACCCTGACTGTGTTCTGCATGCATGATTGATCTGCATTTAATTTTTATCTGCTAACCTCTGATTAAAATACCAAAAAAAATTGCTTTTGTCTTTGTATATTTGTGTTTTGTAGGTATCAAGCCAAAACATCAGGCGAGTGTAAGTTTTTCCGATGTTTTTTTCCCAAACCTGATTTAAAACCAAAATTTCAAAAAAAAAAAACAGGGTGCAATCGATTTGCACATTTAAGCAATTGATTGCTCACTGACTATTTTCAGTAAATTTTCAAAAAATGACTTAGTGCAATCGATTTGCACTAGAGTGCAATCGATTGCACTACACAAAATGCTGAAAAATTGGACAATTTTCAAGTTTGCGGGTTTGGGCTCCAATTTCATTTTTTATTTTCTTTTAATTTCGAAATTAATTACTAATTAATTCAATTTTTGCTCCAAATTCATTTTCCAAGCCTAATTCCATACCCAAACCTAACTCCAAACCACCACTCATTCCCAAACCAAAACCTTATAAATAGAGGCCTTCTCTAATTCAAATTTCAAGCTTTTGATAGCCAAATACACTTTGTCAAAATTTCTCCTCATTCTCTCATTTTCCTCAATCCTCCCAATTCACTTAAAGCTCTCTTTCTTCTTCATAAAGATTAGAAAATTCATCATTGGAATTCTCTAATTCTTTGAGCTAAACCTCTATCCATACTATTTTTATTCTTAAATTCTTTAGATCTAGGCTTGTGATTCTGATTTTTGAAGTTGAAGTGAAGCAATTTGAAGTGTTATTCTTGCAAAATTTTCTCAAGACCTATAAGTGGTGAGCGTTGATCTTCATCTTTTACAATGTGATCTCTTGATAATTGTTGTTAATTGATTCATTGAGCAAACTTGTTTTTAGTTCCATTGATGTTAAATTCTCAAAAATTAGTTAGAATTTTCGTGCTCAATTGAATCAAGGAACATAAGGTGTTTGTGAAAAGTTTTGAACAAGAATTTGCCCTTTAAAAATTTGATTTTTCTGTTTTTTACAGTAAGCAATTGATTTGCACTGTACTGCAATCGATTGCACGAGCTACGTTTTTGAATTTTTTTGAAAAACTGTGCTAATGCAATCGATTTGCATCCTGATGCAATCGATTGCACAGAGGCAAAATTTGATTTTCACTTATTTTTTGACTTGTTTTTTATATTTACTCTTCTGCTACTCCATTCTTTTGATGATTGCCTTGAATTGTAGTCTTGAATACCTAATTCCTTTTTAATCTCAATGGACTTTGGGTGTTGATGAGGTTGGAGAAATGTATTGGTGATTCAAATCTACCAAAGGATTATTTATACAATTAATTCTTGGTGCTTTGAGTCAACAATATATTTTGTGCCTTAATCCACCAAGATGAGTGGTTGAACTTAAAGATGGAGGAAATTTGAGAAGATAATGCAAGTTGATCTATCATTTCCCATCCCTCTTCATCTTACCCCTTTCTTTTTTTATTTTACATGTGTTGACAAACATTAGAAGGTGATCTATATATCATTATTCTCGTTTTCTTTTTTCAATACATACATCGGCATTGATCGACCTCGTTGTAGGGTGGCTTCTACATAAGTCACTTGGCGATTGCTTAACATATCGCTACATTGCTTCTTCTTCATCTTATTTTCTTTGTACCGAATCGTAAAGTGATCAATTGGTGGCATGAACTTTAATGTTCTAACATAAGCCCCAAAAGATGACTTGAGCTTTGATCTTGGTTCAACACTTGTGGCGTTTGTCGTGTGGTCGCGTTGATTTCTAATCAAGCTTCTGGAAAGTTTCCACTAACCTTTTCCATTTGAAATTCTCAATCATCTTTGATCAAGTGATGTGATAATTCCAAAACCTATTATATACTTGACAAAAAACAATTGAAACTTGTCGTGTGGTCGTGTTAATTTTATCAAGCTTCTGACAAGTCTTCATGCGTAAGTTTCAAGATGGTCACCTTGCTAACGACTAATTACTAACAATTCGATGATATACTTGATAAGTTTCAAGATGGTCATCTTGCTAACCTTTATTAATTGCTTTTATTTTCCGCTCTTTACTTTTTGCTTTTACTTTCATGCTCTTTATTTTTATGCACTTTATTTTAGCATTTACGTTTCATGCCATTTTTTCTTTGCTCATTTGAGCATTTTATTTTCTATGTCATTTTTCCTTTGCTCACTTGAGCATTTTATCTTCTTGCCATTTTGAATTTGCTCACTTGAGCTTTGTTTTCCTTTTCCAAAACACTTATAATTCAACCTTTCAACCTAAACATAAAAAAAATTTAATTGGACTTGGTTACTATCCTTGTGCTTGGAGCTTGATCTTTGGACCTAGGATTAGGACCTCTACATCATCTTGGAGATTTATGTGCCATTGGTGTTATTCTATCTTGTCTGGTTATTATCTTTGTATGCAAGTTATTCTGTTATACTCGATTAAGAATGGATTTCCTCTAAATACAGTCGTTACTCGGCCCGTTTTTCTTGAGACAAGAGTTCACCTAAAGTCATTGATTTATCTGGAGCTTGGTTTTTTTGTCTGGTTATTCGTTGTTTATGTGGTAATCCACAGGATGAGATATGATATTGGCTCTTGATGTCAAGTACTAGTCTTCTCACCTGATTAGATCTTTCTTCACCCTTACCTTTTACTTTATGCACTTAGGTTAGTCTCTTCATCTCCTCCCCATTCTTTAATTTTCAAAATCTTCCCTCTTTTTCAAAGGATTCTTATTTTCAAAACTCGAACCGATTTCATAAAAAACTTGGACTTAGGTCCATGCATTTTCAACTTATTTTCTTAATAAATTTTCAATCCATTTAATAATACTTTGACTTTTCTTTTCACAATACTAAAAAACACCTAACCTCATTCAAACTTTTTTGAGCTCTTTGTAGCTTTTCTAACAAACATTTTCTTAAAATCAACCAACACACAATTTTAGTCTTTTTTAGCCGAACTTCTTGGTTTTGATTTCAATATTTCACATTATTGGTATGTAGGCCTGGATCTCATTGGAAGTTCTATCAAACCAAAAATTATAAAAAAAAAATACTTCTTTTCTCCCCTACCATCCATTTTGTACATATACTCTCTTTAACACACATTTACAAATTTTCAAAAAGGTTCCTCCGAAGTACCATAGATGCTTTAGGTGCCTAACACATTCCCTTTGCATAACTAACCCCCGGTCCCAAATCTCTGATTCTTTTTTTTTAGGATTTTATTCGCTCTTTTTCCTAGTCCTTTGGATAAAATAAAAGCGCGGTGGCGACTCTTTTGTTATTTTTTTGAGTTAAGTCAATTCAATGGCTTATACTCGCAGTTTTTGCCGCTACAGAAAAAGTGGCGACTCTGTTGGGGATGTTTGACCTATTGTTGGACCATATCTAAGTGGGTTAACCCTATTTTGTTTATATGTATATATGTGTTATATTGTTTGTATATACTATATGTTTGTTTGTCTAGATGCTTTTCTGGTTTTCAGGGTGCTTGGTGATCTTCTTTTTGAGTCTTATACCCGGACTCGGGAAAACGTAAGATAGGACGGGCTGTATAGTCATGTTAACTTTTAGGGAGTAATCCCGAAGAAGGAGATATGAGATCCCCCACTCAGTGGAGACCTCCTTGATTGTGGTATTTTTTTTACTGAGCGATTAGGAACACATGACTGCTTTCGGCCTGAGAGTCCCTGAAGTTGAGAAGTCGTAGAACCCTTAACCCATCCAGGACTTTTTAGGGGTAGTGTGGGGACTATTACGGAGTTATCCAGAAGTAGTTGCTACACGATACTGCACTCAGATGAGTTTCACCTAAAGGTGTTGCTAATTACCGATTACATCGGGAAGTTGGTAGTATTGGATAGAGGAATGAAAACTCTGAGGATTCTTTTTATAACCTTGATTTTTAGGTGACAAAGCCTAAAACACCTTGTGGGTAATACCTTTTGACTCCATGCTCGTGACGTCAAACCCATGGACCCCCTTGTTTGTGATCTTTGTGTGTGCTTGTTGCATCATGCATTCATGCACCCACGTGCATTTTTTTCCAGACAGTTGTTCAAGGAACTTAAAATTGACCTTTGCAAATATCTTAGGTATACTTTGACCATGGATTATGGATAAAGGAGGACTCGGAAATACATTTTCAAGGAACCTAAGATTGAGGGACTGATGAGCTTGATTGATGAAATTGAGAGTCTAGAGGATTTCCGGAAGAAGTATAGGACTATTATACCTTTGATGAAGACGAATATGAAGGATGGTTTTCTTTTTTACCTTGGTTCAGTTTTATGATTTGTTATACCATTGCTTCACTTTCCCTGATTATCAGTTGGTTCCTACCTTGTAGGAGTATTCTTATCTGTTTGGTTGACCTATTACTAGTATTGTTCCTTTTATTGGTTTGGAGGAGGAGCCTAAGTATCATGAGATTGTTGCTATTACCCATTTGAAGAGGTCTAAGATTGAAGACAACATGACTACCAAGGGGTGTATCATAAGATTACCGACTGCATTTCTTTTGAAGAAGGCTCATTATTTTGCTGAGATGAAGAGTATGGAGGCTTTTGAAGCCATGTTTTCCTTGCTCGCCTATGGTTTATTCTTATTTCCCAACGTTGATAACTTTGTTGACATTAATGCTATCAGGATCTTCATAATTGAGAATAAAGTTCTCACACTTCTTGTAGAGACTTACTATTCTATTCACCTTCAAAACTTCCAACGAGAAGGAGAGATTATTTGTTGGACGCCATTGATATACCATTGGTCTACTTATCATTTACCTACAACTGATGCTTTTTGGGATCCTAGGAGGGGGTCTCGTTGGGCACCGAAGATCATGGCTCTCACTCATTCTGATATTGTATGGTATCGTCAGGTTTATTATGATGTAGAGATTATCGACAATTGTGGTATCTTTCCCAATGTGCCTCTTCTTGGTACAAAGGGATGCATTAGCTACAATCCTATTCTTGCACGTCGTCAGCTTGGTTATCCGATGAGGGACAAACTGAAGAGTATTCATATGAGTGGCTTCTTTCTTAAAGAGGGTGAAGACCACAGTGCAACTAGAAAGAATATAGAGAAAGTTTGGCGTCATATTCATAGGGAAGGAAAAGAGAATCTATGGAAGAGAGGAGATGTTTCCTTGGAGCCTTATCTTCTATAGGTTTAAGCAAGAGATATTGAGTTGAAGATGTCATATTCTCGTGAGGAGCCTCTTGCTGATTTGTTCTTGGCTACTACTCAGGGTTCAGATGACATAGAGGATCTTCAATTTGCTTTGGTTCGGATACAACAAGAGAAGGAAGCTTGGAAGAACAAATAACATGCCTTGAAGATGTCTCATACGGTAAAGTTGAAAGAAAATGAAGATTTGATTGAGATTCTTGAGAGTCATGTTGTAGAGATGATGAAAAGGCAAGAGGATTTACTTTCTTCCAGTGTTCACCCAGTTCTTAGTTCTCCTATTTATTCTCACACTTCTCCTGAGTCTGGTGCTTGGAAAGGTTATGTTGATAGGTACGTGTTGGAGAATGAGCAGCTAAAGGAAGAGATTAGGAAGCTTAAAAGGAAGAGGTCATCTGATGAAGGGTCTTCTGCAGATTTGGTTCCTTAGGATTTCTAGTTTCTATTTTATGCTTTATTGTACTTGGGTTCTTTGAAACTTGTATTGAAGAGTTGTAATTCTCAAAATATTTTATTAATGATATGAGTTTTATTCATTATTTCAATTATTTTATACTTTGATTATTTTCAAATTAAATTTTCTTTATTAAGTTCTTTGAATGATAAGAATAAAAAAATAATAAAAAAATCATATGCATTGCATGTCATGCATCATGACACACACATTCTTGCATTTTCATACTCTCCTAGGTGTCTTATTTGTTTTTCTGCTTTGTTTAGTCTTCAAGTTGTTGCATCAGTATAACACTCGAGCCAACTCCAAGAAGAAGATGGAAAATCTAGAGCAAAAGAATCGCGAACTGCGCGAAGAGGTTATCTCCCTGAGGACCGGCATGGGCAATTTGACTGCTATGGTGGAATAATTGGTGGCTTCTCAGAATCAAACACTACCACCTCCTTTGCCTTCTCCTCGTATCATTCCAACTCAACAGACAACTATTATCTCTGAGATTCAAGATGCTCATTTTTTTGCTATGACAGTGGTTTCTACCGTCCAACACCGTATGCCTCCTGGTTATCCTTGGTGAATGCTAGAGTATTTCATGCCTGAAGGTTACAACCTTGTTGCTCAAGTGACCTCTTTGGCCCGGCCTGCTGTTGTTTCCGCACCTCCTGTGGTGCATGTTACTCCTGTTTTCAACAAAGAGTTTGACAATCCACTCCCTCCTCCGATTGAAAGCTTGGATTTCTATGATCAAATAGATGGTTTCCAGGAATAGTTTGATAAGATGCAGAAAGAGCTGAAAGCCCTCAAGGGGAAAGAGATGTTTGGTGATAATGTCAATGATGTGTGCTTAGTTCCCAATGTGAAAGTGCCTGCTAAGTTCAAAGTTTCAGAGTTTGAGAAGTACAAGGGTAATTCTTGTCCTCGTGACTATTTGATGATGTATTTGAGAAGGATGTCCACTCATACTGAAGATCAACGCCTGCTAATTCACTTCTTTCAGGATAGTTTGATCAATGCAACTTTGAGATGGTACATGAATCTAGACAGCAATGACATCCATACATTCAATTATTTGGGTGAAGCTTTTATGAAGCATTACAATATGTACATGGCGCCCGACCGTGATCAACTAAGGGCTATGGTACAAAAAGATAAGGAGTCCTTCAAAGAGTATGCTTAGTGATGGCGTGAGCTTTCTGCACAAGTGATACCTCCATTAAGTGAACAATAGATGATCAAATTATTCCTGAAGACTTTGGGTCCCTTTTATTGCAGGAAGATGGTGGCCAGTGCACCTAATGATTTTGCTGAAATGGTGAGCATAAGAGTCCTTCTAGAAGAGGTTGTCCGAGAGGGACGATTGTCTAAAGAAGACGGATCGAGTGGGGCTAAAAATCCATCTTTTGGATTCTCCAAAAAGAAAGAAGATGTTAATGTTGTTGTTCAGAAAAGGAGAACCAGACCTCCTAACATTGCAATTACTCATGTTGTTACTGTTACTCCAACTATTATGCCTTATAACAAAGCATCGCAGCAAGGGCAAGGCCCAAAGAGAGAACCGTTTGATTTGATTCTGATGACTTATGTAGAGTTGTATCCAGCACTATTTCAGAGGCACTTGGTGCAACCAAGGGCCCCTCCAGTTGTTCCAAATCCTTTCCCGTGGTATTACACGGCTGATCAGACTTGTCCATACCACCAAGGAGCTCTAGGTCACAATATAGAGAATTGTTATTCGTTGAAGTCAGAAGTGCAAAAGATGGTTAGATCCAGTTTGTTGTATTTCAAAGACATGGGTCCTAATGTGCAAGGGAATTTGTTGCCCAAACATGGAAATGTTGTGAATATGATTGACGGAGAAATCACGGGTTTGTGATGTGAATTCGATCATTGGAGATCCTTTGAAGATGCATGTTGCTCTCTATAAAGTTGGTTATTACATTCATGATCATGATGCTTGTAATGTGTGTAGTAAGGACACTCGTGTTTGTGATAAGATAAAGAGTGATCTTCAAGATCAATTATGAGTGTTTCAATTACTTGACAAAGAGTTTCAACTTCACAATGTTTCAAGCAAGGTTAAGAAGACTTAATGTTCTAGCTGAAGAAGTCAAAATTTCATTTTTTTAATGTAAATTTTCCAGTTTTCATTACATGAGAAACAAATTATTTATTATCTTTTAATTTTAAATGTGATATGCAGTTCTAATGTAGTCGTTGCAAAACTTTTCGCAACAACACTTATACCAACGACATGCAACGATAATTTTTTTGCTGCAAAAAGTATATTTCGCAACAACTTTATATTTTTCTTGTAATATCCCATTTAAATTATTTATGACAATAAGAAAATAAGAATAATAAGTAATGATAACCAAATTAGTTGGGATTGGACTAAAGGGGCATTTTGGACATTTTGATCTATTTGAAGGGCATCCTTGTCCTAACCTTCCTTACTTGTTCTAAACAAAATTAGAAAAAAAGAAATAGAGAAAGAAATAGGAGAAAGAACCGTAGGAGTGGAAGAAGAGAGGGAGGAGAAGTTCCAACAATCAACCATTCAACTCTTACATGTAGCAAAATCAGTCATCTTCTTCACTTTTGCCACTGATTTTCGCAGCCCTGTCTATCGCTAACAAGGTGAGTCTTTAGTTAGAGACTTGGGGTAAATGAGGTTTTCAAAAGATTTGGGGTTTTGGGTTTTTGCAGAGAAATTGATGATAATTATATGTTGTTAATTATATCCAGTTTAGTATGGTCCTATTTTCGTGGTCTTTTTGTTGTGGGTGTTGTACTGGTAGCAATATAATGGAGGTGTTGGGACTCAATGAAAGTTCTGACTCAGAACTAAATTATGCAGAATTCACAGGCCGCACTTAGCATGACAACCAGGCTTAACGCGCCCTGCAGTTTCTTAAAAAACGAATTAATCCCCAAACCGCGCTTAGCATGACTCGGACCAAGCTAAGCACGAGATGCTCTACCCGAATCTCTCTTTCTTGAGACTTGGCAAGTAGTTTTGGTCCATATCCTTGACTAATAGTTCCATTAGCCCTATAAAACTCCCGTGCACTTATAATAAGAGATAAATTGGAATTTTAACGATTATTTGACTTCGATCGATTTTTGGTGATGATACTTGACTATCCTATAGTGGGCGTATATCCCTTGGATGAAGGATGTAAGTGTAATACCAATAGTTAGGATCCCTTAAGGATGAAGATGTGACTTCATCCAAATGGTCTATAACACGAATGTTTATCGAAATGAGTATTATACAAATCTATGCATGAATTGTGATTCAATATGTTGATTTGACATGCATGGTGATTGTGAACCTTGATCTTCTCATCGTTCCGGTAGGACATTCGGATGGTTGGTTTGAAGTGTGTATTTTATGGCTTGATATCACAAGTGTTAGGGTTATGCTGAATCGATGTAGACCTAGGCTAGCAGATGGTAAATCACATATGACTTTGGACAAGATCCAATTTGATTATTACCTTTCCGATGACTCGAGTGGGGCAATTTTTAGGCGTTTCCACAGGGCGTAATTATTTGGATATACGGTTTGTTATACACACCTGAGCTACCATTGTGGCGTTTCCGAGTGGGCTGTTTGAGGGCATTCCAACGAACGTAAGCGTCAACGTGCTTGGTATGGTGGGGTTGCAGTGCCACGTAGGAAATACCACTCCGTAGTCTTAACTCACCTCTAATGGTGCCATATAGGCAAGACTGTTAGGATTTCATCCAGTGGACTCGTGCGTTAAGAAGACGTTTCGTATTTGCGTAATTCATCTGTGTATGAATGATCAATATGGTTGTGACGCCATATAGGCTATGGCGAATGTCACATTGGGTACTCGTCGTGGATGAAATCCCACTTAGGGGTGATCTGACACATCATGCGATGGACTTATACGAGTCTCTTGACACAAAGCACTTGCGTAATTTATCGAGGGTATGGTTTTGTGTAATCTAATAAAAGGTAGAACTTACTTCTGGATTCCTCATACACGGGTACATGTTTGCATAATGTGTTTGTCGACTGTGCGTTTACCCCATTGGTTAGTTATGGGACTTCCAATGGTGGTGTTTCCCTTGGTTGACTTGTACCGTGACGTAAGGTGTAACCCCAGATTCTCGGTGAATCCGTTTATTATGCATGTACCCTGTAGAACCGAGTATACCCTTAGGATAGGCTGACTCACTGTGATTTAGTAATCTCACCCCATTCCAATTATTATTTTTTAGGATCTTCGAGACCAGACAAAGGCAAGGGTAAGATGGTCTAGCTCGTGCTAATGTTTCATTGGAGGTGCTCCTTTATTTTGTATCTTCTGCTATGTATTCGGATGTTGTATTAGTTTACTCGGATTTGTATCTTTTGGTCATAACTATTTCGGCATATGTTATAATCAACTAATACTCATCTAATTTCTGATGCTTATGTATAACTTCATTTACCATTTTAATTCCATATATGTATTATCCTAAGCCATGATATGTATGGGGTGTTACAATTGGTATTAGAGCAGGTTGATTCTCAGCTTTGCCATGAAACATCATAAGCTGGCACAACTCTGACTTATATTGCATAGTTATCGACATGATTCCTTATGTTCTACTTGTTGCATTAAGCCTGGTTGACTTAATTCTATGTGTAGGACAAACAGGAAGATGGCTGAAGAACACAAAAGACCCGGAAGGCCCAAGCGTAATCCCGTCGAGCCTGAAATTCCAATTCCTGCTAGTGGTGCTAATGTGACAGATTCAAACATGCCCTGGATGTAAATGATGCAATAGATGCAACAACAGAATCAGATGATGATGCAGATGATGCAGGGTATGCAAGGACAACAATAACAACCAGCTGCTCTTGTTCCTCCAACTCCAGTGGGACCAGACTTTCGTGCTTTCTTCAGAATGGATCCTCCAGAGTTCACGGGTGGCTTAGACCATGTTGCCGCTCATGATTGGCTTTATAATATGGAGAGGGTATTTCAACTTGTTAAGTGTTCCAAAGAAGACAAGGTTATGTTTGCCGCTCAGAAATTGAAAGGTGCAGCTGATAGGTGGTGGGACACAACATCCACTCTTTTCACTACTCAGGGTGTGCCAAAAGATTGGGAACACTTTAAGATAGCTTTCCTAGATAAGTATTTCCCCAATAACGTCCATGCTCAGAAAGAACGGGAATTCCAACTCTTCAAACAAGGCAACCTATCTATTTCTGCTTATGTTAAGAAGTTTGAAAATATGTCTGCTTATTCTCGCCAGGCTATTTATGCACCAAATGAGATATGGAAAATTGATCAGTTTCTATTTGGTTTGAATGCTGACATTGCTCATAGTGTGTCTCAGAGGGAGTTCACTTCTTATGCTGAGTGTTTAAGGCAATGTTATGTTGCTGAAAACAGTTTCAAGAGGATCAGAGAAGAAAGAAAGCAGAACTGACCTTTCCGCTAAAATCAAGGGAAGTAGGGGCAATACCTGAAACCCTGTAATTCTCCTCCAGCAATGAAGCAAGCTCATGGTAACCGTTCAACTCAACCTCCTCGGTGTGACAAGTGTAGGGAGAATCACTTTGGAAATTGCAGATCAGATGTGTGAAAGTGTTATGCTTGTGGTAAGGTAGGCCACACAACAAGATTTTGTCCGAGCCGTAACATTTCGGAGAAGACTATGGGGCGTGTGTATACCTTGGATGCTAGAAAGGCTCAAGGGAACACGAATCTCGTCGCTGGTACGTGTTATGTTAATAATCAACCTTTGTTTTTTCTTGTAGATTGTGGAGCAACACACTCCTTTATTTCTAATGCTTGTGTGCATCGACTCAGATTCGAGGCTACTTATCTTTCAAATCCTATGTTGATTTCGTCTGCTACGAATGATGTAGTAGAAGCTTTGAAGGTTTCTAGGGATTATTCTATCACCTTCAATGATCAACAATTCTCTATTGATCTTATATGTCTACCTCTTAAGAAGATCGATGTGGTATTGGGTATGGACTGGTTGTCAGCTAACTCAGTGTACATTGGTTGTAAAGAGAAGGTTATCTTTATTCCTGCTGAAGAAACTACTCTGATTGACACAATTGGGAATCTGATTGAAGGTACAATTAATCTGATTAATTCCCTATTTGTACAACAGAATTCTTTCCTTTTGGCTCTTACTGTGGATCCTGAAAGAAAGAAGACTGTATCGGATATTCATGTCGTGTGTGAGTTTCCATATGTATTCCCTGAAGATGTCACTTCTCTTCCTCCTGAAAGAGAAGTTGAATTTTCCATTGATCTTGTTCCTGGGACAGCCCCAGTGTCTATAGCTCCGTATCGAATGTCTCCTGCGGGGTTGAGAGAATTGAAGAGTCAGTTGGAAGAGTTGTTGGTGAAGCATTTTGTCCGACCTAGTGTATCTCCATAGGGTGCTCCTGTTTTGTTAGTCAAGAAGAAGGATGGTAGTATGCGGCTACGTATTGATTACCGTCAGTTGAACAAGGTAACCATAAAGAATAAGTATCATTTACCACGGATTGATGACCTCCTAGATCACTTGAAAGGAGACTGTGTGTTCTCGAAGATTGATCTTAGGTCAGGGTTCCATCAGATTCGGGTTAAGAGTTCAGATGTATCAAAGACCGCGTTCAGAACACGGTATGGCCATTATGAATTCTTGGTTATGTCGTTTGGAGTACCCATAGTCCTGCTGTCTTTATGGATTATATGAACCGTGTGTTTCAACCATATCTTGATCGATTCGTAGTAATATTCATATATGACATCTTGATCTGTTCTAGGACAGTGGAAGAACATATAGAGCATTTGAGAATTGTGTTGTTGGTTTTTCGTGATACGCAACTGTTTGGCAAACTCGGTAAGTGTGAGTTCTAGATGTCTGAGGTGAAGTTCCTTGGGCATGTCATTTCTGGTGGTGGTGTGGAAGTGGATCCATCTAAATTGGAAGTTGTGATTAATTGGGAACGTCTTAAGAATGCGATTGGAGTCCGAAGTTTCCTTGGTTTAGCAGGTTACTATCGGAGGTTTATAATGGGTTTTTCCAAGTTAGCATTACCGATGATGAGACTTACTCGGAAGGAAGTTTCTTTTTAATGGAATTCAGACTGTGAGAGAAGTTTCCAGAAATTGAAGGAGAAGTTGACTACCACTCCAGTGTTAATAATTCCAGATCTAGAGAAATCCTATGAAGTATTTTGTGACGCCTCTAAGAAAGGTTTAGGTGGATTTCTGATGCAAGATGGTCAAGTCGTGGCATATGCATCTCGACAATTAAGACCTCATGAAGAGAACTATCCTACTCACGACCTTGAACTTGTTGCTATTGTGTTTGCACTTAAGGTGTGGCGACATTACTTGTATGGAGTCCACTTTGAGATGTTTAGCGATCACAAGAGCTTGAAGTGCCTCTTTAACCAGAAGGAACTCAATATGCGTCAGAGAAGATGGATGGAGTATTTGAAGGACTATGATTTTAAATTGAAGTATCACCCTGGGAAGGTTAATAAAGTTGCAGATGCCTTGAGTAGGAAGGAAATTCGAGTTGCCGAACTGATGATGTTAGAGTTTGGTCTCTTGGAGAAATTTAGGAATCTTGATTTACAATTCGAATGGGTGCCTACGGGTGTACTGATTAGTAATCTCAAAATGGAGAATGTGTTACGGGAAAGAATCCGTCAGGCGCAACATTGTGATGTAGATTTACAGGCTCAGGAGGAGTTTCCAGAATTCTCTCGAGCGTCCGATGGAGTTATTATGTTCAGACATCAGGTGTGTGTACCTAATGATATGGCAGTGGGAAGGATGATTTTAGATGAAGCCCACAAGAGCAAGTTTACCATTCATATTGGGTCTACCAAGATGTATCAAGACTTGAAGAAGAGCTTTTGATGGCCGGGTATGAAGAGGGATGTTGCTAGTTATGTAGAGCAATGCGGAGTATGTCAACATGTGAAGATAGAACACCAAAGACCCGGTGGTATGTTGCAACCCTTAGATGTTCATATATGGAAATGGGACAACATTTTCATGGACTTTATTGTTGGACTACCTCGTGCCTTGGGTGGCCATGATTCTATTTGGGTGATTGTGGATCGATTGACAAAATCTGCTTATTTCTTGCCTGTGAAGACCACTCATAAAGTGCCTCATCTAGCCCGACTCTTTGTAGCAGAGATTGTAAGGTTCATGGTGTGTCATCTAGTATTGTATCAGATAGAGATCCGAGATTCACTTCTCAGTTTTGGAAAGCTTTCCATCGTGAAATGGGAACGAAGTTGAGTTTGAGTACTTCGAACCACCCTCAGACTGATGGACAGACTAAGCGAACCATCCAGACAATTGAAGATATGTTGAGAGTTTGTATACTTGATAGTGGTGTGTAATACGGTGGGAGAACTGACTTTGGAATTTGTTTTGCTTTTGATCGCAAATGTTGCGGATAGCAAGAGTCGCCATCGACTTTTCTTTTATCCAATTAAGGAAAGGTGAAAAGAACAGAAAAAGACCTTCGTTAGATTCTGAGTAAGGGAGAAGGTTATGAAAAGGGAAGGTATTAACACCCCTTTCCATCTGTAGTTATCTACGGGCTCTTAGTTGCTTTATCTCACTTTAAAAATTTGCTTTCTGTGTGTGTGTTTGAAAAATGTTTTGAAAAGGCATTTCGCTTTGACTTCGTAATGATTCACGCTGGAATGTATACGAAGTGTTTGGAAATGTTTCATTTTTGAAAAGTGTTTTAACTTTGTAAAAGTGTGAGGTGTGAAAAGTATTTTGATATAGCAAACCACTACAAGTCTTATTACCTACTTAGAACGGTCGTTTCCATGTTATTTTACTTTCCTTTAGAATAGTGTTATCCATACCATTAGTTGGTAGGTAACCTTATTCGTTGGATGTAAGAAGGACATTCGAAGGGACATCGGGTGGTCATAGAAGGCAACTGGTAGGAGTATCCTAGCACATTCGAAGGGACGATCATCACTTTTCGTAGGCAACAATCGAGGGACGAGATCATGTATTCGTAGGCCACGTCGAGGGAGTATGATCTTTAATTCGAAGGGACTATGATGATATATTTCGTAGGCAACGGTGCTAGGATACCTCTACGTTAGAGGGACTTGACCATTTAATCGAAAGGCAACAAGAGAGAATAGCCTAGGGGGTGCATGTGTGAAAAGAGTGTGTTGAATTCAGATAAGTTATCTTGCAAATAGAAGTGATCTACGTTCGTTTTTATCTTGCCATACACGCCTAGTTACTAGCAGTTTATATGGGTGCAGAAAGTAAATTGCGGAAAGTAAATTGCGGAAAGTAAATCCTACGCTATTACATGGCTTTGGGGTAGTTACATAATATAGGAGTGCGGAAAGTAAATCCTAATTAAACTATTACATCCCATGAGCAGTTACATAATATTGAAGAAAAAAAAAGCGAGAAAATAATCCTAACTATTACATCCTGGAAGCAGATACATAATAATCGGAAAAGAAAAGAAATTCGCATAAGAGAACATGTGTTAGCAAAAAAAAGATTTTTTAGTTAGGAAAAAGTCTTTAGGTTAGTAATCCTAATTAGATGATAGAACAATTTTTGGGAATTTTCTGGATTGGTTTTAGTATGGAAAAATAATTAAAAGTCAATTTTATGGTTAATTAACAATTAATTAAAATATGCATGCAAAAATATTAATTTTTATGTCAAAAATTAAATAAATATTTTTCTGACCTAAATGCAAAAAGAAAATATTTTTTGTGATTTTTTAAATGCATTAGAAAATTGTTTGAAGAGAAATTAAATTAAAAGGAAAATATGAAAAGAATAAAGAAATTGGTTAGTTTTTGCAAAGTGTAAAAAAGAATGTGAGGAGCCAAGGTTCGAACCAAGGACCACCAGGATGAACACGCGCCTCCCTGACCAACTGAGCTAGCCTGCATTCGTGTTAGTGGAATGAAACGAAATAATTATAAACGAGTTAATTTTCTGAAAACCAACTTTCAAAAACCGCGCCAAGATCTTCATCTTCCTCATTTAAATATTTAAACTTTTAGCTACGGTTTTGGTTCGTAGCTAAAGCTTTTACCAACGGATTAACCGTAGCTATAACACCTGCAAAAATCAAAATCCAAAAATATGCAACATAAATTTGTTAGGAAGGCATGAATCGACTCGTTTTATATGCCAATCAATGAGAAAATATTTGATTTGGAATGAAACCAAATGTTGCCTTTTTTGATCAAATCTCATTCAATTCCTTTTCCAATCAATGCAATTTCGAAATTGACAGCTTGTATGGCTTGCTTGGACCTCAAGAATGAGAGAAAATCCACCTTGCAATTAATCTTTTATTTTCTATCTTTTATTTTAATTAAATTGGCTTTTAAATGATTAAAAATCCAAAATAAATAAAAAATAAAAGATAAATTTGTGGCCTTAGGCTTGGAGGTTCCAATTCAGCTAAGGAACATGTTTGAATCAAGAAAAGTTAGGCCCATTTGCAAATTTTTTGGTTTTGTCAAGTATTTCTCTTTGTGCGCCTCCTCAAAAATGCTCAACTTGTGCAAGGTGTAACTTGCTCAATTTTTAACATTTTTGTGTGTTCTTCGACTTTTTAGAAATATCAAGATGTCCTCTAAACAACCTTTTTGGTCTCATCTTCATTGAAGTTTCCATGCTCACGAACACTTCTTTGCAAAAAGTTGACTTTTTGTTGACTTTTAAAAGGACCTGTAATGTTTTGATCCATAACTTCTAAATGAAGCATTTTCTGCCCAAGCTTGTGAGACATGAAGTTGTAGAGAATTGAATTCTCTTAAAAATGAGCTGTGGTGGAAAATTTTCTAATAAAGTATGTGAAAGTTATGCCTGGTCAAAGTTCTGTTGACTTTTGTCTAAGAAAGCCCAATTTGGAAACTTTGACTTTTGATCAATTCTTGACCTTTCTTGATGAATCATGATCAATCCTTGATCAAATGGTGAATATCACTTCAAAATATTGATGTTGACCAAAAATTATGAAGTTTGACGGTATGTTGACCACAGTTGACTTTTTGTCCAATACAACTGATTTTCATCCATTTGAGCAATTGTCTGAGGAAACTTGACATGGAGATTCTTTGAAGCATATGATGAGGCATGATGACCACTTGAAGTGTTAGAAGACCACCTTGATTTGAGAATGGCCAAAACCCTAGTTTGGGTTAACTGCTTAAGAGAGGGTTTGTCTGGTCAACCCTTGTGAAATCCTTGAGTGTGGATATGTGGAATGTCTTGAGAAATAAGAGGGAAAATTTTGGGGTATGACATGGCGGAAGTTAGAAAGATCATTTACCGTTAATTTAATTTGCATATAACAATAGTTATCACTCGAGTATCAGTATGGCACCATATGAAGCTTTGTATAGAAGGAAATGTCGATCTCCTTTATGTTGGTCAGAAGTTGGTGAAAACGGGAATCTTGGACCGGAGATAATTCAAGAAACAATTGAGAAAGTCAAGGAGATTTGTGACAAGATGAAGAAAGCTCAGGACCGTCAAAAGAGCTATGCAAATAAGAGGAGAAGGCCCTTGAGTTTTGATGAAGGAGATCATGTGTACTTTAAAGTAACTCCGAGACTTAGATTGAAAGGACCATTCAAAGTTCGGAAGCTTAGTCTGAGGTATGTGGGACCATATCAAATTATGAGACAGGTAGGCGAGGTGGCGTATCAGTTAGCATTGCCTCCATCGCTATCCAGGCTGCATGATATTTTCCATGTATCTCGACTTCGGAAGTTCGTGCCAGATTCTTTTCATCCTATCCTACCAGATGTGTGGAAATAGAACCTGATCTGTCATTTCAACCTCAAACTGTTCGCGTGTTGGAATATGCAAGCAAGTCCTTGAGGAATAAGGAAATACCCCTTGTGAAGGTGTTATGGGAAGAGTCCCGCCCGAAGGAAGCTACTTGGGAGCTTGAAGTAGAGATGCGAGAGTCATATCCCCACCTATTCTGGTAAGTTTTTGAATTCGAGGATGAATTCTAATTTAAGGGGGGGGGGAATGTAATATCCCATTTAAATTATTTATGACAATAAGAAAATAAGAATAATAAGTAATGGTAACCAAATTGGTTGGGATTGGACTAAAGGGGCATTTTGGACATTTTGATCTATTTGAAGGGCATCATTGTCCTATCCTTCCTTACTTGTTCTAAACAAAATCAGAAAAAATAAATAGAGAAAGAAATAGGAGAAAGAACCGTAGGAGAGGAAGAAGAGAGGAAGGAGAAGTTCCAACAATCAACCATTCAACTCTTGCATGCAGCAAAATAAGTCATCTTCTTCACTTTTGCCACTGATTTTCGCAGCCCTCTCTATCTCTAACAAGGTGAGTCTTTAGTTAAAGACTTGGGGTAAATGGGGTTTTCAAAAGATTTGGGGTTTTGGGTTTTTGGAGAGAAATTGATGATGATTATCTGTTGTTAATGATATCCAGTTTAGTATGGTCCTATTTTCGTGATCTTCTTGTTGTGGGTGTTGTATTGGTAGCAATACAATGGAGGTGTTGGGACTCCATGACAGTTCTGACCCATAACTAAGTTCTGCAGAATTCACAGGTCGCGCTTAGCGCGACAACCAGGCTTAGCGCGCCCTGCAGTTTCTTGAAAAATGAATTAATTCCCAGACCGTGCTTAGCATGACCTAGACCAGGCTAAGCACGAGATGCTCTGCCCAACTCTCTCTTTCTTGAGACTTGGCAAGTAGTTTTGGTCCATAACCCTGACTAATAGTTCCATTAGTCCTATAAAACTCCCGTGCACTTAGAATAAGAGATAAATCGGAATTTTAACGATTATTTGACTTCAACCGATTTTTGGTGATGATATTTGACTATCCTATAGTGGGCGTATATCCCTTGGACGAAGGATGTAAGCGCAATACCAATAGTTAGGATCCCTTAAGGATGAAGATGTGACTTCATCCAAATCGTCTATAATACGAATGTTTATAGAAATGAGTACTATACTAATCTATGCATGAATTGTGATTCAATATGTTGATTTGACATGCATGGTGATTGTGAACCTTGATCTTTCCTTCGTTCCGGTAAGACGTTCAGATGGTTGGTTTGAAGTGTGTATTTTATGGCTTGATGTCACAAGTGTTTGGATTATGTTGAATCGAAGTAGACCTAGGCTAGCAAATGGTAAATCACATATAACTTTGGACAAGATCCAATTTGATTATTACCGTTTTGATGACTCGAGTGGGCTATTTATTGGGCATTTCCACAGGGCGTAATTATCTGGATATACAATTTGTTATACACACTTGAGCTACCATTGCGGCGTTTTCGAGTGGGCTGTTTGAGGGTATTCTAACGGACGTAAGAGTCGACGTTCTTGGTATGGTGGGATTGTGGTGCCACATAGGCAATACCACTCTGTAGTCTTAACTCACCTCTAATGGTTCCATATAGGCATGACCGTTAGGCTTTCACCCGGTGGACTCGTGCGTTAAGAAGACGTTTCGTATTTGCGTAATTCATCTGTGTATGGATGATTGACTGGTTGTGAAGCCATATAGGAGAATGTCACTTTGGGTACTCGTCGCGGATGAAATCCCATTTAGGGGTGATCCGACTCATCATGCGATGGACTTATACGAGTCTCTTGACACAAAGCACTTGCATAATTCATCGAGGGTGTGGTTTTGTGTAATCTGATAGAAGGTAGAACTTGCTTTTGGATTCCTCGTACACCGGTACTGGTTTGCATAATGTGTTTATCGACTGTGCGTTTACCCCATTGGTTAGTTATGGGACTTCCAATGGTGGTGTTTCCCTTGGTTTTACTTATGCCCTGACGTGAGGTGTAACCCCGGATTCTCGATGAATCCGTTTATTATGCATGTACCCTATAGAACCGAGTAAACCTTTAGGATATGGAGGCTCACTTAGATTTAGTAATATCACCCCATTCCAATTATTATTTTTCAGGATCTTCGAGACTGGACAAAGGCAAGGGTAAGATGGTCTAGCTCGTGCTGATGTTTCATTGGAGATGCTCCTTTCTTTTGTATCTTCTACTATGTTTTCGGATGTTGTATTAGTTTACTCGGATTTGTATCTTTTGGCCATAACTATTTCGGCATATGTTATAATCAGCTAATACTCATCTAATTTCCGCTGCTTATGTATGACTTCGTTTACCATTTTAATGCCATATATGTATTATCCTAGGCCATGATATGTATGGGGTGTTACATTTCTCAATAACATTTGTTGTTGCAAAAAATCATTTTTCTTGTAGTGTCTTCCAACTTCATCTCGGACAGAGTCTTGGCTTCTTCAATTGTTACTACTATGTAGTCGGAATCTGCAGACAGAGATCTCAGTACCTTCTCTATTTTCTGCAAATCTGTGACCGTTTCACCACATGCCTTCATCTGGTTTGTCAGTGTCACAATTCTTGAGAAGTATGCAGAGACTGATTCATCATCTTTCATCTGAATCATCTCGTACTGCTTCCTCAATGTCTACAATTTTATCTTCTTCAATTTCTCACCTCCGTCATACAAGTTCTTTAACTTGTCCCACACATATTTCACCGATTCTTATTCAATTATCTTCTCAAATATATCATAGTCCACACACTGATGAATCAAGAACAACACTTTACAATCTTTCTTCCTCTTATCTTTGTGTGCAGCTTTCTGAGCATCTGTCGCGTTTGCTTCCAACTCTGATACACTATCATTCAAGATTTCAACAACATCTTGAAATCGGAAGATAACCTTCATATGTGCAACCCACCGTTGATAGTTTTCACCATTGAAAACTGATAGATTTGCTGGAATTTGCGAAGACGTTGTTGTTCCGTTTGCCATTAGAATCTCTCTGAATCGCAACCGAGCTCCTTGATACCAATTTGTTGGAACAAAGAATTTTCAAGAAAGGTAGTTTTGAGAAGAAGAAGAATAAAGGGAGAGGAGAGAGTTTTGTTATTTTGTAAAACTATATGAAAATTATATTGATTGTTTTTTTGATTACAAAGGGAAATCTCCTTATATAGGCACACATTACAAAAGCCAAAAGGAAACTAAACTAAAGTCCAAACAATCAAGGCCCAATGACTTCGACACATTGCAACAACAAGCAGTATTTGACTAACACTTTGATTTGACATACTGGCTAATTCGACACACACACACACACTAACTAGTTCGACTAGCACACAAACTTGACTAGTTCGACTAAACAAGAATTATACTTTCTAACAAATCTCTCATCTATTTTATGCTTCAAAATAATAATTCAATATCACATACAAGTAAATCTCACGAGTAAATTTTTAATTTTGTAATTTTATTAAATTTACTATTCTATATATATATATATATATATATATATATATATATATATATATATATATATATATATATATATATATAAAAGAAATTTAAAAGTTGATAATAGAAGTTAAACTTATTCTTTACTTATATAGTAAAGTATAGACATATAGACTTTGAAACACGTGTATTTCTAAAATAGTAAGTACGGATATCGGTAGAGATGTCAATGGATAGTGTTTGGGCACGATAGTATAATATCTGATTCTATATCTACAATTTGAAAAAATCTTCGTACCGAGCTCAAATTCGCGTGAGCACCAATATTCATACTCCTATTCTTATCATACGAGTATCTCAAAACTCATATTTGTATCAGTTTACTCTCGTTTATAGTAAAATTAAATCAATTAATTATAAAATATAATATATTTTAAGTTTTTTTAAAATATTAAAAAATTATAAATGTTATTGTGAGTAAGAAATAAATAAATATTTTTATTAAAATGTGCAATGATTTAATAACGATATATATTTTAAAAGTTGATAAACATTCATTTTTATATAACAATATAAATATATTATATATTTATATTATATAAATTATAGTGCGGGTCTGAGATAGAGTGGGGTAGATAGTAAGATATTTGTGTCCGTATCCATATCCGTTTATTTTAATAAATAATTATTACTCATGTCCGTATCTATTTTACAAGTTTTTACACTATCTATTGTGGATATTTTTTTACAAATACTCATAGGATTTGTGTCAAATTATCATCTTTTAGTATCAAGTATGCATCTGTATCGAGTACAAATACTGGTATTTTTTAGTTTTTCTCATTATTCGAATTTGAGTAAAATCTATTATTTTCTCAAATATCAATATAGTATATTTATGTATTTTTATTTTTTTTATTATACCCTAACATTATTTTTTATTTTTTAAATTTCTACATTAATATTTTGTTATGAAATTCTTAATTAAATTTTCTATTCATTTATTTTTTTAAAAACTTTTACTTGTTAATTATATTTTATTCACATATATGCTCTGTACCTTGATTTTTTTTTATAAAATTAATGTATCTGTATGGATACCGATACCCGCACTGAGTACCAATCCATCATAGTTTAAAGAATTTTCATCCGTTGCTTACAACGGTGTTGAGTTTTTTTTTTTCTCTCTTTCGATAAAGAATTTCTTCATGTTGTAGATTGAAATGACTAGTATCATTTTCATTGCTGATGCAGCATGTTTTTTTGGAGGCACATTAATTCGTATAGAAGAACCGTACCGCTTTTGTTCTCTTATAAAAACGCGTTTTTGTGAAAATAAAATCCAAATTAATTTTGTTTGAACTTTGTACTAATATCACTCTCACAATCGTACAATATCTTCATAGATATGCTAAAAGGCTCTGCATGCAAGTTATTATCATATTGTGGTCCAAACAAAAGCCATGGAAGTTTGCATAATAAGATCAATCACAAGATACCGTAACCTCTAACGTATGAGCAACAATACATTTTCTTGGTTTGTCTCTTGTTTACATGCTCCTGCTTTTCAAGCAGACATGGCATTTGTTGCTCAATTTGCTAGGTCATTTTCATGTATTACAGCCAAAAATCGATGTGATTCTATAAATTGTAATGAATGTGAGGTAGACGTTCGCTATTATATTTACTAGCTACTTGACACTACAATTAGCAATTCAAATTGAACATGTACATGAGACAATTCTACATTCAATGTTTGAAGTTTAAAATACACTACGGGGCATAGACACAGTCACATAGATAATATTGTTTTATTTGTGGTATTGTTTGCCTGTCAATGTTATCTTCTTATCACACTAAAATCACATAAGAAATATCGATACTCATATGGAGAGAGTGTTAAGATTTTGGATCACAAATATAATATTTAAGGTGTTAGTGTCATTATTTTAATTAGTCAAGACTTAAAGGGGTCTAATTAATATAATATTAAGATTATGACTAAAAATATAAATGTCATGAAATATCAGGTTATTGTGTAGATATCATAAGTCAATATCTAATTTGATGAGGGGCCAAATTAGAATATTGAATACTAAAAAATAATTCTAAAGTTATTTATAGGGGTTATGGTCCCCATTTGTAGACAACGAAAAATAACTGTTCATTTGCAATTCTCTCTTTATCCCCGTCAGAATCAAGGAGGCATAAGAAACTCTACAAATTGAAAGATCACATACTCGCAAATCTTCGGTGATTTTCAATGACAAATTCAGGTACGCTTCCGCTTTCATTCTTATAATTGTATTCGGATATGGGGTTTAAGGGTTTTATTTAGGGTTCTGTTCTTGAATTCTATATTGATAGAATTTATAAGGTTTATGAATAAAATCTAACAAGTGGTATGAGAGCCACCCATATCTAATTCAATTTGATTTTAGGGTTATCTTCCATTTATATAAATCAATATTTTTCAGGTTGTTTACGATATATTTTTGAGATTTTTTTATAATTCAGGTTTCAAAATTGAATTCACTTTTCACCTTTCAATTTGTGTTAGGTTAATGTTTAATTTATGTTTTTATACGGTTAATCGTGCTACAAATTGCAATTGATTTTTGTATTGATTTATAAGTTCATGCATGTTTAATTTAAAGGTGGAGTTTGCGGTGAAATTGATGTTGTTGTTCAGATTGTGCACCTGCAAAATTTTATTTCACTGTTTATCACAATCCTTTATTTATCGAAAATTGCAAACAAATATTATATGTATATTACTGTTTGAGGAGTCAAGTTTGAGATTAAAGTCATTCTTTAAAATTATTTGAGACAATACGGCTATAGTTACTGTCACAATTTTTTTTCAAAAATCTTGGCTATAAGTAATTTGGATATTGATATGTATATACAATGACAACAATACGAATAGTGAAACAAATTCTCCTTGTTATAGTGGCAAGACAACAGTGATAAATTATGTATTTGTTTAAAAGTTTTCTTTTAAATATTAATTTAATATTATGTTTTCTTTTAAGTTTTTGGATTTTGAAATGCAATACATGTTTTTTTTTAATTTTATATATTTAGAAATATAATGTCTCTTATGATTGCATACACTAAAGAAACAACTGGTACGTCATGATTAATTTTAATTTTGTTGTTTTCATGCGTATGTAGTACTTCGGTGCCTACAGTATATAATTTAGGCAGATCATCACCGGCAAAATTTAATTACATTTACTATTATTTTATTTTATTTGGTTTAATTTGCACTGATAGCAATTTTGGTACAATTAAGTTTTGGTATCACAGAAAAATTAAACAGTCGATGAGTTTATTGCAGAATGATAACATCGCTTAAGGTGCACTAATTTTTTGTTTTTGGATTTAAATTTAATTTTTCTTTGGATTTATATAGTAATTTAATTTTTTTAAGAGAGTAGTTGAAATGAAAAAGTCGTTAAAGTGACTTCTTTTATGAAAATTACTTATGAAAAAGTTAAATAATTTTCTGGTTGTGTGTATGTTTGTCTATGCGAGTATCAATTGACCCAAAAGACAGTTGGTGGTTGGCCGATTTTCATACACTACTATGATGGTAAACATGTGATAATTATAAAGTCTTTCATGTGAATAATAAATCAATCCAAAGAGGAGTTTATTGTTCGACATGTTTTTATTATCAATGTTTGATCGTTACAACAAGAGTACCACTAGCAGTTATTATTAGTGTCCAAAGACTTAATATTAATGGTGCACTAGGTATATTGAGATGAATTATGTCTTTACTTGAACAAATTCATAATTCAATTTTTTATGTGAGTATATTTAAGATATTTAATTTTGTTCTTGGTTTTAAGTTACAACTGTTTCAATATCTGCAAATAAGAGTAAGATTCGGGTCCTTAATGGGACAACTTTTAAGGAATGGAATGAGAACATTCCTTTTTGACCTTTTATTAAGGATGAAACAACCACTGTCTCCTTCAGAATTTGGTTCCTCTGAATAGAGGAAATATTATGAGAAATTGGATCGCTCCAATCGCATGAGTCATGTTTTGGCTTGTTCCGAGATTAATGTAGATCCATTACCTAGAAATAATTGGTGGTTAGATTGTGGTGCAACTACTAATATCGGTATTTCAATAAAGGGTTGACTAAAATACTGAAAGCCAAATGATGTTGAAAGATACATCTATGTGGGAGATGGCTAGTCGGTGGAGGTGGAAGATATATGGAATTTTAGATTATTATTGTGTATCGAATTTTATTTGGATTTGAAAGACACTTATGTGGTTCCGTCATTTATACAGAATTTAATTTCGGTTCCTTATTTGGATAAATCAGGTTATTCTTGTTCATTTGGAAATAATGTTCAAGTTGTCTTTCAATTCAGATATTATTGGAACTGGTTCGCTTATGGGTCATGATAATTTATATTTTCTTGACAGAATAGCTTCCCATGGCAAATTCTTGAAAGATGTGGCAAGACCTAATAATCTAATGAAAATAAATTGGACTCTCGAACAGTGAACAATTAATTTATTGGTTATTCTTAAAGATCTAGGGGCTACAAATTTTATGATCCTAAATTAAATTCAATTTTTGAGACGGGAATGACCACATTCTTTGAGGATATTGAGTTTGGGGGGAAGAATAAGGTTAAAGACTTTGTTTTAGAGGAAGAATCAATAATAATTCAAGAATCGATTCATACAGTTGCTTTTGATCAAGCAAGTATGGAACCTCTACAAGACATTGTTAATTTTTCTCCTACTCAATATGATTTGGTAATTCATGAAGAACAAACTCAAAATCCTTAAGAACATGTGTTACAAGAACCATTATCTTTGTCGAGATCTATTAAAGAAAGGAGAAATGCTATTCTGGATGAATACATAGTATTTCTTCAAGAACATGAGGAAAATAATGGTAAGTGAATTGAAGCATTGAAGTATGAGTATAAAGTCCATGCAAGACAATAAAGTTTGAGAACTTATCCCATTACCAGAAGGTGTGAAACCCATTGGTTACAAATGGAATTTAAGACCAAACGGGATTCTGACGGTAATATGGAGAGGTATAAAGTTTGTCTTGTGGTTAAGGATTATACTCAAAAGGAATTGAATGACTTTAGGGAGACTTTCTCTCTGGTTTTAATAAAAGACTCTGTTGGGACAATCATGGCTCTTGTTGCACATTATGATTTGGAAATCCATCGAATTGATTTCAATTCGAAATTCATCAAAGGATGTTAAGCAGATATTTGAGCAATCCAGAAACAAATCATTGGCAAGAAACCAAAAGGTTATAAGGTATTTAAAGAGAACAAAAGACTATATGCTCACATATAGGAGGTTATACCAGTTAGAGATAACTGGATAATCTGGGTCACAAATGTAATATTTAAGGTGTTAGTGTCATTATTTTAATTAGTCAAGACTTAAAGGGGTCTAATTAATATAATATTAAGATTATGGCTAAAAGCATAAATGTCATGAAAGGTCAGGTTATTGTGTAGATACCATAAGTCAATATCTAATTTGATGAGGGTCCAAATTAGAATATTGAATACTAAGAAATAATCCTAAGGTTATTTATAGGGGTTATGGTCCCCATTTATAGACAACGAAAAATAACGGCTTATTAAGAATTGTCTCTCCATCCCCGTCAGAGGAGAATCAAGGAGCCATAAGGAACTCTACAAATTGGAATATCACATACCTGCAAACCTTCAATGATTCTCAATGGCAAATTCAGGTACGCTTCTGCTTTCATTCTCATAATTGTATTCGGATATGGGTTTAAGGGTTTTATTTAGGGTTTTGTTCTTGATTTCTATATTGATAGAATATATAAGGTTTATGAATAAAATCTAACGGAGAGGACTAGGGTTCTGGAAAGAAGACCGCGATAAAAGTGGGACACTAACACTAATACGAAGAGCTTTGAGAGTGATGCAGCGAAGGGATAAGCCAAATTGGCGTTCTTCTTCACTGAAATACCATATGACCATGGAGCAAAGGAGATATATTGGATTTTCAGCGATTTTGAAAACGTGGATGAAGTGATTATACTTCCAAAGAAGGACGTTAAATGTAACACCCCAATATTACCCAAGGTTTTATATGCAAAAGTCAGAGTAATTTAAAATTTCATAAATTCAATATTGAGGCATCACACCTTCAAAACCAAATCACTTTAAACAGTTTACTTTAAAGTATAAATCTCGTATACATAGCATCGTCGGAAATCATAAATTGATTCATAAAAATCAAAACATCTTCTCAAGTAAACTTCCTTAACAAATCATGTTTTCATAAAGTATGATTCTTATTTACAAAAGGAAACAACAAAAGAACAACAACAAGACAACATAAATATTCCCCCCCAAGTGCTACGATCGAGCGACAACGACCGACTAATAACTATAATCTCCGTCTTCATAATGCGTTACCGATAAAGGTAACGAAACAAGTAAAGGGTGAGATACTCCAAAATATATAATTAAAGGCATGATAACATATATATATATATATATATATATATATATATATATATATATATATATATATATATAGTTTTGGAATCATAAAAGATATAGGTTAATAAGTGCATTTCAACACATATCCAAATCTCACTCACTTAAATCGTCATTCTAATGTGTATAATCAACACTTCATCGCCATAACCTCATCGACATAAATCATCACAACAACACATAAACTTTCATCACCACGAAATCATCACAAGTCAATACGTCATCAATCAACACGACAATCATAAACGACAACATCAAATAATGCTAATAACATAAGCAACATAAACAAAATCATCACAAATTGGCTAAAGCCCATCGTCGCTTTTGGCATAAAAGCCCTTCGTCACAAACATCATCACGTCATATTTGCATTAAGCATTTCATCAAAATCAAATCATCGCAAAACTCATCGTTTATATTCATCGCATAGTTATCATGAAATTATCAAGTCATATTCATTTCATGTTTATCATAAAGATCTTCACCAATCAAAGCATCATATATCATCGCAATTCAACATCGTCCATCAATTAAAACCTAACGCCAAATAACTCAAACATAAACATAACCGACTCCATGAGACACGACTATGTTATGCATGTGGTACCCGTCGCTTTGTCCATAATTAGGAACACTTGGCATAAAGCACATCGTCGCTTGACATAAAAGCCCTCGTCACCAATGCAATGTATGTGACTCGACAATAAAAACAACACAACAAAAACATCATCATCGCTCATCAAAATTGGCATAAAGCCCACATCGCCATAATTTATCCACATTAAGATAAATATATCATCGCATCATATTTGCATTTTGCAAAACATCACCAATAATTCATCATCATCAAAGTCATGCATTCACAAATCAGAAGCATTTATTAACAACATCAATATAATCATCACATCATCATGTACAAAGACATATATCATCATTATCAACAAAGTCATTTAATCATGAACAAATCGTCACAAACCTCATGTATAATCATATAGCATTGTCATCAATAAATCGCTCAATTCTAAACATGGAAAAATAACCAAACATCAATAATCATCGCAAAAGTCATTCATAATAACCGGCATTAATCATAATCGTCAACATCACAATCGGATTGTCCATACGTATCTTAAATCGACTAAAATGCAATCCGATTCAATTTAACCGTAAATTGGCCTATTTCGGATCATTTCGTAAAAACTCGTAATTTCGAAAAACTAACCTCACCACCACGTTCTACACGTCGAACTTAGCTAGCACGTCAATTTTCGTTGAATTCGGAGTAACTTGCTCCGTCGTCGAATTTACTGAAATCGGAAAATCGGAACATAATCGGGTTCTAAATTTAATCGGCTAACTTATGTCCTAATTATATTTTACTAATACTAACTAGTAGTATAAGGAAATAAGAAAATTGGAACTAACAGAGGCTAATTATGCAGGAACCCATTTGCAGAAAACAGAAACCAAAAACACAGTTTACAGAAAACCAAAAAAACATAGTTTTTCGTTTCACCCTCTAGCCATCAGGGACGATCGTCCCTTGCTTCCCATTGAGAGGAGGCGTGCGCCCTAGGGAGGGGGACAACCGCCCCTCAGCTTGAGGTGGGCGCCTCCCCCATTAGCCACCCTCCACCAAATTTCGTTCTTCTTCCCTGTAAAATGGTTTTCTGGTTTTTCTGTTTAACAATTTATAGTTTTTTTTTTCTTTTTCATTTCCATCTTATAATTTCCATTTCCTACAACTAGCAATGAAACACCCAATAATCTATACTCCTAAATCAACCTTTCTAAGCTATTTCAACGATCAACCAACCAAAACCTCATGAATCAACCTATTAATTTTTCCCCAAATCCAAAATATAACTATCAAACCCTAACTATATGAGATGGAGAATCAAACCTCTTACCTCAAGAGCTTGGATGATTCTTGATGATTCTACAAAATCCAATCCTCAAGCTTGCTCATGCTCTTCTTCTTCCTCTTCCAAAACCCTCTATTTCTCTCAAGTTTCTGAGTTACTATGTTAGGCTTTTGTGTTCAAATGGAAAGAAAAGAGGAAAATTGTTTATATGTATTCTTACTAGCAACCAAGGGTGTATACCCAATTCTCATCAAGTACTCCTCACACCCCTAGCTTATTTTTATTAATTAATACCTTAATAATATCTAATAATATTATTAACTCAATTAATTAAAATAATTTCGGGGAATGAAATATCGGTCCGAATAATATTTTACCGAACCGAACGGAATAAAAACCGGACTGAGTGAAACGTCGCCAAATATATTAGTAGATATATCGATTAACATAAATATTCTCGTCGCAAAATAAATATCGATCGGTAACTCAAAAATATTAATATAATATAATATTAATTAAAACGGGGCGTTACATTAAAGGTAAAATATAAGGTTTTGTGAGGTTTTTTGACGTCAAAGATGAAGTATTTGTGGCAACAAAACTACACAGTATATTCATTGGCCGGAGAAAACTTCATGTGAATCTTCCAAAGCATGCAAGGAGAATGCATTTAGTGAGAACACTCACGGGTAAGGAGGTCCAGAAGGTTCATCAGTTCCATCGTAATCAAACAACGAACAATGGTGGCAATAAGGGTGTAGGTTCCAATAGAGGGAAGAAGAATATATGCCTAAGTAACATGTTCAAATAACTCAAAATCGGTGTTCATACACATGGAATTTAATAGATTAAAATTTCTAGGTACATGAAACACATGATAATACTAATATCCCAATATCAAACGTATATCAAGGCAGATGTTCCAACATCCAATTTGACATCCTGAACAGATTTATCAAGATGCCAAGTGATACTAAAATTAAATTACAAAATGATAAATAACACATAGAGTTGTTAACCCAGTTCGGTGCAACTCACTTACTCAGGGGACTATCAAGTGAGGAAGAAAATCCACTGTCATTTGTATTAATTCAAAGTATAAACAGTCCCAATTTACAAATTCTCGCTTAATCCCTACCCAATGCAAATTCTACCTAGGAACCTCCTAGATAAAAGAAGTCGTCATCTCAATCCCTAAATCACCTTAGTCATATCTAACAGTCTCAATTCCACTGACTGTATCAAAAAAACAACTCAACAAGAAGATTACACATTCAATACAAAAATACTTAGTCAAGACTCTTGACTAGGAAAAATATTTCGTTTTGCTTAAAAGCTTTAACCAAGAACAATACTCAACTCATTACCTAAAGGATTTTGAGTGAAAACATCATGTCGACCACAAGTATCAAAGATATAAGGGTGACTTACAACTAAACAAGAGACTCTCGAAACCTAAGACTCTAAGCTTCCCCTAATTTTACAATTGTTGAAAAGATTTGATTACATTAGGTTAGGTCCTCTCTGTAAATACATCTCTTTAGTTCATGGGTTTCGAATTATGCGTCTAGAAGTTTCTTGATCCATAAGTTGAGTGATGCACAAATTATGCACATAATCTCCTTAAATCTTTGAACACACAATGCAAAGTTTCCTAAATTGTATCAAGGCCCAATTTAATAACTAATGTAAAACTGAAGATATAAACATTGTTCCATATTAAATCTTCTTGACTTGCAAAATTTACTGAGATATATCCAAAAGAAATATCACAATCAAATCAAATATGTTAAGATTTAAAAATAGCAGCACCTGTTGTTATAGTGAAAGATGTCATGACATCTGACTGTAAAACTCATAACAACAAAACTACTATGAAAGTTGATAAGAAAGCCTCACCATCTTGATCAACATTAGTATAGAACCATATTTTAACAAAAGTATGTCAATCTAAAACCACGGAACTAACAATCCTCCGTTTGAAAATTTTAGATATAACAACCAAAAATCTGATTAACATGAAGAGAGGAATAACACCACAAAGGAATAAGACCACAAATAAACTGCTAAAACATATATTAGAGATACATCAGTTACACAATCCTAAGCTATATGCTAAACACGTAAACTTTGTACATGAGGAAGAAGATGAACTGCATCTTTAGAACCATCTAAGAAACTCCCCCTCAAACACATAACTAGTTCTTGTCATAGAGAGTTAAATCTCCCCTCAAGCACACAACACATTAAAAGCACATGCATCAGAAAAATCACACATAACTCAGAGAACAAGACACAACAATACTCATAACTCAGAACACAAGATACAATAGACAACATGTTGCAACATCATGTAGATCAACTTGCAGAAGTAGCAAAAACAGATTCAAGACTCTCATGGCAGACAATCATTCTCCCTTTAAAGTGTTGCATAAAGCAAAAAATACTTGACAAGACTCAACAACATATTTTATCCCCCTTTTTTTAGCCAAAAATTTGACAAAAATAGGGTAAAAGAGAAAAACTTCCAAAATAAAAGAAACTGAAACAAAAATAATTGATTCAAGACAATAAAAGAATGACTTAAAACTGACTCAAAAGAAAGAAATCAAACAAAGCAGTAACTTGATGCAAGACTAGTAGCACCAAACTGACACAAAAGAAGGAAAAATAAGACACATAAACACAAAACAAAACTTAAAACAAAACTGACACAATAAACTTACCAAACACAAAACAGATAGCAAACACAAATATCAAACACAATCTCCTTAGTCAATTAACAATTGACCCAAATCTTCACCAATCTCTGAGTTTGAATCGTGTATATGCGCATGGTTCATCTAGAAGGACTTCACCTTAAAATAAATGTTTTCTCTATCCTGGATGTTCTTGTAGATGTTCCAACATTTGTTAATATATTAGACTCTACTTTATTTGAACCAAAACCCACGTACTTCTTGTTTTTAGCAGATGAGGTTTCGTTGCATCTACAATTTTTGAAAACTTTCTCACATCGAAACGCAACTTATGAGGATGGTGAGGTTGCAAGATCTTTAAATACAAGGAGAGTTAGTTAGATTGTAATAAAATCTTGCTTGTAACGTTAATTCAATCAATGAAAGTGTTGTTGGAATGAGATAAATTCTTCTTTAGTAACAATGAACCACTTACCAGAGAGAGAGAGAGAGAGAGAGAGAGAGAGAGAGAGAGAGAGAGAGATTCTTCTTGTTCAGATTTCTATATTTTCAAGCTTGGAATGCTTGAAAAATGTTACAACATTTGAAATGACATTTACCATGCCATTAGAAATGATACTTTTGAGATTGCACACTCCACTTGGTAAAAGAGTATAGTTGACAGACCGGTCAAACAGTTACTCCATTACTCCTTCAATGGTGCAATTCCAAATTTATCCATCATATTCTCAATGTAACTTGCACCTCAAGTTATGATGAAAATACTTCCAGATCTTCGTAACTATACTAAGCTTAGGAGTCTCAATATAAGCCTGTAGCAATATTCCTGACACATTGATGACATAATTAATGACTTTGTTATGCAAGCAGAATAAAATCCTTGTACATTGAATGCAATAGCATATCACACAACAATGTCATGACATTCCATTTGACATTGCACACTTTTAGTAATCAACCCAATTGAAAACATATCTTCCTTCAGCAATGTACCTAATCTTAAAGATATACCAGGATTCAATTAATTCTAATCCAAATGACCATAATGTCCTCTAATGATACAATCCTCTTTATACTTAGCATAAAAACTTACTCCAAGACTCTTCAACATCACATATTTCATTTCTGAAACCACTGATGATCACAAACTAAAATCAACTCTAAATAATGAAATCTTTATTAAACAACTTGTTTTCTTGAGAGCCTTCTTATTCAGTGCCTCCTAGTCCGATAGAATCTTCCACAATCTCCGAAGTGTCAAACTGCTGAGATGATGTTCCAACATCTGGTTGAACATTAGTATCCTTCTCAGTGAACACACCACTAATTTTGGTCATGAAGTTAATCATCATTAAAAGTACTTCTCCCAATAAAGTAACTCAGAAACTGGTGAAGCGGTTAAGTGGCAAGAAAAAGTAAGCATTTTTAATAGGGTATATCATACCTTCTCCACAAGAATTAATGCTACTGAATTGTCGTTCGACAATTTCTCGCATTTATGAGTTTGAGGTTGAATTGGGTTGGTTTGTAAGGTGCAAAAATTGAAGGTTATAAACATAAAAATAATTCCATTATTCGAATATGATAGAACTCTCGGGAATGAATTTCACATACCCTTCAAATACTTAAACTTACTACCCAATTGTAATCAACCTAGACTACTTGTTAATATCATCACGCACTACTATAAAACACGCATACAACAACGCCAAAGTCACCACGGTTAGCCCCAAAACCGAAGTGACACTACTAAACTAATGCGCTGACATTTTTTATTTTATTTTTTAATTGAAAATTTAAGGTTATAATTACGGTTATTTCCATAACCGTGGTGATACAGTCCAACTTTACTGGGTTCGATCCTTAACTTCTTCAAATAGTTTACCTCTTTTACGTTAATGCACACATTTTCAATTATATTTATATATAATTAAAAAATAATAGGGATATAACTACGACTCATTTGTACAATCATTGTTATACACTGGCGATTCTTTATATATGTTCTGGATAGCTCGAACGCATTCGAGCTTCCGGTCTGTCCTCAGTATACTACGACCAATTCGACCTCGCGTCATCACCACGATGCCCCCGCCATAACGAGCCCGATATCTGTCTGATCGAGCAAACCCTGCCCTCGATGGGACATATGCTCGCCTTGAGCTGATTCCTCGACTCAACGGCTAGTAGTGGTCGTGATCCCCCGGTTTTGACTTTGTCAGATCGAATAGTTACATTTGAGGATCCGGATATTTTGGCCCATACTCAGGGACCAATAAGAATCTTCTTATGGTATTATATAAACCCTCATATCTTTGAGGGCAAGGTATCTTTTTTACACCCTAATCACTCAAATACTTAAAACCTACTCTTTTACAATCATTTTGCTTACTTTAGCATCGGAGTGCCTTGCAGGTACACCACCCCCTCTTCACCAACTTGCCCGGAGATTGTCAGCTGCTCGGCGGTCTCCAATTCTGGTCAATAGTTCCGATCAATATATATTAAACAACAAATACCCATTCTTCCACTGATAAAAGAAACAACCCTAACACTAACGCCGTCGACATCATCGAGAAAAAGAAAAAAAACCCTAACACCAGACTCATTGTTGTAGTCCAGTCTCGTCTCAATGTTTCATTTGTATGTAATATTAATGAGGAGTAGCAAAACATTAATACAATGACAGGTGTTCAGGAGGTAGTAGCGAAGGAGTGTGTGAAGCTGACGTGTGTGGCTAAAAGTTGTAAGAAGAAGCGTAATATTCAGAAGCGGAAGAAAGGTTTTTATTTTATGGGTCCTTTAAAGGGGAGTTTATTGTTGGGCCAATCAAACCAACATGGACCGAGATTTTCCAAAAAACTATTGTGTCTAAAGGCCTAACGGCGTAGAGTTTTGTCTAGGTCTGGGGGTTTGGTTGACTAAATACAGTCTTCGAAGAAATTCACTGAATCCCTAGTAGAGGTCATCCCCATTCCTCAGTAGTGGGGAAAAGGGGTACTAAAGAAAATGCTCGTGGGGACGTCAAGAAATTGGCATCTGAAGGGTCCACTCACTACTGTGATTCCGTTAATGATTCGATAGTGGAATAAGGGAATATAAGGTTTTGAGAGGAGGGGAAAAGGGTGGCAGTGACAAAGTTATGGAAAGCAATATCATAGTTGGGGATTATCGGGGATGATAAAAATTTAGTTTATGTCGAAGAGATCCATGCTATGGATATTAGAGATTGCGAAGGTAAATAAGTTCAATTGGCGGAGAAAAATCAATTGTCAACATGAATATAGTCTCGTATAACATAAGGGGTGAGGTTAATCCTTTGAAAAGGAGAATGATTAAGGAGTGTCTCACAAAAGGTAATGCAAATCTAGTCTTCATCCAGGAATCCAAATACAAGGCTATGACAAAAGAAGTTATTAATAGTTTTTAGGGGTGTAACGAGGTAGAATGGTTGACAAAAAATTCAAGAGGGCTTTCAGGGCGTTTGTTGATTATGTGGAAGAAGAATACCTTAATACCTTTATTCAGTTTGTGTGGAGGAGGCTTTCTAGGGGTCTTCACATCTTTTCATAGAAAGTAGTGCTACTTTGTAAATGTGTACTCCTCTTATGAACTAGCAAGAAAGAGAATACTATGGGAGCAGTTAATTACTTTAAGACGAAATTGGGTGGATGGGGAGTGGTGCCTGGGGGGATTTTCAATATGGTTAGATTATCATCAGAACATGTGGGTCGTAGTAGTATGTATAGGTCCTAAGATGCAACAGAATTCATCGATTTTATCTAGCTCATGGATCTCATGAACCTTCCTACTGGTCAAAGGAAAATTTAATGGAGTTGAGTTTTTGGTGGGGTAATGGTCAGGATTGATAGGTTCCTCCTATCAAATGGTTTTATTTTGTTAATTTATGCAGATAGTCGGGTGATAGTTCCTAAGGATGTGTTTGATTATAGTCCTATTTGGCTCAACTACAACACTTTGAATTGGGGTCTGAAACCCTTCAGGACCATAAATGATTGTTAGATCACCCTAGATTAGTTTAATTTGTTGACAAAGAATGGGGGGGATGTGAAGGTTAAAGGTTCTGCTGTATTTTTTTGTAAAGGAGAAATCGAAATCTCTTAAGGAATGTCTGCGTAGGTGGAATATAGATATTTCCAATTGGATTGATGTGTGTGATGATAAGTTTTTGACGGTGCACAGGGATGAAGGGGCACAAGGAATAGAAATTTTGGAAGGTGTTAGTGAAGGCATCTCAACATATCAAAAAAGTGGAAACTCGGTCTTTTTGGAACAATCTCCAAAGAAGAGAGAGTCTGTTAAAACAAAAGTCAAGGTTAAAGTGGTTTAGTGAAGGTGATTTGAATACTAGGTTCTTCCATAATGCAGCGAAGGCAAGATTAAGGCATGATTATATTAGTAGTGCGTAAATAATAACAGGTACAATGGTGGATGTCCTAGGTATTAAAGAAGAAGTAAGTTATTTCTTCAAAGTGAAGAACCAGGAAACTCACATCAATAGACCAAGGATAGAGGAGGTTCCTTTTGTCAAATTATCTAATAGTGAAGCTTCAGAGTTGGTGGTACCAGTTTTAGAGGCTGAAGTGTGGGATGTGGTGAAGGATATTGATGGGAATAAATGTCCAGGACCAGATGACTACAACTTCAGTTTTATACACAAATGCTAGAAATCCTTATCAAGTGATATTCTTAGGTTTGTATCTGAATTTTATGGAAAAGTTGTTTCAACATACTTTACTGCACCAGTGCACAAAGTAGATAACCCTCAAGTTCTATTGGAATATAGACCCATTAGTTTAGTGGGAAGTTTATATAAAGTTATTGAAAAGCTGTTAGCAAATAGGCTGAAGAAGGTTGTTGTGAAATTGGTATCCAAATCCCAAACAACTTTTATTCTTGGGAGATAGATTCAAGATGCGTTAGTGGTACTAAATTAAATAGTATATTTTGCAAAGAGATATAAAAAAATTTGTTTATTGTTGAAATTTGATTTTGAGAAAGCGTACAATAATGTAAGCTGGGATTTCTTGCTTAAAATCTTGAGTAGGTTTGTATTTGATGAGCGTTGGATTAAATGGATGGAATCAAGTGTTTACACGACATCTTTATTAGTCCTTGTAAACGTTAGTCCAACATTAAGTTATAAGATGGCTAAAGGTCTTTGTAACACGGTGGGAGAACTGACTTGTTTGTTTTGCGTTTGATTGCAAATGTTGCGGATAGCAATAGTCGCCACCGACTTTTCTTTTATCCAATTAAGGGAAGGAGAAAAGAACGGGAAAAGACCTTCGTTAGATTCTGAGTAAGGGAGGAAGTTATGAAAAGGGAAGGTATTAGCACCCTTTCCATCCGTAGTTATCTACGGACTCTTAATTGCTTTAGCTCACTTTATGACTTGCTTTTTGTGTGTGTGTGTGTTTGAAAATGTTTTGAAAAGTCATTTCGCTTTGACTTCGTAATGATTCTCGCTGTAATGTATACGAAGTATTCGGAAATGTTTTGTTTTAGAAAAGACTTTGTAATGATTCACGCTGGAATGTATACAAAGTGTTTTGAAAAGATTTTGAAAAGTGTGAGGTGTGAGAAGAGTATTTTAATTTGAGCAAGCAAAAGAGACTTATTTTACCCACTCAGAACGGTCGTTTCCGTGTTATTTTGCTTTCCTTTAGAACAAGGCTATCCACACCATTGGTTGATAGTTAACCTTATTTGTTGGATGTAAAAGGGACATTCGAAGGGACATCGGATGGTCATACAAGGTAACTTGTAGGGGTACCTTAGCATATTCGTAGGGACAATCATCACTTTTCATAGGCAACAATCGAGGGACGAGATCATATATTCGTAGGCAACATCGAGGGTCATCGAGGGAGTATGATCTTTATATTTGAAAGGACTACGATGATATTTGTAAGCGTCTTAGCTAAGATACCCCCACGTTCGAGGGACTTGACCATGTATTCGAAAGGCAACAAGAGAGGATACCCTAAGGTGGGTGCATGTGTGAAATTGTGTTATATTCAGGTATTTTATCTTGTGATTAGGGTTAGCTACGTTGATTGAATTAATCTTGCCATACACGCCTAGTTACTAGCAGTTAATAGGTGCGGAAAATAAATTGCGGAAATGTAAAGTGCGGGAAAGTAAAAGTCCTATGCTATTACATGGATTTGGGGCAGATACATAATAACAGGTGCCGAAAGTAAAGGCGGAAATGTAAAGTGAGGAAAGTAAATCCTACGCTATTACATGATAAAAATTGCAACCTATACAACCTCTCTATAATTTAAATGTGAAATAATAAATAAGAAAATGAGGAAATATTAGTGAAAAATGTTTTTGGAAGTTAGTGGGAAAAACAAAGAGTTTAAGTTATCTTTTTTTGGAATTTTTTATGGTTGATTTTAATAATAAGAGCCTAATTCTGATTAATGATTTAAATGAAAAGAAAATGTTTTTTTTTTGGAAAAAATTAAGTAAAATTTTTTGAACCTAAATCCTAAAGTTAGACATTTTTTAGGGTTTTTTAAGAAAAAAGTTTTAAAGAAAAAATTGCAAAGAAAATAAGTTAGCAGGAAAATAAACAAAAAAAATAAGGGTTTCCGTCAAAGCTTCTGATAGAAGTACCCTCCAGAACCTCTGGAAACCTATTTTCCAGAACTTCTAGAGGCTGGCACGAAAGCTGCTCCTTTTCTGGCACGAAAGTTGTTTCCTTCTGGCACGGAAGTTGTTTCCTTCTATGGGTAGCACTTCTGGGCATCCAGAAGTTGGAACTTCTGGAGACAGTACTTTTGGGGATCCAAAAGTTGGAACTTCTGGAGATGACGCTTCTGGGGGTCTAGAAGTTGGAACTTCTGGAGATGACACTTCTGGGGGTGGCACTTCTGGAAACCCAGAAGTTAGAACCTCTGTCAGAGATGCTGGGAGAGAAGCTCCGGTCATCTTCTCTGGTCACCATCTTTTGCAAAACCTGTGAAAAGAAACAGAAAAGCAAAAACAAAATGTCTAGATTCAATAATTTGACCCTTGCGAACACGATGATGGGGTTCGTTCATCCTAAAATAGCATGTAACTATGGTTTTGAAACTCAACAACTAGCTTGCCCTAACCATGACAGTTAACGATTTGGCCACCAAACCTTACAAACAACGGATGAAACCTGTCTTATTTGATCCCAGGAAGACGTTAGTGGTATTAGTTTTGATTAAAATAAGCCATAACTTAAAACACAATTTTGAAATATTTACAAATGGGATGAATGCATGTTGGATGATACAGCAAGCATGAACTATGTACAAGGGTGTATTCTTACCTTTACCTACCTCAGGAACACGATTGGATGATTAGAAAGGCCTGAGGGTGGCTTGAAATAGGGTTTTGAATTTTGCAAGTTTCTTGGATTTTTGTAAGAATGAGAGTTGTTCTTGAGGCTAGGGTTTTCTCTTACAACCTTCTTCTCGTGTTCTGAACTTGTCATGTATTTATAAGAGTGTGAATTAGGTCAAGCATAATTGGAAAATACTTTGCCTTGAATGGGAAAATATTTGATTTGGAATTTTCATCCAATCTTGCATTTTTGAATAAATCTCCATTAAATCTCTTGCCAATCAATCAAATTTTGAAATAATCAGATCCCTTGGCTTGCTTGGACCTCAAGAATGAGAGAAAATCAATCTTATATTTAATATTTGATTTTATATCTTTTTATTTTAATTAAATTGGTTTTAAATGAATAAAATCCAAAATAAATAAAAAATAAAAGATAAAAACGTGGCCTTGGGCTTGGAGGTTCCCATTCAGATGAGAAGCAAGTTTTAATCAAGAAAAGTTAGGCCCATTTAGAAAAAAATTGATTTTCTCAAGTATTTCTCCTTATGCACCTCCTCAAAAATGCTCAATTTGCACAATTTGTATCTTGCTCAATTTTTAACATTTTTAAGTGTTCTTGGACTTTTTTAGAAAGCTTAAGATGTCCTCTAAACATCCCTTTTGATTCCATCTCCATTGAAGTTTCCATGCTCATGAACACTTCTTTGCAAAAGGATGACTTTTTGTTGACTTCTACAAGGACCTATAATGTTTTAATCCATAACTTCCAAATGAAGCATTTCTAGACAAAGCTTGTGAGACGTGAAGTTGTAGAGAATTGAATTCCCTTTAAAATGAGCTTTGGTGGAAAATTTTTTGATAACGAATGTGAAAATTATGCCTGGTCAAAGTTCTGTTGACTTTTGTCTGAAAAACCCTAATTTGGAAACTTTGACTTTTGATCAAATCTTGACTTTCCTTGATCAATCATGATCAACCTTTGATCAAATGATGAATATTACTTCAAAATATTGATGTTGACAAAAAATTATGAAGTTTGACTGCATGTTGACCACAATTGACTTTTTGTCCAATACAATTGATTTTCAACCATCTGAGCAATTGGATGAGCAATTTTGACTTGTAAGGCTTGAAACTTGACATGGTGATCCCTTGAAGCATATGGTGTGATATGACGACCACTTAGGGCACTTGAAATCCATGTTGACTTGAGATGAGTAAAACCCTAGTTTGGATTGATTGCTTAGGAGAGGGTTTGTCTAGTCATCCTTTGTGAAATCCTTAAGTATGGAGTTGTGGATTGTCTTGAGAGTTGGGAGGGCAAATTTTGGGGTATAACAGTCTTCGATAGGGAGATCCATTATCTCCATAGTTCTTCACTTTGGTGACAGAAGAACAAGTTATGTTGGTGTCGAGGGAAGTCGAGAAGGGGTTTTAAAGGGTTTCACCATGATTGAAGGGTTGAGTTTGAGTTAATTCAATTTGTAGAATATATGGTAGTAATTTGAGAACCAAAATGGATCAACTTATGGAGTGTTAAAGCAATACTTGTAGGGTTCAAACTTATATCAGGGCTAAATATAAACATGTGTAACATCAACATGTTGTGTATGAATGTAGCGGAATACTTTAAGCAAATGACTTCAACATTATGTGTTGTAGTACTAGATCAATTCCTTTTAGTTTTCTCGGTGTTTAGGTTGGAGCAGATTACAGATTGTAGTTAGTGTGGAAGCCAATAATAAGGAGTGTGAAGAAGAGGTTGTCAACTTGGAATAAGAGGTTCTTGTCAATTGGTGGTAAGGTCACATTGATAAACTATTTTTAAAACTCCATTCATATATATTATCTATCATTTTTCAAAGCCCTTAAGCTGGTGTTAAAGGAGATAATTGGTATCCCAAGATATTTCCTGTGGAATGATGGTTTAGATAAGAGAGGGATAACTCGGGTAAATTGGTCAGAAGTTTGTGGCACGAATGAGGTAGAGGGTTAGGTATTAGATGTTTGGAAGATTTTAACAAGTCTCTATTAAGAAAGTGTTAATGGAGATTCCAAGTTGATGAGAAGGCATTATGGAGACTTTTGTTGGAAATTGGAATCTGGATATGGTGGGTTGGATGTCGCAGTTTTAGGAGGGAACTCTATAGTGCCAAACAAAAAAACTTCTTGTGGTGTTGTGACATTATGTCCAAATATGAAGAAGTTGTAGATGACTAGTTCCAAAGAGGCATAATGTGTGGTCTAGGTTTAGGGCATACAATACGATTCTGGAAATATAATTGGTTAGGAGGAGTTCCATTCATGCTGCTATTTCAGAAATTTATTATGTATCCAACTATAAAGAGGCTTTAGTGAAGGATTTGGGAGGTTTTGATGGAGTGAAATGGGAGTGGAAGTTGTTTCCAGAATATATGGTGCTTTCGGTCCTAGAAATAGTTCGGCCGGAAGAACTTCGAGCAATCATGTTTGGTATTGGTTCGAAGTCGGGTTTGGGGGACAAATTCAAATGGTTCAATAATAAGGACAGTCTACATAGTGAGTTTAGGCTATGAGGTTTACACCAGTAGTAGGAATTCAACCTCTCAAGACTTGAATAATTTGACAATAATGACAATATTATGGAAAATAAGGGTCCCTTAAAAAATACAAGTTTTCGGTTCGAGGTGAATAAGGAATCGTCTTGATACTATAGACCTATTGGCCAGAAGGGGGATTCTAACTGAAAATAAGGACAAGGTTTGTCTCTTATGTTTTTTAGAATTTGAAACATTAGATCATTTGTTGGTGCTCTGTAAATTTTCAAAGTTGGTATGGAAGGAAATAGCAAAGTGTTTAGGGGTGAAGTTGGATATTGAAATTGGGATTGTAAACCATCATTTAAGCTTTTGTAGTGTAATGAGAAGGGTTGTAAGATTAAGTAAAAAATTGTTAGTTTGGTTGGCAACAGGGTGGGAATTATGGGGGTATGAGGAACAACATTTTATTCAAGTCACATATCTTTCAGGTGGAGGAGGAAGTGCAGAGGGCAAAGTTATATCATGCTTATGGAATATGATCAGGTCAAACTCTAAAATTAGTTGTAATTTTTACTTTTGGAGTCAGTGGCCTGTGGAATTGCTTAATTCCGGTTGATGTAAAAACTGTGGGCGAGTACCCCCTTGTACTCTTTTTTATTAATGAATTCCACTGCTTATAAAAAAAATCTTTTTATCACACTTGAAGTGGATATTGTGAAATTACATGTCACATATATTGTGAAGTGAAATGCATATTCATCAATTTCATCCAGTTGTGATACAAGATCAAACAAATTCGTACAATTTATCTGTATCGAAATAACTAAATCTTCACTATATGAGTATCAATCAACAAAATTATTTATTGACTATTAATAATTTTGAAAAATTCAAAGATATATGTCAGTTCTGCAGTCTGATAGAAATATCTAAAAATAATGAGCGACCATGATTATATTTTATAACTTTGACACGAAGAGCTAAAGATTTATTTAAAGCACTACCAAGCAAAATGATCAACACATGGGTGGAACTAGAGAAACTGAGAGCTCGTTTGGCCTAACTTTTTTAAGTCTTTAAAGTTATTTGAAGGCTTAAGTTAAAATAAGAGTTTTCAATGTAAAGTTAAAGTTGTTTGGTAATGATTATTTTTCTAAGCTCCAAAGTTAATTTTAACCTAAAAGTTGTTTGATAAATTAATTTTTAAACTTAAACTTTTCGGACAACCTAAAATATAAATAAATGAATATCCTTTTAAAAAAATACAAATGTGAATAAAAATTCATTCATTATCTTATAAAATACTTTTTCAATACATTTAATTAAAAATTAATGATCTAAAGAACGTTCAATAATATTATAAATAATATTTAAAGACTTTAGTAGATAATTCATGACTACAAAACTTAAATTATGATAAACTCAAATTATTTTCATTTTCATCAATTTAATAGCTATTTCATTTTGAACTTTGTCCATATAGTCTCTATTTTGCACTCTTCTTAGGTTATATGAACCTAAATCTTTATTAATATTTCTTTCTTCTATGCTGTTAGTCATATATTCAAAAATGTAATTACAATTGTTAAAATATTCATCCACAATGCCACATACTCGAATAAATTTATGAAGTGTCGTTGTTGCAACTGTGATTTTGTTGTTGTTTTATTAGTGGAAATGGTATCATGTCACATAAAATATGCCACTTTTTCTTCTAAACACCAATTGATCGTTCAATGATATTTTTTAGTAATGAATGCGCGTGATTGAATACTTCTTGTACGCCTTCTTTCAGACCACCTGTTCTAAAATCTAGAATATGATATCTTTCACCTTTGTATGGTGATAGATACCCTTTCATATTTGGATAACCAACATCAACTAAACAATACTTTCCTAAAAACTTAAATATATTTGTTAGTTTATATGCAATTTTAAACTAATAAATATATTAATTCTATTAAAATATGAGATTATGATGACCTTCCGGTGGATGAGAAAATATATTTTTCATTTTTTCAATCACAGACGAAAGGATACGTGTATCATGTGCAATACCAGACCATCCAACAATAACAAAAGTAAATAACATTTCTAAGTTGCACACCAACAATACATTTTGTGTTGGAAATCCCTTCCTAATAATATAACATTTTCAAATTTTTTATTATACAATCACTTTCTTTATATCTGTACAGGTTCTATATGGTAGAATAATACCTAATAACTTTATTTTTTCACATTTTTCACATGCTTTCTACATCACTAACGTCTATCTTCATGTATTTAATGGTTCCAAATTTGCTTTATAGTAGTAATTTTTAGTAGATAAATCAAGGAAAAGGAGAAGGTGAAAGACTATGAAAAGAATGGAGAGACAAGACAATCTTTTTTAATGTAAGAAATATTCATCTGTAATTGCAGTAATTTGTACATATAATAATTTTTATAGATTTGGTTAATTATTAAAATATGTTTATTTTAATTAGATTATTTTGTAGTTCTTTGTGTTTTTTAACCAAGTCTCCCTAAACTAATTAATGTTGTTGTTATTATATAAATTAGTATCAATAAAAATAAATTTGTGTTTTATCCTATTAAGATATGATAATTTTTTTTAATGGATTACAAGTTACAACTTGCACCTAAATGATGGAGAAATAACTGTTCCATATCTTCATTGTTCTATAATTACATTGTGTAGTTTTTCCATTAAAGAATATTTTTCATTGTGAGAGTAAGAAGAAAAAAATTACTCTTACTAGATAGAATATTGATATTAATTTTTTATTTCATGCGAATTTGTTTTTTGTCAAGGCAAGAATCTATAAGAGAAAAGGCCGCCAAAGTATTTTACCAGTCTCTTTATCCTTATCTATATGTTATATGAGACCAACTATTTTCTATTTCATGTCTAATTTTATTTTGATCGTGGGTTTAAAACCATCATCATGCAATTATCATATAGTTATATAACTTATATTCAGTTTGTTTTTAATTCACTATTACTACCTAGAAGGCATTAATGTGTGTTTGACATAATCACAAAAGTGGTTCACACACACCACCATAAAAATCATAGGTGAATTTACATATTACCGTATAAATTTACTATAGAACAAATAAATACTTTAATATTGAACATCTCTATGACTACTTTTTGAGGGAGAAGGAGAGAAAGATAGAGAGAGATAGAGGGAGAAGGAAAAGAAGAGAGAGAGGGTGAGGGAGAAAGAGAGAGTGAGAGAGATGCATTTCACAAAATTTATTATACTATAATTTTTATTAATATCAATATTAAATTAAAAAATATGTTTGTGTTTTGACGCGACGTACAGTAAAAACTTCATAAATAAATATATATACGTTTATTTTTTCTCTATTGTGCGCATTAATAAAAACGGACAAACAGACATAGAAGTGTCCGTTTAAACGTTAGTTTATAAAAAAGTTATATGGTGTAATATTTAAACCAAGTGTAAAGCAACATTTCTGAATCTAAATTATTTATGTACTAGACACTTTTCACAAAAAAAAATCCGATAAAAAATGTGTCCAACATATTGAAAGTTTTAACATATACATAATTTGATGAATAATACTCAAGTCCACTCATATTTGAACAATATCAATTAATTATATAATTAATTATTAAAATAAAAATATTATTATTCAATTAAACATTCTAATCGATAAAAAAATAATATAACAAATATAAAGATAGTTATCCACATGAGAATTATAATGTGATTAAATAATAAATATTCTTCCAACAATGACTAAATTCTCTCATTATTTTATTTATTGTGAATATTAAAGTATCTAATTTTTTAATTATTGTCAATACCAAATTATTTTATTTTATGACAATGGTTCATGTAGATTTAAATTATTGAAATGTATTATAATCTTGGTTTTTTAAAGACTAAAAGTGTCCTCACTCAAATTTTATTATGACTTAAATTTACACACTCATAAGCTTAGCTGGAATATATTTAAGTATATACACATAGGCCACACTTGTTCTTGATGCTGGCATCCACTAGGGTATATGTTACACAAAGATAGTCCCATCAAAATCAAATGGACGTGAAATATGACCTACAGAACTCACATTGAAATTAAATCACGCGTGATGGATCTGTTGGCCTTGAAGCCAAACCCTTGTAAGATCTGGTTCCCATCCCTCAAATATTTCTATTCTATTTGGTTTGGTAACATAATTATATATTACTTTGTCTTTTATAAATAAAAAAGCCATGTTATGGAAGCCGTTGTACCTAAGAACAGCTATAAATTTGCAAATCCAACAAAAGCCACTGAAGGCCACTTGCCTATATTTGTTATCGGTGTATGCGTGTTTTGCATATACATGTGTGTGTTTACACATCTTTATCTTATGTGTATTTGGCAAATTTTTTTTATTTTTTTTTTGAGTGTAATTGAAAAGCATATATATATATATATATATATATATATATATATATATATATATATATATATATATATATATATATATATATATATATATAAAGAAATTTTTAACTTACTTCACGATCTTTGCTTTTAAATTAGATTTAATTTAATGGTTAAATTGCAATAAACATTCACTATTAGATTAAATCTAATTTAAAGACAAAGATTGTGAAATAAATTAAAAACTTACTCTTAAAGTAAATTGGTCTTCTCATGTGTGTCTATATATATATATATATATATATATATATATATATATATATATATATATATATATATATATATATATATATATATATATATATATATATATATATATATATATATATATATATATATATATATTGTCGCCACATAGGTGGGCAGATTATCTCTAGTGTAGTATTTAGCGAGTTGGGCACACACATGTGTGTTAATCCGAGGTGATTCGATAGTCTAGCGGATTCGGATACATATTCGGATTCACTCCTATTTTTTTTAATTTAATAGTTAATTTATAGATAAAATTATGGGCAAAATTAATAAAATTTAGATAATACGAACAAAAGCAGAGTGTGAAAATTAAATTTTTTTAAATTAAATTTTTTGTTCAAATTATTTAAAATTCTAACTCCATGTGACAAATATAAATATAAATAAGGGTAATTTAGAATTTACGATAGTCATTTTTTTTATAGGAGGTGTACAAAAGGATTAGTGTTATCCAAGAAATTACAAAAATGAAGAGGCTTCACGAGGAAATTAAGAGAGAAGAGTGACAATCAACAAATGGGTAACATGTCAAAAATATGGGGACTAACTTGTCCATTTAGATTTTTACAAAATATGTCAAACATAAAGGGATTAACTTGTTCATTTAATATTTTTTATTATGAAAATACATCAGAAAAATTAATCCCAATAACAACTTAATTGTAATAGTAATCATTTTTCTTTGAGTGAGAAAATTAGATGTGAATGGAGGAAGATTGTGGATTGGATGAAGGAATAAAAGTGGCAAAAGGCTATATGGAAAACCAAAGTTCTATCTAAAATCAAAGTGTTTGGTTGGAGCATGCTACTAAATATTTTAACAACATGAGGTCAGATATCCAAGAGAGTAATAATCCATATTAAGCATGAAAAGGTTCTGTGCTCTGTTTGAGGGAGGGAGAAAAATTGTTTCACGTAGAGGTGTTCGCACATTTGACCACATACAACATTTCATTTTCTTCTTGAACTTGAATGATTGGTAGTAATTTTTATGATAATTAATTATGATTGGTTTAATTTGGGTTTGCAGGTAGAAAATTGAAAATTCGATGTCCGAATCAATTGTCATTGGATGATGCCCGAATCAATTGTCATTGGATTTCATTGGCTTGATTCGGTTCTTGCTCGGACTGACAAAATATCTGACCCAAACACTATGATTTGGTTCAGATTCCGGTTTGGTTCGGATTTACTCGAACCAATGAACACCCCTAGTTCTACTTGTTGTTCTTTCATTGGTATATTGTTGTTAAAACCTTGTGCAAGGTATTTTAATGGATATATATATTGGGGAGATTGAGGATAAAAATACAAAAGAACAACTCGGTAAGTCGAAAACCCAAAAGGGCGGCTTAGGCAAAAATGAGCGTCTCGATGAACTGAAACCTGAAAAGGCGGTCCAGGCAAAAATTAAGGATCAAAATGACAAAGTAACTGCACCAGTCCGTACTTCATCAATCTGAAGAATCTTCCATCACCGGATCTTCAATAAAATCTTCTGAAGCAACAAGCATAGTTGGAATTTAAAGTTGTTAGGGAGAATAGCGATTATTGCTTTCAATGTAGCCTTTTCCTAATATATTACCATTTCCAACTTTTGTAAATAGTCCATGGAATCACGCATTTGGCTGATTACTATTCTATCAATAAAATTTGAGCCTCGTGCCTATTTGTTTGCAATTCTTGCTTTATTCTGTTTTGGAAAAATAATGCTTTTTCTTGTGAAAATCACTTTTGGAACTAAAAAAAAGTTTTAAATGAATTTTTACTTCAAAACTTTTGAAATAAAAGCGAAATTTTCCTTCGAACTGTGAACATAGAAGGAATATCAACAATTATCTCCATGAGTGTTTCGACCTCTAAAAGATAGACAATTGTTGAGAAGTATTCTCTTCCCCAAAAGAGATCATCAAAGACGATATTCTTATCCAAAAAAGAATCCCCAATAGGGTTGCCAGTAAAAATTCTTTTTCCCCCCAGAGAAGTCTAAAGCATGCAACTTAGATTCATCATCAGTGACATCTACACCATTGCTAAAGACTTTGCTGAGTATTTGATTGAACTGCGACGCAGTCCTTTTCCAAATACACTTTTGTTGTCTTGTCTAGTATCGTCAGCATGCATATGACATTCATCATTCATATATAATTGCATCCTTAATGCATTCTTGCATTTTTCTCAATGTTTGCTTCAATATAACTTGTTTAGGTTGCATTTATTCCCAAAACAAGTATGGCGTGTCATCTCTCCAGTAGACCGTCATCCCTAAGCAGAAAGAACACATTCTTTTCTCCAGTTTCCCAATCGAGTTCGTTCCTCATTGGGTACAAAATCTTGATAGACCGTTTATTTCTAGTTCATTCTTGGATAGAACCTCGTCTCCAATCGATTCATGTCTAGATTTCACAAAAAAACTACCTGCAAGCAATAAGGAATAGCCTTGTCATCCGAGCCGCTTATTTCCTTTTCATCTTTGAACTTATCATAAAAAGATTGTTCTTCCTAGCAAGTCCAATCATGAAAGTTCAAGAAATCACCATAGTTGTCTTTCTCTCTAAGAAACATGTATCTTTACAATCAAAACGCCTGCATCTTCTCAAAAAGATCCCCGACACGATTGTAACTGTGAAAATAGAAAACTCATTTGAGATCTGTTTCCATCACTGTCTGTTATTCACAAGGCTGAATAATCAGTAAAATTTCTCAAGAATTACCTTGTTATAGTTATCACTTTGCTGATAATTGGTAATATCTTCAGAACTCATACCATTTACCATCACAAGGCTGATAATCGGTAAATGAGTCTTCATTTCAAATTACCATAAACTATCACAAGGCCGATAATTGGTAATGTCACATTTGTTTACCTTAAACATTGTCACAAGGCTGATAGAAAGTAATCTCCTCATTTTCCAAAGTGAAACAGATATTCACTTCCTTTGTGAATATATTTTCCAAGTGAAACATATACTTGTTTCCCAACAAATAGAATTCTCCTTTCTTAGACAGATTGAGACCTCATCACAAAAGCTTTTCCCCAACATGTCACCCTTTGGTACCTCTTGGGTAAAATTCTTGTAATCACTTTGCACCATTCCCATTTTTTTGGTATCTTAGGTCCAAAATTTGCGTATTCTGATATTTAAGTCTCTTCACACCTCTCGAGACGAAGATTTTCATCTTCATATCTCAGGTTAAAGAAAATTAAATAGGGGCATATGTCATACCCCAATTTTTGACCTAATATACCATCTAATATCATTCACATATACATCATTACCTCACTAACAATTTCAGCATAAGTTAGATCGCGTGTTTGCTCCTTAAGCCAAATTAGGGTTTTGATAAAAAAATTCATCTATTCAAGATATGGTCAAATTAGGGTTTGAGTATTCACTCACCTAAAATGATCTATCTTCATCAATCATCAACATTTGATCTTCAAATTCCAATCATTTCCTCAAGATCTATCTTGAATCGACCAATTAGGGTTTTGATTGAGGATGATGCATCATTGACTTTTTGCTCAATGAATGACCTAATTGCTTGGAGATTGATCTCAAAATCATCAATGCAATATCTTGACCTAATTTTCTTGATTCAAAACATTCCAAAAGCCATGGTTGATTCTCAAGGAAATTCGGAATCATCTGACAAAAATTCAACTGTTTAGACCAGTCAAATTTTGACTTTTGGTCAACTTTTTAAAATCCAATTTTTTTCAATCATCAAAATATTTCAAATTATCCATCATGATCATAAAAAATCAAAATGTGTGAAAAAGTCAACAAAAAGTCAAGATTTGAAAATTTTCTAACACTTAGAAATTTTTTCAAGTGTTTTAAACATGGGTTTTCACCATTTTCATGGCCATTTTTCACCTAGATCCGTTTTGATTCAAGAAAAACTCAAAGCATGAAAGTTGTAGATCTTGTTCCAAGCTTTCCAAAACTTCAAATAACTTGCAAAAACATTTTGTGTAGCTAGGGTTTTGAAATTGAAACTTAGAGGTCCATAACCATAATTTTTAAGTCATTTTCCAAAGTTACTAGTCATTTTTCACAAATTCTTTCTTCTAGAAGCCTTGTCACCATAAGAGATAGGATTTGGCTTATAAATATCTGATAGCAATGATTGAGAAGATATTAAGATCACTTGAGTGATTTAACCATGGTTTGCAAAATTAACCATGTGCATTTATGGCAAAAATTCCTTTCTTACCCCTTAAGGCAACTTGCACAAATCTTCCAATCCTATCCTTGTCTTGCTCTACAGTCCTATTGGCTTATAAATAGAGATCTTGACTTCCTCCAAAATCACACCAAAGCATTCACAAACAACCTTTCTCACTTCTTTCTTCTTTTTCAAGTTTCAAGTTTCAAAATGAGAGAATTTGCAAATCTTCAAACCTTGCAAATTCTAACCAATCTCTGGCTTCAAACACTCTCTAAACATCATTAGAAAGTCGTTAAAATCATCAAGTCATCACCAAAAGAAGCCGAACTCAGAAATCACTTCCAAACTCCATAAACATGCATATTGAGCCATAACTTACAAAAACTCAATTCACTCGTGCATTTCACTTTCTAACCATTCAAACATCATCTACATACCATACAGAAGTGACCCATACTATCAAACCACTTATGTAAATCCAAAATCATCATCATCATCATCCACTTGCTCGAGTTGCAGTTGGACTTGGGTAGGAAGTTCCAGACCATTTCAAAGCAAGTTGAGCCTTCCAACACGTTCCTTGAGGTCCAAGGAAGCTATCCAGATCATCAAACTAGTTCTGTAACACCTCCTTCGAAGAATCAGTTTCTCACTTGAAGAGGTAAGAGCTCGAACTTTGAACTCTATGATTCTTGAATTCCAGTAAAAAATTGCTTGACCATCTTGTTTCTGCACTCATACTGAATGATAACCCTCAATCAATTTCATAAATTATGGTCCATACACGATTTCATGATCAATTCTTAGAATTAGGGTTCATCTGTTTTTCTCTGAAATTAGTCATCTTAGGCTTAAAATAAATGCAATTAATGACCACCATCGTGTTCTTGGGTTCAAAACGAGCAAGTTTGATGTTTACATCATTCAATTTCATCAAGAAACAAGGAAGATATGAATTGAAAGGATTGAGGAAGAAGAAGAAGCCATGCGCGCGTTTTCTTGGTTTTCAGAAAATTCAAATTTTCATTTTAATATTTGTTTAATGGTTGTTTTTTTGTTAACGGATGAAACAACCACCCCAGTGGCAGCCAACGCGCTCTTAAATCACTTGCCATGCCTAAGGTCCAAGATTTGAATCCCCCATGAGATCTTTTATTTTTCCAAGTTTCACTTTTCAACAAACATTTTCAAAACTTGTTTCTAAATATAATTAATTGTAAGCGTGTAAATAACAAGCCACACATGTGGCCCAATGGTTAATCTTTTCACCTTTGAGATCAAGGTCCTGAGTTCAAACCCTTCCAAGGCAAAAACATTCTTTTTATCACTTGTTTTCTTAAGTTTTTTTAACAAACTTCAACAATTTCAAAAATCAATCAAACCTTCTCATTTTGCGATGATTTTTTGCACACTTGCCATTTAATATATCTATTTTATGATTATGTCAAAAAAAACCAAAAAAATATTTTCTTTCGATATATTTTTATTAGGTAAAAATAGATGTTTTTAAAGTATTTTAAATACTTTTCAAAAATGTTTTCTTTCTGATTTTCAAACCTAATCTTTTTCAAAACCTTTTGTGAATATCTTTCACTTTTCAAAATCATTTCATACCTTTCAAAAACATCGTAATTGACTTACACACCTCTTTTCCATGATCGATTCGATTAATCTTTGAAAATACAAACCGAACTAGGGTTTTTCCTCGAAAATCTTTCGAACTCAAAATCAAATTGATCATGGGCCTCCCTCACGATGTAAGTCTCAATCCTTATATGTACATATTTAGTTTCCTTGTACATATCTACCCTTTTGTGTACATATTCAATTTCCTTGTACATATTCAATCATCTTTGTAAATATTCAAGTACAATTAACGTTGTTCCGCTAACTTTATTCATTTGTTTACACACCGATTCCATTGGTATTAAGAGGAGAATTATTCCCAGTGAAACTGATCTTAAACCAATGGGCCTCCCTTAAGGTGTAAGTCTCACACCTTTGTATATATTCAAGTTACACTAGCTTTTATTTGCTTGTTTTATACACTTGTTTATATATTTCCTTCATAAACTCTTATGAATGCACACACACACTTTGTCATATATACTTGTTCATATACTTGTTCACTTATGTCACAATAACTAGTATAACAACTAGGTTCCCCATAGCATCCTCTTGGGCTTTGTACAAGATAACTCACCTGTTGAGTTAGCCTCCTCTTGAGCTTCATACAAAAGAACTCCCATGTTGAGTTAGCCTCCTCTCGGGCTTCGTACAAAAGAACTCCCTCGTTGAGTTTAGCCTTCTCTAATAGCCTCATATTGGGCTTCCAATACAAAGAATCACCTTCGCTAGGGTAGAACCCTAAGAGTATAATTTCCGGGTGAAATCACTCATGAACCCTAAGAGTATGATTTCCCGGTGAAATCACTCTTAAAGCCAAGCCAACCATACCCTATAGCCTTCTCTTGGGCTTCACACAAGGACCCTTGAGGACCCTCGGATAGTCTCCTCTTGGGCTTATAATACAAGGACCCACGGGCTTCTTAAAAGCATCCCCCTAATCAATAATCAATTTCTCCTAGAGATTTAGACATGTATCATCTCTATGGAAGAAGTATCTCATCCATAGCATCATATACAAATCAAACACTTTTTCAAATCAAACATTTTTCAAATCAACACTTTTTCAAAACAAACACTTTTTAAAACAAAACATCTTTCTTAACTTGTAAATGGAAACACTTGTCTACTAAAGCAAACGCCCAATGCTTAAAATGAAAGATTCAAATATTTTTCAAACATCTTTCTTAACTTGTAAGTGGTAACGCTTGTATACTCAAGAAAAAAACCTAATGCTTACATTGAAATATTTAAACAATCAAATCTTCAAAAATGTATGTGATGAAATAGATTAGATACATTTTTCATCAAGATGACACTTGTCGTTGTCTCTTAACATTTTTGCTTCCACTAGCATATAAGTGGGAACTACGATTGCTCTGACTTTCTTAACCTCTCTTTGAGAATATGTAGGCATAAGGTCTCACCCTTGGCGAGCATACTTCTTTCTCCCTCAAACCAAACAAACCTTAGTTCCCTTAGATCCAAGCTACAGATGCTCTGATTCCCATTAGGGGATATGTATGTAGAGGATCCCAATGATCTTTGCAAGCATAATAATAACAAAACTTAGGTTCCTTCCTAACCTACCTTTCTTAAATCCCAAAGGAGAAACTTTCCCGAAAAAGCATAGTAAATAAAACACACAAACATACAAAAATATGCATAAAAAAGTTCATATAGAAAACTATAGATATATAGGGTGCTAATACCTTCCCTTTATATAATCAACCCTTTTACCCTAGTCTCTCCCCAATGCGTTGCGTCTAGTTCACGCTAGTCGCATCACATATCATATTTAGGGTATTTCAGCTTTCCCCTTTTCCATCTTCTTTCTTGTTTGGAAAAAATAAAGCTTGGTGCCCGCGACATCTTTTAAAACAAAAAAAATCAAAAGAGTAAATCGTTTTGAGCTTGAGATTCGAATTCTGATTCGATTCCCTCGTTCGTCAGTTTTTCCCGCGAATAGATCGCAATAATGTACTTGAGCTTCTGGTAAGGTGGGAAAGAGGTTGACCTACAAAGTTAGCACTCCAACGCCCTAGTTAGTATGAGAGTAACATAAATTAAATGATACTTAAATTCAAAATTACTTGAGAAATTACGTGTTTTCCTCTTGTATAGTAGGATCGTTATAATAACTCAACCATCTATCAGTGTAAAATGTGGAGATCCGTATTATGGATCTTAGAGTGAGATCACAAGTATTCTTGACTATAATAGCATGCATGATCTACATGTGATGCGGTGTATCATTATGCTTCTATGGGCCATAGTTGTTGGCCTTCTGGCCAACTGAAAATAGGAATTCAGGCCAATAGACATAACAATTTTTGAAATTGATCTAGAGGTTCAATAGACTTTTTAAAATTGAGCAGAGAATTTTATATATGGGTTAAAGTATCTTGAAATCTATTATTGAATTTTATTTAAAAGAAACTTGAAATATGGTTAAGCATATTGTTTACCTTTTTAATAGAATATGTTAATTCCAGCCGGATCTTTTAGCAGTAAAATATTGGTATGTTAATTATGAATAATGATTTTTATTTTGGATGAAAAATAAAATGTTGAACAAATTTAAAGTAGAAAGAGGCATAAATTCAATGTCTTCAGATTTCAAGTTAATATATAATTTTAAAAATATATTTTATGTCACAAAATTTCATTGATATAAATTATTAGGAATAAATTACCCCTAATTTTTCAAAGGTAATACATATTAAATATGTTTGGATCTTAATTTCAAAAACTAATACAAGGAATAATGTTATTTTCAATTATTTATACATTTAACAATTTAGAAATTTAAACAATATAAGACTTCAAACAAACTTCAACAAAATAATATTATAAACTTCCCCTCTCAAAACCTAACTGTTAGAATGTGAATCTGTGCTGCATCTCCACGTGGTAATTGTTTGTGTATAGTTCATGGAGTGATAATAAAGTCAAGGGCATACATAGGATAGACATGGAGGGAACAAGTTTTTCAATTGGGAAGAAAAGATCAAGTCATTTATATTCTATAATTCAAAGTTTCTGGAAGAAAACACAAACCATGGACATGCATGAATACCATGGCTTATCCGAGTTAATCTAAATGTCATGTCAAATCCGTGTGCCAATGAAATTATGATCGTGTGCTGTTAATACGCCCACTAGCATAACCAAAACATTTCTTGTGTGTGATCAACGAAACATCCAACAGTGAGATGCTATATGTACACAGTTCATATGACTTGACTTTTTTTACTTACTTTTTAAAGAAATTTTTTGTGAGTTAAGGATATAGGTTGCAGAAGTATAAAACAATTATGAGAGATGTTATTTTGAGACTAAAATGCAAACACCATCTTGCACTATCCTGAATATGTTATTCATATGCGGTTGTTTGTATGGAAAAAAAAAGAAAAAAAAAATTAAATATGATGAAAAAACAAAACCGTATATTTATATGGTGTAAGTGTTATTAATAGTATAAGAATAATATTTCTCAAAAGTTATAGAGTATGAGTATGACATCTAACTGCAATAACTTTATGGTGCAACACAACTTCTGTCGAACTATCGAATTTAACTATGAATCGGCTAATAACTTTTAATAATAATTTTTTTGTCTTCAAACAATTGTGTTAAGAGAAGAACTTTATCCTCTTGGTGAATCAAACGATTGTAAAATTTCATTCTGAAAATTTTTGTGGTTGTGATGGTCGTATGATTTCATACCAATGTAAGAAGGGATAGAATAAAAGATGACTTTTTTGAAGATGTCCATTTTGGAGGAGTGATGAAACATGTAATTTTGTTCATATGGGATGAAGATATGGGAGAAAAAAGTGAAAATGAAGATGAGAGCATTATGAAGTAAGAGTTAGAGATGTCTATTTTGAAGCTTATGTATGAAGATTCAACGAAGAAGAACAAGAATTTGAAGAACAACTGAAATCAGAGAGATTATCTGGAAATTTGAAGATGTTATGTTTTCTTGTCTCTTTTATGTTTAATGTTTACTTTGTTATTAAATGTAATAGTTGAAGTTTCAATTAGTTATATGTTTGTTAGTATATTAGTTAAAATGTACGTAATAGTTGAATTTCATTGTTGATGTTGAAACTGCAGATGCATTGAACTTGAAAGGAAAGCAACTAAAAGATGATTTCTTACGAATTTGATAGTTCTATGTTTGTTGATGTTGAAACTGCAGATGCATTGAACTTGATAGAAAATCAACTAAAAGATGATTTCTTCTTCTTCTTCTTCTTCTTCTTCTTCTTCTTCTTCTTCTCACCCTTAGAGATCTCAAGTATAGTTGTGTTGTACAAGATCGACTTCTTTCCTCATCTTGATTATGAGGATGGTTTTGCACCAAAACACTCTCCAAAGCAACAACATCTTGATTCTCAACATTGTTGGTAGCTTGTGCAGGAGAACTTGTTTTGATTCCTTTGGATAAAGTTGGTTTTGTGTTCTTCGGCTTTTATATTGTTTCTTCTGATTCTTCATCTTCTCTTGGAAGTTAGAAAATTTTCACGCATGGCAAGCTATAATGTGCTCATTATTGGTTCTTTAATTATATACGCTTTCTCTTCTCTTGGAAGTTGGAAAGATTTATGCCTACCTCAAGCTCTTTAATGATTACATCTCCTTGTCTTTTCAACTTTCATTTCCCATTCTTTGATATTCCTTCTTATGTATATTTTGATGTAATAATGCTTTTGATATTTGTTTACAAATGGTGTATTGCTGATTCTAGTATGATACGTTTGAAGTTTATTCATAAACAATATCACACTACAACATTTGTTGTCTCTGGCAACACTTTTTTAGGTAACATGTAGAAATTGTTGCCTTAAATTCATATAGGCAACGATTTACGATTGTTGTCAAAAATATGTTTGCAACCCTTGATAATCGTTGCCTAAAATACTTTAGGGGACGTTTATGGAGCGAGACTCTTTTATTTTTTTGCCAACAGTTGTTAATTGTGCCCTTAACTGCTTTTGGGGACGATTTTAGAGCGTTAAAATATTATTTTTTTAGCAATGTTTGACAATTGTCCCCAAAAATATTTTTGGGGACATTTTTAGATTGTTACATTAGTTCTAATAAAAGGCTACATTTCTGAAATATTGTATAAATTTTTTTAGCACTATCAAATTTTTGGTGGCAATCTTCCCTCCAAAACTTATACACTAAAAAACAAATATTTTTCTCTAAACATTATTAATATATATATATATATTAAAAAATTTCTAACACATAATTATCAACAGAAAATAAAAAATTTTAAACAAGAATTTTAAACATTCTAAACAAATATTTAAACAGAAAATATTTTTCATTAATCCTAATATTTAAACAAATATTCTAAACAAATATTTCTCTAAACATTCTAAACAAATATTTTTCATTAAACAGAAAATAAAAAAATTTCTAAGACATGATAGGAATTTTCTAAGACCTCTCAATTGCCATCAGTCTTATTAAAAAAATTAAAAATTGAAAAAAGAAAACAAGCAGAAAACAAAACACGCGAGCTAGGTATCGATTCTCCTTCTTCCTCTTTTTCACATTCCCGCCGTAGAATCCCAACAACCTCCTCCTGTTTCGTCCGACGCTGTCCTTTCACTCCCCAGCCTTTGCCCGCCTTCAACATCACCGCTCACCACTGCAAGCTCCATCGAATCCTCGCCTCCTTCCGCCATAACACCTTTGCCTTCTTTCCCCAAAGTCACTCCGCTGCCGACTACGGTTGAGGTAAGTCTGCATCACTTTCATCTTCTTTGTTTAGTTGAGTGTTATACTTTTTGTACTTTATGTGGAATCGATTGATTAAGTTATTATGATACTGAATCGATTTCATGTTTTATGTCGCAAGTAGGGTTATGTGTTCGAATTTGGTTTGAAACCTTTGAATATGCAACTGATATGATTGTTTGAAGTTGTGTTGAAATTTTGAATGGTGCATTCTGTGTTAGTAAGTTTAAGTTTGATATGTTTTTATAAAAGTATCATGGCTGATAGTACCGTAAACTCGACCATTAATTCCATTACAAAAAATGGATCATTATGGATTTGTGAACATGTGTCTAAGAATCCAAGGTCTAGAGGAATTTTCTTTTCGGATAATCCCTTTAGTTACACATTGTCGGTTCTCTTTATACAAATCTCTTTAGTTTCTAGCTTGACTGCTGTTTTACAAATCTTGCTTGATCCTATTGGGGAGACCAGATTCTTTCCTCAATTGATGGTAATATGTTTTACATTTGATTCTATGGCTTTCTAGAAGGACTCTTCAAAAAATTTAGATAATGGTTTTAAATTGCAGCCGCTCACACAACATCCGCAAGATTGAGATATTTTAAACTTAGCTGGTTTATAGTGTTTTCAATTTTTCAAAATAATATTGCTTGGGTATATTTCTTTTAATCCTTTTAGATGTGTGAAATTTGTCTTACAGAAACATGTGTTGAGGCAAAGAAAAAACTATTTTTTAAAATACTTATCTAATTTTTTTTTAACATGTGTTGAATGAGTGTCAAATGTGTGTCGGATATTAATTTCAAGAATGTTGAAATATAGAAATTAAATTATTTATTTAAAGATTTTTGTCTAACGTTTTTTATATTTGTCTGACTTTTTTGATATGTGTCGTACAAACGTCATATATACTAGTGTTGGATAAGATACACGTGTTAGCTTGAAAAGTTTCTTATCTGTGTCACTCAAAATATAACCAGGTGGTGCTGTTATTTTTCTCAAAGACGGCCCTATTATTTTTCTCAAAGATGGCCTTGAAAATACCATTGAGGAAACTATGTTATGATGCACATTATCACACCATGCTATATTAATCTCTCTTAATTGTGTGCAATTTTCTAACACATGCTTGACTCCATTCTCTGTAACATGCTTACAAAAGTTGAGTGAGAGTTGTAAGAGTCGAGGACAAGCCTTTGAGAGTATAAAGAGTTGTTGATCATCAACTCTCGTATGGGATAAGTTCAAATGAGAGAGGTCAAAGTTTTAATATTTTTGGAACAAATGAGAGAGATCAAAGTTTTAATATTTTTGGAGAAAGTTGTTAAACCATTGGCAGGAAAGTTGGATCGGTTGGAGAGATTGAGGGATGTAACATTCAATAGATAACAATTATAGTTATAATAACAAAAATACAAATGACTTTAAATTAAAAAGTAAAATCAATTGTTAAGAAAACCAACTTGTACAATTAAATAACTACACACATAAGTGATTGTGTAATTTTATAATATACTCTTGATAATTGAGTTAAAATATCCCCCATTAAATTCAATTCAATTACTAGCAATAATGAAATTTTGGTACTACATGTATTTCAAAGAGACATTAAACCAGTCTAAACCAAAAAGAAGACACATGAAATCAAAATCTACAATTGACTACAAAACTATTTGGATATAATGTACAAAATTGTAAAGAATGTAGATAAATAAAATGTAGCTAAATATTACAGTACTCCCATATTAATGTTTGTTTTCCCATGTTAATGTTTCTTATGTTTGTTAATGTTAGTTGTTCCCTTCATGTTAACTTTTCACACAATTTACTTGCATTCTGTTTTGCATTCTCATTTTCTAATTATTTGTCTTTAGATCATTCATCGCCGTTGTTTCGGTTAAACCTCAATAAATATTTCATCGGTTTCAACATTGTTTGGGAAAGAAACGTCTCCGTTACATTTACTAGCTTTGTTGTTGTTGTTGCAGTGAAGGAAGTTGTGTTGAAATCGAAGTCGCTTGTAACTAACGACAAGATTTTAGTTTCTATTATTGCTGGAATCAAGTTGAAAGAATTCAGGTAACAGATACATATTATATAGTTTGAAAAGAAACAACAAATACATATTATATTAATTATATTAGACTATGAAATGTTTGTGCATGTTTAGATTAAAAGTTCACCAATTTATTCTATGTTTGGTATTGGAATGCATGTTTAGTGTATATTTAGATTATAAATGAAATTTTTATAATAACTATGCATTTGTAAAAGCTACGTTGATATATGAACCATGGTGTTTTTCCATCCTTTATATGATAAAGAGTAATGTATAATTTATTTCATTTTAGAAAACCAAACATGATAAAGAAGGATTGGGTGGAGTTACCTCCACACAGTCAAAGTTATAAGGATGATGTAAATTACTTTTTGGATATTGCATTTGTTCGCGTTAAAAGGTGACGCGCCTGAGGATGCGAACGTGAGTTCGGATCTTCTGGTACACAACGATTTAAATCTTTTGATTTGTTTATAAAGATGCCGCGAGCATCAAGCTTTATTATTTTCAACACAAGAAAGATGATTTAATGATTATGAAAAGGGAAAGTGAAATACCCTCAATTGATATTGGTATGCGACTAGCGCAAACTAGACATAACGCATCGGGGAGATTCGAGTAAGGAGGATTGGTATATAAAGGAATAGATGGAGCACCCTAAATATATGTAGTTATCTACTTTATATATGAATACGTTTGATATGTTGTGTGTTTTTAATTGCTATTTCTATGATTGGGAAAGTTTCTCCTTTGGGATTTTAAGAAAGAGATTATGTGGGATTCTAGGTTTTGTTATTATTGTGCTCGCAAAGATCCGTGGATCTTCGCATACATATCCCCTAGTGGGAATCGAGCATTTGTAGCTCGGATCTCTGTGGTTCTATGGTTTGTTTGGTCCGAGAGATAGAAATTTGCTCGGCAAGGATGAGACCTTGTGCCTACGTATTCTCAAAAGGATGTTGAGAAAGTCGAGCAATCGTAGTTCCCACTTATGCTAGTGGAAAGCAACGGGATGTTAGTAAGAGAGACAAATGTCATCTTAATGAAAATGTATCTAATCTATTTCATCACATACATTTTTAAAAAGTTTGATTGATTAAAATCTTTCGTAAGTATTAGGTGTTTTGCTTGAGTATACAAGCGTTACCACTTACATGTTTAAGAAAGATGTTTGAAAAAGATGTTTGAATCTTTTAACTGTAAGCATTGGGTGTTTTGCTTGAGTGTACAAGCGTTACCACTTACTGTTAAGAGATGTTTGAAAATAGTTTGAAAAGAGTTTGAAAAGTTTTTGACTGTATGTGATGTGATAGATGAGATACTTCTTCCATAGAGATGATAGATGTCTAAATCTCGAGGAGAAATTGATTGGATTAAAGGGATGCTTTTAAGAAGCCCGTGGGTCCTTGTATTGTTAGCCCAAGAGGAGGCATTCCGAGGGTCATCGAGGGTCATCGAGGGTCCTTGTATGAAGCTCAAGAGGAAGCTATAGGGTATGGCTGGCTTTGGCTTGAAAGGGATTTCACCGAGAAATCATCCTTTTCTGAATAAGAGCAATTTCACCGAGAAATTTTACTCTCTGGGGAATTTGAAAGTGATTTCACCGGAAACCATCCTTTCGTGGTTCTATCTTAGCGGGTGATTCTTTGTATTGGAAGCCCAATAGGAGGTCATAAGAGATTTCTGTCTCTTTCATTGTATGATGCCCAAGAGAAGGCTAAACTCAATGAGGAGTTCTTTTGAACGAAGCCCAAGAGGAGGCGACTCAAGGGAGTATTGTCTTATACGAAGCCTAAGCGGAGGCTAACTCGGGAGAGTTTCTTTGTACAAAGCCCAAGAGAAGGTCTTGGGATAAATTATCTTGTATGAAGCCCAAGGAGGCTAAACTCAATTGGTGATGAGTTGTCTTGTATGAAGCCCAAGCGGAGGCTATACTGGGGAACCTATTGATTAGTCTAATTGTTATGTTATTTATTAGACGGTTGTATAAACAGTGTGTGTGTGTGTGATATGTATTCACGAGTTTATGAAGGAAATATAAACAATGCATGATGTTTATTTACGCAGTTTATGAAATATAAACAAGTGTTTGTGAAACGAACGTTTAAAACAAGCGTAACTTGATTATTTACAAGTTTGAATTGTGTACAAGGAAATGAATATGTACACGAACGAGTTTTTATGTACGACAAAGATGGATGTACAGGAGGTTGGGACTTACACGTAGGGAGACCCATTGATTTGAAAGCGCACAGGAATAATGCTCCTTTCAATACCAATGGTATTCGTAAAATGTATGATGAAATGAAATGATTGATCAAAGTTTATTCAGAAAAGTATTTTCAAAGAAAGAGTATCAGATATGTATGATAAAAAGTTTTGAAAAAGAAGTATCTGCGTTATGTACAGATAAAAATGTGTTTTGAAATATCTGTATTATGTACAGATGAAAGTTTGTAAAAAGTATTTGACAAAAGTTTGATATGTACAAAGAAATATTATGTACATAAAAGAATGTTATGGGACTTACACCATGATGGAGGCCCATTGGTCTGAAAGAAATTTCACAGGGAATTCTATCTTTAGAACCAATGGATTCGGTGTATAGACAAACGAATGAAAACAAATGAAAGAAATTTGTTTATGTTTGAATATTAACAATGATGATTTGAGTATGTACAAGTAAAACTAAGTATGTACATAAAGGATTGGGACTTACACCATAAGGGTGGCCCATGATCGATCGAGAAATTCGAGAAAGAAGACGAAATCATTTTTATCGTTTTAAATCGGATTGATCATGGTAAAAAGATGCAAGTTTAATGAAAAAAAGTTTTGAAGAATGATTTGAAAATGTTTTGAAATGTTAAGTTCATTTATGAGAAGTTTTGAAAAAAATCGGAAGTCGAAAACTTGAAAAATTCACCTTTTAAGGAGGTTTGAAAAGTGTTCGTAACATCGCTGCCCGATTAAAATTTAATCGATGAAAGTTTTTGGATTTTTTTGACATAATCATAAAATATATATATTAAATGACAAGTGTGCAAAAAATCATCTCAAAATGAGAAGTTTTGATTGGTTAAAAAAATTGTTGAAGTTTGATAAAAAACATGAAAATATGACAAGTTTGTAAAAAATTTGGTCTTGCTGGGTTTTGAACCCATGACCTTGAGGTGGGGCACGTGGCAGAAGGAACTAAAGGGCAAGCATACAACCACTAGGCCAAACGCGCTGAGTTGTTTAGTGGATTAAAACACGCGTTGATGTATGATTGGGCTATTTGAAAATTTGAAAATGAAGAACACCAAGAACACGCGCGCAGTTCTGGGTTCATGGTTTTGATTTTCAGTTTACCAAAATCAATCCAAAATCTTTGTTTCTCAACCAAATTAAGTGAAGTAAAAATCAATTTTGATCGGTTTTGCACCACGAACATGAATATGCTTGTTAATTTCATTTATATTTAGCCTATCATGTTTTGCTTTCTGGGAAAACGAAGAACCCTAAAAACTGAGAAATCAAATTAAATTACGTGTTGTTGATGATTGTTTGATTTTGTTGAGGGTTAATGATCGTTTTAGGTGCAGAAAGAGAATGGCCAAGAGTTTTTTCCAATTGGTTCAAAGAATATGGATATCCAAGTTCGTATGTATACCTGGAAAAGTGAGGATCGAAAACGACGCTGGAGTGTTTCCAGTTGTTGTTTCTTGATTGATTAAGCTCCAACGGCCTATAAGGAAGCTATGTGAGTGGTCAGCTTGCTTCAAATCCTTCCCAATCAATCCAGCTAAGTCCACCTGCACAGTTCAAAAATGGCAACTGGATTTCGAAGTAAATCGTGTTACAGTTAGATGTTAATGGCCTGGATCACTCATATGATGTATGGTGATGCTGCTGTTTGAATGATTAGGTCACAGTTTGATTAAGCTCAACTCCAAATTCGATTGCTTGGGCAGTTTTGCAAGTTTATGAACATGGAAAGTGCAAACTGATTTTGGCTTGATTTTAAGTTTCAACTCAACTACATGTTAGTATTAGAACATGTTAGACACCAAAGAACTTCATGATTTTCACTGATTTTATAAATTGCAAGTTTTTCAAAAGTTCATCATGTTTCTTGATTTTGAAGAAAGAAAAGAGAAAGCATGATTCTTGCAATGCTTTGGTGTGGATTTGGACTTGAAATGGGAGCTATTTATAGGCAAGAGGTTCTGAAATTGTTAGGCAACAAGGACAAGCTTTTTGGTAACTCAAAGTTAACTTAAGGGGCAAGAAAGTCTTTTCAAAAGCAAAAGGAAGGTTCCTTTTTTACCATGTGCTAATTTTTACAAACTTGATCCAATCTTCAATCATCACTCCTCACTGATGTTTATCAGTTTGATGACTCAATTTGGCAAGGTGGCAAGGTTGAATTACTTCTTGGTGAAGAAAACTCAAAATGACCTATAATTTTGATGTTTTGACTTTGAAAATCAAGTGTCATGGAGCCTTATGTTTCAATTTCAAAAGTATAGCTAGACTCCATGGATTTGAGAGTTCTTGGACATTTTGGAAAGATCTTTCCACAAGCTACAACTTTCATGTTTTGAGTTTTTTCAAATTCCAATTGGAACTAGGTGAAAAAATGGCTTGAAGTTTGGAAAAAATGTGAAATTTCAACACTTAGAAATTTTTCTAAGTATAGAAATTTTGACTTTTTGTTGACTTTTCCAAATTCTTTGATTTTTTATGATCATGATGGATCATTTGAAGTATTTTGATGATTGAAAAAGTTTTGTTTTGAAAAATTTGACCAAAAGTCAAAGTTTGACTTTTCGTGCGTATGAAATTTCATCGACGCTTCAAATTGACTAATGAATTCGTGAACCTCTCGTGATGTTTTGAATCCGTAAATTAGGTCAAGATGTTATATCTAAGATATAATGACCAATATCTATCCAAAAAGTCAATTACTACTCAAAAATTAGAGAATGCCTATGCTCGACAAAACCCTAATTGGTCGATCCTCGATCGATCTATGAGAAAATGGATATCCGAGGATCGAGGTCGATGATTTGATCAAGATAGATCAAATGGAGTGAGAAAATCTCAAACCCTAATTGGTTAGCTCTTGAATCGATGAAAATCGATGAAACCCTAATTTTGACTCGTGAATGCTATACCCGATTAATCCTGTTTGAATCGTTAGTCAGGCAACAATGCAAATGTAAGGTGGTATATTAGGTCAAAATTGGGTATGACAGATGTCCCTATTTAAGTTTCTTTAACTGAAAGATGAAGATGAATATCTTCGCTTTGATAGGTGTAAAGAGACTTAAATATCGTACGCAAAATTTGGACCTAAGATACCAAAAGATGCGATGATGCAAAATGATTAAAAAAGTTTTACCCAAAGGATGTCAAAGAAATGACATGATGGGGAAAAATTTATGAGGATGACTCGATCTGTTTTGAGAAAAGAGAATCTATCTCTTGGGAAACAAACAATATGTTTCATTGGGAAAGAATGATTCACAGAGAATGTGAATATCTGCTTCGCTTTGGGAAACAAAAGATTACCTTCACGCCTTTGTGACAATGTTTAAGGTAAGTGGAAATGATATTACCAATTATCACCTTGTGATATAGTATGGTAATGGGTTTTGAAGATGTTACCAATTATCGTAAGTGATAACTATAACAAGGTAAATCTTTAAAGTAGGTTGTTGGTACTACTTTTGTGAGTAATGTTGTTCTATCCAGAATGAACTGGAAAGAAAAGTTAACCAAGACATTGTTCTCGATGAGAGATCATCTCACTGGGAATGTGATAGAGAGAAGAAAATGTATTTCTGCTTGGGACTTTGCTCGGGAAAAGGAAGACATATCCTTTCTGTTTGGGAATACTGGGGAAACAAAGAAAAAGTATCTTTCTGCTTGGAGATATTCATTGGGATATGATATACCGTATGAGTATATATATAACCAGTGATTTGGAAGCAAACATTTTGAGAGATGCAAAAATGCAATGAATGATGCTATTATGTATGAATGTCATGAATGTTATATGCATGCTAACAATACTTGACAAAACACTTAAAGGGATATTTGAGAAAAGGATGTCACAGTCGAATAAATACTTGGTGAAAATTGCAAGAATGGTGCGTATATTCACTAATGAAGAATTTGAGTTGCATGGTTTACACTTTCCGAGAAAGGTATTTCATTGGCAACTTGATCGGGATTCTTTTGGATAAGAATACCGCCCTTTGATGATTTCGATGAGGAGAAGATCATGTAGCAGTTGGTGACTCCACGGGATCAAACACTCTTGGAGAAACGGTGAAGTTATTTCCGTGTTCATAGTTTCAAAGGAGAATTTTGCTTTTGTTTCAAAATTTTGAAGTAAAATTCATTTAAAACATTTTAGTTTCAAAAGTGATTTTCACAATAAAAGCGTTATTTTGCAAAATGTAATAAAGTAGGAATTGCAAACAAAAGGCACAAGGCTCAAATTTATTGAATAGAATGGCAATCACCAAAGGCATGATTCCATGAACTATTTACAAAAGTTGGAAATGATAATTTATTGGAAAAGGCTACATTGAAAGCAAATAACCACTACTATCCCTAACAACTTTGAATTCCAACCGTGCTTGTTGCTCGTAAGAGTTGATTGAAGATCCGTTGATGGAAGATTCTTCATGTGGACAAAATATGATCGACCGCAATTACTTTGTCGTTTTGTATCCTTGTTTTGCCTAGATTGCCTTTTCGTGTTTTCGATCTATCGTGATAATTTTCGCTTATTGTCTCTAATTTTGCCCGATCGCTTTTCGTGTTTTCAATCCACCGAGACGCTATTTTGCCTAAGCCGCCTTTTCGGTTTTCGACTTACCGAAATGTTCTTTTTTATTTTAGACAAAATATTTTTGATCACAAGATTCAGATGCGGGAGTTCATCGTCCATGGTTGTGAGAGTCATAGCACCGCCAGAGAAGCTTTTTTGACGATGTATGGGCCTTCGTAATTAGGAGTCCATTTGCCCTAGAATGCTTGAAAAGATAATCTTTTAAGCACGAGTCGCCTTCTCGGAATTCACGAGGTCGACCTTTTGTCGAAAGCTTTTTCATTCTTCTTGATAGAGTTGTCCGTGACACGTAGCGGTCGCGCTTTTCTTCAATTAAGTTCAATTGGTCGTTCGCTTTGACACCATTCGCCTCGGATAGCTTAGTTTCCATGAGAACCTCATTGACGGATCTCAACTTCTACGGGAGCACCGCCCATGCCGTATACTAGAGAAAAGGAGTTGCCCTGTTGAAGTGCGCATCGAGGTGCGATACCCATGCGAGCAAATGGCGATTTCTGCCGCCTTTGTAAGTGATGACCATTTTCGGATGATCTTTTGATGTTTTGTTGGTCGCTTCAACGGCGCCTGCTCATCTTTGGCCGGTAAGGAGACGAGTTATGATGCTCAATCTTGAATTTCTCACTTCTTTCATCATTTTGTTGTTCAAGTTTGATCCATTGTCAGTAATGATCTTACTTGGAATTCCATATCGGCAAATGAGGTTGTTCTTGATGAACCTCACAACCACTTGTCTTGTGATGTTGGCGTAAGATGCCGCTTCGACCCATTTGGTGAAGTAATCAATAGCCACTAGAATGAAGCGATGTCCGTTGGACGCTTTTGGTTCAATCATTCCAATCATGTCAATGCCCCACATGGAGAATGGCCACGAGAGAGAGAACATTGAGTAGAGTCGGAGGCATGGATCTTATCTCGTAGATCCGCACTTGTGACATCTTTTGACGTGTTTGCAGAATCGATTCCATCGTTATCCAATAGTATCCTCGCTTAAGATCTTTCTCGGACATTACATGCCCATTTGAATGGGTTCCAAAGGACCCTTCATGCACTTCATGGATGATCGTGTTCGCTTCTTGTCTGTCGACGATTCGAAAGCGTAACCATGTCAAGTTTCTTTTGTACAAAACATCTTCATTGAGGAAGAAATTCCGAAAGCCTCCTTAGAGTTTTCTTATCCTTGTACGATGCCCCGAGTGGGTACTCTCGTTTGAAGGAAACGTTGATGTCGTGAAACCACGCTTATTGTCGAAGACCGCTTGCAAACACATATGTGTCTTTCAAGCGCTCGATGCGAATTCTAGGCATATCATTCCAATCGTTGACTTTGAACATGGAAGATAGAGTAGTCATTGCCCGCTGGTAAGTTGCGCCTGCATTCTTTAATCCAAATGGCATTACTTTGTAGCAAAAGGTGCCCCACGGCGTGATGAAAGATGTCTTTTCCATGTCTTGGAGCCATTTCGATCCGATTGTAGCGAGAAACCGCCCATGAAGGAAAAGATGTTGAATTTGCGTGCTATCCACTAGCATGTCGATATGCGAAGCGGAAATCGCCTTTGGACTAGCTTTGTTCGATCTCGTAGTCAACACACATTTCGACCTTTCCATCTTTCTTGGATATGTACTATGTTGGCTAGCCATTGAGGATACTGAGTGACAAGGAAACCAAACGGTTTTGGACTTCCTTTTAATTTTCTCACCATTTCAGATGAACTCTCCTCGCCTTAATCGGGACATTTCGGTTTTAACGGCAAGTGATGTTCTACTATGGTATCCAACCTGCATGTCCTCGGTAGGACCAAGCAAACACATCAACGTATTCTTTGAGAAGACTTATCGCTTGCCTTTGACATCGCTGCTGAGTGAAGTCTTATATTGACTTCTTTTTGTATCTTCCTAACCCAAGTTGATTGCTTCAGAGGTTCTTTGTGAGGTGAATGATCCTTTCTCGTGCTTTAGCGTCTAGAAATTTCATCCGGATCTCTTCTTCAACTTCTTCTTCACGACTTTGTGGGATTTCAAAGTTGAGAGAGAGTTATCGCTTTCAATGGATTTGTCCATTTGTTTAACTGCATTTTGATTTATGTTTGATTAAAAAAGTTTTATCATCATTTTTTTTGAAAGTTAATGTGAAAGTGTTTATTAATTTTTTATTATGATTTTTTTGTCATTGTGTTTTTAGGATTATCATTTTAAAAGGGTAAAATGAAAATAAACACAAAGTGTGGAAACAAAACAACGCATTTTATTTATGTTTCACAATATGAACAGGCCCTAAAATACAAACTCATTTGTCTTGGGCAAGACAAAGAGAAATTATTTAAAAGCTAAACCCTATAAAACATCTCTTCGCTGCAAGCGAGAGTTCAAAACAAAAAGCAAAGATAAACTACTTAGAGCTATGAACATTAGTCCTAACTTCAAGGTTTCCAATAGTGACGAACTCCTTGAAGTCGAGGTACTCGGTAATTTTCCGCTTGGTTTAACCCTTGAGTAAACTTTGATTCTTCGAGTGCTTTGAAGACTCGACGATGGCCTTTGCCTTTGGTGTGCTAAAGCGATCTTCTTGATTAATGATCGGAAGTATGAGAGATAGCCTTTGTACTTCCTGTTGATCTTTGTGTTGAATAGGGGATGTTCCTTCCATCTGGAGTGAAGAGACTCGTTGTCGACACTTTCCACATCGTATCCGAATCATACTCTTGATCTTCGGATCATGTTAATGTAGTGGTAACGGATCCGCTTGGTGAAATCCATGACGTTTGAAACAGATCTTCATTTGGGACCTCGATCTGTTGATTAGTTTGAGAAGACGAGTATTCCTCTTCCGATTGACTAGGTAGTCAAAGTCATCACCCCATCCCGTGGGTTGGATATCTTCAATCCGGATTTTCGAGCTCAGCGCAGTATTTCACCATGTAGTCGATTTGCCACTTGGTTCTCCCAAGGTATCCCAAATTTCAGCAGGACTGTGGATTTTCATGTTGCAGGACATGTCTTTGAATTGATCCGGTGCATATGATTCCTCCCGAGACACATATTCGTGGCTATTCAAATAAGTGCTCCACTCTTGATTCGATGGATCATCTTCATCCTCTTCAATGGTTACAACATTAAACTCTTGCGAACAGGTTTAAGAAACCTCCACTGTGAAATACTTCCTTGATCGGGAAGTGCTTCATCTTTCTCTTGTTTTTGTAGAATACGGTGTGAACCCGAGTCCGTTTTCATTTCATTCTTACTGTTTGATAACTTGTCCCCATCCTCGAGTATTGCCATCTTTCACCATTTGTGCCGCTTTATACGAAGAGATAGATGATCTGTTTTAGTAGATTCATCTTCTAACGGATGTTCGGGAGATGCGGCGCTCAATGTCATTGGCGTGATGAAGGAGAAACCGGATAGATGACTTACAAGTAAAGCTTGTTCACCACTGATGGTCACCAACTTTCCATTTATTGTGAATTTTAATTTCGATGGAGAGGAATCGCTCGCATCGTGGATCCAAGGTCTTCCTAGCAAGCAACTATATCATACCGGTACGTCCATGACTTGGAACGTAATTTTGAAAGTGTGAGGGCCAATTGTCATTGGGAGATCAACTTCCCAATAACGACTTTCTCGATCCATCGAAGCTCTTACTATGATGTCGTTGAACTTCATTTCCTTTGTAAGCTAAACGAGCGCCGCTTTTGGCATTACATTTAAAGACGAACTGTATCCACCAATACATTGGATAGGGAATCGACGGCAAATCATCGAGATGTGCAAGGCCAGTTATGATCTTTCCTTCTTAAGTTCTTCGTCACTAAAACTCGATTATTGCGGTGTTATATTGGAGACGATCCTCCAAATTGGTCTGTAGTCACATCGTGATCCACATAAGCCCGGTCTAGTACTCTCATCAAAGCTTCTGAGCTTCGAGTTAAGGAGTAAAGAAGATTGAAATTTTTGAAGGAGTCTCATCAATTGGTCTACGAATCGATATTCGCTCTTCTTGATTAGTTTTATCTTGTCAAAGTTCGAGTTGATGTTGGTTCCATCAGAGAACCAATGTTTGTACGGTTAACAATGGGAATCGCTGTGATTCTCGAGGATATGTTAACTTGGTTTTGTTTAACAATAGGAGCAAGGCGATTTTGGTGGCAATGGAGCGTGAACTCGCCCACTTCGCTACTCGTCCAATTTTATATTGACATTAGCCGGAAGTGTAGGCATGGGTTTCTTTCCCATCCTCTATCAAGGTTGCATTGTCTCGGTAAGGAATTGCTCTAGTAGTACTGCATTTAAACAGACCGGTGGGCAAATCACCAAAGGAGATGTTGGAATGTTGGAACCAGACGCGATCTCCACGGTATGTTGAAACAAGGGATCACAACGTTTACTTCGGATTTTCCGAGTTGATATCTCGAGACTAAAAGCTCATGCGGAAAATGCCCTATTGTATTTACGTCATGGTCATCTCGGTTTCAGAGATTTGTAAATCACCAATGTTCTAACAAATGTTGGATATCTCGCTTATGGTGGGACATCCATGGATATTCTTGGAGCAGATATAGCAAGTGCATAATTATGCTTAGTGAAGGTACTCATTTTATGTATGCTTCATGAAGATGCACTTCCTTTGACTAAGTTTACATCTCGTGACAAGGTACTGTCTGTATTCCTTAGCATTAGATTCACCGAGTGTCCACTATGGTCGAAGTGGATTGGCTCGCACATTCGGACTTTGTTTTCAAGGAAAGAAGATTACTAATCTCTCTATTCCGCCTTCAATGCTATGCAATGCTCAAGGTCATGGCTCGGTGCCCCTTGGTGAAAAGGGCAAGACATGTCGACTTTGTACCACCATGGTAGTTTTTCGTGGACCGAGGTGGTAACCTTGTTTGTATTAGATTCCTTTCTATAAGTGCGTGGTAAAGTTTCGTGTACGCTATGGGAATTGGGTCGAATCGAGTGACCCGAGGCATACGGTTTTGGTTGTGAAACCACTGAGCCTGACGAGGTGTTGAGTTTGTTGATTTTGTTGAAATGCGGAGCAATTCTCGGAGTTGGTTGACATGGGTGCTATGGCGCTACCGTCGTTGTTGAATGACATTCTTGCGTGGTTTCTGGATACCATTCCTACGCCATGTTTTTTTCCTTGGGAAATTGGTTCCAACTTTCTTGGTATTACTAGAAGATCCTACTTCCTTGGTTAGACGTCCGTCCGAACCCTTCTTCTAGTCGCATTCCATGCTTACCATTTCGTTGAAGTCTCCGGAGCGCTTAGCGATCATTTGCTCATAGTAGAATGAGCTTAGAGTATTCAAGAATACCTTAGTCATCTCTTTCTCTTCCAAGGGCGGGTTGACTTGGGCAATTTCCTCCATCGTGCAAGATATTCCTTGAATGTCTCTCTTCCTTTTGAGACATGGAGCGGAGTTGATCCCTATCAGAGCCATATCCAAGTTGAATTTGTATTTGGACGAAGGCTTTACCTAAGTCGTTGAATGTTTGGATATTCGTGCTGTCTAAACCCATGTACCACTTCAGTGCGGCACCGATGAGACTATCCTGGAAGTAATGAATTAACAACTGATGATCCTCATTGTACGTAGACATTTTCCTAGCATACATTGTAAGATGACTCGAGGACAAGAATTTTTGTACTTTTCAAAATCCGGATTTTGAATTTCGATATTTTCACACGAGGACTAAGCAGAGATCCCGGCGCTTTTCCCAAACAATTCTTTCCTTGAATCGCTTTTATCTCAAGTCGCATTTTGAGGAGTTGTTCCTGGAGATTCTCCATTGAACCACGAGCGTTCGTGCTATTTCCTGGAGTGTGATGAACTTCTTCGTCTGTGGTAAAGTGCACTACGGAAGCTGAGTTCAACATGATCGGTTGAGAAACCGACATTGTTACTTGTGGAAAAGTTATTCCACATTGTGGAGTGAACGTAGCATTTTGCTGCAAAGTAGGTATTTCAAGCGAGGTTGTTTGAGAAGTCGGTTGGCGAACTCCAATGCCGGAGTTAAAAGGCATTCCTATGGATAACCCTCCGCATGTCGAAAGGTGAACTATCGACGCGATTTGAAACTGGAGTAGTAGTATCCTCTGAAGTTGCTATTTGGTTATGACTGCTCGATGCTGCTTGTTGACTTTGCGCTGTGGCAAGCGAGTTGACTAAAGATGTGAGTCTCTCCACTTCTTCTTGTAGCGTAGTTACCGTACTACGGAGTTCAACGTTTTCTTGCTCAAAATTCTCCATTACTTTTCTTCTTTTGCTCGTATCATGCTCGAGTTCATGGACGCAATGAGAAACTCTAAGACGCGACAGCTTGACAATTTTTCTATCTGGAAAAGTGACAGTTCAAAACTGTGAATGATTAGACTCTAGATGGTAGACTTAAATGCAAAGTATGATGCATGAATATGATTGTAAATAAAAGGAATTTCCAAAGAATTTATGCTAAAAGAGATATTTCTTGGCAAATATTTGGATGGAAAACACAAATTTTATTGATTAATGAAGGAAGATTACAACAATTGTTTTTTTTTGTTGGAGCATTGCTCACACAAATGATACAATAAATGATAAAATTACAAACTAAATTAAACTAATTAAACATCTTCGTCGGATGACGATCCAAAGACTTGATGCAGCTTCAGCTTCAGGATTTCCTTCCCATAGTGAGCTTTTAGTTTGGCTTTCTCGGCTTTTAGCTTGCTAATGACTCTCTTCCACTCGTTGGGAGCAGGCTTGCTGGTTGTCATTTCCTCAAGCTTTCTTTTCCTTTCTTTGACGTATCGGATGGCGCTATCCTTCCGCGAATCTTCTCATCTTTTTCCATGAGCCATTCATCCCGAAGTAGCGTCTTTTCATGATCTTTGACTTGCTTCTTGAGCTTCTTATTCTCAAGGTTAGTCTTAAGGAATTTGCTTTCCAAAGCTTCTTTCTCAAACCTTATCCGGTCAAGGCTTCTTGGTATTCTCCCACACTTCAACGGAAAATTTGTCGATTTGAAGCGATCGAGAACATGGGATCCTCATAAGCGTAAGGCATTCAAATTCCTCCGCTTTTCTTTATCCAAGAAGTGTAGGTTTCATGGCTACACAATTCTTTGCCTTACCTTTTCCTTTCTTTCGGATGTGATGCCAAGCTTTAATCATCCTAGCCTTCAATCCTTGGGAATCCTCTCCTTCATGATAAGTAGCTTTCTCAGAAACCGAGAGGTTTACCGAATTTCGTATCCGAGCTGACGCTTTGCTAGGAATGGGTTGTAGTTGATTCCTCCTTTCGTACCAATGAGAGGTACGTTGGCAAATTCTCCACAACTCTCAATGATTTCCATCTCGTTGTTTGCCAAGGTATACCAATGGATATCGTCGTTTGTAAGAGACATGAGTCTTACGGACCAATGTCACTCGCCTTGTTTTCGCGGAAGATAGGAGATTTAGGCAGGTGTGAGACAATCCATTTGAAAACAGAGGTACAACACACGATAGTTCCGCCTCCTTGACGATTCCTATGATGAATAGAGACGTACGTATCACCAAGCAGGGTGGGAACGGGATTTCCAATCAGAAAGATCCTTATGGCGTTGATATCAACGAAATTTGGGACGTTGGGAAACAACACCAATCCATAGAGGAGTAAAGCTAAAATAGCTTCAAAGGCTACCATACTACCAGCTTCAGAGAATTTGAGAGCCTTCTCCATTAGGAACTTTGAAGTTAGTCCTAAGAGTTTTCCTCTGGTAGTTAGGTTTTTGTCTATCTCAGGTTTCTTTAAATGAGTCATTGTTGCAATGACTTGTGACTTAGGAATGGCTTCCAAACCATTAAAATTCACTTTGTCTGATACTGAGATTCCTAGGACATGCGCATACTCTTCCAAAGTAGGCATCAACTGATAATCAGGGAAAGTGAAACAGCGATAGATTGGATCGTAGAACTGAACGAAGGTTTTGAGAAGTCCTTCATCAACGTTAGCGTTCAAAAGAGTTAAAAGAGTTCCATAGCGTTTTCTGAAATCCGAGGGATCTTCTACCAAGGATGCTAACTCTTTCAACTTTCCTACATCAGGAATCCTAAAACTGTATCTTTTGGTGAATCTTCCTCTGACGTCCATCACTCTAACCTAAAATTTTTTACAAAGAAAAATATCTAAATTCTTTGGAAATGGAAAGAGAAAATGAAGAAGTTTTTTTTTGTTTTTGAATGAATGAATGAATGAATGCATGAATGCAACAAACATGGTTAGTAGTTATACACACGGGCAAGCGTTCGAAGTCACGAGCATGAAGCCAACGATAAGAATCAACGGGTTAAGTTCTAAGGGCTTATTCATCCGTGGAACGGTTCTATCGATAATACAGCTCAACACTCCCCTTCAAAACATTATTGGATTTGTTGAATACTCGATGGTCCAATAATATTTTCAAGAGAAACTCGCCTGATCGTAGTATCGCATGACAATTACTCTAGGCTTACACCCGAATAATTTCTGCACTACATCCTAATGGCCAGGATGGTTTATGTGTTCTACAGTCCACTCAGCTTCTTAAGTTCTCCCGAAAATACAGCGTCTTCGTAATTACTTGCTTAAACACAATACCCTCAAGACAACCTCCATCACGGAAATATTAACTTCAAAGCATTGAATCGCTCACGATAATACCTCCACCTAGATCTTAAAATGTTTCTTAAATCCGGGTTAGGATTTCTTTCCATCAAGTGAAATCGTGAAACATACAATAAAAAAAACAGATATATGCAAAATATGAAAAGCTTATCCCCTTTCTTTTCTTTTTAAAAAGCTTGGTGCTCTCGGACAGAGTAACGCGTTTTCTTTTTGTGAAAAATCAAAGTTTCAACAGACTCCCAGAGAGTCGCCATTTTTCCTGCACAGAAAGGTGACGCTCGAGGATGCGAACGTGAGTTCGGATCTTCTGGCACGCAACGATTTAAATCTTTTGATTTGTTTATAAAGATGCCGCGAGCATCAAGCTTTATTATTTTCAACACAAGAAAGATGATTTAATGATTATGAAAAAGGGGAAAGCTGAAATACCCTCAATTGATATTGGTATGCGTAACGACTAGCGCAAACTAGACATAACGCATGGGGAGATTCGAGTAAGGGGATTGGTATATAAAGGGAATAGATGGAGCACCCTAAATATATGTAGTTATCTACAACTTTATATATGAATACGTTTGATATGTTGTGTGTTTTTTAATTGCTATTTCTATGATTGGGAAAGTTTCTCCTTTGGGATTTTAAGAAACAGTAGATTATGTGGGATTCTAGGTTTTGTTATTATTGTGCTCGCAAAGATCTGTGGATCTTCTGCATACATATCCCTAGTGGGAATCGAGCATTTGTAGCTCGGATCTGTGGTTCTATGGTTTGTTTGGTCCGAGAGATAGAAATTTGCTCGGCAAGGATGAGACCTTGTGCCTACGTATTCTCAAAAGGATGTTGAGAAAGTCAAAGCAATCGTAGTTCCACTTATGCTAGTGGAAAGCAACGGATGTTAGTAAGAGAGACAAATGTCATCTTAATGAAAATGTATCTAATCTATTTCATCACATACATTTTTTAAAAAAGTTTGATTGATTAAAATCTTTCGTCGTAAGTATTAGGTGTTTTGCTTGAGTATACAAGCGTTACCACTTACATGTTTAAGAAAGATGTTTGAAAAAGATGTTTGAATCTTTTAACTGTAAGCATTGGGTGTTTTGCTTGAGTGTACAAGCGCTACTACTCATCGTTAAGAGATGTTTGAAAATAGTTTGAAAAGAGTTTGAAAAGTTTTTGACTGTATGTGATGTGATAGATGAGATACTTCTTCCATAGAGATGATAAATGTCTAAATCTCGAGGAGAAATTGATTGGATTAAAGGGATGCTTTTAAGAAGCCCGTGGGTCCTTGTATTGTTAGCCCAAGAGGAGGCATTCCGAGGGTCATCGAGGGTCATCGAGGGTCCTTGTATGAAGCTCAAGAGGAAGCTATAGGTATGGTGGCTTTGGCTTGAAAGGGATTTCACCGAGAAATCATCCTTTTCTGAATAAGAGCAATTTCACCGAGAAATTTTACTCTCTGGGGAATTTGAAAGTGATTTCACCAGGAAACCATCCTTTCAGGGTTCTATCTTAGCGCAGGTGATTCTTTGTATTGGAAGCCCAATAGGAGGCTGTTAAGAGATTTTCTGTCTCTTTCATTGTATGATAACCAAGAGAAGGCTAAACTCAATGAGGAGTTCTTTTGAACGAAGCCCAAGAGGAGGCTGACTCAACAGGGGAGTGTTGTCTTATATGAAGCCTAAGCGGAGGCTAACTCTGGGAGAGTTTCTTTGTACAAAGCCCAAGAGAAGGTCAATCATGGGATAAATTATCTTGTATGAAGCCCAAGCGGAGGCTAAACTCAATTGGTGATGAGTTGTCCGTATGAAGCCAAGCGGAGGCTATACTGTGGGAACCTATTGATTAGTCTAATTGTTATGTTATTTATTAGACGGTTGTATAAACAGTGTGTGTGTGTGATATGTATTCACGGAGTTTATGAAGGAAATATAAACAATGCATGATGTTTATTTACAGTTTATGAAATATAAACAAGTGTTTGTGAAACGAACGCTTAAAACGAGCGTAACTTGATTATTTACAAGTTTGAATTGTGTACAAGGAAATGAATATGTACACGAACGAGTTTTTATGTACGACAAAGATGGATGTACATAGGAGGTTGGGACTTACACAGTAAGGGAGGCCCATTGATTTGAAAGCGCTTCACAGGAATAATGCTCCTTTCAATACCAATGGTATTCATGTAAAATGTACAGATGAAAGAAATGATTGATCAAAGTTTATCGTAAAAGTATTTTCAAAGAAAGAGTATCTCGTATTATGGATAAAAAGTTTTGAAAAGAAGTATCCGTGTTATGTACGATAAAATGTGTTTTGAAATATCTCAGATATGTATGATGAAAGTTTGTAAAAAGTATTTGACAAAAGCTTGATATGTACAAAGAAATATTATGTACATAAAAGAATGTTATGGGACTTACACCATGATGGAGGCCCATTGGTCTGAAAGAAATTTCACAGGGAATTCTATCTTTAGAACCAATGGATTCGGTGTATAGACAAACGAATGAAAACAAATGAAAGAAATTTGTTTATGTTTGAATATTAACAATGATGATTTGAGTATGTACAAGTAAAACTAAGTATGTACATAAAGGATTGGGACTTACACCATAAGGGTGGCCCATAATCGATCGAGAAATTCGAGAAAGAAGACGAAATCATTTTTATCGTTTTAAATCGGATTGATCATGGTAAAAAGATGCAAGTTTGATGAAAAAAGTTTTGAAGAATGATTTGAAAATGTTTTGAAAATGTTTTGAAATGTTAAGTTCATTTATGAGAAGTTTTGAAAAAAATCGGAAGTCGAAAACTTGAAAAATTCACCTTTAAGGAGGTTTGAAAAGTGTTCGAACATCGTTTGCTCGATTAAAATTTAATCGATGAAAGTTTTTGGATTTTTGACATAATCATAAAATATATATATTAAATGACAAGTGTGCAAAAATCATCTCAAAATGAGAAGTTTTGATTGGTTAAAAAATTGTTGAAGTTTGATAAAAACATGAAAATATGACAAGTTTGTAAAAAATTTGGTCTTGCTGGGTTTTGAACCCATGACCTTGAGGTGGGGCACGTGGCAGAAGGAACTAAAGGGCAAGCATACAACCACTAGGCCAAACGCACTGAGTTGTTTAGTGGATTAAAACACGCGTTGATGTATGATTGGGCTATTTGAAAATTTGAAAATGAAGAACACCAAGAACACACGCGCAGTTCTGGGTTCATGGTTTTGATTTTCAGTTTACCAAAATCAATCCAAAATCTTTGTTTCTCAACCAAATTAAGTGAAGTAAAAATCAATTTTGATCGGTTTTGCACCACGAACATGAATATGCTTGTTAATTTCATTTATATTTAGCCTATCATGTTTTGCTTTCTGGGAAAACGAAGAACCCTAAAAACTGAGAAATCAAATTAAATTACGTGTTGTTGATGATTGTTTGATTTTGTTGAGGGTTAATGATCGTTTTAGGTGCAGAAAGAGAATGGCCAAGAGTTTTTTCCAATTGGTTCAAAGAATATGGATATCCAAGTTCGTATGTATACCTGGAAAAGTGAGGATCGAAACGACACCGGAGTGTTTCCATTGTTGTTTCTTGATTGATTAAGCTCCAACGGCCTATAAGGAAGCTATGAGTGGTCACTTGCTTCAAATCCTTCCCAATCAATCCAGCTAAGTCCACCGCAGTTCAAAAATGGCAACTGATTTCGTAAATCGTGTTACGCTTAGATGTTAATGGCCGGATCACTCATATGATGTATGGTGATGCTGTTTGAATGATTAGGTCACAGTTTGATTAAGCTCAACTCCAAATTCGATTGCTTGGGCAGTTTTGCAAGTTTATGAACATGGAAAGTGCAAACTGATTTTGGCTTGATTTTAAGTTTCAACTCAACTACATGTTAGTATTAGAACATGTTAGACACCAAAGAACTTCATGATTTTCATCGATTTTATAAATTGCAAGTTTTCAAAAGTTCATCATGTTTCTTGATTTTGAAGAAAGAAAGAGAAAGCATGATTCTTGCAATGCTTTGGTGTGGATTTGGACTTGAAATGGGAGCTATTTATAGGCAAGAGGTTCTGAAATTGTTAGGCAACAAGGACAAGCTTTTTGGTAACTCAAAGTTAACTTAAGGGGCAAGAAAGTCTTTTCAAAAGCAAAAGGAAGGTTCCTTTTACCATGTGCTAATTTTACAAACTTGATCCAATCTTCAATCATCACTCCTCACTGATGTTTATCAGTTTGATGACTCAATTTGGCAAGGTGGCAAGGTTGAATTACTTCTTGGTGAAGAAAACTCAAAATGACCTATAATTTTGATGTTTTGACTTTGAAAATCAAGTGTCATGGAGCCTTATGTTTCAATTTCAAAAGTATAGCTAGACTCCATGGATTTGAGAGTTCTTGGACATTTTGGAAAGATCTTTCCACAAGCTACAACTTTCATGTTTTGAGTTTTTTCAAATTCCAATTGGAACTAGGTGAAAAAATGGCTTGAAGTTTGGAAAAAATGTGAAATTTCAACACTTAGAAATTTTTCTAAGTATAGAAATTTTGACTTTTTGTGGACTTTTCCAAATTCTTTGATTTTTTATGATCATGATGGATCATTTGAAGTATTTTGATGATTGAAAAAGTTTTGTTTTGAAAAATTTGACCAAAAGTCAAAGTTTGACTTTTCTGGATGAAATTTCATCGCTTTAAATTGACCGATGAATTCGTGAACCTCTGTGATGTTTTGAATCCGAAATTAGGTCAAGATGTTATATCTAAGATATAATGACCAATCTCTATCCAAAAAGTCAATTATGCTCAAAAATCGAGAATGCGATGCTCGACCAAACCCTAATTGGTCGATCCTCGATTGATCTATGAGAAAAATGGATATCCGAGGATTGGAGGTGATGATTTGATCAAGATAGATCAAATGGAGTGAGAAAATCTCAAACCCTAATTGGTTAGCTCTTGAATCGATGAAAATCTGATGAAACCCTAATTTTGACTGTGAATGCTATACCCGATTAACGGTTTGAATTTAGTCAGGCAACAATGCAAATGTAAGGTGGTATATTAGGTCAAAATTTGGGGTATGACAGCATTCACCAAAGGAATGGTTGAAGAAGAAGAGATTTTGTGTCCTTGTTCTGTATGTTGCAATGATAGTTGGGAAGTAAGAGATGTAGTGTATGACCATTTATGTAGTAAAGGATTTGAAAAGGGATACACTGAATGGATTTATCATGGTGAAGATGAGAGCCTTATAGATCTTGATGGTGATAGTGATGATGAAACATCATCTCATGATGATATCGATGGCTTACTATTTGAGACATTTAAAGATGTGGCTGAAGGAGGTGGAGTACATGAAGGGATAAATGAAGATGCAAAGAAATTTTATAAACTAGTTGATGATGCAAATCAAGAGTTGTATCGTGGTTGTGAAAAGTTTTCCTCGTTATCATTCACTATTCGAATTTATTTGTTGAAATGTCTCCATGGATGGAGTAATGCATCATTCACTGCTCTCGTAGAGTTGTTGAAAGAGGCTATGCCGATTTGAACATCCTGTTTCTTTCAATAAAACAAAATCTATGATAAAAGATTTGGGCTTAGACTATAAAAAGATTGACGCATGTCCGAACAACTGCATGTTGTTTTGGAAAGATCACGAGAAAGATGATTCATGTCATATTTGTGGCACGTCAAGGTGGATTAAATATCCTGAAGTTGCTAATGATCTTGAAGAATCTATAAAAGCTCATAAGGTTCCCGCCAAAGTTCTAAGACATTTTCCATTGATTCCAAGATTGAAAAGACTTTTTATGTGTTCAAAGACAAATGATACATTGAGGTGGCACGCACCATCGCTCAAGGATGGGAAGTTAAGGCATCCAGCTGATGCCCAAGCATGGAAAGACTTTGATGCCAAACATTCAGATTTTGCTCGTGAAACTCGTAACATCAAACTTGGGTTGGCAAGTGATGAGTTTAATCCATTTAGGACCATGAGTCTTTCACATAGCACATGGCCTGTTGTAATAAGATATAACTATCGCCAAATCTGTGCATGAAGGCTAAAATTGTTTGATGTCGTTACTTATTCTCGGACCAAAGTCACCCGAAATGAAATTGATGTGTATTTGCAGCCACTTATTGAGGAGCTTAAGATATTGTGGGAAGTCGTGTAGAAACATATGATATTTCAAAAATCAATCATTTCAAATGCGTGCAAATTATGTGGATGAATGACTTCTGATATGCTATGTTATCCGGTTGGAGTACTAAAGGAAGTTTTCTTGTCCCGCTTGTAATCATAAAACTTCTTCAAGATACTTAAAACATAGTCGAAAGATGTGTTATATGGGTCATCGAGTCTTTTGGATTCAAATCATAGTTGGAGATCAAATTCAAGTTCTTTTGATGGAAAGCCGAATATAGGTCCGCACCCTCCTTGTTAGATTCAACAATGATTTTAAAAGACTTAGAAAAGATTCCTAACGTAGTGGGGCAAAAATATCATAAAAAAAGGCCTGGTCCATGGAAGAAAAAGTCTATCTTTTGGCAATTACCATATTGGAAGGATAATTCTTTGCGCCATAATGTAGATGTTATGCATACAGAAAAGAACATTTGTGATAATATAATGGGGACTCTCTTAGATATTGAAGGGAAGAAAAAGGATCATGCAAAAGCTCGTTTGGACCTACAACACATGGTGATTAGAAAAAAACTCCATTTGAAGGAAACAAGTGATGGTAAGAAAACTCAAATCCCTAACATTTGTTATAGGGCGCATGCTATTGAGTTTACTACAATGACCACTGAACCATGATTGAAAGTAACACATATACAACAACGCACACTACATAATAGCGCCTGGACCTGCGTGATTATATACCTAATCTAACCGTTGTTAAAACCATTATTCGTAGTAGTGTATTAGTTTTAAAAATACTTAAAAAAATAAATAAAAATAATAATATGCATAAAATAGTTTGATTGATTGAATGTGAGAAATAATTTATAAGTTATGATATTCATAGAAAAAAGTGGCATACTAACCATATAATTGTGTCATACAAAAAGGCTTCTCTTTTAGATATGTTGTCTTATGCTTTTTGATATTTCAGAAGTACGCCCTCTTCAGGATTTCAAAAGTACACCTTCTTCAAGCTCTGTGCTGGAAAACTCGGTGCATCACAAAACGTGTTTATCATGTCGGGAATGGAATACAAGGATGTTATGTCCCGAACATGAATTTGTTTGGCATTTCACATGGTTATTAACTTCGGGTGAGAGGAAAAGGGGAATAAGGGACAATAACAACAACATTTATGTCCTAAGAAAAGGAATGAATGTCACCGCCTTTATTTTTTCTTCCTTCAACGATTTGTTTTGGACTAGTATGTTTTTCCTAGAGAAGTAAGAAATCTGAAGGAAAAAAAATAATATCTCCTCAAACGATGAGAATACTCTTTTTGTAGAAGTCCAAACACGCAAGCAATGCATCCATTCATAGGAGTGAATTGTGTGAGGAGTGAAAAAGTTCCTACACCTAGAAAACAATTTTAAGGAAAATAATTTAATATGGGGTTCCTAGGAAAATCATCATTAGTTGCATTAAATGCTATTCACGCCTTCTTCACTAAGCCCGCAAGATTTTATAACTAACTGAAGTGGTGACTCATCTCATGCTAATGTTCATTCCAAAATTATTTCTCCCTAAGCTGAAGTACTCGCCTTCCATGAAAAATGCCGCATTTAGGTGAGGGAATCTCTCTAAGCTAAGGGAATCGCCTCCCATGAAAAAGAACAGGTTCAGTTGAGGGACTCGCCTCTAATTTAAATGGGACACTTACCAGGATATTGAACCTACCTCTTATTGAAAGACTTAACCCATATCGCGGCAAAGAACCCAAAAGAAGCCTTAAAATAGATTGCTCTTTACAAGTCCTTGTTCTCGAGAAATTTGTAGTGTTATATGTGGAAAAGTCCCTAAATAAGGGTGACACAGGGGTTCCATCCCCATGAGGTGATGTTTGGGCACTACCTTTGCATAGTAGGGGGATCACCCTCCTAAAGAGGCATGTGCAAAATGCCACTATCTCTCCCTCATCTATGCAGATTGAGTCATACCACGACTTCTTAAAAATTAGACAGTCAATGAATTCCCCCAATCAAAGGGGAGCGGTTACCACCTCTTAGGGTTTCCTAAATATTAAGTTCCATAAGTCTCTATAAACACTTCTCCCCTAAACAAGAGAAGGAACATATCATAACTTACATAGAATACCCTAATCACTGTGCTCACTGTAACGCCCCAAATTTAATTAAATTATATAAGGATTTAATTATTGGTTTATTAAATTAAAGTTGGATTTTATTCGGTTAGTTGAAGAATTATTTAAGTTGATTACGTTGAAGAAATAATATTAGAATGTATTAGTATTTTTAAAATTATTAATTAAATATGGATGAGTTAGTTATAGAGGTGAAATAGCATTTTGAGGAGTAATAGTTAGTAGACCTAATAAGAGTTTAGTGGCCAATTATTATTTTTTAGTGGCCTTGGTAGTAGTATAAGAAGTATTACTAGTACTTAGAAAAAGAAAAGAAAAGAAGAACACCAAGTAGCAGTAGCAGTAGAAGAGGAAAAATTGGGAATAAGGGATTGCTAGAAGTTGGGGAAAAAGCTCAAATTGCAGTCCGATAGTTGCCGATTCCGATCAAGTTTTCCGAGCTCTCTTCAATCCAAAGGTAAGGGGTGGGGTTCGACTTATATAATCATTTGTATGATGATTTTTATGTGGGATTTAGGGTATCAATTTCGCTACTGTGTTGGGTTAAAAGATTGGTTGTGTTGTTGTTGAAATTAAATAAATATTGAAGCTCTGTTCATGTTGTTGTTGTTAGTTAAATAGGAAATCAAAGGAATTGATTTGAAAATTATTCTGTATACTGTATGCATGTACCTTGGGTTAATGTTAGGTTGATGTTGGTAACAGAAATAAGAAAGTAGAATAAGAACAAGTATATTGTGCGTGAATAAATAGAACTAGAAGAGACTAAATGCAAGGAAGGATTAGTGAGGAAGATAAGGTGTGACGGGGGCCACATACCCTTAGGGGCGGACGCTTCCCTCCCATATACATGCTGGGAGGCTTGTGCCTCTATTATCAAGGATGGGCGCCACATATGTATGCACCCAATTAATTTTGTTTTCTCTACTGTAGCACTAAGAGATACTTTATTATGGTTAGTATTAAGTGTAATGCTACAAGAATATAGGTGATGGCTCAGTAAGTTTAGCATATAGCAGATAAGTAAATTGATGTTAGTAGTAGAATAGTTTTGTTGAGAATAATTAATGTCCAGAAGTTCTGATGGTGCGGTGCAGAAGTTCTGATGGGGCAGAAGTTCTGATGATGCAGAACTTCTGATGGTCCAGAACTTCTGATGGTGCAAAAGTTCTGATGGGGCAGAGGTTCTGATAATGCAGAAGTTCTGATGGGGCAGAAGTTCTGATGGTCTAGAACTTCTGATGGTGCAGAAGTTCTGATGGGGCAGAAGTTCTGATGGTGCAAAACTTCTGATGGTCCAGAACTTCTGATGGTGCAGAAGTTCTATGGTGAAGAACTTCTGATGGTCCAGAACTTTTGATGGTGCAGAAGTTCTGATGGGGCAGAGGTTCTGATGGTGCAGAACGTCTGATGGTCCAGAAGTTCTAATGGGGCAGAAGTTCTGATGGTGCAGAACTCTCTCTTGATGGTCCAGAACTTTTGATGGTGCAGAAGTTCTGATGGGGCAAAGGTTCTAATGGTGCAGAACTTCTGATGGTTCAGAACTTCAGATGGTGCAAAAGTTCTAATAAAGAAGAAGTTCTGATGGTGAAGAGGTTCTGATGGTGCAGAACTTTTGATGGTGCAGAACTTCTAATGGTGCTTTCTGATGGGGCAGAAGTTGTGATGGTGCAGAACTTCTGATGATCTAGAACTTCTAATGGTGTAGATGTTCTGATGGGGCAGAGGTTCTGATGGTGCAGAACTTCTGATGGTCCAGAACTTCTGATGGTGCAGAAGTTCTGATTGGGCAGAACTTCTGATGGTCAAGAACTTCTGATGGTGCAGAAGTTCTGATGGGGAAGAGGTTCTGATTGTGCAGAACTTCTAATGGTCCAGAATTTCTGATGGTGCAGAAGTTTTGATGGGGCAGAAGTTCTGATGGTGCAGAACTTCTGATGGTCCAAAATTTCTGATGCTGCAGAAATTATGATGAGGCAAAACTTCTGATGGTGCAGAATTTCTGATGGGGCCGAACGTCTGATGGTTCAGAAGTTCTGATGGGGAAGAAGTTCTTGTGGTCTAGTACTTCTGATGGTGCATAAGTTCTGATGGGGTAGAGGTTCTGATGGTGCAGGACTTCTGATGGTCCAAAACTTCTGATGGTGCAGAAGTTCTTATGAGGCAGAAGTTCTGATTATGCAGAACTTCTGATTATGCAGAACTTCTAATGGTCCCGAACTTCTTATGGTGCAAAAGTTCTGATGGTGCAGAACTTCTGATGGTGTAGAAGTTCTGATGGGGCAGAAGTTCTTGTGGTGCAGAACTTCTGATGGTCCACAACTTCTGATGGTGAAGAAGTTCTGATGGGGCAGAAGTTTTGATGGTGCAGAACTTCTAATGGGACAGAAGTTCTGATGGGGAAGAAGTTCTAATGGTCCAGAACTTCTGATGGTCCAGAAGTAGAAACTTCTGAAACAGGGTATGAGCCGACGCATTGCTTTTATGAGTCGACTCATGTTTTTTCAGAAACTATGAGTCGACGCATGGAGAAGGCGTGTGCCTTCCCGGGCGTTTGCCAGACCATAATCTTCCACTCATGAGCCGACCTAAGGACCCATGAGTCGGCTCATGGAGGCTGTTTTGAGAAATTTGCTTATTTTTGGATGTTCCTCACTTTCACTGGTTTGAAGCATTATATATTAGCACATATAGGGTTTAGATAAGCGTTAAAACACTGTACTTTCACCTTTGCTCTCACAGTTTACCTCCGATGTTTAGTAAATAAAGTGACGAGTATATTTTAGTGAATATTAATCCGTAACTGGAATTAATTGAATTGTGAATATTATTGATTAATGCTTCCAATTTGTGAATGCATCATTTTTGTTGATGATGATTTGCATAATGCAAAACTTGATGATCTTAATGACGATGTTTTACCTCCGATGTTTGGTAAATAAAATGACGAGTACATTTTAGTGAATATTAATCCGTAATTAGAATTAATTGAATTGTGAATATTATTGATTAATGCTTCTAATTTGTGAATGCATGATTTTTGTTGACGAGTATATTTTACCTCCGATGTTTGGTAAATAAAATGACGAGTATATTTTGGTGAATATTAATCCGTAGCCGGAATTAATTAAATTATGAATATTGTTGATATTCTTTTAATTGAATGCATGATTTTGGAGATTGACGAATTATTGTTGGTGATTTGCATAATGCAAAATATGTTCTTGTTGATTGTTTTACCTTGGAGTTTGGTAAACAAAATGTTGAGGGCTTATGCCTAAATGATGAGTTGATGTTGTTATTGATTGATTGTTGTTGTTGTGTATGTGAGTCGTGTCCATTGAGTCACATTTGTCAGCATAAGCGATGGGGGTTGTAGCCTCGACCTTAATGGCAACTTGTTGATAGCCATAATGGCAATGATGATGGCCTCTAATTACGGGCAATAGCGATGGGGGCTGTAGCCCCGGGTACCACATGCATAAACATTGTCGAGTCGCATTTTATTGTTTGTGTCGTCGTTGTGGTTTATGTTGTTCAAGTTGTTGAGTTGTTTGGTGATGCATTAATTGTTGTTGATTTCGTGATGATTTATGACGATTGTGATATTTTATGATGATTGTGCGGTGTTGACAAAGTGTTGATATATATGAATTAAATTGGTGATAAAAGTTATTATAATGGTTGTTATTTACTATGTTATTTTGTTGATTGTTATGTTGTAGTTGGTTGAAGCGGTGAATATTGTATGATTCTAGATCTAATATATTAGTTATCATACTTTTTCTTATATTTTTCGATATCTCACTCTATCCATTTGTTCGTCATTGCCTTTATACTGGTAACGTGCAGGTATCCAAGAATGAAGGATTAGCCGTTGTTAGTTCAAGTTGATGTCTTGCTCTGATACGTAGCACTCGGGGGGACGTTTAGTTTATGTTGTTTATATTGTTGACTCTTGTTGTTGTTAGTAATCGTTGAATCTTAAGTGATGTTGTGAAATAAAAGTTGTTCAGTATTTTAGAAGTTGAACATGATGTTTCTAGTTATTTTGAGTGAATAAAGATGACCAGTTGTTTTAAGTTGTATGACTCATGAATTTCCATTGCGTAATAAATAAAAGATTGTTTTGTGTTCAAAGATGATGTAAGTTATTATATGACCCTCTGATTACTGGAAGTGTTATGTATCTGTTATATTAAGTTTTATGTATTGTTTCAAAGTTGAAAGTGCGGCATCCCATGTTTTGTTGAAAATTTTAATTACTCTGATTTTTGATATATTTCCTGAGTAGAATTTGCGGTGTTACACTCACATACAAAATCTTTCAACTCACATGTGTTGGTCTTCTAAACCATTGTAAACACTATTGCATCACCATACATGGGTTTTCTCCGGCGTGAGAAAGCCCTAATCACCATAACTGTTATAAATTTACTAAAACCTCTTAATACCGTTATCTTTGTAGAGATACCAAACACCTAAATTTTGTCTTACTTGTACGTGGCTTTTTCCTTTTCGCCTCAAAATTTTCTTGAACTCAATTTTTGTCTCTTTTTAATTTCAAAGCATAATTTGGTTTTTAAAACCTTGGTAAGTATTAAAAACATGTCAGAGTAGCTATACATAAACTAAATACCTAAATAATTAATATCCATACTAAATTGTGAAATTTTCCCAACACAATTTCTAAAACAAGTTAATAAATTTTATATTGTTAAAGTTCAATTTAAATAAAATTGACACTTATCAACTATTTTAACTTAGAACTTTAATTTTTCGTAAACAAAAGACCTATCAGAAAGTTCAAAACAATTTCAATCATCAAAAGTGCATAATCATTTAAGGTTTATACTCAATCAAAACTTTGAATCAAATCATTTCAAGTTTGCATGATTCTTAAAATGCAAATTAAAAATTAAGTTTCAAACCATCAGTGAATCATAGAATAGAGGTAAAATAATTTCTACTTCAAAGTATAATTTGATGTATTTCAAAATAACATACACTAAAGCAAGCACTTGGACTCCAGTGGTAAAGGAGCTCTTGCTAAGGACGTAATTCGGGAAATACCGGATTCGATTCTTAGGTGGGAACAATGCTTGACCAGTGCCCATACCTCTCGGCACGAACTCTGAATTACTAGGGCCCCTTTCCCCTAGGAACCAGAGTGCAAAAAGCAAAAAAAAAAAACAACAACATACACTAAAATTAGAATAACAATATTCATAATTGTTTTTGGAATTTTTTTTTAAGCCACCCCATGGTGGTTAATTATACACTGAGTATTTTCTATAATTCTTCTTTAAAATCGGAAGTATACTTCTGGTGCGCATTATATTTTAAAATATTTGTGTTAAAATTGGGTGTATATTTCCGGTTCTAAACCGAAAGTATATTTCTGATTCTGATCATGACAGTAGCAGAAAATTGAACAAAAGCAATAATTAGAAAAAATATACAGATTAGAAATTGAACAAATTATACAAATCATAAATTGAACAAAAGACCAAAAATGCTATCCAAAATTGATATCAATATAATCCAAGTAATGATATCCAAGTAATATGAATAGTAATACAAATACGATACAATACACGATAAAAAAACTAAAATCAAAATACAAGTGCATCATCAACATAAACTACTGAGTATGGCGGATGATGAGCCGACTTGTCACCCTCGAGTCGTCCCTCCGGTGCCTCCTATATGACAGGGCACCCTAAGCCTCTGCCATGATGGCCTCCAAAACACCTCTAACATCATATCCGTCAAAAAATAATCCGTCAGAAAATAATCCTCTGTCAATGCCATCCCGCACAAGCTTGATGATATGGCGGCACCAAGGCAACACATCATGAGCATGATCTATCCTCGTCTGCTCCTCCTATGGGATCTCCTGATGAACTAGCCTCGGCGGGTTCCCTAGAGCATCCTCTACCATGTACGGATGAGACACCTTGAAGAACCATATCATGTAACCGTACTCGTAATTCCAATCATCTGGAGCCACGATACTCCTAGTCTCATCAGGTACAAGATGATTCTCAAAATCATCAAATAGAGCATCCTTGTCCCTCTGTTTCATTATCAGAGAAGCACATACAACAGGATCTCGAGGAATTTTTTGGGTAAACCCAAACTGACGTATCACCCGCTCAAGCATATAAGGAGCATTCTTGCGAGTCCCACAGGCCAACCAACCTGTAAATAGTGAAACCTCATCAAATGGTATCATCTCATGGTGGTCGATGTAGAAACTGAAGTGAATGTCCTCATGCAGCAGCCAATCTAAGTAAACCTGGAACGACTCTATCGCCTGGTTCCCTCTGAGCAACTCATATGCACAGGCACGCGGCTTATCTTCAGTATAACCCACAACAAGTGACCATCCTGACAAGTGGGGGAAGTGATGTAGGACCCATCCCTGAAATAACTAAATTAAATAGTTAGTTTTTGAATCAAAATAATTAACAAAGGCCACTAAGAGAAATAATTTATACCATCATGAGTGACATATTGGCGGTCATCTGCCTCGTATTCCACTTAATTCTCTCATCCAACTTGATATACAAGTAAAGCAGGCATCCCCCAGTTCCACCCACTAATTGCCTCAAAATCAACAAAGTACCTAAGGTACATAATGTCGGTGTAAGTGGCACTGGTGTCCATAAAGATCTGTGTGCCAACAAGATACAAGAGGTATGCTCTCATGGTATACCCCGTGTGAAGGGTAACCTGCTCGACATCACTAACAGTCGCTCGTGCATGCACAATCTCATCCCTGAATACCTTAGCAGAGTAGTTATACCTCACGTGGCAACCACATGTCTTATCAACCTCTTCCAGTGTGCTATCAAGGTTAACTTCTAACCTCTCAACAAACAAAGTTATGACCTCCTCTTTGTCCATCTTCTGATGATCTAGAAAAGTCCCTCTGATTGGCAGATGAAGTAGACACGCGACGTCATTGAGTGTGATCGCCATCTATCCATGTGGTAGATGAAACGATGACATCTCATGGTGCCACCTCTCAACAAAAACATTGATCATCCCCAGTTGACCATGTTATATCTACAGAGGGTTAAATCTTTCAACCCTGTAAGATGTAGAATGTAACACCAGGAAAATGATTTAATTATTTAAATGAATTATTAAGGAATTATTAGTTGGAATTTAGTTGAAGAAGAAATTAAGTGAATAATCGATTTAATCGGAGAATTATTATTATAAGTAGAAACTAATTAATTTAAAGTATTTAGTGAGCTTTATTATAATGTGAGAAATAAAATGGGAAGTATTAATTAATTGGCCAAACATAATATATAATAGAATATATGATAGAATAAATATTGAATGCTGGCGGGGATGCTGGATCTCGAAGTTTGGCAACTTTCCAGAGAGAGAATCCACCGGTGTTCAAAGGAAAACATGATCCTGATGGTGCTCTGGAGTGGTTGAAAGAGATTGAGAGGATCTTTCGCGTGATGGATTGTACTACTGCGCAGAAGGTCCAGTATGGAACTCACATGCTAGCTAGTGAGGCTGATGACTGGTGGTTGGACACGATTGCAAGATTGGACGCTGCAGGTGAAGAAGTTACTTAGGTTGTGTTCCGCAGGGAATTTCTGAGGAAATATTATCCTGAGGATGTTCGGGGTAAAAAGGAAATTGAATTCCTTGAACTGAAGCAAGGTAATAAGTCTGTTACTGAGTATGTTGCTAAGTTTGTGGAGTTGGCCAAGTTCTATCCTCATTATAGCGCGGAAACTGCTGAGTTCTCGAAGTGCATCAAGTTTGAAAACGGGTTGCGCTCTGAGATCAAGAAAGCAATTGGATATCAGAAAATCCTTGTTTTCTCTAATTTGGTGGATAGTTGTCGGATCTTTGAAGAAGATAACAATGCTCATTACAAGGTGGTTACTGAAAAGAGGAGCAAGAATCATAGTCGTGGTAAGCCGTATGACGCTCTAGCTGGTAAGGGAAAACAGGAAGATGCTGAGGGCCGGAGAACTAGTGGGGGAGACGCTCCTGCTAGTGTGACTTGTTTCAAGTGTGGGAAACCTGGTCACAAGAGTAATGTGTGCACGGCTGTTGATGTGAAGAGGTGTTTCCGTTGTGGCAAGGTTGGACACGCAGTTCCTGAGTGTAGACATAAGGCTGATGTCTGCTTTAATTGTGGTGAAGAAGAGCATATTAGTCCTCATTGTTAGAAACCGAGGAAAGCGCCTGGTGCGAAGGTGTTTGCGTTGGTTGAGACTCCAACGGACAGAGATACCAGAGGTATGTTTTCATGGATCTAACTCCGTTGATTAATATGGTTGTTGATGTTGAGTGAAATGAAATTGCGCATGTACTTTGGATTTGATTGTAGTAAGTTGTGGTTATGTCGGAATTAGATGTAGAAACAAGGTTAAGGATGGATGTGTCGGACGAATTTTCGAGGACAAAAATATTTTAAGTGGGAGAGAGTTGTAACACCCGAAAAATGATTTAATTATTTAAATGAATTATTAAGGAATTATTAGTTGGAATTTAGTTGAAGAAGAAATTAAGTGAATAATCGATTTAATCGGAGAATTATTATTATGAGTAGAAACTAATTAATTTAAAGTATTTAGTGAGTTTTATTATAATGTGAGAAATAAAATGGGAAGTATTAATTAATTGGCCAAATATAATATATAATAGAATATATGATAGAATAAATATTGAATGCTGGCGGGGATGCTGGATCTCGAAGTTTGGCAACTTTCCAGAGAGAGAATCCACCGGTGTTCAAAGGAAAACATGATCCTGATGGTGCTCTGGAGTGGTTGAAAGAGATTGAGAGGATCTTTCGCGTGATGGATTGTACTACTGCGCAGAAGGTCCAGTATGGAACTCACATGCTAGCTAGTGAGGCTGATGACTGGTGGTTGGACACGATTGCAAGATTGGACGCTGCAGGTGAAGAAGTTACTTGGGTTGTGTTCAGCAGGGAATTTCTTAGGAAATATTATCCTGAGGATGTTCGGGGTAAAAAGGAAATTGAATTCCTTGAACTGAAGCAAGGTAATAAGTCTGTTACTGAGTATGTTGCTAAGTTTGTGGAGTTGGCCAAGTTCTATCCTCATTATAGCGCGGAAACTGCTGAGTTCTCGAAGTGCATCAAGTTTGAAAACGGGTTGCGCTCTGAGATCAAGAAAGCAATTGGATATCAGAAAATCCTTGTTTTCTCTAATTTGGTGGATAGTTGTCGGATCTTTGAAGAAGATAACAATGCTCATTACAAGGTGGTTACTGAAAAGAGGAGCAAGAATCATAGTCGTGGTAAGCCGTATGATGCTCTAGCTGGTAAGGGAAAACAGGAAGATGCTGAGGGCCGGAGAACTAGTGGGGGAGACGCTCCTGCTAGTGTGACTTGTTTCAAGTGTGGGAAACCTGGTCACAAGAGTAATGTGTGCACGGCTGTTGATGTGAAGAGGTGTTTCCGTTGTGGCAAGGTTGGACACGCAGTTCCTGAGTGTAGACATAAGGCTGATGTCTGCTTTAATTGTGGTGAAGAAGAGCATATTAGTCCTCATTGTTAGAAACCGAGGAAAGCGCCTGGTGCGAAGGTGTTTGCGTTGGTTGAGACTCCAACGGACAGAGATACCAGAGGTATGTTTTCATGGATCTAACTCCGTTGATTAATATGGTTGTTGATGTTGAGTGAAATGAAATTGCGCATGTACTTTGGATTTGATTGTAGTAAGTTGTGGTTATGTCGGAATTAGATGTAGAAACAAGGTTAAGGATGGATGTGTCGGACGAATTTTCGAGGACGAAAATATTTTAAGTGGGAGAGAGTTGTAACACCCGAAAAATGATTTAATTATTTAAATGAATTATTAAGGAATTATTAGTTGGAATTTAGTTGAAGAAGAAATTAAGTGAATAATCGATTTAATCGGAGAATTATTATTATAAGTAGAAACTAATTAATTTAAAGTATTTAGTGAGCTTTATTATAATGTGAGAAATAAAATGGGAAGTATTAATTAATTGGCCAAATATAATATATAATAGAATATATGATAGAATAAATATTGATTTATTAAAGGAGTAGAATAAATAATTAATTAATAATAGAGTAGAATATTAAGGAGTATTTAAAGGAGTATATAAAGGAAGTAATAATAAAAAATAGGGTTTACGTGAGAAAAGAAACCAAATTGAAGAAGGAGGAGGCACAAGGGTTAGGAAAGGATACCGGAAGTGCACGATCGGAACCGGAAAATAGAAATTCGGCCGGAGTTATAACCACCGTCAAATTTAAGGTAAGGGGTGGGGTTCTAACTTTTTAAACGGGATTATGATAAATCGTATATGGGGTTGGATTTGTATAATTGCCTCTGTTTTATGTTTGATTGTTGTAGTTGATATCGAAATTAATTGATTCATTCACTTTGAATTAGGAGAAATTATATTTGGAGTTTAGAGTATTACGGTGTTGTTTTGGTTTATGTAACTTGGCATACCGTAGCGTCTTTTGGTGGTGTATATATATATAGGTGCTACATGAATTATATATATTGACATATAATGCTTCTTTATAATGAATGGAGATACTATAACGTGGCTTAATGTGAGAATCATATATACATACTGTCTCATTATTTTACTAAAATATATACATATATATTCAAGTTTACTATATATATTTTATTAGTATAATGATAATAATAGTGTTAATAAAAATGATTTAATATTGTTAGTGTAATTTGTAGAAGCTATGAATTAGACATGGACATTTGGATAATTTAGTAGAGCTGATGCAACTAATTGTTACAAAGATGATATATCTCAATATGAAATACAGAGTTTGCATATGTTTATAGCAGCAATATTTTTCACTAGCAATGGCAGGATAAATATTTAGCAGTAGATTTGTTACATTGGCGGTCTGGTTTTATGTAGCAGGAGAACTCAAACAGTAGTTTAGTGAATTTTGATAGAAAACAATAGTAATTTAGAGTATATAATATGATAGCAGTAAAATAATGGAAGATGGTGAGTCATATATATAAATAGTAGTTGAGGCATTTGGTAGCAGTTGACATATTTTAGTGGCAGAACAAGTTTGTTAGTTGCAGTGTTAGAAATATAAGACAGCATAAATGATTTGTTAGCCACGGAGTTGTAAGAATAAACTACATGAGTTAGTAAGTAATAGAAATAATTTTCGTAGCGTGTAGCAAAGTAGTAACAGTAGAAACTATTAAGTTGCAGTATAGTAATTGAGTTGTAGTATTTAACTGATTCATAATATATAATAAGAATTGTTCTTATTAAGTAGCAGGGAAGTATTATTAATAGTAAGATGCAGAAAGTTGAAAACAGACCCGTTTGGTCGAATTAGCCGAATTAGGCGGTATAATTAGTTGTCCAGAATTTAATGAAAATTTACGGGGTAGCTAAGATTAATTAGTAGATAATTATGGTTGTGTTGTTTTTGTGAAATTAGGTAGAATATGCTGAGTAACAGTACCGGCTAGCCCAATTAAGCGGTATAATTAATTGTCCGAAATTAATTAAAAATTGTCGGAATGGTTCGAATATCTTCGGAGGTGATTACGATTATTTTATTCTGTTGAATTGTGTTGAACGCATCGTGTTGTTGAATTGTTTAGGAGTTATTGGCGAAGAATATGTTGCTGTATATTGTTGTTATTTATGTGAAGTTGCAGGGTGTTTTCAGTGACGATAATTACCTCTATTTATTGGTAATAATAGTGATATAGGCGTATGCCTCGTGAAGTGAATTTACGTTGTTGTTGTATGTTGTTAGCATCACATTTCATTTGCATTTGTGAAGGCCTGTATTGGCGAAATTGTGAAGAAGGCTTATGCCTTGTGCCTCTGATAACTGGCAATTTAGTGAAGGGAGTTTACTCCACCGGTATCACATGCATTTGCATTGTTGAGTCTCATTTGAAGTCATGTCGTTGTTGATTGCGAAGTAATTATATGTTGTTGTTAACGATTAAGTGGTGTTGTGTTGTTGTTGATTGGGAATTTATTGTGACCTGTTATTTGTGATGTGGTAATTTTGTATGTTTTAATCCTAATATATTATTTATCATACACCTGTTTATATTGGTAGATATCTCACCCTTTCTATTTTGTTGGCCGTTACCTTTATGTTGGTAACGTGCAGGTAACAAGGAGTAAAGAATTTAGTAGCTTTTGGCGTCGTCGCTCTGATACGTAGCACTCGGGGGGAATAAACGCATTATTTGATTTTCTATTACTTTCCATTGCATTGTTGATGTTAATACTTTGAGAATTGATTTCCTTGAATTAAGTTGTTTAAAAGATGCTATATTTTGTTGGGAGTTTCGAAATGCTATAAATCCGCTGCGTAGTTTTTGAATAAATATGAAGTATTTTTGAAGAATAAATAATTATTATAAATTCTTGAAATTAATATGTGCTATGTATCCATTATGATATGCTTTTTATGATGACAGTTTGAATTATGAATGTAACGCCTCATATTGTTCAAACTTTTGGCACTCTGATTTAAATAATATACGTTGGGTAGATTTTGGGTGTTACATTAGTGGTATCAGAGCAGGTCGGTCCGTCCGGCCAGGTTGTTGTGTCATTAACAATTGAGTATTGTTAATTACTTTTATCTAACTGTTGATTATGTTGTAGTGCTAAGTTGAAATGGCTGGAAGGAACGATGCTGCGATTGTTGCTGCCTTGGAAGTGATGGCTCATGCTCTAGAGAAAGAACTGAATGCTGGCGGGGATGCTGGATCTCGAAGTTTGGCAACTTTCCAGAGAGAGAATCCACCGGTGTTCAAAGGAAAACATGATCCTGATGGTGCTCTGGAGTGGTTGAAAGAGATTGAGAGGATCTTTCGCGTGATGGATTGTACTACTGCGCAGAAGGTCCAGTATGGAACTCACATGCTAGCTAGTGAGGCTGATGACTGGTGGTTGGACACGATTGCAAGATTGGACGCTGCAGGTGAAGAAGTTACTTGGGTTGTGTTCAGCAGGGAATTTCTTAGGAAATATTATCCTGAGGATGTTCGGGGTAAAAAGGAAATTGAATTCCTTGAACTGAAGCAAGGTAATAAGTCTGTTACTGAGTATGTTGCTAAGTTTGTGGAGTTGGCCAAGTTCTATCCTCATTATAGCGCGGAAACTGCTGAGTTCTCGAAGTGCATCAAGTTTGAAAACGGGTTGCGCTCTGAGATCAAGAAAGCAATTGGATATCAGAAAATCCTTGTTTTCTCTAATTTGGTGGATAGTTGTCGGATCTTTGAAGAAGATAACAATGCTCATTACAAGGTGGTTACTGAAAAGAGGAGCAAGAATCATAGTCGTGGTAAGCCGTATGACGCTCTAGCTGGTAAGGGAAAACAGGAAGATGCTGAGGGCCGGAGAACTAGTGGGGGAGACGCTCCTGCTAGTGTGACTTGTTTCAAGTGTGGGAAACCTGGTCACAAGAGTAATGTGTGCACGGCTGTTGATGTGAAGAGGTGTTTCCGTTGTGGCAAGGTTGGACACGCAGTTCCTGAGTGTAGACATAAGGCTGATGTCTGCTTTAATTGTGGTGAAGAAGAGCATATTAGTCCTCATTGTTAGAAACCGAGGAAAGCGCCTGGTGCGAAGGTGTTTGCGTTGGTTGAGACTCCAACGGACAGAGATACCAGAGGTATGTTTTCATGGATCTAACTCCGTTGATTAATATGGTTGTTGATGTTGAGTGAAATGAAATTGCGCATGTACTTTGGATTTGATTGTAGTAAGTTGTGGTTATGTCGGAATTAGATGTAGAAACAAGGTTAAGGATGGATGTGTCGGACGAATTTTCGAGGACGAAAATATTTTAAGTGGGAGAGAGTTGTAACACCCGAAAAATGATTTAATTATTTAAATGAATTATTAAGGAATTATTAGTTGGAATTTAGTTGAAGAAGAAATTAAGTGAATAATCGATTTAATCGGAGAATTATTATTATGAGTAGAAACTAATTAATTTAAAGTATTTAGTGAGTTTTATTATAATGTGAGAAATAAAATGGGAAGTATTAATTAATTGGCCAAACATAATATATAATAGAATATATGATAGAATAAATATTGAATGCTGGCGGGGATGCTGGATCTCGAAGTTTGGCAACTTTCCAGAGAGAGAATCCACCGGTGTTCAAAGGAAAACATGATCCTGATGGTGCTCTGGAGTGGTTGAAAGAGATTGAGAGGATCTTTCGCGTGATGGATTGTACTACTGCGCAGAAGGTCCAGTATGGAACTCACATGCTAGCTAGTGAGGCTGATGACTGGTGGTTGGACACGATTGCAAGATTGGACGCTGCAGGTGAAGAAGTTACTTGGGTTGTGTTCAGCAGGGAATTTCTTAGGAAATATTATCCTGAGGATGTTCGGGGTAAAAAGGAAATTGAATTCCTTGAACTGAAGCAAGGTAATAAGTCTGTTACTGAGTATGTTGCTAAGTTTGTGGAGTTGGCCAAGTTCTATCCTCATTATAGCGCGGAAACTGCTGAGTTCTCGAAGTGCATCAAGTTTGAAAACGGGTTGCGCTCTGAGATCAAGAAAGCAATTGGATATCAGAAAATCCTTGTTTTCTCTGATTTGGTGGATAGTTGTCGGATCTTTGAAGAAGATAACAATGCTCATTACAAGGTGGTTACTGAAAAGAGGAGCAAGAATCATAGTCGTGGTAAGCCGTATGATGCTCTAGCTGGTAAGGGAAAACAGGAAGATGCTGAGGGCCGGAGAACTAGTGGGGGAGACGCTCCTGCTAGTGTGACTTGTTTCAAGTGTGGGAAACCTGGTCACAAGAGTAATGTGTGCACGGCTGTTGATGTGAAGAGGTGTTTCCGTTGTGGCAAGGTTGGACACGCAGTTCCTGAGTGTAGACATAAGGCTGATGTCTGCTTTAATTGTGGTGAAGAAGGGCATATTAGTCCTCATTGTTAGAAACCGAGGAAAGCGCCTGGTGCGAAGGTGTTTGCGTTGGTTGAGACTCCAACGGACAGAGATACCAGAGGTATGTTTTCATGGATCTAACTCCGTTGATTAATATGGTTGTTGATGTTGAGTGAAATGAAATTGCGCATGTACTTTGGATTTGATTGTAGTAAGTTGTGGTTATGTCGGAATTAGATGTAGAAACAAGGTTAAGGATGGATGTGTCGGACGAATTTTCGAGGACGAAAATATTTTAAGTGGGAGAGAGTTGTAACACCCGAAAAATGATTTAATTATTTAAATGAATTATTAAGGAATTATTAGTTGGAATTTAGTTGAAGAAGAAATTAAGTGAATAATCGATTTAATCGGAGAATTATTATTATGAGTAGAAACTAATTAATTTAAAGTATTTAGTGAGTTTTATTATAATGTGAGAAATAAAATGGGGAAGTATTAATTAATTGGCCAAATATAATATATAATAGAATATATGATAGAATAAATATTGATTTATTAAAGGAGTAGAATAAATAATTAATTAATAATAGAGTAGAATATTAAGGAGTATTTAAAGGAGTATATAAAGGAAGTAATAATAAAAAATAGGGTTTACGTGAGAAAAGAAACCAAATTGAAGAAGGAGGAGGCACAAGGGTTAGGAAAGGATACCGGAAGTGCACGATCGGAACCGGAAAATAGAAATTCGGTCGGAGTTATAACCACCGTCAAATTTAAGGTAAGGGGTGGGGTTCTAACTTTTTAAACGGGATTATGATAAATCGTATATGGGGTTGGATTTGTATAATTGCCTCTGTTTTATGTTTGATTGTTGTAGTTGATACCGAAATTAATTGATTCATTCACTTTGAATTAGGAGAAATTATATTTGGAGTTTAGAGTATTACGGTGTTGTTTTGGTTTATGTAACTTGGCATACTGTAGCGTCTTTTGGTGGTATATATATATTGATATATAGGTGCTACATGAATTATATATATATTGACATATAATGCTTCTTTATAATGAATGTAGATACTATAACGTGGCTTAATATGAGAATCATATATACATACTGTCTCATTATTTTACTAAAATATATACATATATATTCAAGTTTACTATATATATTTTACTAGTATAATGATAATAGTGTTAATAAAAATGATTTAATATTGTTAGTGTAATTTGTAGAAGCTGTGAATTAGAGATGGACATTTGGATAATTTAGTGGAGCTGATGCAACTAATTGTTACAAAGATGATATACCTCAATATGAAATACAGAGTTTGCATATGTTTATAGCAGCAATATTTTTCACTAGCAATGGCAGGATAAATATTTAGCAGTAGATTTGTTACATTGGCGGTCTGGTTTTATGTAGCAGGAGAACTCAAACAGTAGTTTAGTGAATTTTGATAGAAAACAATAGCAATTTAGAGTATATAATATGATAGAAGTAAAATAATGGAAGATGGTGAGTCATATATATAAATAGTAGTTGAGGCATTTGGTAGCAGTTGACATATTTTAGTGGCAGAACAAGTTTGTTAGTTGCAGTGTTAGAAATATAAGACAGCATAAATGATTTGTTAGCCACGGAGTTGTAAGAATAAACTACATGAGTTAGTAAGTAATAGAAATAATTTTCGTAGCGTGTAGCAGAGTAGTAACAGTAGAAACTATTAAGTTGCAGTATAGTAATTGAGTTGTAGTATTTAACTGATTCATAATATATAATAAGAATTGTTTTTATTAAGTAGCAAGGAAGTATTATTAATAGTAAGATGCAGAAAGTTGAAAACAGACCCGTTTGGTCGAATTAGGCGATATAATTAGTTGTCCAGAATTTAATGAAAATTTACGGGGTAACTAAGATTAATTAGTAGATAATTATGGTTGTGTTGTTTTTGTGAAATTAGGTAGAATATGCTGAGTAACAGTACCGGCTAGCCCAATTAAGCGGTATAATTAATTGTCCGAAATTAATTAAAAATTGTCGGAATGGTTCGAATATCTTCGGAGGTGATTACGATTATTTTATTCTGTTGAATTGTGTTGAACGCATCGTGTTGTTGAATTGTTTAGGAGTTATTGGCGAAGAATATGTTGCTGTATATTGTTGTTATTTATGTGAAGTTGCAGGGTGTTTTCAGTGACGATAATTACCTCTATTTATTGGTAATAATAGTGATATAGGCGTATGCCTCGTGAAGTGAATTTACGTTGTTGTTGTATGTTGTTAGCATCACATTTCATTTGCATTTGTGAAGGCCTGTATTGGCGAAATTGTGAAGAAGGCTTATGCCTTGTGCCTCTGATAACTGGCAATTTAGTGAAGGGAGTTTACTCCACCGGTACCACATGCATTTGCATTGTTGAGTCTCATTTGAAGTCATGTCGTTGTTGATTGCGAAGTAATTATATGTTGTTGTTAACGATTAAGTGGTGTTGTGTTGTTGTTGATTGGGAATTTATTGTGACCTGTTATTTGTGATGTGGTAATTTTGTATGTTTTAATCCTAATATATTATTTATCATACACCTGTTTATATTGGTAGATATCTCACCCTTTCTATTTTGTTGGCCGTTACCTTTATGTTGGTAACGTGCAGGTAACAAGGAGTAAAGAATTTAGTAGCTTTTGGCGTCGTCGCTCTGATACGTAGCACTCGGGGGAATAGATGCATTATTTGATTTTCTATTACTTTCCATTGCATTGTTGATGTTAATACTTTGAGAATTGATTTCCTTGAATTAAGTTGTTTAAAAGATGCTATATTTTGTTGGGAGTTTCGAAATGCTATAAATCCGCTGCGTAGTTTTTGAATAAATATGAAGTATTTTTGAAGAATAAATAATTATTATAAATTCTTGAAATTAATATGTGCTATGTATCCATTATGATATGCTTTTTATGATGACAGTTTGAATTATGAATGTAACGCCTCATATTGTTCAAACTTTTGGCACTCTGATTTAAATAATATACGTTGGGTAGATTTGGGGTGTTACATAGAAGCTCATCAAACCATGGCTTAGGAGGGGTAACAAGTTTGTTGATCTTCTACCATGGTTGATGACCTTTAGTGTATCATGCACCTGCAAAATAAAATTCTTAGTTAGAATTCATAATAAAATTCATAGTTGAAATTCATAATAGTAGATTTCATATCTGTCCATCCCATATATATATCTAGCCACATGGGTGGGATAAAGATGCAGCAGTGATAAATCAGAAGGTCCCCCTCCAAAGACCATAGGGGCATGTGCTGCCTCCAGTACCTATGGTGCCTCGGGTGCCACCGATTTCTCAACTACTGCTGGTGTAGCCTTGGATCTCACCTCAGATGGTCGCGCCTGTGTACCAGACGAGGATCACATCTCAAATATCCTAGGTGAGGATGTGCGCCTACGGGAGGTCGGAGGCGGGGAATAATGCATTGGAGAATCTCGTATGCTGCGGGAGGACGATGTAGAAGGAGTAGAAGTAGGCTCACCGAAGGCTGGAGAAGTAGAAGGTGCATCCGGTATGTCTTATCCAGATGCAATAGGAGGCTGGGTTGTCTGACTCCTCTCTCTCTACATAGAAGCATGTTGTGCAACTATGTCGTGCCTCAAACGTGATTGTCTCTCATCCATATCTCATGTAGAAGTAAGAAAGAAATGTTAGCATAAGGTCTACAATCCAAAACATGACTAAAAACATGTGCAGACAGAAACCAGAACTATACTTCCGATTTTGTTTTTGTCATAACCGGAATTATACTTCCGGTTTCCTCTACAAAAACAGAACCACGGACTTGAGCGTCCCAAAACCCCAAATGTGTCCAAAAAAAGTATTGATTGTCAAATAAACTTTACAAAGTGTTTTCTAATGAGTCCTAATGATGTAAACTAGATAAAATAATACATTTAGAATCCTATTTCACTAATTTGAGTAGAAATCACATAAACTCTAAAAATAGATTAAATCACTTACTTGATTGATTTGTAGTAACTGTTGATTGCTTGATTCCGTTAGAATGTTATATGTATCCAATGCTTGATGATTTGTGTTCATTTTTTGAGAAAAAAATTTGGTTTTGGTGAGAAGGGTTTTAGAGAGTTTGAGAGTGTTTGTATTTTGTTTTTTTCAAAATGTTGTAATGGGAGGGGAAGAGGCGTGACGCCTTTAACTGCGTTTAAGAACCAGAAGTATATTTACGGTTTGGAATTTGAAGTATACTTTTGATTTACACCCAATCTTTTCAACGTATTTTACATAAGATATAAATAGTGTGAACTAGAAATATACTTTCGATTTTAAAAAACATATGTGAAATTTCACGTGGTACCTAAGAATAGTATGGGGTGGGTTAAGAAATTCCCTTGTTTTTCCTAATCTTAACCCACAATATATATTTCTCTTGACAACAACAATTTTCTTTGTTTTTCAAGTGTATGGTCAATAAACTTTTATATTTATTTGGCTTAAATGCACTTTTTGTCCCCCTATTTTCATTATTTTTAAGTTTTGGTCCTCTCATTTTAAAAGCCAACTTTCTTGTCTCTAAACTTTACTTAATTTGGGATTTTCATGGTCCCCCTCCAATTTAGTATATATGGCATTAACGATTTGGATAAAAAAAAATTTTTTTTAATTATTTAATGACTAGATTTATTTATTAAATAATATTTTTTATAGATAAATTAATACTTAATTATTTTAATAAAGTTTTCTCGAAATTAATTAATTATTATTTAATACTACAAATTTTTAAAATAATTGATTTTGGCCTTAGTCCAACACACTTAGACTTCCTTCTTTAGTTTAATATCCAAGCACATTCAATTAACAATGTTTAAATAAGCTATATAAACTAAAAATGTAACTCTAACATTATCGACGTGGGACTTGAACTACATATGCATTTTTTTCTACCAACACACAACTTCCATAAACCATGCATTTCTCTAATGTAACTATTCTTTGTTCTTGTTCATGGTACTTAGACCCACAAACAGCACAAGATCTATTGGCCTACAACATTCTAACAGTCTTTCCTCACCTTGAAAAATCTAAAAGGAGACAGAAGAGAAATTAAAGCTTTCGTAGTCATTTTCTAGTCATTGAATGGCCAACAATTTTTTCGGGACAAGTTGGTTTTTTTAAAACCATAAGTTATTCCTCAGTGTTGTATTCTTGAATCAATACTTTGGAGATGGATGTGATACAAATGTGATTAAAAACTATATCCATTAGATTATTTCTATAGAATTTATCAAATGATGAAATAAATTCCCTTTTTCGATCACTACAAAACATGAGACTTCTACTAAATTTATCAGTTTCTTTCTTCGACACAAAATTTGATGGTACTGACTCCGTGTGCTCATTTATGTTTAGCAGCTCCTTGCGAATGTTTTTTCTTTTTCTTTTTCTTTCCTAGTTTCTTTTTCTGAGATACTGACTCGTGTGCTCATTCAAAATTTGATGCAACTTTTAGAGCTAACAAAGTGCATCCAAATAAATATGAGCCTGGAAATACCTCTTTAAAACTCTTCCACCCACAACTTATATAAATAAGGGTTTGTGGCACCAATGGAGTAATGCTTGCTTCAGGTAATTTGCTTCTAATCTGGACTGAATCTTCATTAGCACATAAAACCCATGGTCTTTTCTTAGACTGAGTTTGGGCTGCAGTAAACATGCACTAGATCAGACACTGACAGAGGAAAATATTTTCGAATTGACCAAACTTGGTAAGTTCACAAAATAAACGACCATTCAGATGATGACAAAGCCTTGCAAACCACTAAGGATATATTCTTCAATGCATGGAGAAACTGTGGTGGTGTTTATTTTGCCTTGTAGAGATCTTTATTTACGTGTTGTTTGTGGATCTAAGTACCATGAACAAGAACATGGAATAATTACATTAGGAAACTGTATTATTTATGGAAGCTGTGTATTGGTAGAAAAAATGCATACGTAGCTCAAGTCCCACATCGGTAATGTGAGAGTTACATTTTTAGTTTATATAGCTTATTTAAACAATGTAAATTGATTACATGTGGATATAAAAGTAAAGAAGGAAGTTTAAGTGTGTTGGGCTAAGGCCCAAATTTGTAGTATTAAATAATTAATAGTAGTATTAAATAATAATTAATTAACTTTGAAAAAACTTAATTAAAATAATTGAGCATTAATTTATCTATAAATAAATCTAGTCACTAATTCCAAATAATTAAAAAATATTTTTTTATCCCAATTATTAACATCAAGTATGCAAAATTGAAGGGGACCATGAAAATTCTAAGTTAAATAAAGTTTAGGAACAAAAAAGTTGACTTTTAAAATAGAAGGATCAAAACTTAAAAATAATGAAAATAGGAGAATCAAAAATACATTTAAGCCTATTTATTTTCTTTTCATAATACTTACAAATTCAATATATCTGAATCATATTGAAATTCGATTTTATCAATGACAAGATGTCAAAGATAATGTTGAAACAATGTGTACGATAACAAGGTTTCGTAAAAAATAAAAAATACACTTAAAATAAATAACACAAAAACTTAATAGTCGATTTTGATATACGATTTACGTGTTTTCACCAATAAATCTAACGCTGAACATGCTTAGTGTAAGTACTAGCCGGTGAAAGGGAAATATATAACTCTCATAACCAGTTACAAGAACCATATACACCACCAAAAATTGGGACTAGAAATCGCCTTCCACCTCTTCTTACATAACAAATTCAAGTTAACAATCCTCAAATATCTCACTCCAGTCCTATGAAGTGTGTATGACACATTAGGCTTTGGTTTCAATTTACCCTACTAGTTTGTACAATCATATGCAAATGAACATGCAAATAGACAAAATGACATATTTCCGTTATGATATTTCAAAAACGAATTCACACTTAGATTAAACATTTAGATTAATAATTTTACAAAAATTTCCATCAATTACTCTAATGCACAAGAGAAAAGACAGCATTACTTTGAAATGTTGACAAAGATCTACCTCATGATGATTGTGAATTTTCATCTATATTTGTTTTCCATACGTATCACAAACTTATAGAAAAACCCATAGCATTTTTTATTGAGTAACTTAATAACTAGAATTATCATTTAATTAGCTAGAATTCCCTCTTAATTAAAGATAAATAAATAGAATATTGTGAGTTTAAACTTGCGCCCCCTATTTTTATTGTTCCTACATAGTTATCAATTAAACTGTCTTAATTAGACGAAAAACTCATGTCATTTAGCGAAGAAAAACTATTATTTGTAAAAGTTTCTTTGATGATTAATCTTATTTTTATTGTTATGTATAGTATTATTTATGTTCTAATATATTCAATTGCAACCTTACAACCGATTGATTAGAAGGCATGAGTACATATCCAAAAGTGCCAGTTTTCTGCTTTAATTTTGATAATTGTTTCGTTTCGTAATTAATTCCTTATTAATTTTTGTGTTTCTTTTTTCTTGATGTCATGAAAGGAACTTTCCTAATTCCTATATTAAAATCCAAAAAATTAAAGAAATAAAATATATTCCTGTATCTCCCTCTAATTACATCATTAATTAAAAAAATCTGTTGCTTTCATTGATGGTGACTTAAATTTTTGTTGTTATTAATATGCAAATAAATATACGTCCACTAAATGATTTATCTGGACCCAAAATTTCTGTTCACTTACACGGGTATATTTTCTTTTATCTACATTAAATCAAAATAAATCTTTAACCTCAAAGGTTTCAAAATTAATCTGAGTATAATTTATGGAAGGAAGAGACATTGTTCAATAGAGTTTATGCTCAACATTATCTTGCAAAACATGAATAATAAGTATTTGAACAGAGTATATCAAGATAATTCTAAATATTGCAATGCCTTGTATGGAAAAGCAAAGATATTTAGTTATGTTTGAAAGGAAAATGGTAAGGAGTGCCCTATATAAGCACTCTTTAAAGGATTAAAAATGTAAGTCTTTATCGAAATTTTAAATAGTATCTTTAGAGAACTTGTTAGGGTCTAGTGGAGTTAGTGATACATTAAGACCGTTATAAAGCGAAAATTTATCCAATTCAAGAATAATATTATGTGATTCCATCTATTTTAAATTATTAATTAAAAATATTTAATCTGATTCAATCCAATTTCTCATAAGAATATTTTAAATTATTAATTTTATAAGAATATGATAAAAAATAATTATTTTAATGTAAAATTTAATTCAATTAAATAATATTAAATTTAATACTACATAATCTCAATGATATATTATTATGTATGAAACAAATAAAATAAAATAAAATAATTAATTAATATATGTATTCAGAAATTAACTTAAACCAACATTATACTTTTCATAAAATAACTTGCAAATACATTTAAAGATTTAATTTTATACAATTTTTTTGTGTGAATTAATTGGTAGTTTTTATTTCAATACCCCTAGATAAGTGTCATGTTTAAATTAACATTGAGTTTATATAAGAGACTAAAGATAGTGGACCTAGGTGTAAAATAGTTTTATATCTCTAAGCAATTGAACGACTCCATTAGAGGAGAAAGAAAGAGTGAATAACGCGTATTGAAGAAGAAGAGAGTAAAGAAATTGTTATTCATTCAATTAGGTAAAGTTTGTTAGAAGGGTCCTTTATATAGTTACAAATCGTAACTAACCCTAATTGCCAAAATAGAAAAAGAGAAACTACAAAATAGAAAAATCACTCTTCCAGAAATTCATCTTCAGAAGTTCATCTCCAGAAGTTCATCTCTAGAAGTTCACTCTTCAGAAGTTCATCTCCAGAAGTTCTGTTTCTGGTTCATCACCAGAAGTTCATCTTCAAGTTCATTTCGTTCTTCACCGAAGATCATCTCCGAAGTTCATTTCGGTTCACCACCGAGTTCGCCGTTCACCGCCAAGTTCGGTTCGGTTCATCACCAAAAGTTCTGACACAACTTATTTTCTTTCATCTGCTAATACCCCCTCACAAGCTTAAGGTTGGATGCTGTTGGAGATCGTGTAGCAGGAAACACATCCATTGAAGTTCACGAGTAGCAGATGCCAAGGCGCGATATTCAGCTTCTGTGGATGAGCAACTAACTGTTGGTTGTTTCTTAGATTTCCAAGACACCAATGATGCACCAATAAAGAAACAGTATCCTGAGATGGAACGTCTGGTTTCGATGCATCCACCCCATTCAGCATCACTAAACCCCAAAATTTGTAAGTCAGAAGAAGATGATAAAAGAATACCTCGCGCGGGGGAGCGTTTCAGGTATCGTAGGACACGTATAGCAGCACGATAGTGAGCTTCAGTGGGAGCACTCATAAACTGGCTCAACTACTGGGTAGCAAAAGCAATGTCAGGGCAAGTTGTAGTAAGGTAAATTAATCTCCCAACAAGTCTTCGATATGCTGTAACATCAGAAAGTAAAGCACTAGTGTCTTGGTGAAGGCGAATAGAGGCATCCAAGAGAGTAGAGGCTGGCTTACAACCAGTTAGGCCAGCATCTTGAAGTAGATCTGGGAAATGCTTCCTTTGGCAAAGTGTAATACCTTTTGAAGATCTAGAAACTTTTATCCCTAAGAAAAATTTTAAATTCCCCAAATCTTTGATGCAAAATGTGTGATGCAGAACTTGTTTCAAATCTGCAAACACACCTAAGGAAGTCCCAACAAGGATGATATCATTAACATACACTAGCAGAGCAGTAAAAGATGTAGGATTTGATTTTATAAATAGTGTATGGTCGGCAGTAGCATGTTTAAATCCTTGTGCCTTAAGGAATGTGGTGAGCTTTTCAAACCACTATCTGCTGGCCTGCTTTAACCCATATAAAGACTTGGTAAGCTTGCATACCTGGCCAGATTTGGGAGCAGTAACACCGTGAGGAATCCTCATGTAAACAACTTCATTCAAATCACCATGAAGAAATGCATTATTGACATCTAATTGGTGTAAATGTCAACCATGAATAGCAGCTAAGGCAAGTAACACACGAATTGTAGTTAACTTGGAAACTAGAGAAAGAGTTTCAAGGTAATCCAAACCTTCAGTTTGGTTGAAACCTTGAGCCACTAACCGTGCCTTGAATCTCTCTATTGTTCCATCAGCATGTCTCTTAATCTTGTAAACCCATTTACTTCCTATTGTTTAAGCATCACGAGGAAGATCAACAAATTCCCAAGTATGATTTTCATTCAAAGCCTCTATTTCTGCCTACATGGAACGAATCCACCTGGAGTCTTTAGAAGAAGCCACATAGTTATGTGGCTTAGTTTTAGATGAAAGAGACATAATATATGTCTCATGACTAGGTGAAAGGTTGGAGAGAGACATATACTTCTCAATGGGGTAATGACAAGACACAGTGTTAGAGTCACAAACATAATCTTTTAGATGAACAAGTAGTTGTGTCATTCTACCAGATTTTCTAGTAGACTCAAGAGAGGAATGAGGTATGTCAATAATGTCATTTGTGGATGAAGAAGAAACATTAGGTATTGCAATGGGCGTGGACACAAAATTTGACATGGATTCATCAGCTAAAGTTACATGATCAGCTACAGATTCATCTTCTGACAGAACTTCTGAGCCATGCAGAACTTCTGGATCAGAATTAGGTACAAGTATATGAGCTGACTCTTTAGCAACATTATCAACTTTGGATTGGTCTATGTAAATTTTTGTGTGTATTTGTGGGTTAGATAAATCAAGGAAAGGAAAGGAAAGGAAAAACCATATCAAAGAATTTGACATTTATGGACACAAAGATGTCATGAGTATTAACATCTAAGACTATGAAGCCTTTCATACCTGCCTTGTAACCCAAAGAAACACACTTTCTTTCTCTTGAGTCAAATTTGTGCCTATTTGTTGGTAATGTAGAAGCATAGCTCAAACACCCAAAAACTCTCAATGCACTTAAATCAGGCATTGTTCCATACATCACTTCAAAGGAGGATTTGTTGTTTAGGATTTTTGTAGGAATCCTATTTATGAGATATATTGCATGATTTACAGCATAAGACCAAAACTTCTGTGGCAACTGTGACTGGTACATAAGAGCACGACTAATATTGAGTATATGCTGATGTCGTCTCTCAACTCTCCTATTTTGTTGAGGCGTGTACACACAGCTCCTTTGATGTATGATGCCTTTCAAAGCATAGAACTTTGGCATCAGAAGTTCTGTTCCATTATCACTTCTAATAACTTTGACCTTTTTACTAAATTGAGTTTCTACCATATTGATAAACTTTGTTATCTTTTCTCTAGCTTCAGCCTTAGATCTCATCATCACTACCCAAACATGCCTACTATGACCATCTAAGATAGTAAGAAAATATCTGAAGCCATGTACAGAAACTGTATTAAAAGGACCCCATATATCAGTATGAATCATATCAAAAGGATTACAAGCATTATTGTTACTGATAGATAAAGGCAAACATTTTTGTCTAGCTTGTTGACACATGTCACAAGCTTTATGAATTCTGTTAGGTATGTAACTATACATGGTGCTCATACATTGCATTTTATCATGTGATAGATGCCCTAATCTTAAATTCCATATAATAGCAGGTATTGTTTCTTCATTTCTCTTATTTGTGAATATACTTGACACAAATCCTGCACTTCTAGCTCTGTGAGAAATAGCCTTCTGCAGCTCCAAGTAGTACAATCTATCCAGCTCACTAGATGAACCAATCTTCTTCAAATCCTTCCTTGCCTGTATAGTACATCTGCCAGTTTCAAAAACTAGTCTGCAATTTTGTTCTCTACATAGTTTTGAAACAGAAATTAGGTTAACTTCAAATTGTGGCAAATATAGAACTCCTTAAATGACAAAATCTTTGGATATTTTCACATCTCCACATACAGAAGTAGATATAGAATTTCCATTTGGAAGATTCACCATAATAGGATTAATTTTATCATGTTTCAAGAACCAATCAAGGTTACTGCATATGTGATGGGTTGCACCTGTGTCTAAGATCCATCTCACACCACCACTAATACTGAAGCTAGCAATGTAAGGTTTACCTCCTTTTTCCATATTTACTGAAGTTGTGTTCTTCTCTAGCAGCATCATCAAGTTGTTGTATTGCTCCCTAGTCAGAGTCATACTTCCATTGTCATTAGAAGATTCAGCTGCAGCTTCACCATTAGCTTCAACTTGATTGATGTGTGTTGATGTTGATCCTCCTCGAGCAAGATTAGGAGGCTATCCATGCTTCTTATAACAATTGTCAACAACATGCCCATTTTTGCCACATTGGTTGTAGACTTTGAAATTGCCTTTGCCTCTGCCAGCACCACTATTTCCTCTTCCAGTGTTACTATTTCCTATTCCTCTTCCAAATTGCTTTGTGATATCAACAACATTCACTATACCAGCTCCATTCTCAGCATCACTATTTCCAGACAGAACATTTCCAATCCCACATATCTTTCGCTCTTGGTGTAGCACCATAGAAAATACTTTGTTAATTTGAGGCAATGGATCCATAAGAAGCACTCGAGAAACAACTCCATGGAATTATTCATTCAAGCCAATCAAGAACTAAATTATACAATCTTCAGCTCTAAAAATTATGCTATTTTGCATTGCAAGACATGCACAAGTCACAGGACACGTGCAATTGGGCATTGGCCTATATTGATCTAGCTTCTCCCACAAACTTCTCAATTCTGTGAAGTAATCAGAAATTTTCTTGCTTCCTTGTTTCAAATTCGAGATTTCTTGATATAATTGTGCAACTCGAATCTTGTCTCCTCTCATGAACCGATCCCTAAGATCGTTTCACACATCCACAACATTATTAATGAACACCACACTCTGTGCTATGGAAGGTGTTATTGAATTGATAATCCACGTATGAACAAGATTGTTGCATCTTTGCCATGCAACATAGTTGAGATCATCATTATCAGGCACTTCAATCGTTCCATCAGCAAACTGAAATTTGTTCTTCATCGCCAACGCTCTTCTCATCTTCATGGACCAAGCATGATAGTTTTCTCCAGAAAGCGTTGGTGTAACACAAACTGTTGAAGAGTTTTCAGATGGACGAACGTAATATGGATCAAGCTGATCCTGCATCTAATTGTTGTTATTCTTTCTCGCAGCCATTGCAGAAGCACAAAATCAAAGAAAAAATGCAGCAAGATTACGAAACAACGAATCAAGAAAGAAAGAATCGTATAAACGATTCACACAAAACGAACTCCCAGCGGAAGAACGAAAGAAAGATAAACGAAGCAAGGATTGAAACCCAAGCCTCACAAATGATCTTGAAACACAAGCTTCAAGAAACGATCGCAGCGGAAAACAGAACAAGATTAACCTGCTCTGATACCATCTAAGCAATTGAACGAATCCATTAGAGGAGAAAGAAAGAGTGAATAACGCGTATTGAAGAAGAAGAGAGTAAAGAAATTGTTATTCATTCAATTAGGTAAAGTTTGTTACAAGGGTCCTTTATATAGTTACAAACCGTAACTAACCCTAACTGCCAAAACAGAAAAAGAGAAACTACAAAATAGAAAAGTCACTCTTCCAGAAGTTCATCTCCAAAAGTTTTGTTTCTGGTTCATCACCAGAAGTTCATCTTCAGAAATTCTGTTTCTGGTTCTTCACCAGAAGTTCAGTTTCTAATTCACCACCAGAAGTTCAGTTTCTGATTCACCACCAGAAATTCAGTTTCTTGTTCACCACCAAAAATTCTGACACAACTTATTTTCTTTCATCTGCTAATAATATCACCGTCCAATATGATTTTAGCATTTTTAACAATATTACGTTAATATTTTAAAAATAAAAATATAATTTGACACAATACACGTCCTTCATTGATTGATAGAGTAAAAAAAAATTACACTTAATTATTTTAATTTTAATAAAAACTACACTCTAAAATATTTTTATAGTGAACTATTATAATTTTAATAAAAACTACATTTTGAAAACTTAAAAAATAAAATAAATATGAATTATAAACAAAAATAAAAAATCAAGGTATTAATATCTCTTAGAGTTGGTATAAATAATGAACCACTTTAATTATTACATTATTATTATTAAGGCAAATAATGAGCCACCAAAGAAACTACTCAATAAACCTTTCTGGTTTATCATTATGTGTGGCTTATTCACGTTAGACCAGTCAAATATACAGCCTCTATTTTGCATTGCATGGAAACAAAAAGTTACTGATTTACTACTAAAATAGTATTTCATCATTTCATTATACTCCTAATCCTATCATGTGCCCTTCCATTCCATATTCTATATATACACCAAATACCTTTTTGTCACACACCAAACTTTCCCATTTCAGTATACTCACTCACCACTCTTTCTTCAAAACAACTTTACTACATATTTTCAATCTCTAATGGCAGCTTTTTCATATCAATACAATCCTTTCCTTGTTGATCATTCACCATTCATGTTCAACATAAACACTAATTCTCCTCCTCTTCCACTTCCTTCACAGTTTCATCCTCTTCATCAAGATATTATTAACTGTGTTGATCTTCAAAGCTCCAAAGTTCCTACCATCACTGACAATGAACCTTCTTCTCTCACCAAAAACCTTAGTCCTCAATCCTCCATGGTATTGGACAAGCTCGAAACCGGCGACGAGCAAGTTACTCAGAGAATTAACCCTATGGAGAAGAAAAGAAGAGCCAGAAACAGTGGACCTTCCTCAACTAACCCTAAATCTCATGTAATAATAAAAAATAATAACATATCATGTTTTTTCTTAAATATTTTTAATGTATTTTTTAAGCATTTTTTGTACTACTTATATTTAAATCACAACTAAAAAATATTAAATAAAATTGTTCTCATTTTGCAGGAAATTGCAGGAGAAGGAAGAAACAAAAAACAGAAGAAAAACAAAGAAGAAGAGAAGCCAAAAGGAGAGAAAAAAGATGAGAGAAAATGTTTGGATGAGCCTCCAACTGGTTACATCCACGTCAGAGCAAGAAGAGGTCAGGCCACTGATAGCCACAGCCTTGCTGAAAGGGTACCCTATACTACTGACTCTCTATGACTACTCTCTTCTTTTATGTAGAGATACCCCACATGACATGAATAATACTTTTAGAATTCCATCAATGCCCCTTTATTTATCTTAACGTCTCATTCTAAATTAAATTGTATTAATTCAGGTAAGAAGAGAGAAAATAAGTGAAAGGATGAAGAAGTTGCAACAACTTGTGCCAGGCTGTGATAAGGTAGGTCAAGTAAAACCTTCATGACAGCATATATATATATATATATATATATATATATATATATATATATATATATATATATATATATATATATATATATATATATAGGTCCATACAATTAAATTCAAAACTTTAATAATTATAATAGAATTTCTTTAAAATATAATTATTAATTGACATTTTTCTCCTTTATTTTTCTAACCAGGTCACTGGCAAAGCCCTTATGTTAGATGAAATAATTAACTATGTTCAGTCTTTACAAAATCAAGTAGAGGTAACACTAATAATTAACCTCAAACTAATCTCTTATATTATATTATATCTATATAAACTAATTATATATATATATAGTTGTTGATGCTTATTTATTTATTTATTTTTGCAGTTTTTGTCAATGAAACTTACTTCAGTGAATCCAATGTTCTATGACATGGCAACAGACCTAGAAACTTTCATGGTTAGACCAGAGGTGAGGAACAAAATTAATTAATTTCCACTTAGTATTATAATGCATATAATTAAAAATGAAAGTAACTAACTTTGTTATATTTTGAATTATATCAGAAATTAAACAACTTAGCATCACCATCACCACTATCATCATCAGTGTCACATTGCAACAGTCCCAAACAAGGCACAGCTTTTGCTGATACAACCACCATGACTCCAACCAACATTTTCCAAACTACTAATGACTACAACCACCTTTTGGATACTTCAGCTTCAGTTTTTCTTCAAGGACAGAGATCAAATGTTGTCTCTGAGGTATAAAAACACAAACAACAAAAATGGTTATTAAAAAAATGGTTTTTGGTTCTTATTTTTTCTGACAAAAAAATTTATTATCAGGATGGTAGCCATTTTTGGGAGGTAGAAGATCAACGACAAAAGTTTCTTAATTCACATGGATTCAACAACAATTTATGTTCATTTTCATTAATTTAAAATTCATAGAGGTGCATGCCATGTTCTACCATTCTTCCAACATGTTTGTAAGCTCTCAAATCATGTCTTTTATCTTATTACTATATAATTTAATTTAATAATGCTTGGTTTCTAAATAAGACTATAAAATTTGTTTTTGCAGGATTTAGATTTTACATTAGGTAAGGAAATTCCAGGAAGAATATGAATATGAGTATATTAAAAAAGGGTATGAAAATGAATGGATGGAGAACAAGAAAATGACAGAAAATGCTGCAGACCAAATAAAAGACCATATCTTTTCTAGATCTGTGTTCTGTTCCAGTTATTTTTGACTCTTATGTTGCACAAATTCCTAGAGACTAGTATTGATCCTAATTTGTGTCATTGTAAATTATTGAACTAGTGATTCTTGTGGTGGCAGTTATTCTGTTGGTACAGTTAATAAATTTTTATCATTATTGAGAAATGAGGGGTTGAATATTGGCCATGCAGTTGTTGTTGGTCTAAGCCTAGCTAGATTTATGTATATGACTCCTCAGATTCTTCAAGTTTTGGTATTTTATATTATATATGGTTACTATTATGTAATTTATAATTTATAATAATAATAATTATTTTTATTATTTATGGATTCAGTTCAACTGTGTTTACAAAAATACAAATTGTAGTAGTTACTTTCAGTGATGGAACTGTGTTTGTGTATATTGGAAATTAGTAGCCTATGTAGGCCTTTGAAATACACAAGTCAATTTAGTGTTTTTTTTTTTACAATAAAAACTATGTCAATTCACTTTCACTTAATTAAGAAATACAAAATATAGAAATTGACACGACTGTTTTTGTTTCAGCAGACAAGGATGTTGTTGTGTCATTTTAAAGATCTTGCTTGCCTACATTAAAGATTTTCCATATTCAGGCATTCAGAATATCTACAACTCTCTTATTAAAATCAATTTTTTTTCACATCGGTCGATTAACCGAGGTGAAAAATATCACCTCGGACATGCAGTGTAATTGAAAGAAAAAAATTCAAATTATTTATGAGCTACAATTTGAAGTTTTGGCAAAATGAAAGATTCATTGAACTATAATAGGTTTGGCGATGCTTGTGTGAACAAAGAGAAGTTTGCTTTGGTTACTTAGACTTGAGTTGGGTGTGATATAAACAAAGTGTCTATCCATATCAACAAATTAAGAATAATATTATCAGAGCTGAAATCAAATATAAAATATGACAATGACTATATTAGCTTCCTTTTTCTTTATTCAACTACATGGGTCCTATTTTTTAAAAACAATACTTGCCACTCATTCTAGCTATCTTCGTCTTCAATTCTCTTGGTTTCTCTATTTATGATGATAAGTATATATTTTACACAAGATGATAAGGACTAAGGTTTAGGAGTATTATTGTAGACTTTATTGTATATATGATTTGTAATCCTCAAATCTTAATTCATTTCATTTTTAATAAATATTGTATTTATTGTTTGTGATTTGTTTTTATTCTTAATTTTATGTCTAATTCTTATTGTATTAACATTCGACAGGGTCATATAGAGCATCCTTTAAATTTAAATTGCGACTCAAATATTATTGATGTGGTAGTCTCAATAAATATATCGAAAGTAGAGTTTAAAATCACGTCAGTCAGCTCTATGGGAGTGGTCATGAGGATGATTGGTATGTATTGTAGATGTTCAGTTACTAATTAGTGTTACAAGGGAGTAAATTTGTCTTCAATTATAGATCTTGTTTGAATTCGCTAAAAATAGAAGAATGGAAATTATAAAGTATGAAATGATGAGCAGGAGGATGCACCTAAACTTGGGATGCTTGCGTTTTGTAATTGACAAGATTGATTTGCAGCTCAACAAAATAAAGATACCTTGAACCCGCAAAAGCATCCGGCAAATTGGCAAGCACGTTGATAATGTGAGAGCATTTTTCAGGGAACATTTGTGAGAGAGGCGTCACTTGTCCACCTAAAACCTTAAGGTGATATGTGAGTGGATTTTCCCACTTATAAATGTTCAAATCACCATATTTTTATTCAATGTGAAACTATTTTCTCATTTACTCACACTTGTATTATTATTACTCTAACAGGCAACCATTCTATTCTGGAGACGGAAGCCATGGTTCTTTCTGCAGCAATGCATGGTGCTATCACTTTGAATTTGTATAATGTTATCTTTGAAAGCGACTCACAAAAGGTGGTTCAAATACTAGTTCGGAGTTTAGTTTAATTATTATGTTTTTAAATATTTTGTTACAATCTTTTTCCGACTTTGAGATAAAGTTCATCAAACACCAATAGAATTTGATTGTCCAATCGTTTACGAAAGAGGCTAATTCTTAGTCTATGTGTAGCGTGTTACATGTGATCCCTCCTTGTATTAAACAACATTTCCTTAATGAAATGACTTAATTTTGTTTAGATAAAAAAAATCGCTTGTGCAATTGTAGTAGAGATTATATCAGACAATTTTGCTCACTTATATTCAATTATTTTAATTAAAAATTAAAATTTCAAATTTCAAAACTCAATTTTCTTTTAATGCAATAAATTTTTTTAAACTTTAATCTTCTCTCAATTATTCAAACATTTTTCAGTTAATATTCTTACTGCAACGACCGTAATGCACTTCACAACCACAGTGATCACATCCACGGCTGCCTTAGCAAATTAATATAGACATTCCATGTGGAGTTGATGCTCCTCCTGTTTTATGTGTCGACCCTTATGTTGCATTGTCTTCTTCAATCATACCACCACCATTTTTCTATAGGTCCTTTCACTAGTGAGGTTATAGTATATCATCAACTTGGTTCTCATGGGTCTTGTATCACTGATCTTTGGTATTAGAAAAAAACAATAAAAACATATCTCAACGTTATTTCAACCATGTCTAATCATATCCACTTTTGCTAAGTCTTCTCTAGAACCTACTACTACCTGTTCATCCTTGTGACTTTGCAAAATATCTAAGCAAAGTTTAGTGATTAGTTCATTATTATTATTTTCATATCTTGACCCATGCCATCAATGCTGGAATTGGACATTATAAAATAGCAAATTGTTCTTAAGGCCAATAATTGATACATGTCTTTTATATTTAAATAAGTGAGATATGAAAATTGAATTAATTAAAAGAGAAATATGAAAATTGAATTAATTAAAAGAGAAATATGAAAATTGAAACACAAGTCCAAACTAAACGAGTTTGAAAAGACAAGGTGGTGCCAATTGTTTAGCAATATATAGATGTTGTTAGTACCAAAAGAAGTAAATGGTGTGCATATTTGTTGCTCAACAACACATCCATCTGCAACTTAGGGGTCCCCATTGTTTTTTTATACTTTGCTCAAACAAGGTAGGGTCATCTTCCCTTAACTGACATGTAAGGCAGTACTGGTGTTGTCTATGTAATACATATGTATACAAAACTTATTTAATTGGACAAATGGGAGAGGTGATGTTTAATTGAGTTGAGACGAGATCATTAACTCTATTTTGGTATTAAAAACAATCATATGTTAGGTTTGGCTATATATATATAGTATAAAGTGAAATTATTTTATTATTGAAATAAGATTGTCTAAAAATTATGAAATAAAATTTTTTATATGAACATCGGGAAGTAATTGTTAGTAAACTTTAAAATTGTGGTTAATAGTGCTCAGTGGATGATTAGTAAGTTAAAACACTTTATTAAATTTGTTAACTACTTATTAAACATATTTATCGACAAGTTTAAAATGTGTAATGTTTCAGAATGGCGCAAAGCTCAATTTATGTGAGACATGGTCATTCAAGTCTTACCTAAAAGGTCGGATCAAAAAACAAGTGCGTCCAGATGCACACAATCAAGACTGAAAGGACTTTGGAGATCGTCGGATAGTAAGGCATATAAGATTATTTGATATTTGTCTTTTGAGATATTTGTTCATAAAGAAGTGTTTAGGGTTCTAAACTCTTGAACCTTACTATAAAGTCTAACAATGATCCATACTCAATACAACCTATTTTAAAACCTTAAATCTTACATTTATAGTATCTAGTGACATGATCGTCAAAGTGCTTGTTGGTACACTCACACCATCGGTATCAACACATAACAAGCGTCATTAAAGACTCTACTAGAAAAACTGGAATTTGCTGCGGAATTGAGCGAAAATTCCGCAGGAAACGTGTTTCCTGCGGTTTATGGTCCCCAGGTAAAACCTTCGTGAGTAATAATTTTCGCAGAAAATTCCGCAGAAAATTAACTGCAGATAAATCTGCAGGAAAATCTGCAGCAAATTTAAAAATCCGCAGCTAATTTCTATCTCAAATTTTTGAAATTTTTTTAAATTATATATTAAAATAATCATAATTTAAAAATAAAAATAAAAATAAAAATTTAAAATGCTTTGATTTTAAATAAGACAAATTCATAGAACAACAATTTATAAACTACAAAAAATTTAATTTTAAATGCTTTGATTTTAAACAAGACAAATTCATAGAATTACAATTTATAAACTACAAAGTTTGTAACAAGTTCTTACATAGCCACATTACTAAAAATGACTCAAACAATTCATTTGTTTCGCTAACTTAAAAATCATAATTCGTTACTAATGTCTCTAACGTCTTCTTCATGTGATTCTTCGACGTCATCTTTATTACGAAACAGGTTGGGATTGAGTGAGTTGAAGTTGAGTGACTTCATGTTGAGTGGATATATAACGAGAGTTTAGAACGTTGCGTTTGGATTTATGGGGCAAAAGCGATTCCACAATGTTTTCAGGGTTTATGACAAAAGTGATTCCGATTGAGAAATGATTCAGAACATTGTGTTTCAGACTTCAGTAGCTTTTGGCTTTTGACTCCGGAATGAAAATATAAGCAAAACAAAGTTGCTGAAAAGTTATTGAAACTCGTGAATGAAAATGATAATTAAAACATTTTATATAAATGTTGTTTTAACAAATATATCAATTGAAATTAATGTTCTAGTGGTAAACTCTTTAAGTATTGAAATTTTTAACATGGGTTCGATACTTGGCACATTGAAATACAAGTTTTCTAGTGTTCAAAATTTTTATACCTTTTATTAATCTTCAAAATATTATATTTTCTTAAAAAATTAAGATTGAAAGTAAAATTAAAAGAGTAATATACTAAAATTATCATTAAAAAAAGGCATTTGAATTAAAACAAAAAGAAATTTGTTAAATTTTAAAAAATAAATTACTATTATTTTTTGTAAACATTTACATCTATTAAAATTTAGGCTTAAATGCACTTTTGGTCCCCTATATTAATTTTTTTAACATTTTAGTTCTTCTATAAAAAAAAAACCCAACTATTAGGTCCCCATATTATATTTTATGTTTTTTTAGTGGTTCCCATGATAAAATAGTCTAATTTGCATAGGTGGCATTGAAATTATGATGTGACATTTTTTTAATTGATGTCACGTCATTATGAATATTTAAAAATTTATTATTATTATTTTATTAAGTTTTATTTATAATAATTATACGTTTTTAATTATTTTAGGTATTTTTGTTTATAAATATTTATTTAAAAAATATATATTTAAAATATATATATTTGGGTCTATTTTTAGTGACGTGACAACAATTAGAAAATGTCACCTCATAATTTCAATGTCACATATGCAAATTAGACTATTTTGTTATGGAGGACCTCAAAAAAAACATAAAATACGATATTGGGGGACCTAATAGTTAGTTTTTTTATAGAGGACTAAAATGTTTAGAAAATTAATATAGGGGGACCAAAAGCACATTTAAGTCTAAAATTTATTGTAAAAAATATTTAATAGTATTAATTTATTATTGAATTAATTAATAATAATTAAGAATTGAACACAATTTTTTCCACAAAATAAGTATAATGAGCGAAAATTTTATATGATATATTCAAAGATTCATCTTTGAAAACACACGATAATATATGAAATAGAAACTAAAAATACACTAATTAAAAAAATAAAAAACTAATTAAATAACACCCTAAACATAATTAATAAAATAGAAAATATAAGAATTAAAATTATAAATATCAACAATTATGTAATATGTATAAATATGTATTAAATGAGAAATAAAAAGAATAATACATTAATAGTGTAAATTAATTTTACACTATTAATACATATTTATTAAACTAATGAAATTAATATATACTAAAAATTGTTTTTAAAAATTTAAGTTGGAACTATAAACAAAAGTATAAAAAATTATTATTATTTTTAGAAAACATTTAAATCTAATAAATTTAAAAAAAAAACATATTATTTTAAAGTAAAATTATTTTTCATTATAAAATGTTTTTTTAAATTAATAATAATATCCAACCTGGCAATGGAAATTAATAAAATAAAATAACATTTAACTTTTTTTTTTAATTTAACCTTTAACATAATTAAATAATCTCCACTTTTGACTTTATTGTTTAACTATTTTATATATATTTTTAATTTAACCTTTATCATAATTAAATAAATATATATCAAAATTTACATATCATTTATTTTATAAAAATTTAAATTTAAATTAGTGTTTAAAATTAATCAGAAATATTTGTAATTTAACCTTTACCATAATTAAATAATCTCCACTTTGGCCATATTGTTTAACCTTTTTATATTTGTTTTAATTTAACATTTATCATAATTAAATAAATATATATCAAAATACACATACCATTTATTTTATTAAAATTAAGATTTAAGTTAGTGTTAAAATTAATTAAAAAACATCATAAAAATAATTAATCAAATAAAAAAAATAAGGATTAAAAATCAAATTTTAAAACTAAATAAAAAAATACCATCAAAATAATTAATAAAATAGAAAAATAAGAATTATAATTCTTTTAAAATTTAAACAAAATAATTATTATCTTTATAAAATATTTAAATTTGTAAAATACTTTTTGAAAAAAATAATTTGCATCAAAATCCGCAGCAAATTTTCCTGTGGAATTCTCGTTCTTTATTGGAAAATAGTCTTTTATTCTAAATTTGAAATCCGCAGCAAAGTCCGCAGGTATACCTGCAGAATTTGCTGCAGAATCATATTTTGTAAAAAAATTTATTATATTTAATAAAGTCGCAGGAAAATCCGTAGGTATTCCTGTAGATATTTTTCCACCAAAAATTCTGATATTTCTAGTAACGGGAGTTCATCGATGTTTAAATCTTCTAGATCCTTCTAGATTATTTGGGCCGAGAAAGTACCTCATGATTTTTGGGATTTTTGTACCACCCTCACTCGTTGACATGTGAAAATTCATTATGTCACACTATGACTCGAAACGGTGATCCCACTCAGTACATGCGAGTTGAGTTGGAGGATCATTGATAACACTCTGTCATATTACTTTTCTTAGCATTTTCTTTAATATTTTAATTAATACATGTGAGTAACACTATATGAATCATAGCAAGTTATAGCAGGTTTCAGAATATTGTGAAAAATCTTATTTCATTTCAAAATCACTCTAGTCAAACAACTCTACAATTTTTTACATGATGGGTTTTATGATGGAAATAAGTGGAGAGAGCATAACACCCATGAACATGAAAAAAAGAAGAAGACTTGGGGTGTTTTTCAACTCCTTTTATTCCTACTGAAATGTATTTATCTCTCCTTTACCGTAAATACCTGCATATAGCCAAATAGAAATATCATGACTCTCCGCTCCTTTTCATTCTCTTGAAGTGAATTCCTTGTAGCTAACAAGTATGCATTAATGTCTTGTGAGATATTGGATCAAATTCTATTTGGTCGAAGATAGTATCTTGATTCGATAGTTCTATAGAGTTTAGCATGCAGTCGATGAGCAATGTCGAAGTGTTACAAGTTGTAGTCGGAGTGTGTTCTAACTTGTAATGTCGAAGGATGCTATGATTGTTAGCATCGAATTAGACATGTTTGTTATGTCTAATTGGTTAAGTTAGCGGGTATTTGTGATAAAAGCTCATTAGTTTAGTATGTTATGTTTATTATAAATAGCATACTAGTCTCTCATCATTGCATACTGCAAATCCTATTTTAGGGTGAGAGGGTTATTTGTTATTCTTGTATACTTGTAATCTTATTTCAAGAGTAAGAAAAGAATAGTCAGTCCTTGTGTTCATCATGTTTTTCATTATTTTCTTACAAAACTTACAAATAATAGTTATGATCTAAGCAAAAGAAAATTGACAAAACAAGAGTTATAAAGAGAAATGATGATAAATATATAGAATGATAAAATGTTATGAGTAATTAATTAAATAAAATAATAAGTTTTCTCCACCAAAAATCCAGTACCAAAAATTTTGATTTACTCACTACAAGAAAAACGGTGTCCATTGACGTGATTTTGTAACATGATTATCATGTGGTAAAACTTATTCTTTCCGGAACACAACATTATATCTCTCTTCTTTTCCATAGGATTTTCGACAAATCACTTACTCTCTCTCAAATCTCTCATCACTTCAACTTCAAAATAAAATCCATACGAGGATGTCACAGTCAGGTTCGTGTGGTTGGAAAGGTGTTTCGATTGTTGGCAGTCAGGTTCGTGTGGTTGGAAAGGTGTTTCGATTGTTGGCAGTGATGAATACTTTTGCAAAGAAGAGTTTTGCTGAGTTGAGTTCCAGAAGAAAAAATATATATTTTCTTTGTGTAATGCGTGGTCTTGCTCAAAGCTTTAGAAATTAAACAGAACTTTGTGTGAGATTTATGGCTGCAAGATTTCGGATTCTCCGCTTCTAAAAATCAATTATAATTTATTTCTAATTTATAGGTTGGATATTGTTTTGAAAAGAGGTTGATATTTGATTCAGATTACATTTGTATTGATGTAGAGTACTTTAATATTGAATAACTTTGTTTTACCGAAATTATTATAGTTGCAATAACAATTATACGATACTTTAATATTGAATCACAGTGGACCACTCATTTAATTAAATGAGAAATATATTTACTTTTATGTATTTTTTTAATACTTTGTATCATTTTCTTACCTTATAACAGAAAATAACATGATGCATTAAAGAAGAAACAAAATTTCATTTTCTTATCTTAAAATAGAAAATAAAATGATGCATTAAAAAAAACAAAATTATGCATTAAAGTCAATTTAGTTCTTTATTTAATTTGTGGTTCTACTGTTATTGGAGCAATGTTGATCATAATTGAAGCAATCATAACAGGATTTTATTATGTTTTATAGAGAAAAAACAAAAAAGATGATGGGTAGAAAATAAAATGTTAGAAATAGTGATTGAAGGTGTTGAAATAAATGGCATTGAGATACAAAAGTATTTATTTGCTAAAGGAAAGGTTATGTTTTTTTTAAGTTACAATAATGTTTAGTGTATATTTAAAAGATTTTGTTTAATATTTTTTATATTACTTAGTAGCAATTATTTTTGCATGTTTTTTAATACTACATAGTGCAATGAGTTGATGAATAGGTTAGTAAAATTTAAGATAATTTGTTATTGGTTTTTTGATATTCTTAAATCTGATTTTTAGATTTTCCTGATGATAACTAATATAATAATGTTAAATTAATTTAAATATTGTAATGGAAGATAGGGACAACTATTTATTACTCAATTAATTTCACTATAAATATCAGTCTCTCTCACGTTTTTTGTATTCTTGGATTTTGTTTGGAATGTAGTAAACTTAATTGATTTGGAATAGATTAAATAATGTAGTTTAAAACAATTGAATGATAAAATAAATAAATTACTTAAAATATGAATAGTTAAATATTGATAATAAGTTGAATTAGTTTTTAAAATTTTAATAAAGATAAATTGTAAGTATATTAAAATTCATATAAATTACACATGAATATTTATTCCAAAATAATTAAATAAATTAAGTTTAAAACAAATATTCCAAAATGAGTAACGATTAACCAAACTAACTAAATTAAATGAGTAACAAATATTAAAAATCATGTATTTTTATGAAATATTAATAAAAATCACGTATTTTTAAGAAATATCAAACCTAAGAACTATCCATAAAAATTACGATATAAGAATAGAAATTATTTTGGTTCCAAAGTTAAATATTTAGTTTATCATTCTAAAAACATAAGAATAAAAATTATTTTTTAATTATTCAGATCCTTATTTGAAATAAAATATATTTTAAAATTATTTAGATTTTTATAGAAAGATTAATAAAACAAAACAAAATCAATAGAGATTTCGTAATTTTTTAAACTTATAAAATAACTAAAACATATAAAAAAATTTAAAATTAACTTAATAAATGTAATCATGATTAAAAAATGTTAAATGGCAGGCATGCAAATTTAATGAAAAATGATAATCATAAAAATTTGATGCTAAAAGATAAAAATTTATTCATACAATCATTTTTATAAATTGAATAAGTTACCATTATTTTTATAAACGGAAAAAAATTACAAATAATTTTATAAACATAATAAATTCAATTATTTATATAAATGAGAATAACTTACATATATTTTTATAAAGGAGAAAAATAGATGAACACACGGGTCAGGATACTTATAAATAAAAGAAAAAAAGTTACAATTGAAATTTTTAGTTTTTTTAAAGTCAATTTAGATCGATAAAAAAATAATGACAAACAATAATCCTGAAAAAGAATAATGATAAATGATAAAAATTTATACAATCATTTTTGTAAACAAGAATAAATTACAAATAATTTTATAAGTTCAAATATTAATACAATTATTTTAACATGAATAAGTTAAAATATTTTTACAAATTGCCACACGGGTTTAAGACACTTATAAATAAAAAATTCCGCATGTTGATATAATTACTTTTACAAACAAAAATAAGTTACAAGTTACAATAATTTTTATAAACGGGGATAAATTACAAATACTTTTATAAACAGGAAAATTTCAACTATTGATATATTTATTTTTATAAATGAGAATAATTTTCATATATTTCTTATAAATGTACAAAATAAAGTTTAGATGTCAAGAAAGACTTATGAAAATGTGCTGAAAAAACCTTATGAACAATATCATAAGTTGTTTTCATAAGTGTTAGTGTTTTTAAGTTGGCATTAATTTTGGTAAAACTAGGCTTTAGCAATGTCATGATGGATGTCATGACATTCAGAGATTGAAGATAAATCCTACCTGCTAAGGATGTTAAAAGACAACTCAGAACTGGAAGTTAAAGTCGTGAAATTTAAAAATATCGATGTCATAATGATGTTATGACATTCTGACATTCTGCTCGAGAACTGCTTGTTCCGAGATTTTTCGAAGTTTGTTGAGCTGCTAAATATTGTTTTCCGTTATTAGAAAGCATGTTCACGTGGCTGCTAGGTTAATCTTAATTAAACCTAAATTGGTTGTTGAAAAGACCATGTTTTTAGGATTAAATTAAGTGAACCCTAGCTATCTTTATGGAAGCCCAAACCGATGTTTCGGACCGCTTCTATAAAAGGAATTTAACCTTACAATGGAATGTATTGAAGAGATATCACTTGTTTTGTGTAATCGTTAGGCGCCCTTGGAATGTATTGAAGAGATATCACTTGTTTTTGTATCGTTAGGATTAGTAACAATTGGTATTTGTAATTCTAGTTTCTTGTGAGCCAAGCAACTATCAATTGATAAGTGCATTGGACTAGGATTTGTTTGTAAGAGTAGTTTATCACTCAAAGCTTTAAAGCACGAGTGTTTGTCTCTTGATTGAAAGCTTTGAAGCGAGATCAAGATAGTTTATTGAAGTGTGTCTTCACAATTCAATTAGTCAATAGGTTGATATCACTGTTGTGATTGAGGGGAGTAGTAGTACTGATCTAAGTAGGACTTAGGTTGAAGTTGCATTGGGTAGGTTTTAAATGAAGGAGATAAACTGGTGGTTTATTCCTGAATTAATTCTACTAATAGTGAATTTCCTCCCTGGCTTGGTAGCCCCCAGATGTAGGTGTAGTTAGACACTGAACTGGGTAAACAACTTATTGTGTTCTTTACTGTTATTTATATTTAGTGTGTTAATTGTTAACAGAGTGTCAGATAGTGTGTCATAACATTCTCTGTGACATCACGTATCTGCTGCCAGGAATTTCAATAAGTTCTTTCAAACAAATAATATCATAAAATATATGTTAATAGGTAAACTTGAATAAGTCAATGTAAATAAGTATTTAGTCTAATTAATATTTTAATTTGTTAGTCTATTTTAACATTTGTTTAATTCCTTATTTGAAAATGCTAAAATAAATTAGGCTTTTATGTAGGCTTATAGGCCAACCAGGCTTTATAAAAGGTCAGGCTCAGGCAAAAAAATAAGTCTTTGATAGGCCACAAGTCAGACTTAGGCTTTGAAATTTTTAATAGGCTAGGTTCAGGCTTGGCAAAGCCTAGCCTATTTCCACTCCTATTCACGGGTAGATGTAAATGTATCTATGAGATACAATTGCTAGATGGTTCAATTTAATGTCTAATTTTAGATTTTCTTTTGCTTATGTTTTATATAATTGAAGTTAGAGTATCAAATATACAGTTTATTACAAGTATAAATCAAGGTTTAAAAGTTAGTGTATATTATTAGCCTATGTTTATGATTATGTGAATGTTAATCAATTGAATAATGAATTCAAATTTTTATAAATGATGGTTTAGTAGACGTGTAATATGAATCTAGATAGGACCCATGTGATAGCACGAAGTTTCTTACTAGTTATAAATAGCATACTAGTCTTTCATCATTGTATACTGTAAATCCTAATTTATGGTGAAAGAGTTATTTGTTATTCTTGTGTACTTGTAATCTTGATCGAAGAGAAAGTAAAGAATAGTAGTTATAATCAATCCTTGTTATTCTTCTTGTTTTTCCATCTTTTCTACCCTAATTATTTCTTGATAATAAAGAAACAAGTTTATACTTTGTTTCAAGATATCGTTTTTCACAATAAATTGGTGCGGTGAGCGTGGAGAAGATTCTTTCAACAAAGTATGAGATTGAAAAGTTCACTGGAGTGAATGATTTCGGTCAAGCCTTGTTGTTGTTGTGCGATTTTCCTAGAACACATGCTCACTTCAAAGAAACCTTCTTTTATGGAAGAGAGTCCCTAACCTTTGAAGAAGTTCAATCAACCATGTATTCGAAGGACTTGAAAGAACGAAAATAGCATAAACCTTTGATGGTTTGTGAAGGTTTGGACGTTAAAGGAAACTTCTTACGAAAAGATGGTAAGTTCGACAAGAAGAAGGGTAAAAGTTATTCAAAGTCTTATAGTGGTGAAGCATCTGGTATTCGATGCTATCAATGTGAGAATGAGGTTCGTATAAGAAAGGTGTGCCCTGAACGCTTGAAAGACCATGGAGGTAAGGATAATGGCAACACAACTATTGTTCAAGATGATTTTGACTCATCTGATGTTCTTGTGGTTTTGAGAAACAACCCGTCGGAGGAGTGGATTATGGATTCTGGATGCACTTAGCACATGATTCCAAACAGAGACTTGTTCGAGGAATTATGTGATCAAGATGGTGGATCTGTATTGTTGGGAAAAAAAAAAGCTTGTAAGATTGGAGTTATAGGATTTGTGAGATTCAAGCTTTATGATGAGTCAATAAAGTTATTGACTGAAGTCATGTATGTACCTGATTTTAAGAGAAATTTGATTTCTCTTGGTGAATTTGACAAAAAATGATATGTTTTCCAAGGAGAGAAAAATATCCTAAGATTCATGAAGGGGTTAAAGGAAGTCTTAAGAGGCGTGAAGAAACAAGGCTTGTATACCCTTGAGGATGAAGTTGTAAGTGGTTCAACAAATGTTACATCCACGAAACCTTTGTCGAAGACTGAAATTTGGCACATGAGATTGGGTCATGTCAATGAAAGGGGTCTGGTCTAATTTGGGAAACAAAACCTACTTGGTGGAGACAAAGTCGAAAAATTAAAATTTTGTGAACCCTATGTACTTGGAAAATCTTGCAGAGTGAAGTTCAACAAAGACAAACAAAGCACAAATGGATCCCTTGATTACATTCATGTTGATCTTTGGGGGGGCTGCAAGATTTCCATCACATTCAGGAGCAAGGTATTTTCTATCCATAGTAGATGATTATTCCAGAAAGTTGTGGGTATTCATCCAGAAGACTAAGGATGAAAAATTTGAGAATTTCAAAAGTTGGAAGACTCTGGTCAAAAATTAAACTGGCAGAAAGGTCAAGAGGTTGAGATTAGACAATGGTCTTGAATTTTGCAATGAGGTTTTCGATAGTTTTTGTGCTACCTCTGGTATTGCAAGACACATAACTATTGCAGGTACTCCACCACAAAATGGTTTGGTTGAAAGATTTAATCAAACTATTTTGGAGAAAGTTAGATGCATGTTGACTAATGTTGGGTTAAAGAAGGTATTTTGGGCTGAGGATTTTTTGATATCTACATATCTGATAAACAAATGTCCTTCGACAATGTTAAATATGAAGACACCTGGAGAATTTTGGTCGGGACATCCACCAGATCTTAACAAACTGAGAGTATTTGGCTGTGTAGCCTATGCTCATATTAGGCAAGACACGGTTGAACCTATAGCTCTGAAATGTATGTTCATGGGATACCCTGAAGGAGTCAAAGTTTATAGGATATGGTCCCTAGAGACAGGTCACAAGAGGTGTATCACCAGTAGAAATGTAGTTTTCAATGAAGCTGAAATGGATTTCAAGACAATTGATGATGTTGGTCGAAGTGCAGAAACATCTAACCAAGAACTAGAACAGGGAGAGATTCATGTTGAGGTGGAGCATGTTGATGCTAAATTGCGTACTCCAAATGAAGTCGAAGAAGTAGAAGAAGATGTTGAGGAAGTTGAAGAAAATGTCGATGACTACCTATTGGCAAGAGATAGAATGAGATGAGTCATCAAGGCATCTTAGAGACTTGGGTATGAATATCTTGTAGCTTATGCCTTAATCTCTACAAGTGAGGTTCTAGACGAAGAACCTAGAGATTATAAGAAAGCTATGAGGATTCGAAATAAGACTGAATGGTTGAAGGCCATAGATGATGAGATGAAACATATTCATGATAACAACACTTGGGAACTGGTCAAGAAACCTGTTGGAGCCAGTTTAGTCAACTGTAAATGGATTTTCAAAGTTAAGGAAGGAATCAGATGAGTGACATCAAACAGATATAAGGCAATGTTTGTTGCAAGGTGTTTCACTCAGAAAGAAGGTGTCGACTTCAATGATGTGTATTCTCTTGTTATGAAGCACATATCCATTCGAATGTTGCTTGCCATGGTGGCACGGTTCGATCTTGAACTAGATAAAATGGATGTGAAGATTGCGTTCTTGTATGTTGATCTAGATGAAACAATCTTGACGAGGCAACCTAAAGGGTATGTCGAAAAGGGAAAGGAAGATCATGTGTGCAAATTGAAAAGATATTTATATGGGATGAAACAATCTCCTCGACGGTGGAATAGGAGATTTGACAAGTTCATGAAACACATAGGTTTCATTAGAAGTCAGTTCGACCACTGTTACTTCAGATTTCTACATGGTAATTTATTTGTTATTTTGTTTCTTTATGTTGATGATATTCTTATGGCAAGCAACAATGTCAAAGATGTAATGAGGGTGAAGGTTGAACTCAATAAGGAGTTCGAAATGAAGGATTTGCGAGTTGCATCTAGGCCTATTGGGATTGACATCCGAAGAGATAGAAAGCAGTCAAAACTATGATTATCTCAAGAGGCGTACCTACGGAAGATTCTCGGTAAGTTTGGTATGTCGAATTCAAATCATGTTGTGACTCCAACAAACCCTTAATTCAAGCTATATATCAGTGTCTCAATACTGAGGTCGAAAGAGCTTAAATGTGATAGTCAAAGTGCAATACACGTGTTGAAGAATTCAGCCTATCATGAGCGAACCAAGCACATTGATCTACCAGAAACCACCATTATTTCTCTAACCAAATTTGAAATCACTAACATTTGCGCCTAAGGGAAGGTGGCATCTTCCACACCCGATGATTGTCATTATTGTTGTGAGGAACAAAGCTCAATCCAGGCGAGATAGAATCACCTAAGTCTAACCAAGCATAACAGACTTGAAGATAAGTTTTCCTTAAAGATGTGTTTGATCAACATCAAAAGAATCTTGAAGATCGTCAAATAGTAAGCCTTACAAGATTCTCTTAGACAATTGTCTCTAAAAGAATTTTAAGGCCACTAAACCCTATAACCCAGCCATAAAGTTTAACGAATAACTCAGACTCAAATGCACATTATTCTAAAACCATAAACTTTTCACTCACAATCTTCATTAACTTGATCGTTTAAATATTTGCATATACACTCTTCTCGCTGATTTTAATCCACATCAATTATCCTTGAGGGGATCATTATCGCTCAAATCATTTCATTCCTCCCTAATCATATTATTAAAGAATATTAAAAGAGGAGACACATTTCATACAGGGTATAAATAAATGTCAATATTTTTTAAAAATTTATAATTAAATCTATTGATAACTTATGAAATTTCAACCTATCATTATCATTAAATTTATAATTAAATCTATTGATAAATTTCAACCTGTCATTATCACCACTATCTTCATAATTCCTATTAAAAAAATCTTAACCTATAATATAATTTCATAATAATTTATAAATAATTGTGTACTTAAAATAAAAATAAAAAAACTAAATTGTTTTTCTTAATATGTGTATAAGTTGTTTAACGCTAGCTTAGGGTGAGTCAAGAATAAGGACACGGACTTATCCTGCATGAACAAAACTTAGTAGACCCGAGCTAATCATGGGGTTTTTGTTAAACAGGAGCTAATTAATCATGAGTTTATTAGTGTGATTAATATCATTTTCTGTAATCATAGGTATGATATTGGTGTTTTGTTTTGTATCCTCTCAAATAATATACTTAATTGGAAAACGTTGATCAAACCTTAATCCTAGTTTTAATTAACTTAATTGTCGGGGGTACATATGGTTTTGTCGAGTACGGTTTATATCGATCACTTTACATATTTCTTTTGCTCAAGTTGTGACACTGACACCACAACTCTTTCCCAACCAATAAAAACAGTGATTAAAACATAATTGTGATTTGGTGGATGAGTAGTTTCAATTCAATTTGAAAATTATAAAAAAGGTGATCTACTCGATCACTCTAACGATCTATTCGATCATTCTTAACTATTCAATAATGATAAAATGTGAAAATTGTCACGTTAGACAATATATAATCTGATCATAGACATTATAATAAAAGTTAGTTTCGTAAAAATGAATTAGGTTCAATCACACTTTTTTAATATGAGATTCAAACTTAATTTAAAATCAGTTGAATTATCTACTATAAATGTTACTATCAAATAATTTACTATTTAATATTTAATTTTACATTTTAGATGTCGAACGTGAAAAAAGCGTTTTAAAAGTCTCACATTGATTTATATATAATATGAACATGTATACAATTGTCACTTAAAAATTAATCTTGTAAGAATAAATTAACCTCAACCAAATTTAACTGGTCACTTTCACTATAATTTTAACCTAAATTTTAGGTCTCTCATGCGTTTATAAAGAACTCAATGGTAGGGAATAAGATATGACAACTTACCCATTATTCTCAAGAGTCCTTATAGAGGGGAGATGGTCTTAGTTAGAAGGGAGAGGGACCATGGTCGTTGATGTGAGTGTGAAAGGAGTTGGGGACGGTGGAAGACCCAATGTAGGGTTAGAGGCCCACAAAAGTGTCCCACAAGGCAAGGGAAGAGCAAACTTGGCCTCATGGCATGGCCCCTTAGGTTAGGTCATTGAATTGCCCTTGTCCCTTTTGTCTTTGAGGAAGAAGGTTTGAAGATGATAGAAGGTGACATTGATTTAATACTGAGGTACCCATAACTCATTGCACCTTGGACATGGCATGTCCCAACAATGTGTTTTATTTTTTTCTATTTTTTTTCTACCTCTTCAACAATCCTTGTCCCTGCTTTATTTCTATTAACCACCACCAGCCACAATTTTTTTAAAATAATAATATTTGACAGTCAAGTGGTATTAGAAACTATTATTATAATTATATAGTTTATATATATGACCAACAAGCCAACAACAAAAACTTGTTCACAGACTTGTAGGTCAAGTGGTACTAAGTTTATTTTTATTCTAATTCTTCATGCTCTCCACTCTTCACTGTTTTTTCCTCACAAATCTATCCGATGGAAAAAAATAATATTAAATTATATTTTAGTCACACTTTCATATAATTAATATGCAAACAAAATTTCCACACGCCAGATATTTGTATATTATGAAGAAATTGATGATGAAGTTAAAATGTAATTAAAAAATAGTTTGCATCATAAAAACAAAATTTAAACAAATGTTTGAGATTTAAAACATTTATTTCCAAACTTTTTATTTGAAAAAATATACTCCCTCCTTCTTTTTTAAGTATCATTTTAGCATAAAACTTTTCAACCAAGATAATGGTATATTAGAGTTAATTTTTTTATTATACCCTCGTTTATTTATCTATTTTCCTAATAAATTCACTCATATACTCTCTAATTTATTGAAAAAGTAAGAGTATAATTGAAAAATTATGACATTAAATTATAAAACAACACTTAAATAGAAACAAAAATATTCTTTTAAAACACATTTAAAAGAAACGGAGGAAGTATAAACAATTATTTAATAAGGGTAAATACCATTTTTCCTGCTATAATATAGACGAATTTTGATTTCCTCTCTGTAAAAAATATTGGATTACCACTGTATAATTATTTTTTTTTTTTTGTGTATCCTCTAAACCTACAAATTAAATACTAAAATTAGAAAGAAAATAAAAAAAAATTATAGCGAATAAAAAAAAAATTATAGCGAATAATTTTTATATTTGGAAAATAAAAATATAAAATTTTAATATTTCAAGAGAGTGATAAATTTTTTAAAAATAAAATAAACTAAAGTTCGTCTATATAACAAGAGATATTGTTTATTTAATTTATAGTTTATATATATTTAATGAGAATTTAATTTATTCTTTTTTATACATAATATTTTAGTTATTCATTTAATAAATTTAAAATTGAAAACAGCTGAACAACTATAGATGAAATTAATATCGATATGATTTAAATCATATGAAACCTTAAAATATCTGTCATAATGAGATTGTACAAAAGTTATATTTGTATATTTGAAAACACTTTACACTTTTACAGTACCCCTACTATAAGGCAGTATTTTAAAAGGCGAACATGAGGTCAAACTCGGAAGAGTGTTGATTTAAGGTTTATTTAATTCGAGGGATTATAATATTGTATAATTTTGTGCAAAAAAAATTATAATAAATTTTTTTATAAAAATTTATTTTGAATAGTTATTTTTAAAATTTTATTTTAGATATTTTATCGTTTTATTGGAGTTTTTCTAATACCAAAATTTTAAAAAATTATTTAATTTTAAAATTATTTCAACTAAATTTTTATAAAAATCATTTTTAAATATATTTTTTTTAAAAAAAATTATAATTTTAACAATGTTTTGAACTTCAATAATATATATTTATGTTATAAAAATTGTCAAAACTAATGTTTTAATTTAGAAAAAACGAATATGAAAAAATTTATAATATTTTAATAAACAGTCTTATAAAATTTATTTTTAAAAATACAAATAAAAATCTGAAACTAACAAATTTATATATGCTCACAAATTAAAAAATATAAATATATTATAAACTTAATACTATGAGATTAATGAGAGACATACTTACAGAGTAGAATGATATTGGTAAAGAAACAAACTATAACATAAATAAACTATAACATAAATAAACTATAACATAGTGTTATAATTTTGAATTTATGTCGCTATTTTGTATTAAAGAAAAGTTTAAGGGAAAATATTTTAAGTATTGATGATAATATATTGATAATTTTCAAATTTTTTATATAAAAAATATTAAAATTGTTGAAATATTAGATATTATATTAGATATAATCTAAGTTGTGTTATTTAAACTCAAGCTTAATTAGGGTTAATAGTTTACTTAGTGTATGATAACTGCCAAAATGTAGTTATTTTGTGTATATAATTCATGACACTTATCCATTCTTTTGTTGATATTTAGTTGAATAATCCCGACTTAGTTTGTAAATACGTTTTATTGTGTTTTTGATTCATTTATGTATAGTTTGATTAGTTTTAATGTGTTTTTGTAGGTAGTTGTTGCACATTTGGAGCATCGAGGAATAAAGTGCCGAAGACACGACTCCGGATGCGTTTTGATGAATAAAAGACCATTTTTGGAAAGTTCTGCTCAGTGGAGGCCCCGCTGAGCCCGGTTTGAAGCGCGCTGCTTGGTTTAGCACTGTTGCGGCATAGAGAAATTTTGGATTTAGAGACTATTGAGCGGGCTCATGCCGTTGAGCGGCATTAAGGCGGTTTAACGTGTTAATTTAGGACGCTGTTGAGCGCGCCCATGCCGCTGAGTGCGGTCGTCTGAGCTTTACTTTATAACTTCTTCTTTTTTGTCATTTTTAGGTTATGGTTTTGGGGTGGATTTTGATCCCCATTTCCATCAACCTTTGTTTTTGATAGATTAGCTTAGAAAACAACACTAGGGTCTTGCAATGGATGATTGGAGGTGGATTTCTCTTAGGCATTGACAAACCGGTGTAAATGAGTAGTTTATCTCTTCTCTTCTCTTCTCTTCTCTTCTCTTCTCTTTGTATTTCTCTATTTTGTTGGTTATGTATGTATATCTACTCTTACTCATGTATATTTGTCGCCCTTGGCGTTGTATAAAGTTTGCTTTACAAATCTGTGTTGGTGATTGTCTTAGGTTTTTACTCTATGTTAGGGATTTGAGTTTTGTTAAAGATAGATCGCTTAGATTCTTACCTAGGATGGTTATCTGTTAGTTTATGAATGCTAGAAATGGGTTTAGAGCTGACATTCACTTAGGGTATTTGTTCTTAATGCCTCTGTGTCGGTGAAGTATGCCAGAGATGGGTATGGAGGTGACGCAGTTGAATTCTCAATTTGGGTTAGAAGTAGCTTAGGTTGTGAGAGGTATGTGATGACACGAATGAGTATCGTAGGCTGAGTATAACTGGATAGTAGATTTAAGTCTGTGTTGCATTCGTTTCGGACAAGCTGTCTATCCTTTATACTTTTTGTTTTACTTTTTGTCTTTTATTTTCAACTCATTTAATCCCAAACTCATTAACGGTAGAATTGTCGAACGACGAACCAATAATCAATCTCTGTGGACACGATACGATATAACATAACTGGTATATATCACCCGGTAAAAATAAATACTTTACTTTTTGCTTGCCTGCTATAACCGCATCGCAACAAAATGGCGCCGTTGTCGGGGATTGGTTTTATTGTTTCTGTATTGCGATAATTCCGTTGTTTTTTAGTTTTGTAATTAATGTATATGTTGTATAGACTTTGTATATGAACTTGTATATTGTTATTTGTACATGTTGTGTGTTTACTTTCCATACTTGTACATATTGTGTTTTTCCTTGTTTTCAAGTATTGTTGTAAGTTGACTCGTATTTGTAACGTTTGTTGTGTGATTGTTAGGACACTTTCTTTAGGTTTGCATGGTGTGGCAATACCATGGCATGACGAGAGGAGGTTACTAGTGCTCGCACAATAGAGGTGTCGAGCTTACGACGTAAAATAAGCATGTTGTGTTTGTGTTATTTATGTGTGTGGTAACTTGTGTTTTAACAAGTTGAAATATGACTTGCTCTTAATTTCAAATCTTCACTTTTCAACTTGTTAATTTAATTTCACCACGTTTTCGTATTGTTATTTGTATTCGTTTTGTTTTGCAAATTGTGTTATCCGCAAGCTCATCGTGTTTAGGTTGAGGAGTTTTGTTGGATGTAAATTTTGTTTTTCTAATTCTTTTGTTTGTTGTTTGGACTCAAATTTTGGTCCGGTAGCTTGAGGTTATATTTGGTAGTTTTCCGAGTTTAATCGTTTCAACTCACGGATGTATGGTAATGATAGTTTCAAAGTTGGTACACGCCAGGTACTCGTTTATCGCTTTCTATAGCATTACATGTTTAGGAAATTTATCATTTGTATAATTACCATGTCATTCATTATTTTTGCATTACTTGCTCATGAATTGAATCACTTTAATTCCCTTTTTACCCATAAATGTGAGGAAGTTTTCCATTGTTCACATATTTGAGAGGCCACAATTCTTGTTTTAACTAGATTTTATTATGCTTAATCTTTTGTTTTGTGTTGATTGTATGATTGCATGAAAATGATCAAAGCATTTTGTTTGATTTTGAGCATAACTACCTTGGCCAAATATTCAATTCATCTTGTGAGTGTGTGAACCTTTGTTATCCCCTTTGAACTTTTATCAATATCCATGTTTATTTGAACTTGATGCTTGTATATGAGTGTTTAATTCACCTTTTTGTATGGATGTTGATTTCTTTGTTTCTTGAACCTTCAATTATATGTTGTTGTATGAATTTTTACCTTACCTTAGAAAGTAGGGAGTATTCACATAATGATGTTGGTTGAATTCAAGTTGGGGAGAGAATTGTTTATGTGCTTAGGATGTGATTTGTATGAGGTTAAGAAAAAGGAAAAGGAAAGAAAGAAAGACAAAAAAATGTGAAAAAGAAATATTAGAAAAAGAATGAAAAAAGGAGAAAAAACTTTGAAAAAGAAAAAAAAATATGAATAATGTTGTGTTAATAAGTGAGGTGTTTTGGTGTGGAATATGTGATGAAGAAGAAGTTTGATTGAAATTGTATTGTTTGAAACTTTGTGAGTTGATCACTCCCTTAGGTTTAGGCAAGTTTTTGTTTCAATTAGATTTATGACTTATCACTTGTTTGTTAAGCAAGCCACATTACAACCTTGAAAAGCCCTTGTGATTCTTGCATTTGTATTTTCAATACGTTTTTTTTATGCATGCATAATTTAGTATTTTGTTTGCAAGATTGTGGAGGAGTGTTTTTTATCTCTCACCTTTGTATGTTCTTCATCTACCGATGAATTTTTACTAGGTGTGATTCATGATTGAGCTTGTTTTGTTTTAGAATGTTTTGCATGATTTTTGTTCTTATGATTTGTTTCGTTTGTATGTTATCGTTGTAGGATGGTGGTAAGTATATATTTTTCGTGTACATTTTCGTTTGAACCATACATTTGTTTTCCGTTTTAAAAACTTGTTGATTTGTGAAAAGGTTGCCAAAGAAAGAGAATAAGAGGTGAAATTAGATGATACTCTTATAGAAGTGGATTTAGAAGTGAGAGAGAACAAGAAAAAGCAGGAAGAAATGTCGCTACCTGTGAAGCCAACTGAAGAAAAAATGAAACATGAAATTAGGCTGCCATATCCCTCTCGAGTGACAAAGTAGGAAATAAAAGAGAAGAAATTCGATAAATTTGTCAAATTGTTCAAAAATCTGGAGATTAACATACCTTTCTTTGAAGCACTTGAGAAAATGCCTTTGTACCAAAAATTCATGAAGGAGGTTCTATCAAAAAGAGGCAAATAAATGATGAACAGGTATCCGTTGATGAGAAGTTGTGTACAATCGCGCCCAAGGGAGAAATACCTGTCAAGCAGAAGAATCCTGGAACAGCGGCAATACCATGCACCATAAAAGATAGAACTTTCAAAAGGGTTCTAATTAATTCGGCTCTAGTGTGAGTTTAATGCCATTATCAATCTTCAATAAGCTTGGTATTGAAAAGATAAGCGGGAGTGGTACAAAATTAAAATTTGCTGATCACACCATTAAGAAGTCATATGGGATAGCTGAAGATGTGTTGGTGTCATACCCCAAAATTTGCCCTCCATCTACTCAAGAGATTTCATACATCCATACTCAAGGATTCCTCAAGAGTTGATCAGACAAACTCTCTCCTAGACAATCAACCCAAACTAGGGTTTGGTATCTCTCAAGTCAAGATGGATTTCCAACATTTCCAATGACCTTCATGCCTCCTCATATGCTTCAAAGATTCTCCATGTCAATTTTCAAGCCTCACAAGTCAAGTTTCCTCAGACAATTGCTCAAATGGATGAAAATCGAGTGTATTGGACAAAAGTCAACGTGGTCAACATACAGTCAAAACTTCGATTTTGGTCAACATCCTCATTTTGAAGTTACATTCATCATTTGATCAAGGGTTGATCATGATTCATCAAGAAAACTCAAGATTTGCCCAAAAGTCAAACTTTCTAAATTAGGGTTTCTAGATGAAAAGTCAATGAACTTTGATGATCATAACTTTCTCATACTTTCTCGAAATTTTCCACCACCTCTTGTTTTGAAGGAAATTCAATTCTCTACAACTTCATGTCTCACAAGAATGTCCAAAAATGCTTCATTTGAGAGGTATAGCTCAAAACATTACTGGTCATTTTCAAAGTCAACAAAAGTCAACTTTTGTTTTGAAGATATTTTAAGCATGGTAACTCCAATTGAGATGAGACCAAAGACATTGGTTAGAGGACTCTTAGAGCTTTCCAAAAGTCCAAGAACACTCAAAAATGTGGAAAATTGAGCAAGTTACACCATTCACAAGTTGGGAATTTTGGAAGAATGCACAAAGAGATACTTCTAAAATCAAAAACTTTGCAAATGGGCCTACTTTTCTTCATCCAAACTTGTTCCTCATACAATTTGGAACATCAAAGCCAAAGCCACGAATTTTTATTTTATTTTTCTATTTAATTTGGAATTTATTCATTTAAATACAAATTAAATTCAAAAATAAAGTATAAAATCAAAATTAATTGCAAATTGATTTTTCTCTCTTCCTTGGCATCCAAGTAACTCAACAAAGCCAGCAAATTTCGAAAATTGGATTGATATGGCAAGATTGGATTGAAAATTAATCAAAATTTGAAAATTTGATTTTGTACAAAATCAAATTTGATTTGCATTGATTGATGATGATTTCTTCCTCAAATCAGCTCCAATTCCATCCAATATAAATACACAATGCATAGCACATGATTAAGGACGAAAGAATTGCTCCAGAACCCTAGTTTCAAACTCAAAAATTTCGTGTTCTTGAAGCAATTGGCAATCCATCCTACAGCCGTTTTCAATCGATTTCAAGGTGTCAAACACATTCCTTGGTACCTCAGGAGTGATTCCAGATACCTACTTCATCGAAAACCATCCAGAATCAAGCAATCCCAGTTTCGGTTTGTTCTTATTTTTCAAAATTCGATTATCCATATTCATGCATTATTAATCCGATTTGTTGTTGTTTTTGTGTTTAGTGAGAAGCTTACAAACTTTCTGGGTACTTTGATTGGATTTCTATGGCCGGAATCGTGTATTGCCATGATTAGGGTTTATGTGATCGTTTTAGGGTTTCTCTATACAGGAAAAATTGGACCTCGAGACTAGTACCGTTGCATTCGGAATGCTTCAAGGAATCGATCCATGGCTTTAGAATTAATTTATATTATATATGCTGCGTTTTCCATTTTGCCAGGGCCTTTAGCGTCGAAGAAAAGCCGACGCTAGCTTCAAATATTCAAATCTGGGACGATGAAGCTTCGCGCGCAGTTGAGGAAGCCAGGAGACGACATCTGTCTTTGTTCCATTCGATCCGGATTCCAAACAGGCTTGCACACATGGCGTAGCGGTCAGCGCATTGGATCTCAAGGTTTGAAGACCAGGACGCGAGCTCGAACCATGCCAGGACCAACCTTGGTTTTTCTTTTACAAACTCAATATTTTTCCTTTTTTCATATTTTTCAATATTTTGCTTCAATTTTAATTATTTTCATGATTTTTATTCTGCATTAAAAAATTACCAAAAACATTTTTTCTTTTTACATTATTTTTCTAAAAACCTTTATTTAATTTAATAAATTAAAAAATATAATTTTTGCATGCATATTTAATTTTATTTATATTTTTGCATTTAATTCACTTTTAATTGCATTTTTATTATTAAATCTTTTCTAAAAAATCCCAAAAAATTATTTTAGCTTATTTATCTTATTTCCAGCATATATTAATTTTCTCATATTAAAAATTGCATTTTTTCTAACATTTTCTCTTATTTCAATTTCATCATATTTCCCGATTTTCTTATTCTTTCACAGGTTGCTCCGATTCGGACGTTTTTTTCTTTTATTATTCTATTTTTTCAATAATGTAATTGCTCATGGGTTGTAATAGTTAATTAGGCTTTTATTTTTCCGCAAGTTTAAATTATGTATCTGCCCCAAAGCCATGTAATAGCGTAGGTTTACCTTTCCGCACCTTTACATTCCGCATTTTACTTTCCGCACCCTTATCAATTGCTAGTAATTAGGCGTGTATGGCAAGATAATAATTGGACATAGCTCACACTAATTCACATACTAATTAACATCTCGAACGTGAGATATTCTAGCACCGTTGCCTTCCAAACAAATCATCATAGTCCCTTCGATACAAAGATCATAAGACCCACGATGTCGCCTCCGAATACATGATCTTGACCCTCGATTGTCGCCTACGAAAATGATGATAGTCCTTCGTATGTGCTAGGATACTTCCTACAAGTTGCCTTCTATGACCATCCGATGTCCCTTCGAATGTCCCGCTTACATCCAACGAATGGAGCTACCTACTAATTAATGGTATGGCTAGCGCTATTCTAAAGGAATGTAGAAGTACAACAAAACGACCAATTCTGAGTGGGTAAATAAGTCTCTTAGTTGCTTGCTCTATCAAATGCTTTTCACACTACACGCTCTTTTTCAAAGTTCAATTTCTTTCCAAAAACAAACATTTCCAAACACTTTGTATACATTCCTACATGAATCATTACAAAGTCAAAGCGAAATGCCTTTTCAAAACATTTTTGTCAAACACACAGAAAGCAATTTTAAAAAAGTTATCTAAGAGCAACTAAGAGCCCGTAGAATAAACTGCGGATGGAAAGGGGTGCTAATACCTTCCTTTTCATAACCATTCTCCCGAACTCAGAATCTAACGAAGGTCTTTTTCTGTTACTTTTACCTTCCCTTAATTGGATAAAAATAAAAGTCGGTGGCGACTCTTGCTATCCGCACATTTGGATACAAAAATCCTACAAAGTCAGTTCACCGTATCACAGTTGGTAGGTGAAGCAACTCGATTTTCAAAAATCATTTAAATGAATTTTCAAAAACAATGAAATCGCCACCTAATTTTATTTGTTCTAGAAAGAACGGGGAAATATAGATAAAACCCACAAAATCGGATAAGGCGGTCTACAAGACCAAAAAATGATGGATTCGGGAGTCGGTTACGCAAGAGGAAGGTATTAGCACCTCTTACGTCCATCGTACTCGATGGGACCCATTTAGTTCGAAATGTGTTTGTGTGTTTAAAGTAAAAATGCTATCTTCTAAAAAAAAATAATAAGAAAGAATGAAATAGGGTTTGTTTATTATTATTTTGAGTTTGACACGGTTTCGAAACCGCGTGCCTACGTATTCCCTCGTGCAATGGGAAAGTCAAAACTCCGTAGTTCTTGTTGAAAATGTCTTGGATTGGTTGTGTTGATTTTAGAAGAAAATGTTTTTGATTTTTGATAATCGCGTATGAGCGAAAAAGGATTGGAATGGGTTGAATTGATTTTAATGGTAGATGACAAGTACCAAAACGTCGGGATATCCTCTAACGATTCGATACTCGAGATTGGTGATTGAGGTCGACCGATCTTCTCTCATCCAAAAATCTTTATTATGAAAGGAGTGAGGTGAAACAAAGTTCACTTTTATTAAGTGTTATGGAATAAAATATTTAAGTCATTGGGTTACCCTCTAATGGCCCAAATACTTTACATTTTAATTAAATCGTCGGGCGAACCTCTAACAATTTAATTAAATACCATAACACTATATTTTTTTTTGTAGAAAAATTGATTTTGAAAACAAATTCAATTAATTAATTTAATTTGAAAGTGTTTTAGGGGTTTGGTTGTGGATGACAAGTATCAAAACGTTGGGATATCCTCTAACGATTCGATACTCGAGATTGGTGATTGAGGTCAACCGATCTTCTCTCATCCAAAAATATTTATTATGAAAGGAGTGAGGTGAAACAAAGTTCACTTTTATTAAGTGTTATGGGATAAAGCATTTAAGTCATTGGGTTACCCTCTAATGGCCCAAATACTTTACATTTTAATTAAATCGTCGGGCGAACCTCTAACAATTTAATTAAATACCATATCACTATGTTTTTGTTTTTTTTGTAGAAAAAATTGATTTAGAAAACAAATTCAATTAATTATTTTGACTTGAAAGTGTTTTGAGGGTTTGATATGGATAGAATAATTCAATTAGGAAAACAAGCGAGCCCATACAAAGTGGCTTTGTGTATGCTCCTAAAAGTGGGACTAGCGTGGCACTAGTATTCTAAACGACCGATTGGAACAATCGATCGAATAGTTGTCGCTGTAGAAAAGCCCAGGACCAAACTATGAATGTGTGCAAGTGTGCATTGTGTATGTTTACCTGCTTCTTGATGAGGAGCCCAAGAGGAGGCTATGTGTTCTAATATGATAAGCGCATAATTAAACGGTAATTAGAACACACAAGGAATGAGGGTACATGTTCATGAACGAGAATATATACAACCAAATCGAATTAATTTAAATAACTTCTATGTGGTGCAAGAATTAAGCTCCAAGTAGTCTTCAAGATCGGATAAGGCTTGATGCATCGGATGAATATCAAATGAAGATCCCTACATCACTCAAAATACAAACAAAACTATGCGGAGAATGTTGCAATGCTTTAAGTATGTATTTTGTTTACAAATTAAACCGAATAAAGTATATGAATAAAAATAGTATAATTGTATTTACAATACTAAATATGAAATAGAAATACTATATAATTATACTTGCAATACTAAATATAAAATAGAAATACTATATAATTATATATACAATATAAAATAGAAATACTATATAATTATATTTACAATATATAGTATGAAATAAAAAATAATAATACTAAGTACTATATATATTTACAACCTTAAATATATATTACTAAATAATACTAAGTGCTAAATAAAAGTAGTAATCCAATATTTTGATTGCTAAAGCAAGTATGGATGCACTAATTGGAAGTGAGTGTTTTGAATAATCCTTGAAGATCTTCACAAGTAGCAAACTCGTTAGTAGCATAAGTGGGATGAAAAGTAAATGAAATGGCAATAATATAAACATGGTTAATGAGCAAGATCTTAAAATCGGATGCAACTTATATGTATGATTGAACAATTCAAGAATCAAGAACTTATTCATGATTAACGATTCACAAATGGACTAACCGAAAGAACTCAAGCTATTAATCAATCGAAACATGAAAAATTGAGTTCTAAACCCATTTAAACCACATGAACCGGAAACGGACAGCAACTATTATCTTAAGAAAGCACTCAAAATATCGATCAAAACCTCATAAACTCAAAGGCAAGCGCAAACAAGTGTTAAGACAAACTTAATCAACCACAAATCATCAACTAACTTGCACATTTCAACCAATTACCAAACCGGGCAGCAACTACTTAACGTGTTATTACAAAAAAACTTAAAGATAAACATGATCTTAACTCAACGGGAACAAAAAAAAAACCAAAATTCATGTTATTAACTCATATTCATACAAAAATCAGCATTCAAACACATGGCTTCAAGCATGTTCATCGCAAACAGAAAGCGTTACATCACCACTAAACTTTCTCACCTTAAAACCGAATCTAAAGAGACAACATATAGCCAAAAACTTCTTCAAAATTGAATATAATAAACATGGCACAAACTTAAATTCAAGTTCAAAACTTAAATGATTAAAGCGAATTTCGGGCAACCATTCATATATGTTCTAACGGGAAACCTAACAATGTTGTAAACAAATCTTCTCATTCAAAATAAAAACAGTAGGAAATATACGAAAACAGAGTTGTAACCATCTTTACTCATTCACAAAGTTGATTCAAACAACTCAAAATGTCATCGAAAATCTTCAGATTGGTTCAAGCAAACATGGTATACTTCATCGTACGAATCAAAATAATTAACACATTCACAGCAAGAATCAACATTAAAACACAACTTTGCAACCATAATCGAACCATACTAAACGTAAGCAGCAACAAACATGACCAAAAGACTTCTCAAAACGCAAGAACTTGACATTAAACTAAAATTCAAATCGAAGGCGAACTATACTAACAAAATAACACAGTCAGAATTAACGCAAGCTATTAGTCGAATAAAATCAGGAAAATAAAACCGACATCAGAGCATTCAGACCCAAACTGCATAGCATATACAACCATTTTCAAACATCATAACTCAAGCCAGCCTTGAATCCACATATAATCACAAACACAGAACAGAAATTAACTGCATAAAGTGTTAACAAGTGATTTACCGTATCAATCGAGATATATCCTAGCAATTGAAGCTGCCACTTGAAGTTGTTCCAGACAGCTTAGGTTACCGCTTGCGGAGAGATACGGCGTGAAGAGTAACGAGGATGAAATGTGAGACGGCGAGAGTGAATGTTGGCCGGAGCAGAGGGAGTGTTACGAAGGGAGTATGTTCCTGTGAGTGAAGATGAAGGTGGGGTGTGTGACACGGAGGGTTGGAGGTTCGAAAGGTGAGAACAGCGGAGAGGCGAGACGCGACTGGCAGTGAGGTTTGAAGGAGGTCGCGGCAAAACAGAGGGTTTCGTTGAGGATGAGCTTACTGTGGGTGAGGATTTGGGGGTGTCGAAGGCGGAGGTGAAGGGGTTTCGTGAGAGAGACGATGAAGTTTGGTGTTGGGAGAAATGGGGGTTTCGGCGAAGGAGATGGCAGGGAGGATGCTGTTTTGGAGAGGGTTATGGTGGTGTTGCGGTGATGAGAACGGCGGATAGAGATGAAGGAGGTTTCGGTTGGAGAGTTGATGAAGACAGATGGAGTTATTTCGGTGTGGCTGTGAGAAACAGGGGTTTAGCAGCGTGGGTGTTGAAGAAGACAAGAGGAATGGAGCCGCGGTGATGGGTTCACTGGAGATGATGAAGAGAGTAGTAGATGATGATTACGGTTTGGGTGTTGGAGGACACGGCTGGAAGTGTGTTTGGACGGAGTGACGATGGAGTCCGGCGTGAGGACTGAGGGGGATGAATAGCGGCTGGGTGAGGAACAGGGAGGCAGCGATGGCAGTGGAGAGACAGAGGGGTTTTGAAGGAAGATGGAAGGGGTTGTTGAGAATGCCGAAGGGGGGTGTTTGAATGGAGTAAAGGCGGATAGAGATGAAGGGTTACATTTAGTAAGGGTGTGTTGATGGAAAAAACAATAGCTTATTTTTTAATATAAACAAAACCACTCCGCCTCCTTTTCTGTTGTTGTTTTTCTTCGCCCCTTTCCAACAGCAATTATAACATACATATATACTACAAAAATTAGGTTTAGCAATTTTAAAAAATGCCAAAAATACCATTTAACAAAATAGGCCTCAAAAGCCCAAAAGAAAGAAAAAAAAATAATCTACTCAAACATATTTTTGTTTTAATTTTTAGAGACAAAAATTAGACACCTAAAATTATCAAAAATGGTAAAAGTTCGGACAATAAATTATCCGAAAAAATAAAATGAACATATTAAAATAAACTACGGGTTTCACAGATTGAATAAAAATTATTGAAATAATTAAAATTGAAATAACACGATAATGAAGAATACCTGATTTTAAAACACTTACGGTTAAAAACAAAACTTCGAAATGTATTGAAAAATTAGAGAGATCACATTTTCATGATCTACGTGACACGTAGATTCATAAAGCAGTGAGTTAGAGGCGAAAGTTTGAAATATTTTTCCCGCTAATTTTCCACACAGTGTCGAATCGCTTTTAACAATCTGTTTGTAAAATCGAAATATTGATATCATCGACATATAATCAACTTAAAATGACACAGTAAACAGGTAAGGAGATAAAAATGAATGAAGTGAAATATCTGGTATTTTATAACTATAAAACGATGCAAACATCAATTTAAACTGACTTTTGGTCAACTTAAATACAACGAAATGATGCATGTGCAATGCATGAATGACTGTTTAATGTCGATGACCTAATGGACGCGTATGTAGATGAATGTGAAGCCTAAGCCAGATAAAATCGAGATAGGAGGGCAAATTTTGGGGTGCAACAGTTGCCCCTATTTAATCGTCTTAAACCTGAAAGTGAAATTGGCGCTAGCCTTTTGAACTTTCAAGGTAGAAGAAGATTAAATACTACAAGAACCCAAAAATTTGCGCTCCGAAGAACAAGTAGAAATATTTATGCCTTTTTTTTCTTTTTTTTTTCTTGATTTTTTTTTGCATTTTTTTTTAAGAGAAAAGATTTCGGTACATCAGAAAACGAATACGCTTAAATAAGCGGCTTCGCGGATTAGATATGAGAAGTGATAGATCTTTGGAACGAGCATACTTTAATAAGTTGCTTCGCAGATCAGAAACGAAACCAGACAGACCTTTGGAATGAGCATACTTCAATAAGTTGCTTCGCAGATCAGAAAGGTAAGAACTCATAGATCTTTGGAACGAGCATACTTCAATAAGTTGCATCGCAGATCAAAAATGAGAACAGGTAGATCTTTGGAACGCGCATACTTTAATAAGTTGCATCGCAGATCAAAACAAAACCAGACAGACCTTTGGAACGAGCATACTTCAATAAGTTGCTTCGCAGATCAGAAAGGTAAGAACTCATAGATCTTTGGAACGAGCATACTTCAATAAGTTGCATCGCAGATCAAAAATGAGAATGTAGATCTTTGGAGCGCATACTTCAATAAGTTGCATCGCAGATCAAAAGGTAAGAACTCATAGATCTTTGGAACGCGATACTTCAATAAGTTGCATCGCAGATCAAAATGAGAACAGTAGATCTTTGGGCGCGATACTTCAATAAGTTGCATCAGATCAAACGAAACCGAGACCTTTGGAACGAGCATACTTCAATAAGTTGCTTCGCAGATCGAAGGTAAGAACTCATAGATCCTTGAACGAGCATACTTCAATAAGTTGCTTCGCAGATCAAAAATGAGAACAGCGGATCTTTGGAACGAGCATACTTCAATAAGTTGCCAGATCGAAACGAAACCGATGGACCTTTGGAACGAGCATACTTCAATAAGTTGCTTCGCAGATCGAAAGGTAAGAACTCATAGATCTTTGGGCAGCATACTTGAATAAGTTGCAGAGATCAAAATGAGAACGGAAAGAAGTATATGTCGTAAAGATATTAGACACACAAGAGGGAGACCGATCGGGCGGACTCACCGGGAGAAGATATATGGAATGGTAAAATCGTCGATCAAGACGAATTTGGAAAAGGCCAACCAAAGAGACTCTAGCAAGGATTGCCTGCTATGTTGGGCTTCAAAGTTCTTGAATAAAAATACAATATTCCTCGTGCCAAGGCGGGTGTAATTCTTCAAGAGTGGCAATTATATGAATTACCACACACCAAGTATGGATACTCAAACAATTGAGAAGCAAGAAAGGTTAGACACCAACTCTCACTCGCACTCTAACGACAGAGGCAAACATGGGTAAGAATACCAAAATAAAAATTTGCAAAAAAAGCAAGACGCTTGGTAAATGAATTGAATTTGAATGATGTAGGAGACCGACACTGGGTCAAAAATGCAGATAACAACAAGAAGAATTTCTTGAGGGAACTCTGACTGGGAATACCACTTGGGGATTTTTATTGAATGATTTCTCTTCGGAGACGCAAAAGGTTCTCGAGAAACACTTTAATCTGGCTTATGCTTAGATGCATGTTTGAGATTATTATTTTTTAGCGTAATGCTCCATATAAATGGAAATGCTACGCATTTTTGAGGATGCTATGCAATGCAATGATGCATGTTTGAGATTATTATTTTTTTAGCGTAATGCTCCATATCAATGGAAATGCTACGCGTTTCTTTTTGAGGATGTTATGCAATGCAGTGATGCATGTTTTAATATTTCGCCTGGGACTATAGGCAATTGTGAGCTGCCGAGGAAACATCAACCATCCATGAATTGAATATAAATCATCTGGTCTTTGTCAAAGAGATGATAGTCTGGACCCTGACAGGGGATTGTAGAATAGAAGCGTCAACTTTCAATGATCTACATCACTGAGGAAGTAACTCTTGGAGATTAACATTCATCTGGGATGATGATCTTGTTGCGTAGAGTTCATGATTTCAATAACTCTGGAATACGAGCTCTTGCATAGGAGGAGTTGACAACATCTTCTGGCATAAGGGAGCCTTTGAAAATGATCTTGCTGGTGGCACGTTCTTTACGATCTTCCGCGTCGGGGACAGAGTGATAACATCCAAGGGCGCACATATGCCATAGATAACTCTGGTTGGAGAGAAAGAAACTTTGTCGGTGACCAAAGATCAGGTGTATCATGCCCTTCATTTTAAAATCTTCGGATAACAAAATCTTGATCTCTGATGAGCTGAGGATAACGATCCTGACTTGAATTGGAGATAATGATCTTTAATTTCTGATGGAGAAAATCCAACACAGACTTAGATCTCTGATGAGCTGAGGATGACGATCCTGACTTCCTGACATGTCCTTCAAACTCAATGATTGTTTAGCTTGCGCCTGGACTTGACCTGATTAATTATGAGGTGGAGGAATGCCCCTGCATAATGCTTTGCCCTGGTCTGTAAGAAAATAGCCTTGAGAAAGCTTCCTGAGATCTGTACCATCAAGATAATCTGCCCCAATGTTATAAACTTGGAAATACTGCCCCTGACTAACCAAAGGTAAAGAGGGTTTCAACCATGCTCGGATGAATGCCCCTGATTGCCCACCTCTTTGAGAGATTTTTCGAATCTCGACATAATTGCCCCAGATTGACTGAACTTTGAAGATATCACCTACTAAGGGTGATTAACTTACATCTTGAAAGTAGGCTACTTCACAACCTTACTTCTCAACTTGAGCTGCCTTGTGCTCAATCAAATACTTGAAGCAATATGTCTTTCAAGACAATCAAATTATCCGTCTGATGCTCATTATGCAAGCTTACTTGATGTTTAAGCACTTGTCTATATGCAAAGAATGTTTTATTCTACGAATGATAATTCTAATGCAAAGTTCATGTTTGTCTTGAAGTTAAAGAAACTTTTATTGAAAAAATATTGAAACATTGAATTTTTTGTAAAAGATTGAGTGATACCAACTCAAATGTTTAGCAAGCCTCCTAGGAGTCAGGTTACCGTATTCTTGTAACAATTTTGCTTTCGAATTAACCCATGCTTCAATTAGGACTTTCCAGGGTTGTAACGTGGTCTGGTTCACGGGTTTTTAGAAAAAAGATTTTTAGGCTCAAAATATTTGGTGCCCTCCCATTCTCCGTGATGTTCTCCATTCCTAAGTTCAGATAACTTGATGAGCATTCATCTCTTGAGAGAAGTTTATAATGCGGTCGAGGAACCACTGAGGTTTGACAGTCACTCACCTTTTTTCTTTTGGTGTCTGATCACATGCCTTTGTTCTTTTGCTGAGGATTTTATTTTGTTTTGTAATCCTTTTCCCTTTTTATTTTCTTTTCTTTTGCCATTTTTGCCTAAGCGACTTATTATGAAGTTTCGACTTAGCGGGCTTTTTGTCACTTTTTATATCACTTTTCTTTTGAACAAGTCGTGTGATCTTGCACCCTTGTTTGATTGGAGGTGATTGTGACTGCTTGAATCCTTAGTGGATGAAGGATAACCATTATGGTATCATCATCTATTGATTTCACTGATGTGCGAGAGTTAACCATTACGGTTTCAACCTCTTTCGATGCATATTGTTGATTGGCAAAGATTGACCATTGCGGCTTTGACTTTCCTCGACCTTTTGAAGGATAACCATTATTGTTATCCTTAGATGCACACTCTTGACGAGTTTTGAACGCTCGATCGGGTTAACTGAACACTACCCTGCCCGAGGTTTAAAAAATGAGGGTTTTTTCTGAACAGAAAAGAAACTCCTACTTCGAGGCTCAAAAGGGGTTAACGAGGGTTTCACTCCCTTATATCTCCGGTGTTTGGGAATTTGAAACAAGGCCTGTACATCGTTAGCAGGGTTTTTACTCGAAAGCATAACGTTTGAGATTCTTGGTAAATTATTCGTCATCCTCCCTACAGAGGTGTTGCTTTATTAATAAGAGTTGAATATCAAAAGCATAGTAAAACAAATATGAGTGAATACGAATGGATTGATTCAAGACAAACATTATTCAATGCATTATGATTAATAAGTTTTTGCGTACAAGAAAGTACTGAACAAAATAAGAAAGATTACAAATGAGCATGCAAGATAAAACTAGAAATCTCCATGTTGAGGAGACTGGTCTCCGTATGGATTTCTTGCTTCAGAAGATGCACTTTGTAGTCGTGGCGTTCACTGAGTCAAAAGAAAGTTCAATTAATGCGTAGGCCCTCAGGAGTGAATGTGATTGCTTTGGAATCAATGAGTTTCTGAACCGTGCCTTTGAAAAGATTACATCCTTCAATTGTATGGCCAGGTGCCCCAGAATGGAACTCACAGTAGGCATCAGGATCATATCCCAAACGATACGAAAAAGGAGGTGTCCCGAGCTCTTTTAACTCCACCAAAGAATGTTGGAGGAGGTGAGTTAGCAACTCACTATGAGGCATAGGTATTGGATCATGCACTTTTCTTGGCCTTATCAGATTCTTCCCACCTCGTTGTTGACGATTTTGTCGATAAGGTTGTTGTAGAGGAGCGTTCTGCTGTTGGGGAGTATATTGTCCTGGTGTTTGACAGACAGTTGCAGCACAGATTTGTGAAGCACACTGATTAGAATTAGCTTTTGTCACTTGATTAGGAATCTGAAACGGAGGGTAAGCAGGAGCTTCTTCCTCGTCCTCGGAAATTGTACTTGCTTCTTCATCAGTTTGTTCTGGAAATTCAGAAGCAATAGCCACATCATGAATGTTACCCATCTTGAGGCCACGCTCAAATCGTTCTCCTACAACAACCAGGTGTGAAAATGTAGAAGTACATCCAGCAGTTAGATAGGGACCCTGCAAGGTATTGGAGAACATCTCAATGAGTTCTCATTCCAAAAGAGGAGGTTGAACTCTAGCAGCTAATTCTCTCAATCTCTGCGCATACTCTTTGAAAGATTCTTCAATCTTCTGAGTTAAACCTTGGAGTTGAATTCTGGTGGGAGCCATGTCCCTATTATAGTCGTACTGATTGACAAAGGCTTCAGCTAAATCTTTCCAACTTTGGATGTGAGTTCGTTCAAGCTGAGTGTACCACTCGAGAGATGCTCCACTGAGGCTATCTTGAAAAAAGTGCATGAGGAGCTTGTCATTTTCCGCATAGGGAGCCATCTTATTGCAGTAGGCTTTGATGTGAGTAATCGAACAAGAAGTACCCTTATACTTCTCGAAAGTGGGGACTTTGAACTTTGCAGGAATTTTGATATCAGGCACCAAGCACAAACTAGGAGCGTCTAAACCAAAGGAATCACGACCCTCAATAGCTTTCATCATTTTCTCAAGGAGGTGAAGCTTTTTCTCAGACTCAGTCTCTTCAATCGAAATCTGAAGTTGTCAAACGAAGACTCGAAGATATCCTCACAGTGAGGAGTTCCATTGACATGCATCTGAACGGTGTTTTTGACATTTTCATCTGAAAGGACCTCCTTGTGGTTAAGACCAACACCTGGTGGATTAACATGATCAGTGGTAACAACCTCGGATCTCTGAACAACTTGCTTCGACTCTTCTTGTCCAATGGCGAGGTTCTGGATAATCTCCATGAATTGATCCATCTGGGTATCTATGTGAGTATTCATTGCATCCACACTTGCCTGAAGTTGATCCATGATGACGACAATGTCAGGAAATTAGTCTTGTAGTCTTGAGATTCGGATGAGAAGCCAAGTTGAAATGAGTCCTTCTGGTTGAAATGAATGAAATGCATGATGATGCATGGATGATAAGAGAAATAAACTCTTTTGATGATGATTGATGCAAATGGTATGCAATATGATGATAATAGGTTCACAAAGATGTGAATCAGGGATGGTATTGGTAATTAGAACAACTTATTTAGGCGGGTTCCTACAATAGGACAGCTCTAGGCTTCTACCCAATAACCCCGAACAAGGTGGTTCTAATGTTTTTTTTGCTAAATGTTTCTCGGAGTCTCAGATCCCCTTTTACAAACACTATCATCGCGCGAGAGGCCTACGTGGCGATAATATTTGTAAAAGTATATCCCAAGAAACGGCTCTTAACGGGATGCTCGAAAACCGAAATTTGAGCGTTCGGTCTCGGTTAGGACAACATGAACAAACTTAGAGTTATAGGTCATTTGTCCAAAGATCGATGTCCTGCGCTATCGCGGGCCAACAACCTCCTTAAAACAACCAACTCTAAGCCGGAGTCTTCGCTTCGGGCCAACAAGACAATGGAGTCAGGTGGACCTAGGCTACGCAACCCCTCTATTCCTAAAAGGTGACCTAGAAGCCTGGGTAGTGGGCTTATCTATGTATCAATGCCCATGAATTCCCATCACAATAATATATCAACAGATTAATATATATAAAGCATAGAGAAAAATAAGCAAATAATCAATAGCTAAGCATAAAGAAGAAAGCGATAAACAAACACACAAACATGAGAAGAACTAAACTAGGGTTGACTCGCTTAGTCAAAAAAAGTTTTTAAAAATACTTCCCCAGTGAAGTCGCCAACTGAAGCAACTCGATTTTCAAAAATCATTTAAATGAATTTTCAAAAACAATGAAATCGCCACCTAATTTTATTTGTTCTAGAAAGAACGGGGAAATATAGATAAAACCCACAAAATCGGATAAGACGGTCTACAAGACCAAAAAATGATGGATTCGGGAGTCGGTTACGCAAGAGGAAGGTATTAGCACCTCTTACGTCCATCGTACTCGATGGGACCCATTTAGTTCGAAATGTGTTTGTGTGTTTAAAGTAAAAATGCTATCTTCTAAAAAAAATAATAAGAAAGAATGAAATAGGGTTTGTTTATTATTATTTTGAGTTTGACACGGTTTCGAAACCGCGTGCCTACGTATTCCCTCGTGCAATGGGAAAGTCAAAACTCCGTAGTTCTTGTTGAAAATGTCTTGGATTGGTTGTGTTGATTTTAGAAGAAAATGTTTTTGATTTTTGATAATCGCGTATGAGCGAAAAAGGATTGGAATGGGTTGAATTGATTTTAATGGTAGATGACAAGTACCAAAACGTCGGGATATCCTCTAACGATTCGATACTCGAGATTGGTGATTGAGGTCGACCGATCTTCTCTCATCCAAAAATCTTTATTATGAAAGGAGTGAGGTGAAACAAAGTTCACTTTTATTAAGTGTTATGGAATAAAATATTTAAGTCATTGGGTTACCCTCTAATGGCCCAAATACTTTACATTTTAATTAAATCGTCAGCGAACCTCTAACAATTTAATTAAATACCATAACACTATATTTTTTTTTGTAGAAAAATTGATTTTGAAAACAAATTCAATTAATTAATTTAATTTGAAAGTGTTTTAGGGGTTTGGTTGTGGATGACAAGTATCAAAACGTTGGGATATCCTCTAACGATTCGATACTCGAGATTGGTGATTGAGGTCAACCGATCTTCTCTCATCCAAAAATCTTTATTATGAAAGGAGTGAGGTGAAACAAAGTTCACTTTTATTAAGTGTTATGGGATAAAGCATTTAAGTCATTGGGTTACCCTCTAATGGCCCAAATACTTTACATTTTAATTAAATCGTCGGGCGAACCTCTAACAATTTAATTAAATACCATATCACTATGTTTTTGTTTTTTTTGTAGAAAAAATTGATTTAGAAAACAAATTCAATTAATTATTTTGACTTGAAAGTGTTTTGAGGGTTTGATATGGATAGAATAATTCAATTAGGAAAACAAGCGAGCCCATACAAAGTGGCTTTGTGTATGCTCCTAAAAGTGGGACTAGCGTGGCACTAGTATTCTAAACGACCGATTGGAACAATCGATCGAATAGTTGTCGCTGTAGAAAAGCCCAGGACCAAACTATGAATGTGTGCAAGTGTGCATTGTGTATGTTTACCTGCTTCTTGATGAGGAGCCCAAGAGGAGGCTATGTGTTCTAATATGATAAGCGCATAATTAAACGGTAATTAGAACACACAAGGAATGAGGGTACATGTTCATGAACGAGAATATATACAACCAAATCGAATTAATTTAAATAACTTCTATGTGGTGCAAGAATTAAGCTCCAAGTAGTCTTCAAGATCGGATAAGGCTTGATGCATCGGATGAATATCAAATGAAGATCCCTACATCACTCAAAATACAAACAAAACTATGCGGAGAATGTTGCAATGCTTTAAGTATGTATTTTGTTTACAAATTAAACCGAATAAAGTATATGAATAAAATAGTATAATTGTATTTACAATACTAAATATGAAATAGAAATACTATATAATTATACTTGCAATACTAAATATAAAATAGAAATACTATATAATTATATATACAATATAAAATAGAAATACTATATAATTATATTTACAATATATAGTATGAAATAAAAAATAATAATACTAAGTACTATATATATTTACAACCTTAAATATATATTACTAAATAATACTAAGTGCTAAATAAAAGTAGTAATCCAATATTTTGATTGCTAAAGCAAGTATGGATGCACTAATTGGAAGTGAGTGTTTTGAATAATCCTTGAAGATCTTCACAAGTAGCAAACTCGTTAGTAGCATAAGTGGGATGAAAAGTAAATGAAATGGCAATAATATAAACATGGTTAATGAGCAAGATCTTAAAATCGGATGCAACTTATATGTATGATTGAACAATTCAAGAATCAAGAACTTATTCATGATTAACGATTCACAAATGGACTAACCGAAAGAACTCAAGCTATTAATCAATCGAAACATGAAAAATTGAGTTCTAAACCCATTTAAACCACATGAACCGGAAACGGGCAGCAACTATTATCTTAAGAAAGCACTCAAAATATCGATCAAAACCTCATAAACTCAAAGGCAAGCGCAAACAAGTGTTAAGACAAACTTAATCAACCACAAATCATCAACTAACTTGCACATTTCAACCAATTACCAAACCGGGCAGCAACTACTTAACGTGTTATTACAAAAAAACTTAAAGATAAACATGATCTTAACTCAACGGGAACCAAAAAAAAACCAAAATTCATGTTATTAACTCATATTCATACAAAAATCAGCATTCAAACACATGGCTTCAAGCATGTTCATCATAAACAAGCGTTACATCACCACTAAACTTTCTCACCTTAAAACCGAATCTAAAGAGACAACATATAGCCAAAAACTTCTTCAAAATTGAATATAATAAACATGGCACAAACTTAAATTCAAGTTCAAAACTTAAATGATTAAAGCGAATTTCGGGCAACCATTCATATATGTTCTAACGGGAAACCTAACAATGTTGTAAACAAATCTTCTCATTCAAAACAAAAGCAGAGGAAATATCGAAACAGAGTTGTAACCATCTTTACTCATTCACAAAGTTGATTCAAACAACTCAAAATGTCATCGAAAATCTTCAGATTGGTTCAAGCAAACATGGTATACTTCATCGTACGAATCAAAATAATTAACACATTCACAGCAAGAATCAACATTAAAACACAACTTTGCAACCATAATCGAACCATACTAAACGTAAGCAGCAACAAACATGACCAAAAGACTTCTCAAAACGCAAGAACTTGACATTAAACTAAAATTCAAATCGAAGGCGAACTATACTAACAAAATAACACAGTCAGAATTAACGCAAGCTATTAGTCGAATAAAATCAGGAAAATAAAACCGACATCAGAGCATTCAGACCCAAACTGCATAGCATATACAACCATTTTCAAACATCATAACTCAAGCCAGCCTTGAATCCACATATAATCACAAACACAGAACAGAAATTAACTGCATAAAGTGTTAACAAGTGATTTACCGTATCAATCGAGATATATCCTAGCAATTGAAGCTGCCACTTGAAGTTGTTCCAGACAGCTTACAGGTTACCCGCTTGCGGAGAGATACGGTGTGAAGAGTAACGAGGATGAAATGTGAGACGGCGAGAGTGAATGTTGGCCGGAGCAGAGGGAGTGTTACGAAGGGAGTATGTTCCTGTGAGTGAAGATGAAGGTGGGGTGTGTGACACGGAGGGTTGGAGGTTCGAAAGGTGAGAACAGCGGAGAGGCGAGACGCGACTGGCAGTGAGGTTTGAAGGAGGTCGCGGCAAAACAGAGGGTTTCGTTGAGGATGAGCTTACTGTGGGTGAGGATTTGGGGGTGTCGAAGGCGGAGGTGAAGGGGTTTCGTGAGAGAGACGATGAAGTTTGGTGTTGGGAGAAATGGGGGTTTCGGCGAAGGAGATGGCAGGGAGGATGCTGTTTTGGAGAGGGTTATGGTGGTGTTGCGGTGATGAGAACGGCGGATAGAGATGAAGGAGGTTTCGGTTGGAGAGTTGATGAAGACAGATGGAGTTATTTCGGTGTGGCTGTGAGAAACAGGGGTTTAGCAGCGTGGGTGTTGAAGAAGACAAGAGGAATGGAGCCGCGGTGATGGGTTCACTGGAGATGATGAAGAGAGTAGTAGATGATGATTACGGTTTGGGTGTTGGAGGACACGGCTGGAAGTGTGTTTGGACGGAGTGACGATGGAGTCCGGCGTGAGGACTGAGGGGGATGAATAGCGGCTGGGTGAGGAACAGGGAGGCAGCGATGGCAGTGGAGAGACAGAGGGGTTTTGAAGGAAGATGGAAGGGGTTGTTGAGAATGCCGAAGGGGGGTGTTTGAATGGAGTAAAGGCGGATAGAGATGAAGGGTTACATTGAGTAAGGGTGTGTTGATGGAAAAAACAATAGCTTATTTTTTAATATAAACAAAACCACTCCGCCTCCTTTTCTGTTGTTGTTTTTCTTCGCCCCTTTCCAACAGCAATTATAACATACATATATACTACAAAAATTAGGTTTAGCAATTTTAAAAAATGCCAAAAATACCCTTTAACAAAATAGGCCTCAAAAGCCCAAAAGAAAGAAAAAAAAATAATCTACTCAAACATATTTTTGTTTTAATTTTTAGAGACAAAAATTAGACACCTAAAATTATCAAAAATGGTAAAAGTTCGGACAATAAATTATCCGAAAAAATAAAATGAACATATTAAAATAAACTACGGGTTTCACAGATTGAATAAAAATTATTGAAATAATTAAAATTGAAATAACACGATAATGAAGAATACCTGATTTTAAAACACTTACGGTTAAAAACAAAACTTCGAAATGTATTGAAAAATTAGAGAGATCACATTTTCATGATCTACGTGACACGTAGATTCATAAAGCAGTGAGTTAGAGGCGAAAGTTTGAAATATTTTTTCCCGCTAATTTTCCGCACAGTGTCGAATCGCTTTTAACAGTCTGTTTGTAAAATCGAAATATTGATATCATCGACATATAATCAACTTAAAATGACACAGTAAACAGGTAAGGAGATAAAAATGAATGAAGTGAAATATCTGGTATTTTATAACTATAAAACGATGCAAACATCAATTTAAACTGACTTTTGGTCAACTTAAATACAACGAAATGATGCATGTGCAATGCATGAATGACTGTTTAATGTCGATGACCTAATGGACGCGTATGTAGATGAATGTGAAGCCTAAGCCAGATAAAATCGAGATAGGAGGGCAAATTTTGGGGTGCAACAGTAGGGATAGAAAATTTTGATTTTCTACAGGATTTCCAGATCATGGATATACCTGAAGATGAAGAGACCCCGATCATTCTTGGTCGACACTTTTTATTGACTAGCAGCTGCAATTTTGATATCGAGACAGGTCATCTGACTTTAAAATATTTTGATGAGAAGATAACCATGAAGGTGTTTGAAGTCAAGAAATAAGGTGCAGGTGAAAAGAATAAATTTTCAATTGGTATGGTCAAAGAAGAAGGAGAAAATATGAGCAACAAAGTGTGGAAGAAAAATTACCCCTATAAGGGGATGAACCGTCGAGCCAGGCGACGTTAAACGAAGCGCTTCGTGGGAGGCAACCCACGCTTTTCATAACTTATTTTTCTTTTTGTTTTGTTTGCAGGTAATAAAAAGGGATACTTTCTTGTGAAAGCTAGGAGGAAGCAACTGGTGTTGCGTTACTCTCTGTCAGTCACCTCTCTCGAGTTTGGTCTAAAACATTGAGGCCAATGTTTAGTTCAAGTTTGGGGGAGGTTTTATTACTTTGTTTGTTTATTTTTACTTGTTAAGCTGATGTTAAGTGTTGCGTAAGTGCAAAAGGAAAAATTTATCCCGAAATTTTTCATTTTTACTAATCTTGTCCGAAAATTTTGGTATTGATTTGCTCAAGAGCTTGTGTTTCTGAAAGACCGGGAATAGTATATAGAGACAAAGGGATGATTGTTTGAAGGGAGGAAGTTCGGAATAACGTGATAGTGATACGAGTCTAACGTGAAGAGTTGTACCAGAGTGCTTGAATCCTGAAAAGTACTCCTTGAGTAGTTTATCCATACAGTCTGGCATAGTCTTGATTCGCATGCAGGTAAGATTGGTTGTGAAATAAATAAATATGACACCAAATGATGAAAAAGAGGTAAAAGGCAACTGGCTTTCTAAGTTGGGTAGCCCTCACTTGGTTATTCAGCCCAAAGGAAGTTGATCCCCAAACGTCGTCCAAAAGGACAATATATAACTGCAAAGTTTGAAACTTTTATCGGTAATTAAAAGTAGAAAATGTTGGTCGTTTGGTGCTGAAATAAGAAGTTTTGACTAGTCTCTTGCATGTGATGATCATATTAATTCTTATTGCCTTAATTTGATTGTACGAATGAAAAAGCAGGAAAATCGGGATAAGACATAAGTGGTACAAAGCATAGTTGGAGAGGTATCTGAAGAGGAAGCTCTAGGTTAAAAGGTTATTACCGAAAACTCTTCGTGTCATGTGAAGGCCGGACAAACTACCTTTGGAGCAACGTGAACTGAAGTCTCACGTATGAGTACCAGATGCTTTTATTCCCATGAGTTCTTATATTTGTCGCTTGCGGACAAGCAACAACAGTTTAAGTTTGGGGGAGTTTGATCGGTGGTTTTTACACTGATATTTAGCATTGAACTCTGTATCGTTTCTTTTATTTGTTTAGTGTTATATGTCATTTTACCGCATTTTACGCTTTGCTTATGTGTTTGAGTGTTTTCAGGGCCAAAAGAATAAAATAGGACAAATCGGGGCAAAAGAAGTGCAAAAATCAGAAGATTGGAGGCTATTGAGGAGTCAACACGGCCCCCGTGTGAATCAACACGGCCCCCGTGTGAATCAACACGGCCCGTTTTGAAAAGCTGCAGGAAAGCATAAAAAAATGAAGTCAGAGCATCAACACTGGTACCCGTGTTAATCAACACGGCCGTGTTGATGGCCCTGATACCAAAACGTGATTTTTTTAAAGTAAGGAAGCCAACACGGCCCTTGTTGGCAGGCGCGAGCAGCAAACTTCACTTTTGAGATTTTTCATCTATTTTGATCATTAAGGGCACTTTTGACCTTTTGCTACGACTGGAATTGAAGATGACACTATTTAACATAGTTTGTAAAAGAGGAGAGGTACTTTTGATCGTGGAGAAAGGAATTGCACAAGGATAGAAGATAGCTTCATCAAGGACTTTGGAGACTGAGAGATTCAAGGGTGGACGCCATTGAAGATCAAGGGAACCAATATTCTTGTAATGTCTAAATTTTCGAATTTGGTTTTCTTGAATATTATGAGAGGCTAAACCCCCCAATGCTATGGGGTGTCCCTGATTTGTCACCAGAATACTGATTCCTTTGTTTTATCAATGTTAAGGTTTATTAATGTCAATTTATGAGTTTTGTTTACTATATTGCTTTGCTCTATCTCACCAATAGGGTTAACTGTGCCTAACACATTAGAACTGGACAGTCGTGTTAGGGTTTTCAAAACGAACATATTTTAGCAGGTATCACCTAGGACTAGGGTAATCCTATGATAACCAAGAGTATTCTTGATAATAAAATGCTTACATTCTTCACTAATTTTAATGGACATTAGAAGTAGGTAGAATTGGTAAAGGCTTTTCTCTGAGGACTTGGGGAAAAATAATCTTAAGAATTGGTAATTGCGTTAATGAACTTGTTGAGAAGATCAAAGAGTCAGTGTCAGGAATAAGCAAATCATGCACTCTCCCTAGCATATTATTCACTATTAGAAAAGTCAAGTTTTACTTTCTATTAATTGTTCCATCATAGAAGTTAATCACAAACCAACACCAACTCTATTGTTTTTGTTCGATTTAATTAATTATTCAACTCCGTATTTCCTACGCAGTCCTCGAGATCGATACTTGGGGTAAAACTCATTATTACTACATCGGTGAAAAGAGTACACTTGCTATTTTTATGATCAAACATCCTGGAATTGTGTCAACAATAGATGCTGAATGTAAAAGAGCAACCCCTTTGTCCCTACATCAAAATTTGTTTGCAGAAGCACATGTCCCAGACATTGTCTCAACATCGGTAGGTGTTGAATAGAAAACTACTAATAAAGGGGATTTGATTGCTGAATTTACTAAAACCTCCATAGAATTGGATGAGGTCATACGCATTAGCTCAACAAGGACGCTAAAACTTGAAGAGACCATCCTAGCTCTGATAAGGAATGTTGCTGCAAGTGTTGTAGAAGAGGTACCAGAAGAAGAAGCAACCAGCTCAGCAACTCAAGGACATACCTGAAGATGAAGAGACCCTGATCATTCTTGGTCGACCCTTTTTATTGACTAGCAGGCGCAATTTTGATATCGAGACAGGTCATCTTACTTTAAAATATTTTGATGAGAAGATAACAATGAAGGTGTTCGAAGTCACGAAACAAGGTGCAGGTGAAAAGAATAAATTTTCACTTGGTATGGTCAAAGTAGAAGGAGAAAATATGAGCAACAAAGTGTGGAAGAAAAATTACCCCCCATAAGGGGATGAACCGTCGAGCCAAGTGACGTTAAACGAAGCGCTTCGTGGGAGGCAACCCACGCTTTTCATAACTTATTTTTCTTTTTGTTTTTTTTGCAGGTAATAAAAAGGGATACTTTCTTGCGAAAGCTAGGAGGAAGCAGCAGGTGTTGCGTTACTCTCTGTGAGACACTTCTCTCGAGTTTGGTCTAAAACATTGAGGCCAATGTTTAGTTCAAGTTTGGGGGAGTTTTTATTGCTTTGTTTGTTTATTTTTACTGGTTAAGTTGATGTTGAGTGTTGTGTAAGTGCAAAAGGAAAAATTTCTCCTGAAATTTTTAATTTTTACTAATCTTGTCCGAAAATTTTGGTATTTATTTGCTCAAGAGCTTGTGTTTCTGAAAGACCGGGAATAATATATAGAGACAAAGGGATGATTGTTTGAAGGGAGGAAGTTCGGAATAACTTGACAGTGATACGAGTCTAACGTGCAGAGTTGTACCAGAGTGCTTGAATCCTGAAAAGTACTCCTTGAGTAGTTTATCCATACAGTCTGGCATAGTCTTGATTCGCATGCAAGTAAGATTGGTTGTAAAATAAATAAATATGGCACCAAATGATGAAAAGGCGGTAAAAGGCAACTGACTTGCTAAGTTGGGTAGCCCTTACCTGGTTATTCAGCCCAAAAGGAGTTGATCCCCAAACGTCGTCCAAAAGGACAATATATAACTGCAAAGTTTGAAAATTTCATCGGTAATTAAAAGTAGCAAATGTTGGTCGTTTGGTGCTGAAATAAGAAGTTTCGACTAGTCTCTTGCATGTGATGATCATCTTAACTCTTATTGTCTTAATTTTATTATACGAATGAAAAAGGAGGAAAATTAGGATAAGACTTAAGTGGTACAAAGCATAGTTGGAGAGGTATCTGAAGAGGAAGCTCCAGGTTAAAAGGTTCTACCGAAAACTCTTCGTGTGTTGTGAAGGTCGGGCAAACTACCTTTGGAGCAATGTGAACTGAAGTCTCACGTATGAGTACCAGATGCTTTGATTCTCATGAGTTCTTATATTTATCGCTTACGGACAAGCAACAGTTTAAGTTTGGGGAGTTTGATCGTTAGTTTTCACATTGATATTTAGCAATAAACTTTGTTATCGTTACTTTTATTTGTTTAGTGTTATATGTCATTTTACCGCATTTTACGCTTTGGTTATGTGTTTGAGTGTTTTCAGGGCCAGAAGAATAAAATAGGACAAATCGGGGCAAAAGAAGTGCAAAAATCAGAAGATTGGAGGCTACAGATAACACCGCCCCCCGTGTGAATTAATACAGCCCATGTTGAAAAGCTGCAGGAAAGCATAAAAAATGAAGTCAGAGCATTAACACAGGTACCCGTGTTAATCAACACGGCCGTGTTGATGGCCCTGATACCAAAATGTGATTTTTTTAAAGTCAGGAAGCCAACACGGGTGCCCGTGTTGATCAACACGGCCAATGTTGGCTGGCGCGAGCAGCAAACTTCACTTTTGAGATTTTTCATCTATTTTGACCATTAAGGGCACTTTTGACCTTTAGCTACGACTGGAATTGAAGATGACACTGTTTAACATAGTTTGTAAAAGAGGAGAGGTACTTTTGATCGTGGAGAAAAGAATTGCACAAGGAGAGAAGATAGCTTCATCAAGGGTTTTGGAGACTGAGAGATTCAAGGGTGGCCACCATTGAAGATCAAGGGAACCAATATTCTTATAATTTCTAAATTTTCGAATTTGTTTTTCTTGAATATTATGAGAGGCTAAACCCCCAATGCTATGGGGTGTCCCTGATTTGTCACCAGAATACTGATTCCTTTGTTTTATCAATGTTAAGGTTTATTAATGTCAATTTGTGAGTTTTGTTTACTATATTGCTTTGCTCTATTGGACTGTCATACCCCAAAATTTGCCCTCCTACTCCTCAAGACATTTCATACCTCCATACTCAAGGATTCCTCAAGGGTTGGTCAGACAAACCCTCTCCTAGACAATCATCCCAAACTAGGGTTTGGCAATTCTCAGATCAAAATGGACTTCCAACATCTCCAATGGTCATCATGCCTCCTCATATGCTTCAAAGAATCTCCATGTCAAGTTTCAAGCGTTATAAGTCAAGTTTCCTCAAACAATTGCTCAGATGGTTGAAAATCAGTTGTATTGGACAAAAAGTCAACTGTGATCAACATACAGTCAAACTTCATGATTTTTGGTCAACATCCATATTTTGAAGTAACATTTATCATTTGATCAAGGGTTGATCGTGATTCATCAAGAAAACTCAAGATTTGATCAAAAGTCAAACTTTCCAAATTAGGGTTTTCTAGAGAAAAGTCAACTGAACTTTGACTGAGCATAACTTTCTCATACTTTATCAGAAATTTTTCCAAAACCTCTCATTTTGAAGAGAATTCAATTCTCTACAACTTCATATCTCACAAGCATGGTCAAAAAATGCTTCATTTTGAAGATATGGATCAAAATATTACAGGTCCTTTTCAAAGTCAACAAAAAGTCAACTTTTTGTAAAGAAGTGTTATTGAGCATGGAAATTCCAATTGAGATGAAACTAAAGAGGTTGTTGAGAGGACATCTATAGATTTTTAAAAAGTCCAAGAGTACTCAAAAATGTTAAAAATTAAGCAAAATACACCTTGTACAAGTTGGGCATTTTTGAAGAATTAAACAAAGAAAGATATCTGACAAAATCCAATTTTTTCCAAATGGGCCTATAATTTTATGATCCAAACTTGATCATAATATTATTTAAGACCACTTGATGCCTTGCCACGACCACCTTCTATTTTTTTTTTTTGAATTTAAAAGCATTTAATTCAAATTTAAATTAAATAAAATATGAAAACAAGGTATAATTTAAGTTGGGTTGGTTTTTTATCAAGCTTGAGGACCAAGGAAGCCCACACAACTTGCCAAATTTGTGCTAGCTCATGCAAGGAAGGAAAAATCAAAATTTGAAAAGATTTGATTTGATTTGAAAGAGAAATTATTTTGCATTCAAGAGCATATATTTTTTCTTTCTTTTTGCTTCAAACTCTTGCCTTATAAATACCTATTGCATTCACAAGACCAAAGGACGAAACCCTAGCCTCTTGAAGCAACCCTAAAATTCCAATTTTTTTCACAAAGTTGGCAATTTCGATTTTGGATTTTCAGCAAGTTTCAAGTTGTTTCAACTTTCAAGCACTCATTCGTGTTCCTGGACATCCCAGCAACCGTTCGCAGCCTTTACACAAAGTCAAATCGTCCCAGATCGTGCTATATAGCTCACTCCGATTTGGTATTTTGCTTGATTTTGATTTCTATAATCCATGCGTTATTAACTGTTTTCTTTTGATTGTATGGATTCAGGACATTCATTAGATCATGAATGATGCATCTCATGTGAGCTTAGACGTAGAAAACACAAACCACCATTGTTAGGGCATTTGGAACTGTTTTCTTCGAACCGGTCGATACAGGCGTTTTCAGACCAAACGGACACCACCATCGTGTTCGCCATGGTCAATTTAGGGGGTAAGGTATCCCTTTGATTTTTATTTTTGCTATTTTGCAGGTTTGAAGTTTGGACTCGTCGGAGAAGACGACCGGAGCTAGGGCTCCGGTGTCGTTGACTGGATCGGAGACCAGCGAGGCTTGCGTGGCTCTTCTATGCGTTCTGATTCGTCCATCCATACAACTGGGGTCCACGCGTGTTGACTGTGTTTGAATTGTATAATTATGACACATTTTCCCTTTTAAACCATTGTTTCCAGATTCAAAACACCAAGGCAGCCTAGCTCAGTTGGCAACGTGTTGAGTAATTTCTGCAAAGGGTGTGAGTTCGAATCCTGGCTCCAGCGATATATTTTTACTCCCTGAAAACTAACTTTTTCTATTTCTTATTTTTTCTTAATATTTTCCTTTCAATTTAATTTATCTTCAAATATTTTTCTCATGCATTTAAAAATCACCAAACATATTTTCCTTTTACATTTTAATCAGAAAAATGTTTATTTAATTTTTGACATTAAAATTAATATTTTTGCATGCATATTTTAAATAATTGCTAATTAACCATTAAATTGACTTTTAATTGCTTTTAATTATCGAAATCGATTCAGAAAATTACCAAAAAATTATCTTATCATCTTATTGTCATAACTAATCTAAAATATTTTTCCTCATTCAAAAATCATATTTTTACTAACATTTTTTCTCTTATGCAATTTTCTCGTATTTTCCGATTATGTATCTGCTTACAGGTTGTAACGTTTGCACGATTTTCTCGCTTTTCTTTTCAATATTATGTAACTGCCTATGGGATGTAATAGACTAATTAGGAATTTTACTTTCCGCACTCCTATTATGTAACTGCCCCAAAGCCATGTAATAGCATAGGAGTTTACTTTTCCGCACTTTACTTTCCGCAATTTATTTTCCGCACCCTATAAACTGCTAGTAATTAGGCGTGTATGGCAAGATAAAAACGGACATAGATCACTTCTAATTGCAAGATAACATATCTGAATTCAACACACTCTTTTCACACATGCACCCCTTAGGGTAATTCTCTCTCGTTGCCTTTCGATTAAATGGTCAAGTCCCTCGAACGTAGAGGTATCCTAGCACCGTTGCCTACAAATATATCATTATAGTCCCTTCGAATAAAAGATCATGAGTCCCACGATGTCGCCTACGAATACATGATCTCGTCCCTCGATTGTTGCCTACGAAAAGTGATGATCGTCTCTTCGAATGTGCTAGAATACTTCCTACAAGTTGTCTTCTATGACCATCCCATGTCCCTTCGAATGTCCCGCTTACATCCAACGAATAGGGTTACCTACCAACTAATGGTATGAACAACGCTATTTTAAAGGAACGTAAAACAACGCGAAAACGACCAAATCTGAGTAGGTAATAAGAGTTTTAGTTGCTTGCTCAATCAAAATATTTTTCACACCTCACACTTTTGTCAAAGTTCAAACTCTTTTCCAAAACAAAACATTTCCGAACACTTTGTATACATTCCTACATGAATCATTACAAAGTCAAAGCGAAATGCCTTTTCAAAACATTTTTGTCAAACACACAGAAAGCACTTTTTTAAATGATCTAAGAGCAACTAAGAGCCCGTAGATAACTACGGATGAAAAGGGGTGTTAATACCTTCCTTTTCATAACCTTCTCCCTTACTCAGAATCTAACGAAGGTCTTTTCCTGTTCTTTTCACCTTCCCTTAATTGGATAAAAGAAAATTCGGTGGCAACTCTTGCTATCCGCACATTTACAATAAAAAGCAAAACAAAATCTCAAATCCAGTTCACCGTATTACACGTACCAATAGGGTTAACTGTGCCTAACACATTAGAACTGGATAGTTGTGTTAGGGTTTTCAAAATGAACATGTTTTAGCAGGTTTCACCTAGAACTAGGGAAATCCTATGATAACCAGGAGTATTCTTGATAATAAAATGGTTACATTCTTCACTAATTTTAATTGACATTAGAAGTAGGTAGAATTGGTAAAGGCCTTTCTCTGAGGACTTGGGGAAAAATAATCTTAAGAATTGGTAATTGCGTTAATGAACTTGTTGAGAAGATCAAAGAGTCAGTGTCAGGAATAGGCAAATCATACACTCTCCCTAACATATTATTCACTATTAGAAAAGTTAAGTTTTACTTTCTATTAATTGTTCCATCATAGAAGTTAATCACAAACCAACACCAACTTTATTGTTTTTGTTCGATTGAATTAATTCTACCGACTATTCAAAAATAAACAACTAATTTAACTAACAATTCGACATCTTAAATCCGAAATAATTCGAAATATTTAATTAACTAATTAATTAAATAACTGAGCGTTACAACTCCCCCCCGCTTAGAATATTTTCGTCCTCGAAAATGTAATAGCTACTACCATTCTTAATGCGAACTTCGCCACTAACTCCTTGATCTCCAATTCATGTTTGGCTACACTTTGACCACTAACTCCTGCCACAACAATAACTCAATGCGATTTAAATCAAATATACCCATGTTAAACGCTAAACACTTCAACAATATAATTTGTTAATAAAGTATAACTTTTTGATTATGACAAAAAAGGGGAGTAGTTAAAGAAGTAATTTTGATTCTCAATGAACAAATTCTCTAAAAAATGTTGTTTACATTTCTAACCAAATATAAACTGTTATTTCTTGGTAGAATTGTGTTTCTTTTCTTTTTCAAGATTTTTCAAGAATCTGAAGAAAGTTTGTGCATCTGACTCCTTACTCTAGACTCTGAAAGAGTTAGTCCGAATTCAAATTCTAACTGGAGATTCTGGAACTTATCTGAGTGACATTAAAGTTCAAGTTCTCAATGGAGAAGTTGTGTCTTCAAGAATCAAGACTCTCAAGATCCTTCATCTGATCTATTGGAACTAGGGGGAGCTGTTGCTCAGATGGTCCTTAGTCAGAAGTTCTGATCTTTCACCAAGTTTGTGATACAGGGGGAGTTTTCATGTAAAGGTTAAGTAGTCCTTACCTTTCTCTTGTTTAACTTTCTTATGATATTATGCAAAATTGTGTCATCAAAATACATGGTTTTGTCATCATAAAAAAGGGGGAGATTGTTAGAACAAGCTTTGTTCTGCTATTATGTCTCTGAGTTTTGATGATAACAAAGAGTATGTTTGAGTGAACAAATTTTGTTACTCTAATATTTGTTGTATTTTTAAGATAAACAAACAGGTTCTGCTTCTGATGAATGGTGTGGCCAAGACATTATAAGAGAATACATTCCACTTCTAAGCAAATAAGGTTCTGCTGAACGAGTAGCAAGGAAAAGCTTTAGAAGGCTCTGAAGTTACTCTGATACGTTCGTTTGAAGAAATAAGTCAAAAGATATAAGACAGAAGTGTGACTTATGTCAAGATGCTGAAGACTCAAGTTTCAGAAGACAAAGGGTTTTGAAGACTAAGTGCTTAAAGACTCTAAAAACGTGGCTCTGAAGATTCGAAAGACTTGAAGTTCTTATGAACTTAGGTTACGACACAAAGATTTCTGAAGACCAAGTGCTGAAGACTCTGAAGAATATGATTCTAAAGATTCCAAGACTTGAAGTTCTTCTGAACTTAGGTTACAATACAAGATTACAAAACCAAGTGCTGAAGACTCTGAAGAACGTGGTTCAGAAGATTCCAAGACTTGAAGTTCTTCCATCCTTTGGTTATGATACAAGGTTCTTCAAAACCAAGTGTTGAAGCTTTTGAAGAGGAAGATCTGAAGACTCTGAAGACTTGAAGTTTTGATCCACCAGAAGTTAGATTCTCCACTTCTAAACTCATGCTCGCAGAAGCCTTTGAAGTGCAGAAGGAAAGAAGATAACATTAACGTGGTACAACAATACATGGTACAAACAAAATGTTTCATTCCACTACCATGAAGGATTGTCGCTGCGTACGATCTTGTCCCCCACGTTCTTTCAAGCCTCCAAAAATCTCATATTCCAAATGTACCCTCCAACGATTACATCATGCATCGCACTATATAAGAGCTTGAATACTTGAAGAAACATCGCTAATTTCACGAGGAAACTCTCTGTGCATAAATTCTTTATTCTCTGTAAAAAGTTGTAAATTCATTCAACTCATTTTGTACTAAAAATATTTTTACATAATCAGCTTGTGTAGAAGCATATTTACTTGTAAACAAACTTGTTATCAAACTGTTGTTTGATTGTTCCTTGAGATACCAGTTTGGTTAGCTTCGCAAGAAGTCTAGTATAGTCAGTCTTAAAGGTTGTTAGTCACACAAAGTTGGTGTGTGCAAGTGTTAGTCACCAGCGGTTGCCTGCACAAGTGTAATCAGTTTGGTTATAGTGGATTATGTCGTCGGTGGAGAGAGGCAAATCACCTCGGAAGGGTGGACTAGAATAACTTGATGTTTCAAGTGAACTAGGATAAAAATATTGTGTTATTTATTGCTTTATTATCATTCATTCTTCACAAAAGCAAAGCATATTCAAGGGGATTATCATTAAACTAAAAAGTTTTCAAAGGATAAAACCCAATTCAAACCCCCCATTTCTTGTATTTTTCACGCCTTCACTTAAGTCTTAGATGCTCAAAGATCAAAACATGATTGCATAACATACTCATTTGTTTTCAAAAGATTTCTAAATAAAAAACTGATTTTTTTTCCTGATGTGCAATCGATTTTCATTTATGAGCTTCTATTTTGAAGAGCAATCGATTTGCACCTTGGAGAAATCAATTGCTAACCGAACATTTTCAACTATTTTTTCAATTTTTAAGCCTTTAATTTAAGGTGCAATCGATTTGCACTTAAGAGCAATCGATTGCTCGTTGAAGATTTTTGAAAAATAGTGTTGTTAGAAGGTTGTGCAATCGATTTGCACAAACGTGCTATCGATTTCTCACTGGACGAATTTGAAAAACCAGTAACTTGTCATGCAGCCCTTTATGCACCCTTTCACTTCAACACTGTCTCTTATCTTGGCAATTGTTCACAATTAATATGAAGAGACTCATGATATTTCAAAGGGGTGTAATGAACATATAAATACTCAAATTTACAGATTCATTCATTACCTCTTCCAATCATTTGTTATTCAAATTTCAAAATTCATAATCCAAGTGTTCATCTTTCATACATGAATTTTCTGCATATTTTCACATTACATGAAACAAAAAATCTTGAGCAATCTATTTCTTAAGTCATCGTGAATTATTATTATTGGAAGAAAAGATCAAGTTCATTGATAAATCACTCAGAGTGATATTTGTCCTACAATCTAACAAATTCAAAAACTCTTGTTGTATCCATATCTTATTTTTCAGGATTGTTGAAAATAAGAAGTATTGTCATTGTATCCTTGCTTTTCCAGGATTGTTGGAAGCAAGTTTGTGAATTGAAGAGGATTGTTCTTCTTGAACTTAGTGTTTAGATCTTAAAGGTCTTAAGAACCTTTGATATCCTTATAGGTTAGATAGTAAGAATCACCATTAGTGTGAATAGGCTGTACAATCATTCTAACTATAGTGAAAACTCTTTCGTGTTGAAAGAGGATTGGACTTACCTTCGGAGTGTGAAAGGAACTAGGATAAATCTCTTGTGTCCATTTATTTTTCTGAACTTTAAATTTTTCATAAACACACTAAACTAGAAAAATAATCGTAACACCATTAAAAAACCTATAAATTTTTTACTAACCTAATTCACCCCTCTCTTAGGCGCACACTGAACTTATATTTAGGGGAGCTTAAAACCCCCGTAATCAGTCTTTTTTAGTGTTAGTTTTAACTGACATGGCGTTCCACGTAAGCCTCCGTTAGTGAAATCTAATGGGAGGGACCAAAAATAGGGACAAAAAATATTGCGACGACCATTATTTGAAGAAAAACTTTGTATGGACTAAAATTGAAGGTTGCCATATTTATATGGACCCATGACATATTTAACCCTTTGATATGTCATAAGATTTTGTGAATGCTTATAATTTTTTAATTCTTGTTAATGAATCTCTTGTGGTTGTTTTGCATGGTCTCTTGCCAACTATGGATGAGCTTTTATCGAGTGTAAAACAAAGGTTTTGTGTACGTCATCTGTACAATAATTTTAGGAAAATATTTACGAAAAGAATAATATCATGAGGTATACAACAATGTTATATATCATGTTAATGGCTCCCAACTTTGGAAAAGACAACCTATAATGATGTGAAACCACTAGGTTTCAAAAAATGCCAAGGCCAAAAAAGAAAAGGAATTTGGATCAAGGAGAAGTTGATGGTTTTGATCACAAAATGATGAGGATTGTACTACATATCAAATGCAATAGGTGCAATAAAAATGATCATAACAAGGTTACTTGCAAGTATCCACCTCAGACAACTCAGGTTGAATCTCAGGGAACTCAAACTCAGTGACCTCTAGCTCAAACACAACCAACTCATGTTTTGACTCGGGGAGCTCAATATATCCTTAATATGGCACTCAAGGAAATCAAAATATTCCTGATATGACACTCTTTTGAAATTCTATTATGATGTATTATAGTATATTTTGGTAATTAATGAATGAAAGAGATGTTTGCTTTTAATTATTATGGTTACTTTGTTAATGGAATTGCAGAATTTACTTAAAGGCCCAATTATATCAGTTAATTTGTTCAAATTATGACAGCTAACTTAAACTACTTATACATTATACCAGCTAACTTAAACATAACTTATGCCAGTTGAACAAAAAATTGTATAAGATGAACATTGCCCAATTTATATCACTTACACTAAGGCCAAATATACCACTAATTATACAATTTGATCAACAACATTGCACAATTTCATTTCATTGAAATCATAAAACAACATTGGAGAAATACAATTCATTCATCCCATAAAACAAAATTGGAGATTTACAATTACATTAAGAAATTGTACATTAATACACTTATAACAACAAAACATGATTTTTTTCAAAATATCTTCCACTTTATTGTGTTCTTGAGAGAGCCCCCCCCCCCCAACTAGGTTCTTATAACTCTAGCTTTTGTGCATCAATTAATCCTTCACATTTTACCAATGTGTGATTCTGATCTTCATTCTCTTTTGCTAAAATTTTCAACCTCTTTTTTTAATTTATGATAAACATTTTTTTTATCATCTTTCACTTCATCACAATACCAATCAAAATAATCACATCCATTATTTGTATCCCCCTGCATAAGTTACATACAACATCACCCACTGTGTCAAATTGAAATTGTAAATTTAAAAGATAAATCATACCTTTTAGTGTGGACATCTCCAAAATTGCTTCCCAAAAATTTTAACTGATGTTGCCTTTCTGAGTATAACAAAATCACAACACCAACAATTAGGTCTCCATTGATTTTTTGAAGAAGAAGAATTAAACCTAGATTCAGAACTATTTCTCACTTCTCCACCATAGCCAAACCCTTTTGGGATGGAGCCACACTTTTATGAGCCATTATTTTTCATGATGAATGTTGCAACGTGAAGACTGTTGCATATTAGAGATGACGAAAAAGATGTCAAAGTTTGCAACAACCCTAATGGAGAGGAGAGAAGATGGCTTTCGTGGAGCTAACATGGACAGAAAAAGAGAAATATTTCACAGCATTAAATAATTATGACTGCAGAGGATAAACCTGGTATATTTAATACAGTTCAGAAACGAAAGTGGTCCTTTTTAACATTAAGGGAGCAAAATGAACCTCGATTTTAAGATACGAAATGCAAAATGCTATTTCACCTTTAATTTAACATTTAAAACTCATTATTTTTTATTAATTCCTTTATTACAATATTTAAAAAATTATAAACGTAAAAATATAATTTGATAAAATATATATATATATATATATATATATATATATATATATATATATATATATATATATATATATATATATATATATATATATATATATATATATATATATATATATATATATATATATATATATATATATATATATATATATATATATATATATATATATATATATATATATATATATATATATATATATATATATATATATATATATATATATATATATATATATATATATATATATATATATATATGATTGTTGGAGTGTTTTCTTTATTTATTTTGTAAGACCCATTTCAATGTTTCGAGTAAAATAATTTTTAATTAAATTATAATGTTTTAAACATATAAATATTTTGTTAAATTTAGGCCTTTTCGGTAAAAACAACCATTGAATGATAAACTAGCTGATAATTTATAGTTTGTGATTAATGACTGATGATTGATAAAGCATAATTAATTAATGATGGCTGACAACTTATAGTTGATAAACTAATTGAAGTATTTGCTAAAATTAGCGGTTTAATTAGTTATAAATTAAAATGACATAAAATACATTTAATATATAATTGTTTTATTTTAAATTAAATGGGTTTTAGATAAAATAATAAGAGTAAAAGATGAAAGGAAAAACGATAAGTTATAAGTTCTAAGCTAAAACGCTAATTAAAATAGTGTCGAGAAAATAAATTATAAGCTGGTACAATGTGTTGGAAATCCCCCTAAATCTATGATGAATTTTTATCAATCTTGATGAATAAGATTGTTATCACCACACAATGACAATGAAAAGAAAATTTAAAGAAGAAAAGAAATATTAGGGTTTCTACAGAGTTTCTCTCTGTCCACATACTGTGGAAAATCGTTATTCACTTGCAACTGCAAATTCTGTGAATACAAAGTTATGAGTTGATTACAAAAATAAGGTTTACTCCCTCAATTTTTAATTGAGATTGCTTTCTCCCTAAGCCAAAAGCCCAAAGCTATAAAATCTGAAAATATCTATTTTAAACCTAAATCAAATCTTATCTATTTTAGACTTCAATCAAATCTATTTATTTTAGATCTAAATCGAATATACGTGTAGCAATCTAGTTCTATACTTCAATAGCAATACAACTCAACTCTCATTGAATTCGACATACCTTGTGTTCAAGCAACATCCTGCTTCGACACAAGGAATTACACTTTTAACACACCACCTAATTCATTATGTCTAAGCTATCTATATTCATCATAACTCTTAGTCTTTTTAATACTTCGACTTGCACACCTTTCGTCATGATATCTGTAATCTAATTATCAGTTATGCAATGTTCCAAGTTCATCTTCTTATCTGTTACCTGCTCTCAAAGATAGAGGAACCTCATTTCGATGTGCTTTCTTCGACCGTATGTTATCAGGTTTTTTGCTAGGTTGATAGATGACATGTTGTTGATCTTCATGGTAATTGATCCATGATTTTTCCCTGTGATTTCTTTGACTAAGTTCACCATCTATGTTGCTTAACATGCACAAAAAGAAGCAACTATGTATTATGCTTCATATGATGATAATGCCACTTCTAGTTCCTTTCTCGAACTCCAAGCAACTAGTGCACCACCTAACATAAACACATATTCTACTGTGGATTTTTGATCCTCAACATCACTACACCAACTCGAATCAGTGTATCCCACTAACTTGCACTCTTTTTCTTTATCACCAGCTGGAAATAAAATGCCATAGTCGAGAGTTCCTTTAAGATAGCTCAGTATCCTCTTCGTTGTTACTAGGTGTGATACCTTTGGCTTCAACATGAATCTACTTACCATTCCTACAATGTATGCTACGTCAGGCCTCGTGTGACAAAGGTACCTTAATGACCCAATAATTCTTCTGTATTGGGTTGGGTTGACATACTATTCTTCTGAATCTTTTGACAGTTGTAGTCTTGGTTCTGCATGTGTCGAAGTCGAGTTGCATTCTTCCATCTCAAATCTCTTGAGAATGCATATCTTCTTTGATGCATCATCAAACCTCTACCACTCTTGTAAAATTCGATGCCAAGGAAATATGAAATGTCACCCAAATTAGACATTTTGAATTCCTTGTTGAGATCACATTTGAAGTCTTCGATCTCCTTTTTGCAGCTACCTATTATTAACAAGTCATCAACATAAAGACATAGTATAAGTAATTCAATATTGCTTCTTTTTACATATACTCCATATTTAGTTGTGCACTTCAAAAGTTATTTCTCTCTTAAAAAATTATCAATCTTCTTATTCCAAGTTCTCGGAGCTTGTTTCAATCCATACAAGGATTTATGCAGCTTGTATACCTTTCTATCTCCTCCATGCTTTACAAATCCAACTAGTTGTGTAACATAAACTTCTTCGTCTAAAGGGCCATTTAGGAATGCACACTTTACATCCATCTAATATATGTGCCAACAGTTCATTTAAACTATACCAACAATCGACGTGATTGTTTTGATTCTAGCCACAGGTGCAAAAACTTCATCAAAGTCTATTAATGCTTTTTGGAGAAATCCTTTCGCCACAAGCCTTGCTTTGTCTAGAGTTAATTTCCCTTTGGGATTCATCTTAACCTTGTATATCCACTTTACATCAATTTCCTTCTTGTCTTAAGGAAATTCGACAAGTGACCAAGTGTTATTGTCTTCGATTGACTTTATTTCTCCGTTCATTGCTTTCACCCACTTTGAATTCTTCAATGCTTCAGCTGCATTTACAGGTTCGACATCTGCATATAAAGCATAATGTATCAACTTACCTTCATTATTGACGACATCATTTGATGTAATCACACAATCTTGTAGTCTTGCAGGCACGCGTCTTATTCTCGGAGGTCGACTTGTACTTGGTTTATCTCAAACTTCCTATTGTAGAACTTCACTTTTGACTTGAGTTTCTGATTCTTGAAGTAAGATTCTCACTGAATCTTTCTTGACATTTTCAATCCAATCCCATTCTTTAAGCTCATCTATGATCATGTCCATGCTTATCACAATCTACTTGTTCACTAGGTCGAACAATTTGTAACCTCCTAACGAATGACATTCTACTAGGATCATTTGACTCAATTTGTCAATTATCATCAAATTTTCTTTTTAATTGATTTCACACATGTCTATGTGCAATAGATCCAAATACCTTCAAATGACTCAAACTAGGTTTTACACTAGACCAACATTCTTCTGGAGTAATTCCTTCTATCATCTTCGTCCGAAATCTATTCGAAATATATGTTGCAGTAGACATAACTTCACCTCAAATTCTTTAGGTAAATTCTTGTCTTTCAACTTACTTCTCACCATATTCATGATGGTTCAATTCTTCCTTTTTGCAGTTCCATTATGTTGTGGAGTGTATGGTGGAACCACCTCATGCACAATCCCTTTTTTTTCACATAATTTTTCGATTTTTTTTGACACATACTCTCCACCACCAGCAGTTCTCAACACTTTAAGCTTTCAACCACTTTGCCTTTCGACCATATATTTAAACTTAGTAAATACCTCAATCACTTCAATTTTCTTCTTGATCAGGTAAGTCCATATTTTTCGACTGAAATTATCTATGAATGTAACAAAGTATTTATTACCTCCATACAAATCCACCTGAATTGGTCCACATACATCCGAGTATATGATTTTGAGAACAACCATCGACTTGCTTCCTACATCGTTGTTGAAGCTATTCTTGTGTTTTTACTCCTGCACACATTCCTCACACACCTCATTTGGAATGTCGGTTTCTAGTAATCCTGAAACTATATTATTTCTCTTCAAATCTCTGATGTCTCAGAAGTTGAGATGCCCTAGTCGATAGTAGCATATCCATTTGCCTCTTCTAGATGTAGTCAAAAGGCACTGGTGCTCCATTATATTAAGTTCGATCTTGAAGGTTCTATTATAAGACATATGAGTTTTCAAGATTAATCTTCCATTGGTGTCGACGAATATCTTCATCTTGTCTTCGACCATCACTTTGTAATTATTTTTGACCAATTTCCATATGATGAGCAAGTTTCTCTTCATGCATGGAATGTACAACACGTTAAAAATTAATAATACTTTTCCATCTTTCCTCATAATCAGAACATCTTCAATACCTTCAGCTACTAGAGTATTTTCATTTGAAAATTTTATCATGTCCTTTATTGAGGGTTTTAGGTTGACAAACCAATCTTTCCTTCCAGACATGAGTGATGAGCATCTCGAATCCAAGTACCATTGGTCCTTGAATTTTTCTTCATCCCTTGTTGTGACCATTAGCAACATGTCTTCTTCTTCATACTTTACGAACTTGACATCCCTTTCTTGATTCTTTCACTTTTATAGACAATCACTAGAATAATTACCATGCTTCCAACAATTGTAACACTGAATGTGACTCTTGTCAGGTTTTCAACCACCACATCTTCCTCTACCTCCAACACCACCTATTTGTTTGCCTTGGTATTAGGTTCTTCTCTGATTCGACACAATTCCTTCATACTTTCTTTCGCTGAGTATGCCTGCAAAGCCACATCACTCTTCGATTTGCCAGTAACTCTTTCAGTCATTCTTTGTTCATGAGATTCAAGTGTCCCTTGAAGTTCTTCTTCCGACAAATATGATATGTCCTTCGACTCTTCTATGGAAAATACCACATGGTTGAACTTTGGAGCCAAAGATCTCAAGATCTTTGAAACAACTCTTGTTGTTAACGTTTCTCCACAAACCTTGATTTGATTCACTAGTTTTGTAACCCTAGCGAAGAAATTAGATATGCTTTCGCTATCTTTCATCTTAATCAATTCCTACATTCTTTTGTGAGTCTGTAACTTCACCTTTTTCACCTTCTCAGTGCCTCCAAATGATTTCTTCTTTCCCAAGCTTCTTTTGCAGATTCTACATCACTAACATTTTCGAAATTGTCTAGGCTGACACATTAGCTTTATAATTCTTCTTCTTCAATTCTTGTATTTCGCTTCTTCTTTTTCCCAAGCGTCTTCTTATAGTGGTTCTAATCCATATTTCACAAGTTTCCAAAGACCTTGAAAATAGAATATAACCTTCATTTGTTTGCACCAATTCTCAGAATATAACCTTTAAGAATCAGAAGATTTGATGAAAAATTTCCATTCGCATAATTCATCGCCATTGATTTTCTTCTTCTTCCATTGATCGCTCAACCAGAGCTCTTGATACCAGATGTTGAAAATCCTCCTAAACCTATGATGAATTTCTATCAATCTTGATGAACAAGATTTTTATCACCACAGATGACAATGAAAAGAAAAGAAAATTTAAAGAAGAAAAGAAAGATTAGGATTTCTGCAGAATTTCTCTCTGTTCACAAACTGTGAAAAATCTTTATTCACTTGCAATTGCAAATTCCGGGAATACAATGTTATGAGTTGATTACAAAAATAAGGGGTTACTCCCTCTATTTATAATTGAACCTGCTTTCTCCCTAAATCAAAAGCCCAAAAACTATAAAAACCCAAAATATCTATTTTAGACCTAAATCTATCTATTTTAGATCTAAATCGAATTAGTGTTTAGCATTTTACTTTCACACTTCGATAGCAATACAACTCAACTCTCTTCGAATTCAAGAGGTATGTTCAAACAACATCATATTTTAACACAACGAATCACACATTCAATAAAATAAACCTTAAATTCATGATGGAAAGACTATTATCAAACCAATATTTTAGTGTGATATGAATTTTTATAAGTTATAAGCTAATAAATTCTCTTGCCAAACAGAATTTAAATAAAATACAATATTATTTTTAATTAAAATTACAAAACCATTAATATTATTTAAAAAATTCCATAATTTTTCATACCTTATTACTTCACTTTAACAGCTGCCGGGGATTCCTATCGTTTCGTTCACTGTCTTCCTCTTCACATTCTTAACAAACCAACCACCACTTACCTCACCGTAGACGGAACAAAATGGCAGAGCTTCCGGTACCGGAGGTGCAAACAAACGGCGTAGGACCCACCGCAACACTAAACCCCTCAGAACCTCACGGATCGAAGCGCCAACGCAGGCCAAGCGTCCGATTAGGCGACATCGGAGACCAACCCTCAGATTCCCACCATCGGCGCACCTCAAAAACCTGGCGATTCGGCATCGGAAACATCTCAGGTAAACCCTCAAAGACTCGTCCTTTGACCAATTTGACTTCGGTATCCGATTTCGACGAAACACTGGAAAACGAAGAACGAGAAACTAACACAGACGGAGTATTAATCGGTAGCTGGAAAGTGAAACGAGGCTCCAAAAGACCTCGATCGAATTGGGGCTCTTCGCGAATCGAAGAGGGTGAAAATATTGATGATGATGTTCATCAGGATTTTGAAGGTGATAACTCGGGTAGATCGGTTCATTCGTCCGAGAATTTGGGTGATTATAATGCTAGGGATAGGAATGAAGATGGTGGAAGAGGCAGTTGTGGCGAAGATGGTGTTAGAATTTGGCTTAATGGATTAGGTTTAGGTCGATATGCACCTGTTTTTCAAATTCATGAGGTGGATGATGAAGTTTTGCCTTTGTTAACTCTTGAGGATCTTAAAGATATGGGTATAAATGCTGTTGGGTCTAGAAGGAAATTGCATTGTGCAATTCAGAAGCTTGGGAAGGGGTTCTCATAAGCTTCTTTCAACTTTATATTCATGTAATGTAGTTTGAGAAAATTGTCAACTATAGCCAATTATAATGCATGTTTTAACTCTTGATTCAATATGAGTTTGATTATCATTTCAAATAAGTAACCTGTTTTTGGATTTTTTGGCGTTCATTTATATCTCTTGATTTTGTTTGAGTTTAATGCTTGGTGTGTATGCATCATTTATGAGTGAGGAGAATGTGTGTTTTGAGAAAGGAAATGGGGAATTTAAGGAAGTGATGTTTGTTTGATTTCTCAATTGGGTAATAAATGATTAATGTTGGTATTTTTGTGGCTATCTCTGTCTGGTTCTGTTGGTATGTTCTGTTGTTTTTCAACAGTTACCTTAACAGGGAAATCAATACAACTATAAAAGCCGTTTTTCTTTCTTTCTTTTTAACTGAAATCATTTGGTTGAATTTGCTACTCATACTGCGATGATTCTGTTGAGGATTCTAGAAACTCTCATTGTTTAGTATTATGTTTGGGTGATAACTATGCATATCAGTTATTTTGATATATTGATGTTCATTGCGATTTCTCTTTTTGCTACACATTATATAGTATCTGCTGCTAGAGAATTAAAGAGATAAATGAGCTAAGAATATGTTCTTATAAGAACTTAATTGGAAGGACCATGAATCCATTCATTGACATACAAAGTGCTGCTGTTCTAAGCCATTGTGGTGGCAGTTGACAGTATGGGGAGACTCAAATGGATGGTCCAGCAGTAGAATCTATTCCGCTTCAAATTCACTCTTTCTTAAAGTACTCGTTTATCAATCTTCCGTACTTGATTATTGTGTTTTGTCATGTAACAGGATGTACACTTGCACCTTCCAAGTTACTTACTACTTTCATGCCATATCAGAAACGGATCCGGTATCAATTATTTATCAATTATCACATAAATATTATTATGAACTTATAAGCTATAAGTCATAAGCTCAAAAATTTGTCTTACCAAACAGATTCTTAGCTTCAGTTTTGTGGCAAATAAATATTTATAGACTCCATATTTAGCAAAACATAATAAAATGTCCATGTATTAGTCCATATTTAAACTATAACTAATTTTTTCTTATATTTTGTACAAGAATTTTTTAATACACTCTTAGGGATTCTTAGGGACCTATGACGAAATTTCTATAATATCTTTTTAATTCGGATATGCATATTCGAATTCACCACATTTCAGTTTTTATTGAATATGTTCATAGATGCATATTTGAAGCCATTAAATAGTAATTTTCTGACACACATATCCAAAATAACCCATGGTTTTTTTATAAAAAATAAAGGTTATTTCGGATAAGCATATCTGAATTATGCAGTAATATATTTTGTTTTAGCAGAATCAAAACCATAGAAACATGAAAATATTAAATCGGTAAAATGTTGAATCGATATATTATATATGTATTGAATCGTATATAATTTACATTGTGCACGGCATATATTCAAAAAATGGTTCGCTTACATTCTAAGATCCACCGAACGAATTGTCACTGCTTAAATCTAAAACCCGTTCTTTCTTTGACTTCTCCCTATTTGATTCTCTCAAGCTCTGTCATTTTGGTGAACTCTGCCATTCTTTCAAATCACAACACCAAATCTGAGTTTGCTAGCTTCCATTCAGACTCATTCAAGCATATGTTGGCGAACACTGAAAATTTGATCATTTGTAAATTGTTGTCGAACATCTATTTGACACTAACCATTTTAACGACGTCCTTCACCTCATTCAATTTAACAACGTCATTCACCTTGTCTGAAACCTTTACAACAGTTTAGGGAAATATGTCAGGGTGCACCATATCTAAAACAGGCAAAAATAGAAAATCTTTAGAACAAAATTTTGTTATGTTTCTGTAGCAGACAATTCCGAATACACCCATCTGAAATATAGTAGGTGGATTTCGAATATGCATATCAGAAGTGGCGCTGTTTTTTTAAATCTAAAACACAACATCAATGCAAGAAAATGTGAGATGAAATGAGGAAAGTTTACCTTAAATTGCAGCTTTCTGTGTTCTCTTTGATATGATAAAACACTTGAAACTTAGTTTGGAGATGAAAAGTTAATTAAGAATGATTGAAGTTTTGTGGTAGATTTTGTTTATGGGGGAAAATGAAGAGAATGAAATAGTGGTAGGGGTGATCATGCAACAAGTTGAAATAACAATAATATTTTCGGACATGCATATCCGAAAATAACATTGGATGTTTAAATCCAACATTTAAACAATAATAACGTGTAAACAAGAAGATTTTCGGAGATGCATTTCCGAAACACCTTGAAGATTGATTTAGGATGCATTCAGATATACATCTCCGAAGGCATTTTAGGGTTTTCAGAAGTCTACTTCACCTTATACCATATAAGGATGTATTAAGAAATTTCCTTTGTAAAGTTATGTATATCATGTGTTATAGGCTGTCCACAAGGTCTAATGAAAAAGCCAATAACAAATATTAAAGGGCTAGTTACACCGAACAAGTGGATCTTCATATTTGTCTCAGACACACGATCACACCCTTCATCACATCTCTCACTATTGATATCCAATAAAACCATCATTCACATGAGACGTTGAATCACGTGCGAACGATTTTTACCACTCATACTATATAAAGAATAGACCGTGTCATTTTAGATGTTTAATTCATTCTCATGCTAATTTTCACTCAGTAATTGTCTCTGGTATTAGAGTGCTAACCTTGTAGGTCCACCCCTTATGTGTCATACCAAAAGCCTATTCCACAGTATCGAGATCACATTTTACCACTTTATTACATATTTCTGGTTGCTTAATGGAACAATAATTTCGTTTGTGGAAATCGACTCTTGATTCCTTCTATTTTCCCATAAAAATCCATGTCTCTTCATCGAAGACACAAACCATTGATATTTTTCTTGTAGATCGTCAATCTTCTTGAAGATCGCTGACCTTATTCCTTCCACCAATATCTTTCTCAAAACAATAAGATAAAAAACTCTTGAAGCCATGTTTCCATCGAAGATTACCAAATTTTTCATGCAACATTACACCGTTAAGGCTATCAAAGTTCCACCTCCACCTCCGATAGAAGATGATCTAGTCCTCGTGACTTCTTTATTCGCTCCCGCGCAAGATGATCATGCTCTTCATGAATTGATCGAGGAGAGTTTTAAGCCTTATCGTTCTTCCAACCTATGCTAAAGTTTTGCTAAGGCCAAATTTAATAGCAACCTTATTCACACCCTTTAATGCCTCGACACAAAATGGTCCCATACATTGAATAACCACAAGCCAACTTAAACATGCAAGAAGAAACTGACCTATTGAATAATGTTTACAAGTTGGTACAACAACACAATTACAAATCCTTAGCTACAAGATACTCGGTATTAAAGAGAAATTGCAACGCGTTCCTCTGTGAGCTAATGTTACGCACAAGCTGACATCGCACAACAACCACAAAATCATACCACAATCGGCTCAAATGGATGCAATCCTTCCATAAAAAGTAGTTTTGAAGTCAGCAAGTTGTAATCAAAGTAGAAAACATCAGACTCCCTCACCCTGATTTCAGAGGGAGAAGTGTCAGCCACACTCCACTAAAGGTTCATTGGGGCCATAACTAACTAACTCATTACTACTAGAAAACGGAAAGGTGTGATGCATATGATTCAATCTCTAAGTGGAAGAGGAAACCACTCTTCATTCACATTATTGATTGCAGGATCCCACAGTCTCTTGAAAAATCCCCAAAGTTAGAAAGTTATAATGAAATTAGGGATCTAGACAAACACATCGAACATGTCGACAATAGACTAGGTTATTACCATGCTCGGGGAGCATAAAGTGTAAGCACTTTGCGTTAACCCTCAAGGGGAACTTCCATGACTTGGTTCAAAACCCTCCCAAACGAGATCATATATTCGAGGAAGGAACCGTGGAATTTGTTCACTACTTATTACACTTCTCAAAAACAAAAACCTACTACCATAATCGTACTCAACAGGATCAAGTAAAAAAAAAAACCCTATGTGAGTACATCAGAAATTTTACCAAGGTAGCGGTAGAAGTAGGAAGTTTAGACAATGGATTAAAGTGTTGGATCATTAAAACAAGGACTAAGATAAGACTACATGTTCAAATAAAAATTGGGGCTAGAAGAAGCTTGTAGTCTAAAATAGTTTCTAAATAGGGTCCAACGCTACATAAATTACAAAGATAAACTCTTAGTTGAATAAAAAATCAAAGGAGAGAAAAATCCAAGATGTGGTCAGGCTAAAGAAAAGGATAAATACTATTGCATAAATGACAGAGAATGATGACCCCAATCTAGATTTTCTTCATATACTCCTTGAAACACGTCAATGGAGAAAATTTGATGAGAGTGCACGAACACGGAGTTCAAAGAGGTTGGGATCATGAATCTCTATCCGGTAAGGGAACCAAACAAGACATATAAGTTTAAAGTACTAATGTTATGACATAAGTCATAAACACGATACTAATGAATGCATCCACCTAAAAGATGCAATTAAATAGGTGATTAAAAAGGGGCTCACTGGATACACCCAAGAAGGAGGTCAAAGATACAACCATGACTTAAAGAAAGGTAATAAAAGACAGGAGGATTCCTTGAAGAATAAATAATGCTCTCGATAAGGATTCACCTAAGAAAACAATTGTGACTGTAAATGGGTCCAAGGGAAAGATAGCTTGTATTAGTGAGGAAGAAGAAGATAGAATGGATAAACGAAAATACATCATTTCAATCACTAAGGATCTCCCCAAAGAAAAAACCTGTCAAAGGAGATTATGAAAAGGATTATTGTCGAGTTAATTTCAATTCCTAAGGATGAAGGAGAAACTTCTTACGGGAAGGCGAAAAGCCAATCCTTGGGTTCCGAGATGCTTTCTTCTTTTCTAAAGTGTTTTTTTATGTATAAAGTTTTTTCTTAAGTCATTAATCTAGAGGGAGTCTAAAAACTTCATTCTCAAAAAGCTGAGAAAGTTTTGGTAGTATAAGACTCAGGGGGAGCTTATGAGCTTTCTAGCTTACTCTGATAAGTTTTATGTGATTAAACCAAGTAAATATTGTTCATCAAAATATATGGTTTTGTCATCATAAAAAATAGGGATATTGTAAGAACAAGATTTGGTTATGCATATGGCCTTAGGTTTTGATTATAACAATACACAATTTCATAAAGAGCAATTTTGTACCCTAATGATTTTGTTAAGTGTGTAGTTGTTAGAAAACTAGTTCTGAATCTAAAGAAGTGATGTGTGATGTTACCAGACTCTGAACTTAACGCACTCTGGCTCAAAGAAAACAAGTTGTATTCTACAAAGATAATAAAGCTCTATATTACTCCACTCAATGCTTCTAATTATTACTCATCCAAAAATCTTTAGTTTATGACTCTGATAGAGAAGCCTCTGATGTTATCAATCTCCGAAGTCTTACGCTCAGCAAGCTCTGATGAACATTGTTACTAGATTATGGATCTAGACTCTGAATACCAGGTTCTGAAGACTCTCTCATACATACTTTGATTCTTCTATGCATGCTTCATCAACTCTCTTTCTGAAGCCTCTGAAGATTAGAAGATAAGATCAAAAGGTTTTAAGTGAGAAATTAGTACATAGTACAAGATCAATATTCCTTCCACTACACTAATCTCGTAGGAAAAGGAATGTAATATTGTTCCATTTTGTTTCCCATTTTCAAAAAATTGTTATGCAAGGATACAACTATACTTTTATGGAATTCCATGCTCACCCTCCAACAAAATTTTCATTACCTATATAAAGGAGTCTTGGAAGAATTGAACAAAAACAACTTTTACGTGAAAAATGCAATACTGTGAAACATTTGAGAGAAAGAAATTCATACACGCAAGGAACTTTTGTTCATACTCTTTCATATAAATAATTTTGCGTGTAAACATTTGTAATACATTTTGTGTAATCCGCTTACATAGAAACATCTTTGTAACACACTTTGTTTCTCAACTTTTGAATTCTATTTTTCCTTGAGAGACTATGGTATAGTCAGAATTTCGCAAGAAGGCATTGACAGTAAGTCTTTATGGTTGTAATAAAGTTTGGTTATAGAGGATTAAGTCCTTGTGGTAAGGCAAAATCACCTTGGCAGGTGGACTGGAAATAGCTCCGTTAACACTGAACTAGGATAAAAAATTTGTTCATTATTTTTATTCTAAGTTATCTTCTTGTTGTTTTGGATGGAAAAAGTTTTCATTCAAGAAAACTAATTCAACCCCCCTTTCTTATGTTTCCTTAATCTTCAATTAAGTCTGTTTCAAATAGCCTCTGGATAGATTCTTGTAGATACATTGACTTGATAACCCATATGCTTGAATAAATGATTCTTCTTTAAGAACTTCTTTCAGACGTTATACCTTTGAATTAAAGGCTATATATAAGTTATGATGAGGCTTGTTCAGAGTTCAAAGGTATCCTTTTTCATCAAAGTATGTTTGCTTCAGATAACGAGAATCTTCAAACTTTGTCAGTCTTCAAATTATGCTAATCTCCAAATTCAACACATGCTTAGCTCAACATTTGATGCATTACAACTTGACTTCTTTAGAGTTAGGGTTGCTTTATTTTATACATGCACATTGAACAACCATTAGAGAATAAACTTGTTCTTCATACAAATGTACTTGTTATCATCAAAACTTGAAGGATTAGTTTCCAAACCAAACTTGTTACAAAATTTCTTTCTTGTGAAAATAGTCAACCCCTTAATTGCAATTTGATTTGATTTTTAGGCATTCGTTTTTCAGGTTAACAATCAATTCATTTCTAGCCCAATTGAGTATGTCAAGGATATTAACAAATCAAAGGATTTATGGAAAGTAGTGGTTAGGTGTAAACATATGTGGTATGTGACTAGTGCTTCGATGGATTTTCCCACCTCAAATATTCAACAAGAAGCATATGTTTGTGTACACCTTTGACGTGGAACCACCTATGACCCTAACAATGGTATGTGAATGTGTTTGTTTGTTGTTTTGAATCATAAATTTTTTATTTTTAGATGACAAGTTACATGGGTTTTGATGCAAGTTAAATTTATGGTTTTCATGGTCCCAGAAGTTCACATTTCACAGCTTTTTATTATTAGTGAGTACTTCGGTTATATTTTTTGCAACTTAGATATGTTAGTATACTGAATTATTATTGAGATTTAAAACAAAAAGTGTTTTCTATGATGATTACTGTGATGTTCGCGGATGATGATTATACTGATTTAAATGTTCATATCCAAGATAATAATATTATTGGAAAATTTACCTCATAATTAATTGTTCTACTTTCTAAAAGAAACTAAACAAATGACTTTTCGTTTCACAGGGTTGGCGCAACAATGCGGTAGCTTGCGTTGACACTGGGGATCTGATTGGTCAGAGAGGCAGCATCAGTGTAACATTGAAATCATGATGAGTTAATACTCTAGATAATCACACAACATCTGCTTTGGCCGGTCATTAACCTTTATGTGCATAAGTATCAAAGAATGTGGTGAAAGCTCCATAAATTTGTATGTGTTTTAGAAGTATTTATGTATATGACAACTATATTAGACAATATGACCAAAACACTACTTATTTAACGATGAGAAACAGAGGAAACTATATGTTTTAGGCAGTGGATTTGATGATTATAAAACACTACTTACTAGTATTTCATAAGTAAGGCTTGGAAGATTTTGTCAATAAGTGGTTTCTTCTATCACACACACCATTAGACCACTTTCCCGAATTCAAGATTTTGGAACTTTGACCCGGCAAGCAAGAAAACTAATTGGGATACATAACACTCAAAGGACCTGGTCCTGACCATTTATATCTCCATAAATCTATTGTTGGTTCGGTTCCTAATTTGCAAGAAATTTCGTTGGCAAACTAGCTAGAATCATCTCCAAAAGATCTGAAAGAAATCCTAAGATCCCTCCACTAAATATAACATTTATTAGGGATAACTGACCTGAAAGGAACGAGAACCAAATCCTTGATGTCAACCGTATTTGAAGGATAACAAGGTATGCCAAATCGCAAAGTCATCAGAGATAAACTTCCAAGATCATTTACTTAAAAGAGTTGTGACCCTTCACTTTTCAAGTTATTTTAAATATCCTTTTGTTGTTTCCCACGTAAAGGCTGCCTAATGAATATCATTCCAATTAATCAAATAATTAACAAAATAATTGAATTAATTCACAAATTGACACATCAAATATCATAAATGTTAAATGCATAAGATTGTAGCAAGTATGTAATTAGACACTAATATCTTTGGATTAGTGAAAAATTTGGCATGTAATCAGAAGGGTTAATTTGTAAAAATCAGGTACTTTGATTTTTATAGGTAGATAATAGATTATGAGTTGATTGAATTGAGCAATAATTTTTTATCTCAAGCATTCATAAAGTCAACTTCCATTTTAAAATATGAATCACAAATTAATCTAAAGGCGGTTAAAACAGTGGCGGATTTAGGTTCATTCATACGGGGCTTAAGCCCCACCAACTAATTCTCTCTTGCTTTAAGCCATACAAGTACTAATATTCTTTATCTATTTATTTGTAACATGTTTGCCACACAAATAATTTACTTAATCTCCATTCCCTTCCACACTAATTTTTTTTGTGTAAGCAAGATTTAATAAAAGGGAGAATTAAGGGTTCTCCAACCTGCTTACACGATGAGGAAACCCCGACAAAAGAAATTATAAGTCAATTACAAATTACGAAAGAAATAACAAATGATCTTTGTTAAACTCGTAAAAACTACAATTGAAATGTGTAATTTCTCCAAAAAAAGACCACTTTCAAACTAAAGTTTTTATATACTATACCGTATTATCAAAATTCCATGCTTCATTCCGAAAACAAACCTCATTCCTTAACAACCAAAAAGTCCAAGTAGTTGTCAACCAATTAACGTCCAACTTACCCTCTTTCACCTTTTTATCCCTACAAAATGAGTGTCAACTCATAAAATTCGAACGACACTCTTCAACCACAACATCCGGTTTTTCAACCCAAGAAGCTATTTCCCTCAAAACATTCTTAATCACACTACACAAAAATAATAAATGATCCCTATTTTTCGGACCAATTCCACACAAACTACAACTTTGAACATCAATAGAAAAAGAGATACCTCTATACATCAAAAGATCCTTTATTGGGAGTGTATTGACAAGAAGTCTCAAACCGAAAGCTTTGATCTTGAAAGACACTTCCGCTTTCCAAACCAAACCTAACGCCACATCATGTCTATTAGGCGGACCAAGAAGAGTTCAGAAACTAGAAAAAAATATCATAACAAGAGGCCACCGAAAAACAACATCCGATTTATAATACCATTCCACCAAACCCGGCCCTTCAATAACATCACCGAAAAGCTCCAACCTTTCTTTTAAAGTCGCAAAATCATCACTCGAATTCAAATTGTTCAACACGGATGAGGTAAGACCAAGATCACCCAACTTCCACCTATCATCACTCCAACCCCCATGCCCGCCACCGATACTCTCTTCAAGCAAGAAGCCGCAAATAAATCTGAAAAAATCTCCTTCAAAGGACTGTCATCAATCCACTTAACCTCCCAAACAGGAGTAGTGAAACCATTACGGATATGAAACATACTGTTAGAGACTAAAAGATCAATGATGGAATAGTTCCCTATCAAAATGATATCATTCCACCAAGTAGAACAAGAGGACTTTGCCTTGCTAGAGACTTCTCCACATAACACCTTAATAGATAAATCTCTATAACGAGCTTTCAAAACTTTGTATCAAAAATCTGTTTGGCCTTAAATAATTCTCCATCTCCATTTATTAAGGAGAGCTAAATTACAATTCGTCCAATATTTAATTCCAAGACCCCATTTCTTAAAAGATAAATTCACATCCTTCCAACTCACCTAATAAATTCACATCCTTACTCACTATTTGTTGCGTCAAAAAATAACCTAGCTTATCTATCCTCACATTGATCATAAAATTTAATGTCACATTAGTTAAAAATTTATATTATTTTATTTGTAATTTGCAAAGTAAACTTTTATGTGTTAGTTTTTCATCAACTAACGTAAATTGACATTACACTGTCTAATACATATTCAATATTTTTTTTTGTCTATAATTTATTAGAGTTCCTCTTAGTTTATGGATTTGATCGATTTCAATTAAACTTTAACTTATAAAAAGGGGCGTGTTAGAATTTACGTGTTCCATTTTTTTAACTAATTATTTTCTTCTCTTTTTCAAATTTCAGAATATATATATATATATATATATATATATATATATATATATAAATTTTAGATATGTTTTATTATGTGAATATGTGATCATCCTGTTTACAAAAATATTTATAATTTCAAAAAATAGTGTCAATAAATAAATTATATATATATATATATATATATATATATATATATATATATATATATATATATATATATATATATATATATATATATATATATATATATATATATATATATAAAGGATCAAATTACACCGAAGAGTTACCATGACTTACAAACGTCACTGATTAATATTTTTTAAAATCAACCGTTGGATTGAAACATATCATCATATAGATCATATCTATAAAGTTTGAGATTAATCTATAATGATTTACTATGTCATTGAACTACATCAAAATTAACGTTATATGAAAGTCCATTTTGACATTAATTTTTAGATATCTTGATCGTATAGTAAAACTTTATATAGGTATGATCTATATGATGATATGTTTCAATCCAACGGTTGATTTTAAAAAATATTAATCTGAAGTGACGTTTTGAGCGAGTGTAAGTCATGGTGTAACTCTTCGTGTAATTTGATCCTCTATATATATATATATATATATATATATATATATATATATATATATATATATATATATATATATATATATATATGGGAGAACTATGGGTTCTCCAATCTGAATACACAAGGAACGAGAATTATAAATCCGACAAAAAAAGAGAAATTATCAACCAATTACATCTTTGAAATGAAAAGCAAATGATCTTTGCTAAAATCATAAAAACCATAATTGGGATGGATAATCTCTCCTATGTATGACCACTTTTAAACCAAAATTTTTATACCCCAAATCTTATTATCCACATTTCACCTATCCTCCCGAAAACATACCATTCCTCCCGAGCCAAATGGTCCATAAAGTAGCCATCCAAACCAACCTCAATTTACTAACTCTCACTTTTTTATATTTACAAAAAGAATACCGATCCCAAAACTTTGATAGGCTATCCTCACCACCAACAACCGGTTTGCCAATCCAATGTGCTATTTCTTCTCAAATTCTCCTAATCAAACTATAATTGTGAAAAATGTGATCTAAAGATTCCAAATCTATATCACAAAAATAACAACATAAAGCTTCATCATTGAAATTAATTCCTCTAAACATTAAAAGATCCTTTGTTGAAGCCTACTCACAAAATACCTCGAAGCAAAAGCCTTAATTTTAATTTTAAAAGGAACTTCCATCTTTCACATCTTGCATAATGCTTCCTCCTCTCTACTACGAGGGCCAAACGACACTCTAAAGCGGTCATAAAAAATATAACAAAAAGACACCGAAAACATACCACTAGAGTCCGTCTTCCAAACCACCCTATCATGAATATCTGGAATCAAAAAGATCTCTCTCAAAATTAATTTAAGGTTCAAGAAAGAAATCCGATCCAAATTTGAAAGGGAATTAAAATTAACGCCAAAATCACCCCATATCCAAACGCCCTCCCTCCAACCTCCCATTCTCGCCACCGAAATTTTTTTCAAAAAAGAAAAGACATGCGAATTCAGAAAAACGTCCTTCAAACAATCTCCCAACTACACCGCCTCCCAAAAAGGGACATGAAACCCATTACCAACTACACTTTTACATAAAGACATAAAAGGATCAAGAGAGGGAACCTTACCGATGTTGATTATGTCCTTCCACCAAGAAGAGAAAATCTTGGCCTCCGAAATAGACTCATATCTACCGTGTAACTTGATTGCGATATCACCATAATAAGAGGAACTCACGTTGAGTGTAACTTCTAAGATTAAAACCAATAGGTATTCCAAGAAAAGTGAAGTTGCTACATTCCACCTTGCACAAAAGCACAAAAGAAACCACTTCCACAAAATTGGAATTGAGATTAACGTCAATCAACTTACTTTTATGGTAATTAATCCCAAGACCTGATACGAGCTCAAAGACTCGTAACACTGCCTTTATCGCTCAAACATGCCTCCAAAATCCCTCACCTACTATGAGCGTGTCATCCGTAAATTAGAGAATATCAATGGTGCACCGACCATTAATTTCAAAATCATCAATCTCACCCAAATCCCTAGATCTCTTGACTAATCTTGTCAATTCTTCCGCTACAAAACAAAAGAGAAAAGGTGAAAGAGGATCGTGTGGGTATATATATATTATTTAGTTATGTGATGAGTTTACAAAAATATTTATAATTTCAAAAAAAAATTTTTGTTCATCTAACATAAGTTAAAAATAGTAATTAATCTTAAAATTTTGGTCAGAGCGTTTGACTTTTGTTTTGTAGGAATTGGACACATATATACATACCATGAAAGCAGAGACTTATCATTCCAGTTCAATTCTCTAGGATAATAAGCAAGATGAAGACCAAACCAAAGCAAGAAAAATGTTCCTGAAATTAACTATATATGCTACGTTGATTTATCACATATATAGTAGCAATGGATATATGATATGGAAAGAGTGAAGGTCTAGCATGTAAGATAAGAGACAGTCAAAAAGCCATAGATACCCGCCTGCTTAATAAACCAAACAAGGAACATCAGACAGATTTATAAGTGTCATCCATGTTATGGTTTTTAGCCAGGCAAGTCATCCTTGGCTACAAGACATGACTCTTCATCTACATACAAGACCTCTCTCTTCCTTTTTTACTAGTTGGCTTCATCTTCATCTTATTCTTCTTCTTCATTGTTGTTTAAGTTTAACCATAAATACCAACTTCCCCTATTTATAGCCTCCATCGTGTTATCATATATGCTGACATATTCCCGGTATCATGGATTAAATGTTATACATTCTCATTCACGATTTCTTCTTTGTTACACATTATATCATATCTGCTGCTAGAGAAATTAAGAGATCAACTAGCTAAGAATATGTTCTTATTGAACTTAATTGGAGGGACCATAGATCCATTCATTTACTTGCTAAGTGTTACTCTTCTAAGCCATTGCGATGGCAGTTGACAATATGGCAAGAGTCAACTGCATGGTCCTGCAAAAGAATCTATTCGGCTTGAAACTCACTCTTTCTTAAAGTACTTGTTTGTCAATTTTCCAGACTTGATTGTTATGTTTTGTCTTGTAACAGCAGGATGCACATTTTCACACTCCAAGTTTCTACATTCATGCTACTGGAAAGGGATCCATCGCTATCAACTATTTATTAGATTTAGTTTGAGTTTTATGACAAATAAATATTTATAGACTCCATATAAAATATAATAAAAATGTACATGTATTGGTCCATATTTAAACTATATGTACTTTTTAACTATATATATGTTGTAAAATTGTCCCACTAAGCTAGACAAGCCTGTAGACAGCATTTTTTGTGGTTTTAGGCAGCGCTTTAAAGTGCTGCTTAATCCTGCGCTGCTATATGTTTAGGCAGCGCAACCGCGTTTTTTATCATAAGTTCTGCCTTAAGTCTACCTTAAGCAGCATTTTTTTAATCAAAAGTGCTACATAATGTTGCCTTTAGGCACCACTTTTTTTCATAAGCGCTGTCTGAAGTCTACCTTAGGCAGCGCTTTTTTAATCAAAAGCGCTGTTTATCGAACCCCTTAGACAACACTTTTACTTTAGGCAGCGCTTCTAAAAGTGCTGCCTGAGGCCTTTAAGAATTCCTTATTTTCTGTTTCAGGCAGTGCTTTCTTATAAAGTGTTGTCTAAAGACCTTCTTAGGCAACGCTTGTGGTATGAATAATGCTTTCTTATGTACCCTTTAGGATGCGCTTTTAGATAAAAGCGTTGTCTAATGTCAACGGAATATTTTAGGGTTAATACCTATTTTCACCCCTGACATATGGGGTGTATTTGAAAAACCCCCCTGCCAAAAAAAAAGTTCCAATTGTTACCTTGACAAATTTTAAAAGTTTTATTTTTCACCTTTAGGTTGCCACATCATCTAAAAAGCTGATGTGGCTTATTGTTTTGTTACACTTGTAAGTTTTTGGCATGCCATGTCACAGTATTCCAAATAAAATGACCACAATGCCCTTTTATTAAAATCCCTAAATATTTTGCAAATGTTATGTTTCATTTCAGACCCTCTAAATTAGGGCGCAATCTTCTTCCTCGTTTGCAAAGCCATTTTACAAAATAAGCCAGTTTCAATTCAGACCCTGCGATTAGGGTTCTTCATCCTAGCAAATGGGTGTGTTTAATTTAGTGTTTCATCATGGGGGAAGTTTCGTGCAAGACGGCCATACGTATTATAGAGGAGGTAGTGAGACTGTTGTTGAAGGTCAGGACGAAGATAAATGGAGCTTTTTTGAAGCTGTTAGTCTGGTTAAAGATTGGGGTTATGAAGGTTTTAGACTATGGAGAAAGATTCCGCAAACGGATGAAGGGTTTACAAATGTTGTTGATGATGCAGGAGCTGTAGAAGTTGCTAAGCATTGTATGTCTTGTAGGGTTCACGGCGATATTTGGGTAGAGCACGGTGTAGAAGACATGATGACCAAGGTTCTGGTACCTAATGTTGATGACTTCAGCACCTCTAGTGGAGATGATAGTAGTGGTGACTATGTTGATGCAAGCCAATGTTTCAATGACAGTGAAGAGGAAAGAGTAATTGACGTAGAAGAAGAGCAATTTGAACAAGTGGAGGTAGCTGTTCCAGTTAGTGGGAATAGGGTGGAGATCGAAGGGAAATCATTGAGATTCAAGCGTTGTGCATAGTTCTGACAGTGAAGAGAGAAAGTATGTTTTTATTTCAGACCAACAAAAGGTACAAAGTGACTTTGTTATTCACATTAGTATACAAATATGCATAGTGAAGTATCATAGAACTGAAGTATCATATATGCACTAGTGTTACATGCTTTTGTTTATGCACTAATTCTGGTTTACAAATATATGCACTAGTGTTACAAATATATGCACTAATTATGGTTTACAAATTCTGGTTTATGCACTAATTCTGGTTTACAAATATATGCACTAGTGTTACAAATATATGCACTAATTATGGTTTACAAATTCTGGTTTACAAATTCTGGTTTACAAATTCTGGTTTATGCACTAATTCTGGTTTACAAATATATGCACTAGTGTTACAAATATATGCACTAATTATGGTTTATTTGCATAGTGAAGTATCATAGAACTGAAGTATCATATATGCACTAGTGTTACATGCTTTTGTAGGATTCTGGTTTGTATGATTTAGTAGGTTTGTAGGATTCTGGTGAGGAATATACAAATATTCAGGTTTATAGGATTCTGGTGAGGATTATACAAATATTTCAGGTTTATACAAAGTGCATAGTTCTGGTAGAAGTATCATGAAATATGGTTTATGCATAGGTCTGGTTTTGTGCATAGGTCTGGTTTATTTGCATACTTCATGAAATATGTTACCTTTATACAAAGTGCACTAATCTGGTATAAGTGGATAGTTCTGGTTTACATGTTTTCTTGCTGGTTTAAGCTGGTTTATCTGGTTTATACAAATATGCTGAAGTATCATAGAACTGAATATATCAGTTGCTGTTGTTACATGTTTTATTGTGTTCATGAATCTGTTACTGAATAATATTGTGTTCAGAATACTGATGTCTTTATTTGCCTTGTTTAGCATATTTATATCTGTTTCTGAATAATGCAGAGAAAGATACCCAGGACCAAAGTGTCAAAAAATCGATGGAACGTGGATGAAGGCCCGAGATGGATGCAAATGTTGATACAAGCGCAATCGGAGGTGGAACTATGGATGAAGGCCGAGATGGATGCAAATGTTGATACAACGCTGGAGGAGGAACTATGGATGAAGGCCCAGACCCAGAGATGGATGCATTGCTGAATAATATGATGGATCTTTATGAAGAACAACAATCACAAGTTGACAATCCCACACAACCTACTGCAATGCAACCTCCTCCAACACATGAATCACAACATGATGCAATGCAACCTCCTCAACACATGAATCACAACATGATGCAATGCAACCTCCCCAACACATGAATCACAACCTGCTACTAATGCCAAAAACCTCCACTAAGAAAAAGGCGTGGTCGTGCCTTGGGCGATCAAGAAAGAGAGTCAGTGAAAGATTGAAGGAAGTGAGGAATGCCAAAAGACATGGTGGGCCTGGATCAACACCTGATGCACCTTTGACCATAGGTGAAGAAACTGGTGGTAGTACCTCAAAGAAGATATCAAGGAAGAAGAGGAGTTGATCAGTAGTTGTGCACATAGTGTGCTATTTTGTAAAATTCAATTTGAAAGTTTCCTGTGTCATTTTGTTACTTTGACTTATTATCGAGCAGCTTGGCCATAATTTATGTATCATGTTATTGTCATTTTGTATCACAATTGTACTTGACTATGTATCACAATTGCTTGACATGTTAAAGTCATTTTGTATCATTGTGTTTTCTTGACTATGTATCACAACAGATTTGCTTAACAATGTGAAAGTCATTTTGTACAACAAAATTGCTTGACTATGTATCACAATGATTGGCTTAACTATGTTATTGTCATTTTGTACAACATTTTGCTTAAGAAGTAATTACTTAACAATGATTTGCTTAACAACAGATTTTGTACAATGTAATTATATTCCATATTCCATAACTCAACTAACCAAAACTCATGATAATATATTCCATATTCCATAACAAAGAATTTTACAACTTCCTAGAACATGAACTTCATGAATTATTACATGAACTAACTAAGAAATGAACCAAAACACAAATAAACCCAACTAAAACATAATTCACTTCTTTTTAACTCATCAATTTTTTCTCCATGGCTTCCATCTTGATGTCATATCTCTCTCGGTTTGCTCATCGGTTCTCATCAAACTACATCCGAATGGCGTTATCACCAAAATCACCAGAAAATTCATCATCCCAAACAAATGCGTTGCAGTCATCTCCTTTACCCCAGAACTTACACTTCCAGTATTTTCTCCCAGGATTTGCAACCGATTTTGAAACAAATAACTTCATGGAGACATTGTGGCCACATTTGGGAGTTACTCTACCATTTGAAGATAAGCTTGAAGCAGAACAAATTGGTTGACTCATGTTTATGAAATCAAAGAAAACTTAAAGATGAAGAGGAGAGCAAAAGATGTGTTGCTGAGATGAAGTAGAAGAACGTTGTCGTGGAAGAAGGGTTTGCAAACGAGAAAGAATATGGCTATGGCTGCGCCCTAATGTAGAGGGTCATAATTGAAACATAACATTTGTAAAATATTTAGGGATTTTAATAGAAGGGCATTGTGGATATTTCATCTGGTATTGTGTGACATGGCATGAGAAAAACTTACAAGTGTAACAAAAATATAAGCCACATCAGCTTTTTAGGTGATGTGGCAACCTAAAGGTAAAAAATAAAACTTTTAAAATTTGTCAAGGTAACAATTGGAACTTTTTTTTTGGCAGGGGGGTTTTTCAAATACACCCTATATGTCAGGGGTGAAAATAGGTATTAACCCAATATTTTAAGTATTAGACTTATTTTCACTTATAGAAAGCGCTGTCAAATATATAAATATAGATTTTCACCATATTTTGCACCTGGTTTTCACCACATTTGCACCAAATAACCTGAAACAAATATACATAAAATTTACACCAAATACTTCAATTCAATAAATATGCACCAAATTTGCATAAACAAAAAAATCTACATATATATAATTGATGATATATACAACAACAACTTGAAAATTGATGATACAACTTGAAAATTCTAAAATGCTAAATTGATGTTTAACCTACATATTTACTATCTTCGAGAATATTCCAAAAAACAATAACAATGAACTTGTTAGCTCTATCTTCTACATCTACACCTATAACCTGAAACAAAACCAAAAGATAGAAATTCATACCATGATAAAACAAAACTTTATTCGAATTTATACTCAAAACTCGAAAATTATACTCAAAATTCTCATCAATGAAAGAAAGACTACATACCTTATAAAATTCTCAACTCCATAAAGAATTGACACCATTCCTCCATAAGTTCATCCAATTGATCTTCCGAGTAATGAGCACACTTGAATTCGTCAAAGTACTACATAATAATATAACATAGTGTATGATTTAGTTAAAACACTATGCCATTTTATGAGAATTATTAAAATAATTTCTAAGTTAGAAATCCATATCGTGGATGGAATCTCTATTCGGTCCAAAAAAATAGTTTCTTTCATAAAACTCAAGATGAAATAACCACATACCATTATGGAATGTGAGATACTTTGAAGACCATGCGGGTTCATTTCATCAATAGATAATGCCAAGCGAAGGTTTCTTTCTTCTACTCCAAAATCAAGATAATCATTATCAATTTTCTTCCACTGTGGTGCATCTGCCGGATGTCAAAAATTTTCATCAATAATTCTTTCATCTACATGCCAAGTCAAGTTTCTTGCATCAGTTTCACTATGAACCATGCGTCTAAATATCAGAATAATAGGAAAATACCCTAAGAAATTTGTTGGAGATAATTTTTTTCTTATATCGAGATAAACCTCACTTAGGGAACTCATTTAACGATGCATATTCGTTTCGAAACAAAATGCAATCATTTGGACAAGTATGTATCTTATCACAGCTCATGAAAATAGAGCACCACATTTTTTGGCCTCATAGGTTTGATTGAGAAGAACATTATCCTCCGGAAGCATATCTCTCATAAGGGCTAATAACTCTGTGAAGCATTTATCCGACCATCCATTGTCCGCCTTTAAGTTGTACAACTTTAATACCGCAGACAGTCTTGTGAATTTAGTGCAACCTTTATGTAAAATCAAGCTTCTCCAAATATTCTATTGTTTTGATGAAGACAAAATGCATTGGATCAAAGAAGGATGAACAAAAGATCTCTAAGGCATTGGATCAAGTTTTCACTTTCAAAGGCTATGGATAATCTTCATGGTTTATGGTACAAGCTTCCAATTCATGCCTTAGTATATGCTAGTGCTCAAGAAGTGCATTCATTTTCACACAAATGCATAAATAAGTTTTAAAAATAATTGGCGTTGGTTACACAAAGTTTGCTAAAGGTCTTAGGCAAAATTTTCTCACTGTAACCGGTTACCTCATTGAAGTAACCGGTTACCTCAACTTTTCCAGAACTTTGTTTAAATATTTTTGGTAAACTCTCAGTAGTGTAATCGGTCGCTTCAGCCAAGTAACCGGTTACCTCAACAATTTTTTTTGATTTTTTTTAACGTTACAACAATGTAACCGGTTACACCATTGAAGTAACCGGTTACATCACTGAACTAGTGCCAAAATACTTTGAAAAATGACATGCACGAATTTGGACTTGCACCTTTTTATCATGACATCTTTTCATCAATTTATACACTTTCAAAGAGGCATTAAGGTGCTATATAAACCATGTATTTTCAGAATTCAAATTAACCTCTTTCATTACCATTTTCAAATCATTCATTCTCGAAATTTCAAACAAGTGTTCATACTTGATATCATAATTTTCGTTGAAAATTTTCTACATTCGTTATCAAAGACATTTAGAAAATTTCTGCATCATATACATTCTTTTGAGCACTTCTATACTATTGAGAATTGTCAAAATTGAAAGAAAAGATCAATCAAGTGTTTGATATATTATTCATATTCATTCAAAATCTTGTAAAAATCAAATATACTTGTTCTTTCCTTGTTGTCCAAGATTGTTGGAAGCAAGTTGTGCATTGAAGAAGATTGTTCTTCTTGCACTTAGTATTTAGATCTTAAATGTTTTAAAAACCTTTGATCTCGCTATATGTTATATAGTAAGCATCAACATTAGTGTGAATAGGGTGTACAATCATTATAACTATAGTGAAATCTCTTTTGTATTGAAAGGGGACTGGAGTACTCTCGGACTTTGAGGGGAACCAGGATACATCCTTGTGTTCTTTACTTTTCCGCATTTATCGCTTTCATCATATCTTAACCAGAAAAGAAAGAAACACTCATAAAACTTCATACATCAAACTAGAAAATTATTTTAAGTATTTATAAAAACGATAAAAATTTTAAAGACCTAATTCACCCCCCTTTTAGGCGCACTCTCAACTTATAATTGGTATCATAGCAGGTTAAAGGTAACCTGCTCCTATTGATCCAGAATGGCTTCCACAAATCATAATTCGGTTTTCAAAGATGGTGGTATTAACAACAAGCCTCCATTGTTTTGTGGTGAATACTTTGACCTTTGGAAGATTCGCATGAAGGCTCATCTAGAAGCCCAAGGAGAAGAAATATGGGATGCTGTCCAAAATGGTCCATTTGTTCCTACAATGGTTATCAACGATGTTGGTTCATCAAAGCCTAAAGGATCATGGGATGACGATGATAAGAAAAAGGCCCTCTATGACAAGAAGGCAATCAATCTTCTTCAAGGTGCACTTAGCATGGACGAATTCTTTCGTGTCTCGGCATGTACAAAGGCAAAGGAAATATGGGATACATTGGTAGAAACTCATGAAGAAACCGGTGAATTTAAAATATCTAGATTAAATACGTTGAGTCAAGAGTACGAGTTATTTCGAATGCAGCCCCAGGAATCAATCGTCGACTTGCAGAAAAGATTCGTACATTTGACAAATAATTTGAAAGCACTCGTTAAGACTGTAACTAACGATGAATTAAATCTTAAAGTGCTTAGATCTTTAATCAGGGAATGACAACCAAAAGTAACGACAATATCCGAGAAAAAGAATCTATCCATAATGATGTCCGCAACTTTGTTCGGAAAACTTCAAGAATATGAGACGAAACTTGCAAGACTTGAAAAACATGAAATCCTAGTAAAAGATTCAAAAGACATTGCTTTAAAGACAAAGATAAAAAATCATGATAGTAATCAAGAGGATGAATCCACTAGTAGTGAAGATGATGCTCTTATAAAGAAGTTTGAAAAATTCCTAAGAAAAGAAAATAAAAAGGATATCATTAAAGTGGAAGCACCACCAAGGAAAATTAAATGTTTTGAATGTGGAGAAAAAGGCCATGTCAAAAGTGAATGCCCTACACTTAAAAGGAAGAATAAACACTTCAAAGGAAAGAAGGACAAAAGACCAAAGAAAGCATATGTAGCATGGGATTATAGTGAAATAAGTTCATCATCAGATAAAGAACATGCAAATCTTGCATTAATAGCAAAACATCATTCTGATGAAGAAGAAGAAGAGGTTAGTAATGAAATATCTTCTTATGATAATGATTCTTTAAATTCTATTAATGAACTACTTAATGAATGTATGATTTTGTATAAAAAGGTGTCAACTCAAAAGAAACATATATCATCTCTTGAAGAAAAGATTGATATCATTGAAAAAGATTTTCAAATTGAAAAATAAAGTTTTCTTGAAAAAGAAAAACAAAATCTTACATGCAAAGAGTGTGAATCACTTTCTTTTCAAATTGACCAATTAAAAAAGGTTCTTGGAAGGTGTGAAAAGGGACAAATTGGATTGGATAATGTCCTTAGAAAACGAAGATTTTCTAATGATAAAAGTGGTCTTGGTTATTCAAAAGTTAACAAACCATGTACTAGTAAAACTATCTTCGTTAAGGCAAGTGACCAATCCAATAAGGAAAAAGTGAATAAAGCACAAAAAGTTCATCATTATCCTAATTTTTTTTTGTTAAGAATAAATCTTATCCTCCTGGATATAGAAGTAATTTTGAACCTTCTAGCTTTTATTGTGGTATTGTTGGCCATACACCTATTGCTTGCTATGTTAGAAATCTTAGCATGTCAAATTGTTATTATGTGTGCGTTAAGATGAGAACTAACTATGGTGGACCCAAAGCACATTGGGTACCAAATCAAACTTAATTTATTTTGTAGGTTTGCTGGGAGGCCACTTCAAATTTATGGTATCTTGATAAGTGGTGGTTCTAAGCTTCTTGATCGGAGACATAAGCTAACTTTAAAATATAGTTTTAAAGTCCAAGGATTGTTTCAAATATGGGAAATACCTTAAAGGATGAATTCTTGGCATAATCAAAGTTGGAGCACTCTAACTTTCACATCCATTGAAGATATACTTTATGTTGAAGGACTAAAGCAAAATCTTCTAGAAAGATAACTTTATGACAAAGGCTTTAAGTTCATCAAGGATGAATGTTTGATGAAGTCACTCTCATGCGATAAATCTCATAAGTATAAATTGTTTCTATTTTCAAAATTTCACTACATACTTTATAAGTCTTTTTCCATCCTTTTTGATAATTCCAAAGGGGGAGAAGATATATGTGTATGTGCTTGTATTTCTTGCTTGTGTTCAATCTTGTGCAGCCAACTGTGACAATGTCAAACTAGTTACTCCATGTCTCAAGAATGGAATTTATTTAGGGGGAGTCACTAACATAGGGGGAGCATGCACAACTTTAGGACAAGAAATACAAAGTCATTTACTTCTCAAATATTAATTGGTTGTCATCATCAAAAAGGGGGAGAATGTAAAATGAAGATTCTCCAAATATTCTATTGTTTTGATGAAGACAAAATGAATTGGATCAAAGAAGGATGAACAAAAGATCTCTAAGGCATTGGATCAAGTTTTCACTTTCAAAGGCTATGGATAATCTTCATGATTTATGGTACAAGCTTCCAATTCATGCCTTAGTATACGGTAGTGCTCAAGAAGTGCATTTATTTTCATACATATGCATAAATAAGTTTAAAAAATAATTGGCATTGGTTACATAAAGTTTGCTAATGGTTTTAGGCAAAATTTTCTCACTGTAACCGATTACCTCATTGAAGTAACCGGTCACTTCATCCAAGTAACCGGTTACCTCAACAATTTTTTTGAATTATTTTTTAACGTTACAACAATGTAACCAGTCACACCATTGAAGTAACCGGTTACATCACTGAACTAGTGCCAAAATACTTTAAAAAATGACATGCACAATTTTGGACTTGCACCTTTTTATCATGGCATCTTTTCATCAATTTATACACTTTCAAAGAGGCATTAAGGTTCTATATAAACCATGTATTTTCAGAATTAAAAATAACCTCTTTCATTACAATTTTCAAATCATTCATTCTCTAAATTTCAAACAAGCGTTCATACTTGATATCATAATTTTCATTGAACGTTTTCTGCATTCTTTATCAAAGACATTCAGAAAATTTCAGCATCATATACATTCTTTTGAACACTTCTATACTATTGAGAATTGTCAAAATTGAAAGAAAAGATCAATCAAGTGATTGATATATTATTCATCTTCATTCAAATTCTTGTAAAAATCAAATATACTTGTTGTTTCCTTGTTGTCCAGGATTGTTGGAAGCAAGTTGTGCATTGAAGAGGATTATTCTTCTTGCACTTAGTGTTTAGATTTGAAAGGTTTTAAGAGCCTTTGATCTCCCTATAGGTTAGATAGTAAGCATCACCATTGGTATGAATAGGTTGTACAATTATTTTAACTATAGTGAAATCTCTTTCGTGTTGAAAGGGGACTGGAGTACTCTCAGACTGTGAGGGGAACCAGGATACATCCTTGTGTTCTTTACTTTTCTGCATTTATCGCTTTCATCATATCTTAACCATAAAACAAAGAAACACACATAAAACTTCATACATCAAATTAGAAAATTATTTCAAGTATTCATAAAACCGATAGAATTTTTAAAGACCTAATTCATTCCCCTCTTAGGAGCACTCAGAACTTACAATACAACATTTTCTCTGCATCGCTTACCAACCTCTCAAACATTTTGGGATAATCCTGAAGATCTTCTTAAAGTAATTCTGCAATCTCTTCGACTCGATTACAATCATATGTATCCGTGACATTGTCGTATGAAGCATAGGTCGTATTACTTTTCTCCCCCGGTTCAACATTCTCGTTGCTTTTCTCACCATGAAATATCCAACAAGTATAACTTCGATCAATTCCACGCCTCAATAAATGAAATTTCAATCCATCTGCATCAACCCGACCCATATAACAACAACACAAGAAAGGACATTTCATTTGAATGGGGTCTTTGGCGTGTTCAACAACAAACTTAACAAATTCCAATACCCCATTAACGTAATCTTTTGAAAATCGATCGACAAACATCATTTTTTATCCATGGTTTTACTACTAAGTAAGCCAAACAAAAAAACTAATTAGGACACAAAACGGTATAATGCATTTCTGTCAAAATGCAAAGTATGCACGAAATGGATCCGGAGCAAGCAAACACAAATACAATAGTACACATTAGGCTAGGCAAGTACAAATATATTCACACAATTTCAGACAAATTCATCACAGATTAAACTGTCTCATAAAAGAGAATCTCACTCACACCAGTACCAGTAATTTGAGGAAGAAATTTACCTAAATTTACCGAATAGTAACATCGAGAAGTTAAAACAAGAAGGTCGAATTCAGGGAAACGTAGGGAATGAGCTTGTATGTCGAACTCGCCCGGGAAACACTACTAATTCAAAGGAAAGAAAACTTCTCTTTTAAAAAATTTCAAATTATAAATGAAACAAGAAGTACGAATTCACTTTGAAACATCAAAAATCGAGTTCGAAATAAGTCCTAACCTCTAAAACAAGATCTGGACAGCCACTTATCTTACATGAGAGATCTTAATAATTTAGACTCAAAAAGACTTAAAGCAAATGTAGACCGAAACAAAATTATTACCAAATTTAAGTTCGAAGCAAATCAAAGATGATCATGATTCTCAAACCACAAACGAAAAAAGAGAACTGAAGATTAATGCTCTTACCAAATTTAAGTTTGAAACATTAAAAGACAAGCTTAACACAAGATCTAAACCTTTAAAACAAAATCCGGGCAGCCACTAACTTAGCACCATTTAGAGAAAACTTAGAGTGGATTCATTTAGAGCAAACTTAGAGTGGATTCATGTAGGAATCATTCTATAAAAGGACAATAATAATCTATTCATTTGTGTGCATTCTAGAATTAAATTGAGTTCGAATTCTGAATTCACAATGCAAGAACATCAACTTAACTAAATGAAATTCCACTTGAATCATTCCAGCATCGCAAGAAAACTTCAAATACAGTTCAATCATCAAGACACAACATCAAGAATCAAATTGATATCTGAATTAAAATCAAACATGAACACAAAAGCACTCAATAACTATCCCATAGTTAGTTTCTATGTTTATTCCAAAATTAAAAAATATGACTACCATTAGAAGAAACTCTAACACATTCCTCTCATCAACAATATGTAAAATCTATAGCACAAACAGTTGCAACATTCAGAAGCTGCAAACAATACAAAGGCTATGATTTTCTCTGTTCTCTTAGAAATCAATCCACAAAAAATCATATGAGTCACAAATCTATGCCAAGCAAAAAAAAACATGAAACATGGAAATAACATTGAACTACTATATTAGAAAAAAATCTAAAAATCACAGTACAATCTGAATCGAAGTTTAAACCCTTTGTGAAATATAGCATAACACATCTTAATTTTTGTTTGTAACCCTAAACATAGAGAGAGAGAGAGAGAGAAGAAAGAAAGTTACCAGAAGAGGGGAAGTAGGTAGCGTCGATTGAAGAGGCGAGAATAGAGAAAAGAGTGGAGTTGTTCGCTAAAAGTGTGAAACAAACTGAACCCACAAACAAAACTGATTATAAGAAGTAGGTAACCGAAAAAAGATCATAGTAACCCATGAAGCCATTGTTGAGAAAAAGAAAAGGAATTACCCGAGGGAATTGAATGTAGAGTTGACAATTGTGACTGCAAGCAAAACGTTTACGGCGGTGGCGGCGGAGGAATAAGCAATTGACGATTGGTAATTTGGCCAAAGTAGGAATGGGTTTTCAGTTTGAGTAGAAGAAGAATGATAAGAACGACTGGGAAAGTTTTGAGAAAAAGTTCTGAGAAAGTTCTAAGAATAGGGTTATGTTTTATTTTTAAAAAAATTAAAGGCCTTAGGCAGCACTTTTTGAGAAAGTACTGTCTAGGGGAGCTTCTAGCAGCGCTTTCATAAAGTGATGTCTATGGGGGGCCTCTAGTAGCGCTTTCTTAAATATCCTTAGGCAACGCTTTTTGAAAAGCGCATTCTAAGGGGGCCCTTTTGCAGCGCTTTCACAAAGCACTGTCTAAAGTTTGCCTTAGGTAGCGCTTTTTAGAAGCGCTATCTAAAGGTAACCCTTTGACAACGCTTTTTATGAAATTATTTTAAAAAGTTTCGTGTTTATTTTTTTACAAGCACTTTTTGTATAAAAAACGTTGTCTAAAGCACACTGTCTTTTTTCATTTTTGACGTAGTTCCCATAGAATGTATAAATTCTTCATGTTTTCGCCAGAAGACTCTACAACCGCGGCTCAGAAAATGCAACAAATCATCGAGTCACATGTGAAGTAGCACTTTTATTCTAGGTTAGAGTGCACGAGACTTAAATTCATGATCCATTTAATGGATCCTCGTAACTGACACTTGAAGACCAATAAATTGTTATAACCGCCTTAATATATGTATAAATAAGAAGTGTGGTGTTTTTCATGTATAATTTAAATTCGAATTTCATTCACTCATGTTGCTCACATATTGTATTGAGATTTGGAATGTTAATCTTGCATGTGAATCCTTCTCTCACCACAACCACCAATTTCGGTCAATTTTGTTTCCCTAACAGAACCGTAGTGCCCTTTGTGGGAGTAGACTTTTTTCCACATTTTCTATTATTGAATACTCACCTCTTGATTTACCGAATCAAAGCTTCTCAGCCTAAAAATTAGGATTTCTTGAAATTAAGCCACAAATCCCTTGTTCTTGATCGACTCCCATTGCATATCAACTTCAATTGCATATTTTCTCCAACTCAAATTTATGACATCTACACTACAATGAATAACACTTTTTATGACGAAACGTTCATCTCGAACATGCTAAAAACTGAGAGTTTATGTCCTGGGAGCGTCATGTTTGATTACTTTTAATAAAATAAACAACATGTTACCTCGGCGTCATAAAAATCCGAGGTAACACAGTTATAAGTGAGCACCATTTTTTATACATAAAAAAATAATAAACATGTTCTCTCGGTTTTTGTAGAACAAAGATAATAGCTATAAGGTATCTCGCTTTGAATCCCCATTACAACATTTATATTTTTTTTCAACAATTTATCACTTGTCATCTTTTCCAAATTTCAAGTTTTTCTTTGTTAATTAGTAATTCTCAAAATCTTTTTTATCAATAAACAAGAATAAAAAATAATAGAAAAACAAAATATTTCATTGATAATAAAAAAACAAGACAACAGAGAAATCTATTCCACATATTCAAACGTTTCAGTCCACTCAACTTCAATAATATTAATTCCTAAATATCTCTAATTTAGAGAAAACTTCAGAAAGAACTCTTCCATTTTTATGAGGAAAATCATTTCATCCAGAAAAATCTTTAGCATTTCTTCAAGAAGTTGAAAATGGTAAGAGGAAGATTAACTCTGACGTTGTAGCTGAGGAAGAACAAGAGATACTTGTCATACCAAGTGAGCGTTTCTAGTTGTTTCAATCTTAGGTAGAGATTTGCCTATAGAAGTTGAAATAATCAAGCATAAGGCCCAATTAGTTTCAAAATGTTTTTTACAAAGAGGAGGCATAGACTTTGATGATGTGTTTGCACCGGTTGCCATAATTAAAATCATAAGACTAGTTGTTTGTATTCTGAATAACAACAATTGACCCATTTATCAAATGGACGTGAAATCCATGGTTTTGAACGGTCCGCTTGAAGAATAAGTGTATGTGGAACCATTCCCTGATTTTGTTGTGAAAACCAAGAAGAAAGGTTCTACAAGTTGAGAGCATTATACATATTGAATTAAGCTCGAGAGATTGGAACACAAGGATAGACAATTTCCTAATTGAGTTTGACTTCAAGAAATGTGTGTCCGAACATGGAGTTTACGTGAAGACGGATACAAATGAAGGAACAATCATTCTTTGTCTATACGTAGACAATTTTTTGATTACGAGCAACAATGAGAAGAGTATTTCTAAGTTCAAGAGTGAACTTATTAAAGAATTTGAGATGAGAAACATTGGTATCATGACATACTTTCTTGGCATAGAGTCCCACAAGTCCAAAAAGGGACTTCTTATGCATCAAAGGAGATATGTTCTTAAGATATTTAACAAGTGTGAAATGGAGCATTGTAATGCTGCCTTTACATCAACTAAACCAAGCTTGCAGCTGTCAAAGAATAGAGAGGAGTAGAACGTAGATCCAACACAATATAGAAGGTTGATTGTATTATTACGTTACTTGTGGAATACACATCTAGATTTGATGTTGGTGTCAGTATTGCAAGTAGATTCATGGAGAGACCAGAGGTATCTCACTTGGAAGCAATCAAGAGGATCTTAAGATACGTCAAATGATCTATTGGCTACAAAATTCTCTTTCCCGCACCAGATACGTGTAAAAAATGCAATTTGCTTGATTTTACTGATTATAATTGGAGCGGAGATAAAGATGATCGAACATATACATCTTTATGTTTGGTGAAACACCAATATCATGGTGTTCGAAGAAGGAACTGGTAGTTACACTCTCGTCTTGTGAGATCGAGTATATTTTCGCTTCGTTATGTGTATGTCAAGCTGTGTGGCTAATTAATCTATTGAAGGAGCTTGACAACAATGAGGGTGAGGCTGTTACACTTATGATTAATAATGTTTTCGAGATTAATCTTGCTAAGAATCCAATTGTACATGGGAAGAACAAGACTATTGATATGAGGTTTCACTACTTGAGAGAGCTTGTTAGTGAAGGAAAGTTAAAATTAGGATATTATAGAAGTAAAAACTAAATTGATGATTTATTGATTAAGAGAGTCACAAATGATGTGTTGAAAAGGTTGAAGATGATCATGGAAGACTTGAAGCATTTGAAATAAGGTGGTGTGTTAAGAGTTTTGTAGAATTTCAAGTGTTGTAACCGGTTACATGTGCGTGAAAAACACTTCTAAGTAGGGAAAAAAAAGAACTTTTGAATTTGGTGTAACTGATTACGTGTTTGCAGTAACCGGTAATACCTGATGGCATTTTTCTGTTTTGAGTCAGCTTTAATCAGTTACATGTTTGTGTTAACCGGTTACATGCCCGACTTTTAGCTTTTTATTATTTTTGAATTGTGTGTTTTGTGTTTCAATCACTTTGTAGTGGTTGTATAAATATCTTGGAGACATCTTCATCAAAATTAATGCAAAGTAATATTTTCACCCTTAGTTATCTCTTTCTTTATAATTCAGACTGCAATTCACTACAGTTAAGAAGATGGTGCAGTCACAAATGTAAAAACTTTTTGTCCTTTGAATTAGAATCTCATGATCTATATTTAAAGTTCAATGTTTTTTATTATTTAAAAAATCAACTTTATAATGAGCGCTCTAATTTTGATCTAACGGTGATGTATGTTGTGATTGTGTGAATGCGGTAAGATGCCGACGACAGGCAATTCAATTTTCTATAATTCTCTTTTCTCAACATCTCTTTCTCCACACATACCCCATTATTTACCAATTGTGTGATTGTTCTTCCAACGTTAACCCATTATTTACCAATTGTGTGATTGTTCTTCCAACGTTAACTAATCAATTCCATATCAACCTTCTTCGTCTTATGTTAAACGGTGCATGTCATCATCTTTTCTTATTTATAGTAGTATCACATGCAGTATATCATGTAACTCACATAATAATAGCACAGTATTAGTATATGCTAACATATTCCTCATTATCACATTTAAACTTTATACATAATAACATATCTGCTGCGAGAGAATTAAAGAGGCTAAGAATATGTTCTTTGGCCATTGTGATGGCTGTTGACAATATGGTGAGAGACTGAGAGTCAACTGCATGGTCCTGCAAAGAGTTCATTTTAGTGTTGATCAACAAATTTGCAATCGAATCAATTTGGCTTGCAGAGCACTCTTTCTCAAAGTACTCTTAAATTGTCAATTTTCTATTCTCGATTGTTATGTTTTGTCATATGTAATATATGTACATTTTCACTTTCTAAGTTACTTTCATGCTATTGGAAAGGGATCTATATCAATATAATTCATGGCGCTTAAATATAAGTAACAAATCATTGCTATTTACACCCACACTCCCTCTTTAAACACGTACTCTCTTGTCCTAATTACTCCCTCGGTTCCCATATATAAGAAAACCAATTTACATAGATTTTTTTTTAAAATATAATAACTAATTAAAAGAATGCTTTTTTATTCTTCTTGGTATAAGTTAGTGAATTTTACATGCTACTCTCGATATTAAACATCTTATGAGATATAAAAAATTTTGCAGACGAAATTTCCGATAAAACCTTATGAGATATAACACATTTTAAAATTTTCAGTAGTGTATTTGAAATTTTCGATGTACTAGAAATTTCAAATTTCCGTGTTAGTACAGGAAATTTAAGTATGTTATACTAAAATTTCTGGTAGGTTTAATTTTAGGTTTTTTCAACGGTTGAGATTTTACCGACATATTTGAAGGGTCCTGACTGCACCGACACATTTGCGTGGTGTAAAATGTATCACCATTTATATAAATAGAGGTCTCAGGTTATAGGGTTAGGCATCTAAAAAATGCTTATTCCTTAATTTCTTATTAAGGTAGAAGTCTATTACAACGACAACAACACTCCAGTTGAATTCAAGCTTCCAGCTGGCTCTAAATCCTTTGACACCTTGAAAGAAATGTTGAATGATTTGTTGTCTAGTTCTGATAACAAAATGGTGATAAAGGTCGAGTTTTGGGAGGATTGGATTGATAGAAATGGAAGGGTGAAATACAACCTAATCGAGATGGAGAATGATGAAGAATTGAAGGTCATGTGAAAATCATTTTGTCGTAGAATAACTAAAGGTTCGATCGAGTTAGACGTGCAGATCCGTCGACGACATAATCAAGATGTGAAGCGTCCAAAGTCATCCGGTAATGGATAGGTTTTCATGTTTCAGAGTATATGTTTGTTGTTTGTTATTTATGTTTTTTAATTATGTTTGTTTGTTATTCATGTTATGTTATTTTCTTCATCGAATCAAAACATGTACTCGCAAAAAGATTATGCAATCAATAAGATGTCTATTTGTCGCAAAATATAAATATAATACAATCATAATAAAATAAATCTACATAGGCCCTCCACAGGCAACATCGACCAACCTAGTTAAACCATTATAAACCTCATCATCAGAGTTTACCAAACCCATGAGATAATCTAAATGAACAACGATGAACTGTAGGCAGCTGTCTTGGTCTCCTGTGGCAGATGGAGGTGGTGGTGATGGCTCGAAAGAATCCCTAATACCTGAAGGCCCTGGAACATCAGATGCTGCAGCCGATGGTATGACCCATGGGTGTGACACACCATGGAACCACTCCAGGTATCCATCCTCGCACTACCCAAACTACTGAACCTCAATGATTGTATGCAATATCTCACGGGGAAGTTGATGACATGACTGTGAAACCATCTATCAATGCCACCAGATGGAGACTCTAGAACTGGACGAGGGAAGCCCTGTACATAATCATACTGGCGTAGAAACCTCTCAGACAAGTGTCTAGCCACATGGATCTCCCATTTGACATGCCCTGAATATAAAGTACATATCTCAAATGCAAGATGAGGGAGATGAGATGTATATAGTGTCAAGCCAATATCCTCCAAGGTCATATCATTCATCCTCCTCCTATACTCCACCAAACCTCCTACACTGGCATGTTTGGCCTTCTATCTCCTCGCACATGTGTCAGATGCCTGGACACGTTGGATCTTGCGCTCATTGACGTGATGGAAATTCTCGTATATCAAACACTACATATATAAAAACCAACAAATAAATCCACCAAAATAATTAATAAAAACCATCAAATAAATTAGATTATACTTGTAACAAGCTGAGGTAACCAGGAAACTATTTGGTATAATGACGAGAAGCATCGTCAAGTGTCGTGTACAACATGGTCAAGGCCACCACTCCCCAAACCCAACATGGAGTGTCAAGTGCGCTGAACATAGACAAGTATCGAACATCAATATAAATTCCAGACTTGTGTGAAAAAAGAGTACATGCCACCAGATGTATCATGTACGCCCTAGTGGCAACCTGATACCTTTGTGCCGCCACAAGCTTTCCATACAATCTCCTCAACCAAGACATCCGAAGGTGAAATCCCCGAGTCTCACCAAAATCCTTTAGCACCTCTAGCTCAGAAACCTCCAAAATCCTCCATAACCATGCGCACCGCCGTCGCCTTGTCTCTATGTATTGGTGTAAAAAATGTACCAGCAATCAGAATGTGAAAGAGGGCATCCACGTCATCTAAAGTCAATGTCATCTCCCCAAATGGAAGATGGAAGAATGATGTCTCTGGGTGCCACCTCTCAATAAAATTTTATAACAAGGAGGCGTCAAACATAGTCAAGGAGCAACCAACAAAGTCCAAAAGATGGAAATCTCCAACTATCCTCTTCACCTTCTCAGGCATGGGACTCTCGGGAAAGTTCTTCAACTTCGAACCATGAGAAGAGACCTTCAACACCGGACGCTCCTGGAACAAATAATACAATTAAAATAAATTAGTATACATCAAATCTTCTGATAAGAAAATTACGCAATTAAACAAACCCAAGAATACATACCTTGCCCTGCCATATCCTATAAGCGACATCGTCCGCATATCCTGTCAGCACGGACCTGTCTGAAGGTCCTCTAGGGAAACCTCTATCAATGTGTACTGATAGCTCTGAAGACGCACGAGTCATGGTGTCTGTATCAATGGAGGACATCACATCAACTCGTTCAACAGCAACCTCCTACAAAACATGCTCCTGCAACACAACCTCAACCTCCTACAACACAGACTCCTCAACTACCGGCTCCACCATAAGAAAATAAGTTTCTACCTCCACAGTAGGAGTCTGTACCTCCACAATAAGAGCCTGTACCTCATCCGTAGGTGCCTGTACCTCCTTAGCAGCAGTGGATACTCTAACATCCCAACAACGGGGTGCGCGGAGCTGCGTCTGCTGCTCAGCCATCTGTTTCTGGTGAGAACCGGTCGGAGAACAACGTTTAGCCCGTAGCTCTGAAGTTTGCGCCTCATCAGTAGCCCGAGCTTCATCATAAGCTCTATCAATGGTCTGTCCCGCAATAGAAACGTCTTTGTCTCTGGTCGTCACTACAAAATAGGAAAATATAAGAAAAATATAAAATACCAAAAGTTTTGAAGTTTCCGATATTTAAAAAAATGAAATACCGGAAATTTTAAAATTTCTGATATAATATTACGCACCAGAAAATTTCAAGATTTGCAGTATTATTGGTAAATGATAATACCATAAATTTCAAAAAATTTGGTACAAAAATATCAGATGTGAATTGCACATTCAAATTAAACATATAAATCAACAATAATGTACATAATAAAGTTCTCATTTATTCTTGTGCGCTAGAAAAATAAAAGAATGATTTAAATATAATTTTTGTGGCACTTGAAACTAATAATTTTTTTATACCTTATATGCCCAACAAGTATATCTAACATTTGTACTAATTGATGGGAAAAAAATGTTTGAATGGTTTCAACATGGCCATAAGTGAAAATTTATCTATCAATAACCGTAAATCAATTACCTACCTATAATTAAAATATTCTTATAGAACATGCTCTATTACCCTTCAACTCAAAATTAATTTACACTAACTAATACTCTTTATGATAGTTGACTAAATAAAATTGTACTAACCAGTCAATAGCTTCCTTTCGTCCAAGTGCCACATAATATTTTCAAATTTGTTTGATTCACTTCATTATCCGGATAAACATTTTATTTTTTTATCAAAATTTTTCATTTTCTTCTAACCATAACATTTTTCACTCTCTCCATTGTGTGAAAAATCCTTCACCTTCCCTCTCTTTCTCGTCTACCTTCTTCATCTCTCCATTATCTCCTTTTCCTTCCAACTGATGAGCGATTTATGGTGTTCGCTTTCAATTTACAAACATGCTTGAACCGGTTAATAATATAAAGATATAAAGATATAAAGATATAAAGAAGTACATAAATGCTATGTTGACAGCCTATTTACAATACACCGTATAAATATACTGGTATTTTCATAATTCATTAAATTGACAAGGGTAATTATGTAATTATGCTATGGCTTTTAAGTTTAACCCATCTAACACACTCTCAGTTCACGTGAAACATAGAAACAAAGGGGAAAGTTGAAGAGGTGCTCTCTCTCACTGTGATCCAAAACTGGTGCTCTCAAATCGTCCTGTACTGATTGCTCTTTCTCTCGATCCAATACCGAGGTTGTCTGGTAAGGTACTTGTTCAACTTCTCTGATTTCGTTTTCTTCCCTTTCAATTTCTCCGGTTTCCCTTTCATCTCTCATTAATTTGTCTTTTCTATTGTTGAAAAAGGGAAATCGAAACCTTGAAAGAGATTTTGATATGTTCATAAAATACTTTGACTCTATTACTGGAGAAGAGTTTGATATATTCAAAAATCAATCCTAAACTTTGTTGTTGAAAGAGAATTTGATATGTTCACACAATTATTTTCTGTTTGGTAATGAAAAGTAAGGCTATTAGCTTGTGTAAACCATTTAAATCTGTATTTTCTGTTGTTGTAGTAATAAGGGTTAGGGCTTATCATCTTGAGTTATTCACTGTTTAAACATGGCATCATCAAAAAACTCAACCAAAATTGAGGTAAGTGTGACATCAAGTAACTGTGTCTTTGTTGTTTTATTTTATTTATCAATGAAATTAACAAAATTTTCCCTTACGCATAGGTACGAATGAGGCATAGTTGTAAGCCAGTTAGGTTGAGCAGTATCAACGAGAAGTTAACACCTGGTCAACGTGCCAAAATTAAATGCACCTCATTCAAGTGGGCGTTGGATATATCGAATAACTTCAAAATCTCAGGTGGTCTGTTATGGGAATTAGTACGTAGATGGGATGCACGTAGTAGGGGATTTAGGGTTAGGGATATGATAGTTCCATTTACTCCAGCCGATGTTTGTTTTTCTCTTGGGTTGTCTATTATTGGTGAGTCCCTAGTGGTTAAAGAAGACCAACAATGTGAAACTCTAGGTCTATTTAAATGGGCTGAAGTAACAATTATGAATATTGAGAAATAACTTCACGTCCACAATGTTAAATTAGTTAATTTTTCTAGACTCTACATATTACTAGCATTTGTCGAGTTCTACTTTCCCAAAACACGAAATATTGTATTTACAAGATTTATTAAGGAATTAGATTATTTGGATTCACTTGATACATATAATTGGGGTCTTGCTGTGTATAACTTTTTGGTTGCTAGTTTATGTGAGTCTCCGCAAGTGTTGAAAGAGGGGGAAAATAAGGCACAAAGACATTTAAATGTGTGTGTTGCCATCTTACAGGTATATAAATATAATAACTTTATCGCAAAGGTTCTTATGTTCAAATTTTAAGATACTTTGTTGTAGATTTGGTCACTCAGCCATTTATTTTTGGGGGAAGCACCTGATGTTGCTAGTATTTCTTTTCCGCGGGTTTTGAATTGGCCGACTATAAGCATCCAGAAGAAAAATATTGAAAAGGCATTTGAGAAAAATATGGTAAGTAATTACATTACAGTTTCGTAAAACATGCATTGCCCTTAATTGTTATGAGTTTGAATTGATTTTTCATTTTGGTAGATAATTGAAAGATTGGTTGCAACCGAGGAAGAACTGCAACATGACATCGTCAATGTTTTTATGTTTGATCAAGGACAACAATCTGTGGATGTTTATGACTATCAATGATTAATAGCTGAGAATAAAGAATTTAAAGGGAAGATAGTCATTCTTGAGGAGGAAGAGAAAATGATTAAAGATGCTGAGAGTTAACACAAATTCCATTGTGAATGAAATAGAACTAGAAACATTCGCGGGAGATGTGGAAGCTAACAATGAAGATGAGGTAGGCACCTTGTCTAATGATGATGTTGAGGAAAGTCAACCAAAGTCTGCATCAAACATGGCTACAAGGCTTAAGAAATTACCAAGGAAATGTGGGCAAAGGAGTAGGTTGAACTTGTAATTGTGTGGTTCTATATTAGTTTTCTTTTGGAAGATTTTAATGCACAACTTGTAATGCACAATCTGTTTTGGTTCTATTATGGTATATATGAGGGGTTGAACATGTAAAAAATGGGTCATGTTTTGAAAACTCGTAATGAACCAAAGGCTGGGCAAAATTAACCAGCTTTTTGAACACCATTTACCAGGTTTTATTTACAAATGTTTGTTTTGATGTCTGGATGCAAATTAACCAAGCTCTGGGCAAAATTTACTAGATTTTTGGACAATATTAACCAGGTTATATTTACAAATGTTCATACGATTTTCATGTCTGGGAGAAAATTAACTAAACTCTGGACAAAATTAACCAGGTTTTTGGACAATATTAACCAGGTTATAGTTACAAATGTTCACATGACTTTCATGTCTGGGAGAAAATTAACCAAACTCTAGGCAAAATTAACTAGGTTTTTGCACAACATTAACCAATTTATAGTTACAAATGTTCATATGATTTTCATGTATGGGTGCAAATTAACCAAACGCTGGGCAAAATTAACCAGCTTTTCGGACAACATTAACCAGGTTATAGTTATAAATGTTCATATGATTTTCATATTTGGGTGCACATTAACCAAACTCTGAGAAAAATTAACCAGGTTTTTGCACAACATTAACAAGGTTATATTTACAAATGTTCATATCATTTTTATGTCTGGAAGAAAATTAACCAAACTCTGGGAAACCTTAACCAGGTTTTTGCACAACATTAACCAGGTTATAGTTACAAATGTTCATATCATTTTCGTATCTGGGATTAGATTAAACAAACTCTGGGAAAAATTAACCAGGTTTTTGGACAACATTAACCAAGTTATAGTTACAAAATATGTTTTCCATGTCTGGGAGAAAATTAACCAAACAATGGGAAAAAATAACCAGCTATTTTGGACAACATTAACCAGGTTATAGTTGCAAATGTTCATATGATTTTCATGCCTGAGTGCAAATTAACGAAACTCTGGGAAAAATTAACCAGGTTTTTGCACAACATTAACCAGGTTATATTTACAAATGTTCATATTATTTTCGTGTCTGGAGCAAAATAAACCAAACGTTCAGAAATATTAACCAATCATTTGAACACCATTAACCATGTTTTCTTTATAACTTAATAATCTGCATTATAGTAAATTAACCAACTTAATATTGTGCTTTACAATTAATCCATTATACACACCAAAAATATTAGTAATATTATAACATGACAAACGTGACTTCCACCAAAAGAAGAACCCACACAACCAAAATAATTATCATTACTGTATTATTGATCAGATGACAATGATATTCAAAATTAATCAAGATTAACCAGATGGGATGAACACCATACCATCATGCACAATTTGTCAAACTTGTTTTCATATTCTTCAAACTAGCATAGATATGTGATAACTATTCACAAAGTACACGTGCCACTAGTAAATAACAAAATTCTCAAAATCATCATTAATTTGTATGAACTTGGGATGAACTCGTCAATGGTGTTTCACATATTGTCAAAAGATCCATGAATGATAGATTAGTTTCAAACTGAACAACAACATACATATGATGCACATAAAATCAAATAAATAGAAAATTTGTATCTCAATAAGTACACATAAATAATCCTCATCTACTACATAAGTTTTCATTGACTAGCACATATGAACTCACCAACTATAAAACACAACATATTCCTCAACTAGTACATATGTAATCAAAATCTATTTAATACAATCTTATAATGGACACAAACCACAATACTTGAATCTAGGAAATCTTCTCCATTAACAACCTCAAGAGATGAATCTATACAAATGTTACTTACAAATTGATTTTCCACCATTCCAATATTGCACTCCTACACATTTAGATAAACAAATAATGTAAGATTGAATAATTATGTATTTAGATAACATATAATTTACTAAGAAAAATAGACATACTGTATGGATCTCTATGTGATCACTTTTTTGGTTGCTTCCTTGACCTCTTAACAATCGTTTCATTTACAACTGTATTGTATCAGTCAGAATACCCAAATGGGATTTTTCTAGCATACAACGAAGTCATGATTTGAAAAGTCACACAAATGAATTTGTGTCTTCACCTGATACTAATCTACAACCAAGTAATGTTGATTGACCATGCTGATTCACACCTACAAATGCAGCAAAAGGCATGTCGTACTTGTTAGTCAAGTATGTTGTGTCAAAAGTTATAACATCTCCAAAATATTCGTAAGCAACTCTACTTCTTGCATCGGTCCAAAATATATTCCTCACATGAAAATCATCATCCAAATCTATGTCATAGAAGAAATTTGAATTTTGTTCTCCCATTTTACAAAAATAACTTATCAAGGCCTTGCCATCACCTTCTTTTCCAATTGCACGTCTTTCCTTGTTAACATGATTCCTCATATCTTTTTCACAAAAAGGAATATCTTCATGCCCTCCTGCATCTTTAACAAGCGATTGAAATGTCTTGTTGATCCTTACTCCTACATCATCATTGATTTGGATTGTTCTCCTTACATGTAAGTTCATTTTCTTGTTAGCCTTGAACAATCTTGCCTTTGTAGGTCTGGTCTCATGAGAATGGTTTGCATCATATCTTATAATGTACCACAAACCATCTTCTTTCAATTTAATACAAACTTTTTACAGGGAAACTTTTTTGCCCTACATGGTAGTGTCTTTACCGTAGATGAAATTTTTGAAACGTTGGATTGCGGATACTTCATTTTGAAGTTTAACAAAGAAATCATTCAAATGAATGAAATAGAGATTTCAATCACGGTATGGTTTTATAACTTATTAAGGATTTATACTTTGTTTTATTATTTATCGGATATTTCATACAATTTATTACTTTTAACTAAATCATGCATATTTTTTGTTTTGCTATGTAGTATTTTGATGAATACAAGTGTGCATATTACACGAAACTTCAATTGGAAGAACTCAAAGAGAAGTTGTATCAATATTTTATTGAGCAAAGAATCTTATAAGGTATGAATACATTATTGTGTGAAAATGGTTATGAATACATTGTTTTGTGTATACAATACTGACCGTGTATTATGTTCATATCTTGCAGGATCAGGACCTTGAATATATATGTACATTAGGACTGATTTACTTAGTGTTATATAGCTGATTTTGTTAGGGTTGATTTTGGTTATGTTAAAAATATGTTAATTGAATTACAATGGTGTATATATATTTTGGATATGAATGGTATATAATGGTATTTGTATATAATATTTAAATTTGGTATTTGGATAACAATGGTATATAATGGTATTTGTATATAAGATTGTAAATTACGGTTTATGAATTACGGGTTTATGAAATAATTTGCAAAAATGCGAGGTTTAAAAATTATTTAAATTTTTGATTTTCGATGAAAACCTATGAAAGCGCTTTTAACCTAAAAGCTGCCATAAACCACCTATGAGCGCTTTTTGAGTAAAAATGCCTAATATACTATGAAAGCGCTTTTAAAGCGCTTTCATAGGTAGTCTATCGCGCTTTTGGAAAAGCGCATAAATGACCTAAAACATCGCTTTTCGAAAAACGCTTTCTTAGGCCTACTTTAGAATGCCTTTAATGCATTATGTAGGCACCTATGAAAGCGTTTTTTCAGAAAAAAGCGCTGCCTTAGGCCTACCTATGAAAGCGTTTTTTCCTAAACAAAAAGCGCTGTTAAAACCTATAGCAGCGCCACCTACGAAAGCGCTTTTACACCCCAAAAAAGCGCTTTCGTAGGTCATTTTTGGCATATTGCCCTCTCTTGAACATGCAAGTATGAGGTAGTTAAGCTCCCCATCATCTCCCTTTTAGATGATCTGATCCTCCATCCAAACCTCTTTTTCAAAGCATACTCTTGATAATATGTTTTAACTTCCTCTACAGATGAAAAACACATTCCAACAGCAGGAATCCAATGTGAATCATCATCATCATCACCATTACCATAATCAACTTCTACATCTTTCCCTTAAGTACTATCACAAACCAAAATGTTTGAACTGTCCATTATGTTTCTCTTGTGGCAAAAAGTATGACACCAGAACTGCACAAAATAAATTATTTAGTTTTTTTAACAAAGTTGGTTAATAATATGTAACAACTTGGTTAATGATGAATATCCATTGGTTAATAAACTCTCAGACATGAGTAAAGTTTTATAACACTCTTCACTATAAAGTTGGTTAATGGTGTGAAACAAGTTGGCCAATACATTTCATGATATGGTTAATGAACAATCATGAATAAAAATATGATATCAACCAAAAGAAAATACAAATGGCCAATGGTGTGTACAAACTCGGTTAATGACATGTATTCATTGGTTAATCAACGCCCAAACATGAGAAAAAAGTTTTGAAGATTCTTCATTGGTTAATCAACCAAAAGTTAACAATACCGAATATGACTAAAAATATGAAGAATGATATCATTCCAACGACTAAACTATAATAGGTTCAAAAACTTACTAATTTAAATCTTCATCTTCTACTTTCACTCCATTGTTGATTATAAAATTTGCAGAAAACAGGTGTTAAGTGTTAGAGAAATAAAGACAAGATGGTGGAAAATGGGTGATAGCGCGGGAGAAAGAAAAGAAGATAAGTATCTAAAAAAAAGATGAAAAATAGATGAAGATGAAAGGAACAAGAGAGAGAAATAACATAGTGTTAAATTATTCTATTATTTATGATTATTATATTATTATAAACAGTGGAGTTACCGCGTAGTGTAACTTAGGGTGTCAACATTTCTAAAAGAAGTATGATATTGATGCCTTTTCTTTCTTTTATTCTCCCTTATTGCTAAACTGATATAATTTTATTTTTATATGTATATCATATATTATAGGAAAGTATCGCAGGATACCAATCTAAAGTTGAAAAACAACTTAATTACTCCTTATATTTGCAAAAAGTTATTTATCATCTATTTTCACCACTTTATATGTCAAAAGACATTGTATAAAATTAATAATCACTCTATTTCATGAAACTTATGGCGTTAGGAGGCAAAGATTCTCATCTGTTTTCACCACTATATAAGTCAAAAGACATTGCGTAACATTAAAAATCACTCTATTTAGAATACCATAAAAGTGAAGAGTTGCATAAGGAGAAAAACAATGGTAATTTGGTTAAATTCCCCTACAATAATGTGTCGCCATAGTAGTTTTTTAAACAAAAGGTGAAAAATGGGATTAAATAGTCGATCTTTTTTCATCAAGTATGAAATTCATAGTAAGAATGGATGTCACATTAAAAGTTTTTATCCTCAATATCCCAACGTTCAAAGCGTTAGAAACAAATAAAATTGAAATTGATGCAACAATGATGTAGTATAAACTATAAAGTAAGAGGATCAGATAATAATCCAGTCACCATGTTACCCTTATTATCTCATAGAGAGAAGAAAAATAAAAATAAAGAGGATGACATGACATGCATAAAGAAAACAAAAGTGGCGTGAATCAATGACACAGGCACAACATGCAGACCAAACTATGGAAACAAAAAATTCCTGAAATTTACTGTACATATAGATTTTCTTACTGTGCAGTAGTAGACATGCTATGTTGATTCGTCACATATAGTAGCAATTGATATGCTAAGAGAATCAAAAGAGTGAAAGTCTAGCATGTAAGACAAGAGACAGTCAGCAAGCCATGGATACCTGCCTGCTTAATAAACCAAACAAGGAACATCACACAGATATATAAGTGTCGTCCATGTTATGGTTTTTAGCCAGGCAAGCCATCCTTGGCTACAAGACATGACTCTTCATCTACATACAAGGCCTCTCTCTTCCTCTCAACTAGCTAACTCCATCTCATGTTAAATAGTGAATGCCAACTTCTCTTATTTATAGTCTCCTTGTATATCATGTAACTCGCATACTAATAAGACAATATTGGTATATGCTGACATATTCCTCATTATCTTGAATGAAATGTTATACATTGGCCTCATTCATGATTTCTCCTTTTGCTACACACTGTATATCATACTTGCTGCTAGAGAATCAAAGAGATCAATGAGCTAATAAGAATATATGTTCTTATTAGAACTTAATTGGAGGGACCATCAATCCACTCATTGACTAAGTGTTTCTATTTTAGGCCATTGTGGTGGCAGTTGACAATATGGCGAGAGTCAACTGCATGGTCCTGCAAAAGAGATCATTCTGGTGTTGATAAACACATTTGCAATCGAATCTATATGGCTTGAAGATCACACTTTCTCAAAATACTCAAACATTGTCAATCTTCTATTTTTTTATTTTTATGTTTTGTCTAGTAATGATATACATTTTCACTTTCTAAATTACTTTCATGCTATTGGAAAGGGTTCAATCACGATATCAATATAATTATGACGTTGAAATATAAGTGACATATTATTGCTATTTAAACCCCGATACCCCCTCTTTAAATATATACACTATCTAGACACATTTATAAGTAACAAATAAATTTTAAATTCATTAAATCATTGATGTATGTGATATAAAATAATAATTAGATACATCAATGATTTATAGACAAAAAAATTAAAATAAAATAACTTACATATGATTTTATTCTTGGAATAACTTTCAAGTAAAGATGTACTTGATTAAATGTGATTTACAATTAATTTCAACTTTAACAATGTATATGATTAAATATAATAAATGTTTACATTTTTGTTTATGATTTTGGACAAAAAATGTTTTTACTTAAAATGGAAACGAAACTGGATCGGGTCCGGCTAGGCATTCGAAGTCGAAAACCATTAGAATAGATAAACAAATTGAAAAATAGTGCATAAATCAAAAAGAAAGAAAACGAGAATTATCAGAGGTTTAGCCTATTTCACATACTAAATTGTATTCTTCCTTATTTTTAATAAGGATAGGGATAACAGTAAACAAACATGAAAAAAATTACACGAAAACGCGAACAATATTGGTGTAGTTTCCATTGTATCTAAACAAATCTTGTATCAACGTAATTAGAAATTGTTTCAAAAATTCATCTGACTCTTTCTCCATGTCATTATTTGTTTGGTTCATAGCTTATAATAGCAATAGACTCACCAGTCTAGTAGAAAGGAAATCGGTGAAACCCATGATCCTCATATGTAACTTTAGAACAATGGACGCTTCCTTTGACCCGGACAAACTTGTCTTTCCAATTCTTGTAATTAAAGGAATATAAAGAAAACAAAGCATGATCTGTGATGATGCTCATAGAAATCTAACCACTCCTAGCCAAGCCTTTAGTTTCATAGACAATGCGTGATGACAATGCCCCAAAAAATAATCTCAAATCTCTAAGTAGGGGTCCAACTATTGGAATGAAATTGGAAATGGGAAACATTGAGTGTCTTAAGGAGCCCAAAATCGAACTTGGAATGCCCCCACCCAGTCGTTGTTGAAGCAAAGTGAGTCGAAAATCAAGACCTCATTGTTAAAAATGCTTGTGAAATGATCCATGGTGACCTCAACCAAACTTAAGGAAGAAAACACCTAGTTAGTATCACTATCGTTACAAAAACTAAAGGGGATGTCATACACCTCCTTCTCCATAAAACCTCAATCCAACATCCTAGTGTTCTTGACTCGATGCTTTCTTATTTCCACAACTATCTTTTTTTAAACCATTTGAGGCTCTATGATGTCCCCAAACTCATCGCATTCCTGAATAAAAATCATCGAAAATAAAACCAAAAAGGAGAAGAGATCAAGTTATTACCTAACGATGTTTTGAAGAAGAGGAGAGAGGAGTTAGGGGCATGCGTGTTTGTCGCACCCCAAAATTTTCCCTCCTTATCATAACTTTTCTTGGATTTCTTTGCAAAGGCATGCGTTCAGAAATGCGGATTTCCTAATGATTCTTGGAAGCATTCTCGTGCGCTCAGTGGATTAAGGTTCTAAGTTAGATCACCTCTTGGTTTATTATATGATTGAGGTTTCTCATCTTTGAAGTAAGCTATAACACAAATGTTGGAATCATGATCATGACATTCTTGCTTCCTTGGTTCATCTGATGTTTTGATTCGGATTTGAAAATTGAAGTTTGAATTTGAGAATGATTGGAATTTGGATTTGTGGCTGATTATTTGATACATTAAGTTTTAGATTCGTTCAAAATCTTATATGTTTATGATGACACGAGTTAATGCAAGCAAAGTTTGGAACATCCCTTCATGTTTAATTTCTTTTTACAACCAAAGTTAATTCAAACAATAATTCAAGGTACATTCAAGTATTATATAAAGGAAAAGCCAAGTTCGTTCGAGACTTCATGAAGTTAGAAGAATTTAATTTGTGTCAATCTAAATTTACCAAATTCAAAGTGATTCAAGAGATTTAAAGTAAATAATTTGTTTGGGATTCAAAGTTTGGTAACTCAAGAGTGGATAATTCTAAGATTCATTGCGTTGAATTTAGAATTCATAGTTTATGGCATTCATCATTTATACCATTTCAAATACCTCATTTTGGATTTCTTTCAAAATTTATTCAAGATTCAAAGGTCTATATCATCATCAAGTTCAAATTCACTATAAGAAAGACATTTTTGACATTTCGAAATAGAATTCATCTTCAAATACAAGATCAAAGTCGAGGATTGCCATTTGTTCAAGATTTAAATCATTGGCAAAGGAGTTTGAATTGCAAATGCATGATTTTATTTCTATTTTTGAATGCAAATGATTTTTTTAAATATATTTGTGAATTCAATGTAATGACAATGCATGTAAGAATGTAATGTGATGCGATACATATTGATGTTATGCGCAAAATCACAGGTAAAGTTAAACAGACAAGGGTTTAAAAGGACGGCCGATCATGGTTTCAACGTCTACCCAATAATTCCCCACACAAGGTTGGTTCTAATGTTTTTTGCTAAATGTTTCTCGGAGTCTCAGATCCCCTTTTAACAAATATTATCATCATGCGAACGGCCTACGTGGTGATAATATTTCCAAAAGTATACTCCAAGAAACGACTTTTAACAGGATACTCAAAATCCTTTATTTTGAGCGGTCGGTCTCGGTTTGGATATCTTAAAGAAAAACTTAGAGTTATAGGTCATTTGTCCATAAATTGATGTCCTGCACTATCATGCGGGGCAACAACCTCCTTAAAACAACCAACTCTAAGCCGGAGTCTTTGCTTCAGTCCACAGACATTGGAGTCAGGGGGCCTAGGCTACGCAACCCCTCTATCCTAAATGTTACCTAGAAGCCTGTGTATTGGGCTTATCTATGTATCATAACCAACAAGTACCCAACAACAAATATATATCAACGGGATAATATATAAAGCGTAAAGAAATAATAGGCAATGAACAATAAATAACATCAAGAAGAAAGCAATAAACAAACACACAAACATGCGAAGAGCTAAACTAGGGTGGACTCACTTAGTAAAAAAAAGATTTTAAAATTTTCCCCAGTGAAGTCGCCAGCTGTGATGACTGGTTTTTTCATTGGTTGTTTTAAAAACAATGAAGTCGCCACCTAATTTTATTTGTTCTAAAAAAGAACGGGGAAATATAGATAAAACCCAAGAAATTTGGATAAGGCGGTCTACGTGACCAAAAAATATGGATTTGGGAGTCGGTTATGCAAGGGGAAGGTATTAGCACCCCTCACATCCATCGTACTCGATGGGACCCGTTTAGTTCTAAGTGTTTGTGTGTGTTTATTGCTAATTTCTAAGTTATGAATAAGAAAGAAGAAAAGGGGTTTGTTTATTATTATTTTGAGTTTGTCGCGGTTTCAAAACCTTGTGCCTACATATTCCCTCGTGCAATGGGAAAGTCAAAACTCTATAGTTCCCCTTGAAAATGTTTGAATTAGTTGTGTTGATTTTATAAGAAAAATCATGCATTAGACATTTCAAATGATTGAATTTGGACTTATTTAGTTTGTTTGAAAAGCTTAAGTCCTCGTTCGTGTTTGAAATGGCTACTGCACACTCTTTGTAAGAAAAGAGTTTGATGGTCGCGTATGAGCGATAAAAGAGTTTGAGTGAGTTGAGTTGATTTTAAGTGGTGGATGACAAGTACTGAAACATTAGGCTATCATCTAATGATTCAAGTACTCGAAATTGGCGAGCAAGTTCAACCAATCATCTCTCATCCAAAATCTTTATTATGAAAATGGTGAAGTGAAGCAAAGTTCACGTTTATTAAGTGTGCAAATAAAAGTATTTAAATCATTAGGCTATCTTCTAACAACCCAAATACTTTAAATCCAATTAAACCGTCGGGCTATCATCCAACAATTTAACCGAATGCAACAACACTATGTTTTTTTGTTTATTAAAACATGGGTAGAAGTTTTTAGCTTATTAGGCTATCATCTAACAACCTAAAAACTTCAAGTTTGTTTAAATCATTAGACTATCATCTAACAATTTAAAAAAACCACATCCAAATGTTCTTTTTTATGAAAATTAATTTAGAAAACAAGTTCAATTAATTAAGTTAATTTTGAAAGTGTTTTGAGGTTTGGTACGCGAAGAAAGGAGAAATGGAATCGGGTTATGATTAATTAAGTATATGGACTTAATTAATCTCGTGAGGATAAGTGCTCCTATCCCCAACTATGAGACCCTTGTGCATGGATAATTGGTGTATGGACCAATATATTCGGGTTATGGTTAACCGAAACAATAAGGGTTTCGATTAACCTCGTGAGAATAGCCATGCCCATTCCCAACTATGAGACCCTTGAGGAATTTGGCTTATGAGTCAAGAGAGGAAATTGAATTGATTGTGTGTGGTGTACAATGGTGAATAAACCATACAAGCATACACGAGGCGAGTAAATAATTAACACACAATACACGTTCAAATCCTTTAAATAATTATTAGAATAACAATTTATTTCGATAAAATTTATTAATAGTTTAATCAATAATATCGAATAAAATTATCTTAGACTAATAATTATTTAATACAAAAACAAGACTTATTTGCGTATATAAAATAAAAATAATAAGAGATAATTGAAAAGAGGTAAAGGTTTAGAGATAGCCTGTTTTGAAGCTAGATTCGAAGGTGTAGATAAGAAGGAGAAATCACATCATGTAGACTTGGGATGTTAGGTAAAGAGCGTAAAGAATTGGCCAGGCTCATTGTATCGGATGAAAACCGGGTAGAAGTCCCTACATCACATGAAATACAAATAAAACCAACAACGCACAACGCAGAGAAACTACAAAGCTCGAGTATCGATTATTAAACATTGCAAATTTATTGAATTAAATTTAGGATAAATTCATGTAAGAATTAATTCTAAGAAGGCAACCGAGATATTTGTGTTCATACACGTTCGAAAGTTAAATCAAATTCAAAGTTCGAAATTGCAACACAATGAAGATCATTACAATGTAATTTGAATTTATTTACAAATGAATTGAATGAAATATAAGAATAAAAGTAATGTGTACAATTATATATTTACATTACTAAATATAATAATAAAAATACTAAGTATTTTATATATACATTACAAAATGTTAAATAGAAGTAGTAATTCAACATTAAAATGCTAAGAGCAAGTGTATGATGCGCTAATTTAAAGTGAATGCTTGAATAATTCACCGTGTCTTCACAAATAACAAACAAAGGCCAAGAAAATAAATTTAGTAAGTGTATCCTAAAACCCCTCTATAACTATATCCTAAGCTAGATTAGATTCCACTTTTACTCTATTTCATTTGGTCATTTTTTAATGCAGTCCAAGCCAAAATTAATAGTTTGAATAAGAATTATATGCTTCTCTTTACTTCTATTTATTTAGTTAGGAAATATGATTTGCTAAACAAGCAAGTACAAATCTTAATAAATTCTCCAAAGACCTTCATTGTCATTGTTACCCTACTTTGTTACACCTATAAATAAAGCACTACACGAAACACATATCTCCCTAGTTCTAATTATAGAGCCATTTAGTTTGCAAATATACATTATTTCTCTCTAAGAAACATTTGGTTGATGTTTCCTCGGAGGTTCTGCCTCTTAATTTACTCACACTACAAAAGCTACGCAATAAATTGATCCCTAATTTTTAACAATGGCAAAATATGTGGTCATTAAACTTTCACATGATATCAACCACTACATACTATAGTGTTTTGGGGGCCATCCACTATGCTAAGTTGTCTGCTACAGATTCATAGTTTGAGAGAGGAAGATGGAAAATTCAAATACACAACACTTATATCAACCGAGCAAGAAATAACACAGTCAAATAACAAGAGAAAATGCATAATAAGAGTGAGAAAGTGAGGGTGAGGCGAGCGCACTTACAAAGGGAGTATGGCGAGAGAGTATAATGTGAGATAAGGAGTATTATGGTGTGATGAAGAGAAAAGTAATTTTTTTTTAAAATTTCAGATCCGCCTCCCTTTTCTTTACAATGTTCTGTTCTCTCCCCCCTTTACAATAACAAGTTATATATATATATATATATATATATATATATATATATATATATATATATATATATATATATATATATATATATATATATATATATATATATATATATATATATATATATATATATATATATATAAATTAGGTTAAGCAATTTTTTTAAAAAATGTCAAAATTGCTCTTAATGATAAAATGGGCTATAAGGCCCAAAAGTATAAAAATTAAACTATCTGAAAATATTTTTTTTAGAGATAAAAATTGGACACCTAAAATTGTCAAAAATGATATAAATCTGAACACTAAGTTATCTGAAAAAAATCAATGAGCACATTAAAATAAACTACGGATCTCGGAGATTAAAAAAAAATTATTAGAATGGTTAAAATCGAAATAAAATGATAATAAAAAATATCCGGTTGTAAAACACTTACGATTAAGGAAGAGATTTCAAAATGTATCGAAAAATTAGAGAGAACACATTTTCATGATCTACGCGACACGTAGATTCATAAAGCAGTGAGTTAAAGTAGAAAACTTGAAATATTTTTCCCGCTAATTTTCCACACAGTGTCGAATCGCTTTTAACTGTTTGTTTATAAAATCGAAAATTCAATATCATCGACATATAATCAACTTAACACGATGCAAGAAACAAGTGTAGAGATAAAAATGTATAAAGTAAAATAACGGGTATTTTACAACTACAAAATGATGCAAATGTCTATTTAAATTGACTTTTGGTCAACTTAAATACGAATAATGATGCAAATGCAATGAATGAGTGACAGTTCGATGCCAATGACCTAATGGAGGCGCATGCAGATGAATGCGAAGCCCGATTCATATAACTTGAAGTTAGGAGGGTAAATTTTGGGGTGCGACAGCTGCCCCTATTCAATCATCTTAAACTTGATAAGTGAGAAAGATCGACATCTTTCGAACGTTCAAGGTTGAAGAGGATTGAATACCAAAAGAACCCCAAAAAATTTACCCTATGCGGGACACAAACACCGTGAAAGAAAAAGATGATGAGAGGCCACGGAGGAGAAGAAATCGAACTTCTCAAGCGGAAAGAAAAAATAGATTAAAAGACTCCATCGAAGATGTGATGGAGGATTTGTCAAAAAAATCCCGAAGACTTAAAGAATACTCGCAGACTTTAACGAAGATATGATTGAGAAATTGTCGGAAGATCCCAAAGAAGGTGATTGAGAAATTGTCTGAACATCCCAAAGAAGATGGTTGAGAAATTGTATGAAGATCTCAAAGAAGATAATTGAGAAATTGTCTGAAGATCCCAAAGAAGATGATTGAGAAATTGTCTGAAGATCCCAAAGAGTTAAAGAATACCCGAAGACTTTAACGAAGATATATGGCTGGAACAATATTATAATTGTTGTGCATGAAGATGCAATGAGCCACAACATGTTGAATGTCCTAACCATGTAACTTCCAAGTTACCAATAGAACAAATTCAGTAGCACAAACCGAGAATACACTTCTCTGGGGATAAACAAATCATATCCAGCACATTGGTGTGATATAGATGTTTATGAAGTCGGTAAATCTTTGTTTCCGACGTTTCTGCTAATGAGAGATCTTAAGGAATATGTAAAGACATGTGAACAACTTTCGAGTTGACAAGCTCTTCAATCTATATGCAGATAACCTTACCGATGATAGAAGGATCAGTTTCAGCCCTTGTGACTGAAAACTTCTATGGTAGGGTTCTTCAATTTACTGGCATTGTCCCGACAATGCGTTGTAGCAAGTGGATATGTGGATCAACCTCCGGGTTGGCGAAGTATCCTGAGATTGGATAAACTTCCTATTTGTTGGATATTCATCTGTTGAGTAATCGAGGACTTACCGGGGAAATAAACACACCAAAAGTTCAATATGGTCTGCTAAGAACAGCTCAAAGAAGCAAATTTATAGAAGTCACTGCCACTAGAATTTACTGAGAAGATCCTTGTTTGAAAGAACTCTTGAAAATACCACAAGTATGCTGTAGTAACCCTTCCTGAAGGAGACTCACTTGCGAGTAAACGAATCTTCGCTGGAGAAACTCCATAAGAAAAATGTGTGGAAAACAACATTGGGGATTCCCGGTTGATAACTTTGATGACAATTAGAGTCCAGTTGGAAGAAAACTGTTTTGTTGGGGAAGAAATCTCGATTGGAGAAACTGTCAGTTGTTAAGATCTATACAAGTATACCACTTGTGCTGTAGAAAGGAGGATAATTATGTCGTTTGAGAACTATTCCTTCAATTTTGATCCTTATAAGGATATTTACAGTTTCAGCTGGGGAAAAACCTGCAACAAAGAATTAGCCGAAGCTAATGCATGAGTATGATATGCATGATTTTTTTTTAATGTTTTAATGCAAAGGGCATAAAACTGAATTTCCGATACTGCTTGGAAGAGAAAAAATTCAAACGCATCATGAAGATAATGCACCAAACTCTGAATATTGATATGCCACTTGAAAGGCTCCACGACAATCTTTGTGGAAGGAAAGATAGCAACTACGATGATCCACAGAATTCCCTAGGTCTGACGTACTGGGTACAAAGAGAACATGTCGATAACTTCGCATGTCGAAAGTGGACCTCTGCGGGGATAAAATAATTCATGTTTAGCATACAGATTCAACATGATTATTCCAACAGTTGACAAGCTGACATCTTGATGACAGAAGGCTGTAACAGACATATAGATATGTTGAACAATTTTAATGTTGACAAATTATCATCTTGTAGCTGCCGAGCCGATAATGAATTGTAATAAGCAAGAGATAACTCCATTGGGGAGAAAGGAAACAAGTTCGACACTGGCTGAGGGGAATAGACGCTTCCACCGTGAACAATCCTTCCATTTGCATGTGTCGTGCTGACAACGCGATAACATATACTGCCATGTTCAAACAATTTGACGTTGCAACAGATTTTCTGAAATCTTTAACCATCCCACGTGGTAGATGCATATTTTTTTTGAATAAGCGAGGAATGCACTAGGGGAAATAAGTACACCAGAGATTCACCGGGGATTAACTAAGAACACCTCAGAAAATCGGATCCATAGAGGATTACTGAGAGATTGTTATATGCAAGAATATGAATAGATCTTGGTTGAGAATAACAACCCTGAGGATACTGCAATGGTAATCCTTGTTGAGGAAGGCTTCAATGGAGAAAACTTCTAAAGATAACTCTGTGGGGAACATCACTGGGGAAATTCAAGTGGAAAATTCCGTTGACACAAGAGTTCACTGCTAGGATGCAGTACTTGAAGTTTTCCAGAGTATTTCTTTCCTTGTAGTACTTTACGGATTGTCATCCGTGTGGTATTTTCTACACCATATTATTGCATTCTCTTACCGCTTTCCTAGATATCATGAGAAGTAGGGTTTTACAGCTTTCTTCTGCCATGAGAAGTAGGAATATAGATGCATAATGGGGCTTCCGTAGTTGGAGCATGTTCAGGAACCCCTCTGGTTTATTTAAAGACTCGTTTAGGGAAATTTTGTGTTCTACTTGTGTTTGGATTGTTTTAAAGTCCTCTTTCGTACATAGGGAGGCGCTTCAGGTCATGCATGTTTACATTTGTGCTTGTATAGGTCAGGAGTGGTTAGGAAAACTGCTAAGCAGCACCACCAAGCAAAGACCCACTTTGATACTTATTCATATACATATGATGATGATATGATGGGCATGCGGAAAGGGTTTGCAATCGATCCCCGCACTATTCTAGTCCGTGTCAGCTCAGCACACGCGAATCGTGTTGCTTCCTTTATTGAGTCAATAATAATAAAGTGACAAGAGTTCCCTATTCTGACTCTCCACGCTTTCCTGGGGTTCACATTTACTGTTGAACTCGCATCATTTGCTCTTCACACTTAACAATTCATGTCATGCGGTGATACCATTCACGGGAATCGGAATGTGTTGGTTTCTGGTTGCTTTCGGCCCTCAGATTGCTGTTGTAGGCTATGACATTTGTTTGTGCATTGCATTACTTGTGTGCTTCTGCCAAAGCACTTGATTGCTTCGTCCCTTTGGATCCCTTGGTTCTACAACCAAGACGGATATAGGATCGCTCGATTAGGATAGCTCTCGAGCCTAGACATTAGGATATACATCCTTGACATGTCAACATAGGTAGAGATTCCCCTTCATCCTCAACCTTAGGTCCAATCTTTGCATGACAACATTGGGGCTAATACTAGTTAGTCTCCTTTTTGTTTTGCTTGTTTCTTTTGCATCCTTGCATGTAATTAAAACTAAAACTTGCTTTCTTTTTCTTTTATAAACTAAAACACTTATAATGGTTCAAAACTCCTTTCTCAAAGGTAAAATCAATCAACCAATGTAAAATCTTTTTCGCCTACGGGCGCATTTTCTTTTGTGTTTGAAACCTTTTTCATAAGTAAAAAACACAAAACCCACCAAAACAAGTTAGTCAAACTACGACGCTCTGAATTTCCTATTACACGAGGGAAAACGTAAGCATCTTGTCATGGGGCTCGACCAAGCAAAACTTTGTAAAAACTTCCTTCTTTTCCCTATGTTTTCTTCATTTTCTATTTCTTTCTCATGCATTGTAGTGATTAAGTGATATATAGATATAACACACCCCTTAGATAGAAAAGAGAAGTGGATACCATAGAGTACTATGGGCGTGTGGGGTGTTAATCCCTTCCCCTCGCGTAATAGACTCCCTTACCCCGATCTCTCGATCTCTCGGTCACAAGATCGTGATTTCTCCCCTTTTAGGTTACTTCATTGGTATATCCTATCAGTCGATATTCAGCCAGGTAGTTTCACTTGCGCCTTATGAAAACCAGTCAGAGCAGTCAGGGAATCCAAAAAATCGCACTAGGAACTAGTTACAATATTCTATTAATTAGTTACAACACCTGTCAAAACAATTTATCTACTGACAAAATGTTTCAACCTATCAACCAAGAAATCTCAAGTGATCACAATCTTCTCGTTTGTAACATCAAATACTTTATAACCTTGAGTACGAGGATAACTAACGAGTAATATCTTCTCACTTTTACTATCCAACTTCTATAGCAGCTGGCCAGGAACGTGCCGAAATGCTACCGAACCAAAAACATTCAAATGACTCAAGCTTGGTTTAAATACATACCATATCTCTTCTAGTGTTACTTTATCAAGATTCTTTGTAGGACACCTATTCAAAAAATAGGCATTTGTAGAAACGACTTCACCCCATAGATTTTTTGGCAAGTCTTTTACCTTTAACATGCTTTTAACCATGTTCATGATCGTTCAATTTTTTATATCGACAAAACCATTTCTTTATGATGTATAGGGTGTCACAACCTCATGCATTATCCCTTCTTCACCGTAATATTTCCCAAAATCGTTTGAGGTATACTAGCCTCCACCACCCATATCCAGAATTTCTTTGTCGCTTAACCATAAACTTATTAACCACATGGAATACCTCATCCTTTATCTTGATTAGGTATGCTCATAGCTTTCTAATAAAATAATAAATAAAAGTGACAAAATACATATTTCCATCATACAAATCAACTTGGTGTGTACCACACACATTGGAGTACGCTACCTCAAGGTGATACTTTGTCCTATGACTTGCATCCTTGTTGAACTTATATGTTGAATATCTTGCATACACTCTTCAGAAATATTATCTGGAATTTTGATCGATGCACTACTATAAAAAGGGTTTTAATAATAGTTGGATTAGGTATATAATCATGCAAGTCCAGGAATTATTATGTAGCGTATTGTTGTATATGTGTTACTTTCAATCACGGTCTAGTGACCGTTGTAGTAAACTGAATAGTGTGCACCCTATAAAAATTGTTAAGAGTAATAACTGTCGTGATATCGTTTATGAATAAATTTCAAATGTATCATCTAGAATCAGAAATACACCATTTGTATACTTATATCAAAACCATTATTACATCAAAATATACGTAATTATTCAACAGCTCGTGGTAGGCAAAAATATTTCCAACTTCCAAGAGAGGAGAAAGCGTATAAAATTAAAGAATCAATACTGAGCACACTAGCTTGACATACATGTAATCTTTCCAACTTTCAATCGAAGATGAAGAATCAGAAAAAATAATATAAAAGCGTAAGAACACAAAACCAACTTCATCTAAAGGAATCAAAATGAATTCTCATGCTCAAGCTACCAACAATGATGAGAATCAAGATGTTGTTGTTGTAGAGGGTGCTTTAGTGCAAAACCATCCTCAGAATCAAGATGAGGAAAGAAATTGGTCTTGTGCAACAAAATTTTACTTGAGAGATCTTAGGGTGAGGAGAAAAAGAAGAATAAGAAAAGGAAGTTTGATAAGAAAGATGATTTTTTTTCATCAAATGATGATGATGCTAACTATGATTGGTCAAACTTCCTCTTAGCCAGAAGATTTAGATTTGATTAAGTTTATGTAATGAAAGTTTATATGTAAAGAAAGGTTATCAACTTAAACTACCAACTTAAATCTATCAACTAATATACTAACAAACAGATAACTAATTGAAAATCAAAAAGCTTACGATGAATTTACTCGTGAAAAATCGTCTTTTAGTTGCATTTCTATCGAGTTCAATGCATGTGCAGTTTCAAAATTTCAACTAATATACTAACAAATAGATAACTAATTGAAACTTCAACTATTATATTTCATAACAAAGTAAACATTAAAGATAAATAATACAAGAAAACACAATATCTTCGAATTTCTATATAATCTCTCTGATTTTAGTTTGTTCTTCAAATCCTTGTTCTTCTTCTTTAAATATTCATACACAACCTTTAAAATGGTCATCTCCAACTCTGACTTCACAATGCTCTCATCTACATTTTCACAAATTTCTCCAATGTCTTCATCCCACATGAACAAATTACAGGTTTCATCACTCCTACAAAAGGACATCTCCAAAAAAGTCTTCCTTTATTTTGTCCACTACTACAAATTACGCTTGTAACATCGCACACGTAATATGTTTTACCTCGATTACCTAGGTGAGGTAAATAAGATTGTCATGAAAAGTCTCCACTTAATACCTCAGTGTTTTAAACACCGAGGGTGTAATTGAAAAGGTCATGGGTTTGATCTCTCGGTACTGCATATTTTTAATTTCTAAATTTCTTTGCGCGAGCCATATAGCTATCAGTTTATCGTCAATTTGAGGTAATAAGGTATTCATTTACCTCTGCTTTATGTAATAATTGAGGGGTTTAAAATGAATATTCTTGGCTATATTTTCAATTTCAATGACCTATATCATATCATTATAATAAATCTATTAATCTGTCAGTGTCACTTTTTACTCAGAAAGTACAACATATGTAACATAATTTGTATATATATATATATATATATATATATATATATATATATATATATATATATATATATATATATATATATATATATATATCATTTTAAACCATAATGTAAAAATTTACATCAAGACAAAATATATTGTTTGACATGATCATATATGCACATCAAATTGACAAAACCTTTATTCATATACAAAATAAAATTATAGCAACCAAGAAAAACTATTTTTGTGGTTGTCGAGCTTCATAATGAGATAAGAAGACGCTGGACCAACATGATTGAATGTCATCAATATCTATTGTTGAGTATGGTGTTTGGATGCTAAGCTCCTATAATTAAAATAAAATTTAAACTATGATAAACTAAAAACAACAACATTAACTTAAGAAGTATACATATGTATACTTGGATTAATATAATACCTTGTTCTTCATCCATCCATGTGTAATGCCTCCAGAAACAATTTGAAGCATATATCTCATAACATAATATCCATAAGAATGAGCGTCAGTTTATTTTCGCTACTACAAATAATTTCCATTCATTAATGTCACACTAATACACATAAATAATATAATGTCAAAAAGCACAATTACTATACTTACTTTTGGGTAAATATAGACTTGTTTTTTATCCATGAGATTTTTTTTACGTGCATTAAATTCTTTCATCACTCTACACATATCGATTAAAATTAAATTTGAATAAACACTATTCAATTCTAAAGTGAAATTTGAATATAAAAAATAATACCACTTACCCACTCAAAGCGTTAACCACAACTTCGGGCAGTGTCAAGTGCACTGAGCAAAACACAACTATATTATTTCTCTTGGGACAGCTAATAAGTAGTTTCCAATGTCGGATGCATAAGCATTCAGAATAATTAATAATATGGAGAACATTGATTTATAGATGAAAACACAACTTAATATATATATCTACCTGCGGTAAAACGGGACAATATAACAATATTTAATGCTCCTTTTCTCTATCAACTTTTCTTGTAAGTACATTTTGATTTTGTTTCCGTTTGAACCGCAAGTAAGAGCATCTTCGCAGCATCTAAGATACAATACTTACTTAGAAGATTCATTTTGACACAGACCTCATGGATGTACCTGCAAGGTCAAATCTTTATGTTAAAGCACAAGAACATTTGAATATAAATAGAAATCAACATAAAACTATAATTACGAGCTCCAAATTTGCAACATGGAATTTTCTAGTTCCTCATCTCCCTTCAAAGATTCATGTATGACATACTTGTTAAGAAAGAACAACTATTGTGGATCATGCCTTAATTGAATACCCATAATTATTGTTTTAATACTCGACAACATCTGCTCTAATCTCTAAAGGCTATCTTGATTTGGTGGTGGTTCGGGTTCAATTATACCCTAGTTAGGAGAAAAACTATGGTCACACTTGTACCACCCATATCCTTCTCAAGTAAATTATCTTGAATTTACAGCTGATTTGAATTTGTGTGGCTGAATATATTCAACGAACTCAACTTATGCATCATAAAAACAACATGAATACAATCCAAAATTAAAACACACAAACAATAAAAACAACAACATACAACCTATACACCAAGAACATCACGGGTACACTTCTTGGACACCTTCTCCTCACTCATCCTCTCGTGCTTCTCTTGCTCCTTCTAGACACTCTCCCGCAAAGTATGCAACAACTTTTCCCTCTCCTCCTCCAAGAATTTCTCTTGCATCGTTTGCAATAACTTCTCTCTCTCATCCTCCAAGAATTTCTCTCGCACCATATGCAATCAGATCTCCCTCTTCTCCTACAAGAACATAACATGCTTCTCTTCCAGTTCTCCCTGGCCTTCCCCAACTCAACAACAACAATCTCTTGAACCTCTTTCTTATTTATTTTCTCTCTAGATGATTTAGAGCGTCCAAAATGTACCTTGAAGCCAACGCCTCTACCAAGTCCACGGACATCCATATGATGCTCTTTGGTTCCAATCACTTCTACCAAGATGTCATGACGACCTTGTGAAATGAATAGGCCAACCTTGGTTTGTTCAACAAGGTCATCCTACAAAACATGAAATTTCATCTTTACCAAATTTATTTAACTAAAATAAATATTGTTAAAAAAATTATCTACTTACAATCCTTTGAGCCACTTCGCGCGTAGCATTTGACGTGTACTCTTCGTGTTTTCTTTGGCGTGCCCTCTTCTATTTCTCGTTGCATGATGGTGGAGATGGATTGTGATCAAGACTTATAGAATCCCCTTGCTCTTCATCCCTTTTTTTATTTTTTCGTCCATCAATATTATTTCAAGTCTTCTATATGCTCCATGAGACAACCTATGCGGATAGATATTTCTAGCTTAATTTTCCTTTTGTTTTTTGGCTCTTTGCTAAGAAGTCGGGAGTGGTACGAGAATCTACAAGTTTCTCCCAATTAGCTTGATAAATAAATAAATACACCTCGTATGGAGGATTTTATTTATCTTCTCCATGTTTAATATAATCATGACTGAGTTGTGTCTTAACTCCCTCCAACGTTCACCATAATAAGTAATCATTTTCTTTTTCACGTATGTATCATTTGAAGAAACAATGAACACATCATATGTTTACACAATAGAGATGTTATTATTATTAAACAAAAAATATACTTGTAAAGCAAATGATAAAATACAAAATAAATAATGTAATATCAACTCATATGTCGTCTTTCCATTCATCATCAACTTCACGCCAAATGTCAATCAAAATACTCACTTTACTTCTACCTTGCAATGTAACCCAAAAAATCATTAGCATGTTCACCAAAAATTATGCAGGTTTCTACATCAACTCTAACCGGGTAGAGAATACTAGTTTCGTTGGATTTTTTCACCTTTGTATACATCGTAGCACCTCTAATTTTTCTTTTACTTTATGTAACAGAGTTTATAGCAGATGTTGTACGGGAGGTGCTTGTCGAATTGGCCATGACTATTATGATGAATCAAACAATAATGTTTCAGTCAAAACAAACGAAGAAACCCTAAACAAAATGATCAATAGACAAACAAAAAAACCCTAAACAAAATGATCACGAGACTATTTTAATGAAAAACTAACGTTGATGACTATCAAGATGAAACAAACTTGTTGCTATGAGAGTTTTGATGAATATATGTTGAGTTTTGATGAATATCAGCTTGAAAATTGCCTAGGGATATTTACGAAATGAGACTGACGAACTGACGTTTGAGTGTTGATGGGTAAATGAAAAGTTAGAAACTAGATAGTAGTCTGAAGTATTTCATGCAAAATGAGTGTCATGTCGGTTTTACACAAAAACCTACGTGATTGTATTATTTAAAAATATAAAATAAAAAAAAAACTTCTTATCACCATATTCTTGGAACTCATTTAAAAGATATATCACGACGGTTTTTGAGGAAAATCGACGGGTTAAAATATATCAAATAAAGTATTAAAATAAGATTTTCAAATTTGATTTATGAAATTGTCAATGCAAAATATATTACCTCTCGTTGGACCCTGTAGCTGAGGTAAATATTAATTGAACAAATAAAAATGAAATTTGGAAAGGTGTCAAGTGAGAAATACTAATTAAACAATTGAAAAAAACAATAAAATGTTGCAATTGGGTATCAAAGCGAGTTTCCTTATTGCTATTATCCTTTGGTTTTATTAAATATCTGAGGTCTAATGTTTTTTATAAAAAAAATAAACATCTAGGACCTATACCCTCACTTTTTATTGTTCGTTGTGTTAGCTTCGTCGTGAAAATCGTTATCTGTAGTAGTGGTCCCTTCTTGCATTGGTATGAAACCATACGACCATCACAACAACACAAATTTCCAGCTCGAGATTTTATAGAAGAAGATATAGAAACATCGTTGAATGACTTTGTCTTCAAATGTGACATTGAAAGGAAACTAAACAATAAAAATATATTTTATATACCGTAAAGGAGAATATTGTGTCGGTTGTTGTCTTTCTTCCCGACGATATCAACGACGTTGGTGTTAAGGTTGTTTTGTCTTGTTTTTTTTATAGTGGAAAATGGATACTTATAGTGTTTAAAGTATATAAAGAAGTGTTTATATTTAATAACGATTTTAAAAAACAACTGTAATCATATCAATGTTAATTTTTAGTTACATATAAATAAAAAAGAAAAAACACACATTAACGTTAAAGTAATAAACTATTTAAGAACGATGATGTTGAACCCATGAAAGTTTTATTGTATCACCACAGTTTTAACACTAACCGTTATTATACCCTTAAAAATTTAATTAAAAAATATAAATAAAAAAGTAATGTAAGAGTTTTGACACGCCACTATGGTTTTTGGGAAAACCGTGATGACTTTGGCGTTGTTATATGCGTGTTTTGTAGTATTAATGGTAGTCTGGTTACCATACCATTCTTTTGTAACGCGTCGAAGTCTCTAAAATTGAGATGTCCAAGACGGTATTTCCACAACCACTCATCTTGACTTGCCAATGTAGCAAGACACTTATGCTCCATCACTTTCAACTCTATCTTGAAAGTCATATTGGCTTCCATAGGCGCTTTAAGGACCAAAACTCTATTTGAACCAAAACACGCAAAATCTTAATTTTCCATGCAAATCATGTCATTTTTCTCAAGTAATTGGCCAATACTTAAGAGATTACATTTAATTCCTGGTATGTACAACACATCTTTGATCAAGGAATGACCACCATCCCTTCTCGTCATCAAAACATTACTGATCACGTCGGCTGCTAAAGTGGTATCGTCCGGAAATTTTAACTTATTTTTTGTGGCTTGATTGATTTTAACAAACCAATACTTTCTGTGAGTGCAACCTCAGTATTAGATGTTTTGCATGATGTCAAAAATCGGAAAGCTAGCATTTTAATATGGTGGATGATATCCTTATGTCTTGTGGCACTCCGTTGCATTAGAGGTATTAGAAATCATTAAAAAAAAATTTAAAATTGGTCTCAATCATGAAAAATTAGTTTTTTTGTATAAAATCAACATTTTATGTGTCGACTTGAAATTTGTATGTGTCAACACATAAATTCAGCATTTCTATATTTTCTTAAAAGTTTCAATATGTGTCGACACATACGATTTATAGGTCGACACATGTACTTTATTATTAAAGCCTTCAGCATTTCTGCTTTAAGTCATAGGCACATGTGTCTACACATATCATTTTCAGGTCAACGCTTGTACTGCATTTTTAAAGCTTGTAGCTACTGTTTTGCATGTGTCAACACATAACCTTTTCAGGTTGACACATAGTGTTTGTGGGTCATTTTTTCATTCTGAAAATTCGCTCTTTTACCTAAAAAGAGCCCAACTATAACTATATCATCCATGCATCATTCCAACTCGATGATACCATAAAATTAATCTACATTTGTTCTTCACCTTCAACCTTCAACCTATGCATACATACTAGCATTACATTGTAACGATGTTACGTTGGGGGTGTCATCTATGCGAGGTTTGATAACGTCCGATTAGGTTCTTGTGTAGCCAGAGATATTGGATTGAGATTTATAGGGGTCTTCACTCGAAAAAATCGTAGGTTTATCCTCCAAAACCATTGGTTGATTCAAGAGATAATTGCAAGCACGTGAAATCATTTGGAGATAAAGAACACAAGAAATCTTTTGAAGATAAAGAACGGAAAAGAAATTGATAATAAGGGATAAACAAAGAGAAATCGTAGGATTCTCATTTGATTATTAGTTGTGAATGCTATTCGGCTAAAAATAACAAGATTTGAAGTGCATCTTCTAAATCTTGTGTTATTATCCGTCTATGTAATTAACTCTACACAAAATTTATAATTGTTTAAAAATTACAATTTTGGTGTTTTGATTAGAGACCAAGTATTATTTTTTGTAAAGCCAATTTTTTCTATTAATAAACACAATATGGCATAAGAAATGCCACATGCCATGTGGCACAACATGCAGACCAAACCAAGGAAACAAAAAATTTCTTAAATTAAGTGTATGTATATTTTCTTAATGTGTAGTAAACATGCTATGTTTATTCATCACAGATAGTAGCATTGGATTTGGATATGCTATGATGAGAAGAGTGAGGGTCTAGCATGTAAGATAAGAGACAGTCAATAAGCCATGAATACCTGCCTGCTTAATAAACCAAACAAGGAACATCAGACAGATTTTTAAGTGTCATCCATGTTATGGTTTTTAACCAGGCACGTCATTCTTGGCACCAAACATGACTCTTCATCTACATACAAGACCTCTCTCTTCCTCTTAACTAGCTCGACCCCCATCTCAACCTTTTTCATCTCATGCTAAATAGTAAATGCCACCTTCTCTTATTTATAGTATCATTGAATATCGTGTAACACATAATAATAAGACAATAGTGGTATATGCCAACATATTCCTTATTATCACATTTAAATGTTATACATTGGCCACATTCATGATTTATCCCTTTGCTATACATTATATCATATCTGCTGCTAAAAAATTAAAGACATAAACGAATGAGCTAAGAATATGTTCTTATAAGAATTTAATTGAAGGGACCATAGATCCATTTATTTGCATGCTAATTAAGTGTTTCACTTTTAGGCCATTGTGGTGGCAGTTGACAATATGGCAAGAGTCAACTGCATGGTCCTGCAAAAGAGTTCATTTTGGTATTTGGCTTGAAGATCACTCTTTCTCAAAGTACTCGTTAAAATGGCAATCTTCTATTCTCAATTGTTATGTTTTGTCTTGTAATGATATACATTTTCACTTTCTAAGTTATTTTCATGCTATTGGAAAGGGATCTATCGCCATCAATAATTCATGACATTGAAATATGAGTAACTCTTGCATGGGCACAAGACTATGGGCACATGTCTTGGACACACAAAAAAAATAAAATGCATAATTGATTTTTTGATAATCTTATAGATAATTAAATAATAAAATATATAATTAGTATGTTTGTAAGTGTTCCTAAGAAATTAAATTTCGTGTTATAACTATATAAGAATAGCTCTTGAAATATTAGTAACAAAGTATTGCAATTTAAACCGTTTTATAAGAAAAAAAATCAACATAGAAAAGAATATAATAACTTAAAGTGTAATTATTTTCTTGGAATATGTTCCAAGTAAAGATGTAAAATTACTTGGTTAAAAATGGATTTACAATTAATTTTACCTTTTAAAATATATAAATGATTAAATATAAATAGATATTCTTGTTTATAATTTTGGATATTACAAGATGGAAAATAATTATTAAAGATGAGGCTGGATCGGTCGATTTAGTTGGTTAAACTGAAAATCAAACTTGTCTCAGATTCAACTAGTTTTGAAAATCGAAAAATATTAGAATTAGTAAATAGATCGAAAACTCGTACATAAATTAGAAAAAATTGTTCGTTTAGGATATTCTCCATATTAAATCGATTCTTCCTTATTTTTAATAAAAATTAAATTAAATAGAATAGGAAAGAGTAATTTTAAATATATGAAGTTGAATGATTTTCTTTTTTTTTTTGCATTCATTGAATTTATTTTTCTATATTAACGTTGAAAAATTAAAATCAAAATGATATTAAACTTAGTAAATTAAGGTCAATTTATTTATATCTATTAAATCTAGTACATCAAATTATCTTGTGACATTTCTACTCTTATATTGTGACACTTCAATTCCTTTTCTGTCACGTCATTTATTTTCTCATGTGGCATTTCTCATAATTCATCTTCAATTTTTAAATGTTAAAATATATAGTTACTCTCTATAGAAGATCATGAGTTCGAATCCTCACAAATGTAAATATAATTAAATTTTAATTAAATCTCAACAAATCATTTTTCAACATACAACTAATTTGCTCATATATATTATTTTCATAAATTTTATAGAATACTATTTATATTTGTCTTAAAATAATTTCTTAACTAAAAAAATAAAATAAAAGATATTTTGATACATTGTTACTTAATATTTATAATATAATTTTAGAATCTATTAATTAAAATAAATAAATAAATAAATGAGATATCAATATTAAAGTTCACTGTAGTCTTCACAAGTTAAGGTGTGTGGCAATGTTATCTGGTGATTATTTCAAGAGTTGATTCAACCTAAAGAGATGCATATAGATGCTGCCAAATATCTTGATGGGAGCTGGATATTTGTGATAACTGTGTGGAAATATGAATGAAGAATGAGAAGAAGACTTTGATGTATAGAAAAGAATGGTCTACATGAAGATGTAACATCACAACTGTTGAAGACACCAGAAATTGAAGAAAGGTGATAAGGTTCAGACTTATCTTTTGAAGACTTATAACTAGTTATACACATAGTTAACTATAAGGTTTCTTCTATCACAAGTTACAAAGTGTGGCAATCTGAAACTTGTGAAACAAGTAAACTAAGGATTCCTAATTTGGAAACTGTGACAAGTCCCAATGAAGAATGCTTCAATTACTATAAGGATCAGCATCAAATGTCCTTATATTGTATAACTCAGGGGGGTAACAACATATGGTAAGCTTCATCTTAGAAGATAAAAGGAAGACTTCTGATATTAAGGGGGAGAAAAAGTATCATTGGGAAGCAACAATATGTTTGAAGAAGTGACTGTCCATATGAAGAAGAACCGAATATTTGAAAAGAAATTGTCTATTATTACTTGCTAGTTATTAATTGTAATAGCAGCAATGTCAAGTGCCATTGGTGATGTTTAGAAGGATGAGCTGCTATATTGTGTTGATCTAGATCAATCTGCTATTGAGGGGGAGTAACTATTCGTGAGCAGATGTGATAGGGAGTGTACACTACTATGTGCTGAAAGTCTTGAAGAAGCAGTATTATTGTTATCTTAAAGCCAAGGCAGATGGACTCTGTGTGAATGTTCCAGAAGATGTTGAAACATTATTCTTAGCATCCTTAAACTTCATTGAGTGTCATCAACCGTACGTGAAGTATACAAACAGAAGAAATAAGTATATGCCAAAAAGAAGATTCTTCTGTTAACATAATCTGAAGACAAATAAATCTCAATCAAGCTAATTTAGATTATGGGAACATGACTTATTCAAAAGAAGTCATTAAAATGTGGGGACATCTAACAAACAACAATGTCCTTGCTAGTTGTTGAAGGGTAGATACCATTAAGAATTTGGTCAAAGTCATATGTTTTGATATCTCTTGAAGAAACTATCTTGATTGGTGGAAGAAAAGGTGAATTCACATGTAAATGCAGGAAGTGATTCGAACCCTTATTGGAACTAACTCTTCTCATCAGAAGCTTCCAAACTCCTTTAAGAATGGTCAGAGCTAGTTTGGATGGTACATGCTTGTCTTTAATGCAGTCCCCCAAAACAGATTCCTCGTCACCTTGACCAAGGACTAAAAACCGAGGACTCCTAAGAAAGACAATGAAAACCACATCAAAATTAAATTCACTCGAGTTTGGTTAACATGCAGCTGGATCTAGTTTTGTGAAGGCTCTCATTGTCAAATTTTTCTTAAAAAGGGGGAGAGGAAGTGTATCAACATCAATGTTAATATTGCACAACCAGAAAGAATGCAATTATATCTAAGTCACAACACTCAAAAGATCCAGTCCCAGCTTGGAAGAAGAAGAAGAATAGTAATTATGACTTGTGATCTGAGTTTTGAATAGACCACTTTGAGCTTTGATTAGGCTACGCGGGCGGCATTATATCCCAAAGTCCAACCCCGGGTCTCTCAATGCACCACCACACTAACCTCGTGTTAGTGCAAGGTAGGAGAGAAGATGTCAAATGGGATGTCCTGACATGGGCATGAACTCGTGATCTGAAGATGTGTGCAGAAGACAAAAGATGTTTCTGTTGGAGAAGATGTTAATTTTTAATTGTAAATTATTGTTGCTAATGCAATGTAATGTTTTATTATATATTTTTTTTAGTCAAAATTATCCAAAGGGGGAGACTGTAAGTTCCTCATTTTTAAGGGTTGGCTTAATTTTGTAAAACAAATATAAAACAAAAATAATGTAATACTTAAACATGTTGTGTTGAACATTTTCAACATCTGAAACAGCATGTCATATGAGATGTTGAGACATTAGACATCAGACATCATGCTACTGAACTAACAAAGTTTGTTACAATTTTATTTTAATTGTGCAGAATATTCTAGGAATATTATGCATCTTACGTGGCGTGATTTTGAAGGCATATGTGGAGGTCTAAGAGCTAAGGAGAAAGATCATCAAGGACCTTGATTGTAACAGAAGTTATCTGCGATTTTGTTTATACGGAAGTTTGTTACAACTTATGTTGTTATTTTGAAGGCCCAAATCCAGTTGGGTAATAAGTTATAAATAAGCAGTTGTAACCTAGTTTTAGTAAGGTATCCGATTTTAGAAATATGTAATCTTTAGGGTTATCCATGTAAGTGAACCACCCGACTTATGGGATGGTCACTGATTTGCACCTCGAAGCCTGTAGGCAAGAGGATTGTTTTACTCAATCAGAAGCTGTGAAGCAATGAGTGTAGTTGTGTCCTTGGAACAAGCTGTGAAGCCACTCCAAGTTGGGTTTGTGTCACTTGAGTGATAGTTTTTATTGTGTTTGAAGCGTGGTATCTTCAAACTATTTTAGTCATGTTTGGAGTGAGGTATCTCGAAGCTGATTGTATTAGGAGCCAAGCAATTGATGCAGTTGTTGGTGTGATAGTAGCTGATAGACATCATTGAGGTGATTGGAAGTGAGCGGAGGTTCTGATATCTAAGTGTGGTATCTTAGGTAGAAGGCTCATTGGGTAGTCTGATTAAGTGAGGAGTGTAAACAGGGTGGTTTCCCTCCGAATTAATACAGCTGATAGTGAACTTCATTCCTGGCTTATTATGCCCCCAGATGTACGTTGGTTAGAACTGAACTGGGTTAATAATTCCTTGTGTTCTTTTGTTTTCTACATTTTAATTGTAACTCTACCTTGTCTATTTTGTAATTTCGGATCAGATGTCACGACATCCTGAGTCTGGCCCTAACTAGAATTTCAGATATCATAACATAAACCAAAACATTACATAATTAAAACATAAACCAAAACATTGTTATAGTATTAAAAACATAATCATAAAATAAATCAAAATTGAATTCCCAAAATACATTGTTAAGATCCAAGGTATTCCCAAAACAGAATTCCAAAAATACATTATTAAAATCAAAAATACAAAATACATTGATAACTATCTATTTTCCTTTTCTCTTTATGGCCATCTTTGGTCTCTATCTTATTGGTGGATAAAATGTTGTAGTAGGTCCACGCCTTACCCTTCTCATGGCAAGTAACTATGATACTGTGATGTACTTTCTTTTCTGGATTCTTGTAGTTGAGGCTTGTCCAACTTGGTTTTGGGTTGATACTGGTTGTCTAGTTTGAACTCTTTGGGTTGGTTGGAATTGGATAGTTAGGACTGGAGGAGTTGTTTGGGATTGTCTAGTTTGAAATCTTTGGGTTGGTTGGGATTGGACACTTGGGACTATTTGGGATTGGAAAGTGGTGGTCATTTGGGATTGGACAATGGTGATAGTAGTTTCCCATCTATCCATGAGGTACCCTTTCATCTCCTCTAACATTGTTACAATTGGCTTTTGTCTTGGTCCAATTATAACATTATTAAAAGTTTTAGAAATATTGCTCACCAATTCTAACTATTGAGTATAATTTCTTCCTAGGCCAATTAGTATTAAACATCATAAAATTGAACTCTCTATTACAAGTGTGATTGTCATTCAGTGTTCTCAATTTCCATGTATCATCATTAGGCGATTTGGAACACAAATAAACCCATTCACGACCTTCCTTGCAGCCTACCCTAGTCTTTTCATGCTTTAGATACCTTAAAATTTCTACCATTATGAACAACATAACTTGCAATAGCTTCCTTGAACTCCTCCTTTGTTAATAACAAGCTTCCCAAAACCCACTTATAGTCATTAAACTTCTTATGCATGACAAATTATGTGTTTTTAACCTTCCCGCCCTCATTTGAATAATGAATACTAGTGTAATCCTCACTTTCTAACTCTTAAGCTACATAGTCAGAATATGACAAACATTGGCATACCTTCTTACTTGTATTTCTTTCCCTAAATACAAAATTAAGGACATATTCAACACTTGATGTTTCATCACCTACTACAACTAAAATTTATTCATCTACCACTTTTTCTAAGGTATTCCCTTGTGTTTTTTGGAACTGTTGTCTACCTTCTTTTTATTTCGTCTATCACCCTTCCTCTTTCTATTTTGAGGTGTTTGATATGCTATTATTTCATTATTATGTTGATCACTTTGGCCATCAATAAAATCTCCTTATCATAACAACACTTAATCAAATCCATCATTTAAAACATCATCATCTGAGTCATCAAACCCGACCCTAATGCATTGTTATCACTATCATATTGGACCCCAGGTTAGGCATCAAGTTGGGCATTACAAGCATCCTGAGGTAGGTCATTAGAAACATCATCAGGTTGGGCATTGCATTCATCCTCGGGTTTGGCATTGAAGTTATCCTCGGGAAGGTTAACTATTATATTAGGTTGAGAAATAGGGTGGACTATGTATATGTTAACCTTTCCATTAGTCTTGAACCATTTCATCGCTTCTATTGCACTAAAGTAATCTTCTAGCACCTTCACCGTTCCAGCAAAGCTATACCATATTACAAAAACCCATGGATACTTCATCTCTTTAACAACCCCCAAATTTTCAAAGTAACTTCATCTATCACCTTCACATTTTCAATTTGACACTTCTCCTCCTACATATTTGTCATCAACGAAATATCCCATGTGATGAAGGCCAACATAAAATACATTCATAACTATTTTGACTTGCTTACATCAACAACAGACATTCCCAACAAGAAAATAAGCAACATACCCTAAAATAAACACTGCAATTACTACTATCAACAACAGACCCACATTTACATCAAACTAAATCAAACATGCAAATAAGATGCAGAATTTCATTTTCAAAAACAAAATCTAAAATGAGAACCATAATTATTTTAGATATAACGAACTGTACCTCAACTTCACGGTTTTGTCACCTTCAAAGACTTTGTATCCAACTATGTTTTCCTTCTACCTCAGTCCACTACGTCTCCAACTTCGTCTTCCTTCTACCTTGACCATTGCATTCACTGAGCTAAATTAGGGTTGGATAATCTAATTTTAGGATTGAAACGTCTTAAGTATTCTAGAATAAGACAAATATCTATTTAGCAATGTTAAATGACATATCAGCGTTGTTAGTGCCACATAAACTTTTTTGGAACAGAGTTTGTGAAAAAGATCAACGGTGAACACCTTAGTTAACATTAAGGACTAATTTATAGTAAAAAAACATAAAGGACTGCCTTGTTAAAATAAAATAACTTAAAGGACCCAAGGTATAACAACGATTGATGAGCTAAATGTGGTGAAAACGTCAAGCTTTCATGGGTTCAAACCTCAGCGCCATCATATATATTACTCCATTAATATTAAGGTGCACCTTTTTTATTTTTTATGAATTTTTAAATAACAAAATTAAAGGTTTATGACTACGGTTGGTATGTTCCACCGTTGTGATACTGTTTTTTATTTAAATTTTTTTTTTAATTGTATATTAAAATCTGGCGCTTCCCTTTAAATTTTCTGCATGAAAGTAATATATCATAACAATTTCTAGTTTTGACTGTTGTGGTAGCTTTATAATATTATACACACACTCCTAGTTAGCTTGTCTCTTCAGTGTCTTTTTTTCCATTGAAAAAAGAAACTAGAAGAAACAATACACGATTTCAACCCTAAACTCTAACATTCATTACTGTGAAACAATACATGATTTCAACGAAAACACCACCGTTTACCCTAACTTGTCTCTTCAGTATCCATTCTTCAATGTGTATATGTCGTTTTCGTCATCATCGTCAAGGTAGACAATACCATCGAGAAGGAAGAGTACATCAACCAAGTTGTCACCATCTAAAAGGAAAACAACAACAACATCGTCGTTGTCGTGAGGAAGTAAGACAACACCAAAACAAACCCCAACATCATTTACTTGGTCATCACATCTAGGGTACGTAAATATTTTCGCCATGCATCTACTGTGAACTTAATTTTCCATTATTGTGGTTGTTGTTGTTTATGTTCTTGTTGTTTATGTTCTTGTTGTTCATGTTTTTGTTATTTATGAACATAGATGTCACAAAGAGAAGAAACCATATCGAGTTCTTCATCAGATTGTAGCAAAGAAACTCAAAAAAATGAGAGTTGTGCGAATGAAACTCAAATAAATTATACTAAATAAAAAAAACACAAAGAGGAGTCACAATGATGCCCCAATTCACATTAGTCTGTAACTCATCAGGTGAAAAAAACTCTGATCGAGTTTGATTCGTACTACAGAGTAGTTGATTGTGAGCACTACTCTATTTTTAAGAGTTATGTTGTGTTCCTTGGCCGTAGCAAAGTAAGTATATTGATAGATGGTAGGAAACAGGTGGATGAGAAGGTCAAAGAAAGCATATGGAAAGACGTTAAGGTCTTACATACTATAATTTTCATATATTTGATATCACTACCTATAATTTATAATACATTAATTTAAATGTAGTTGAATTTTAAGTTTACTCATGACTCAAAGTTGAAAAAAAGTGAATCTCATATGTTGGTTCTCGTTGGAGGGGATTTAAATCACAGCTCACTGATGACTATATTATAAAGCCTAAGATCGGTCTCGATCATCCAAGAAAAAGATATAGTTTTATATCGAAGAAAGTTTGGAAAAGGTTTATGAAGATACATCGTTCTGAAGAATTCAAGCTTAGTACTAGTCTTATTTAACCGATAATGTTATTCTAATGAGTTATAGATACTAATCATGTATTTTTCAATATGTGAATAACAAGCTAAGAGCCAAGTAGGAATACAAAACAAGGTGAAGAACATGTACCCCCATAGATTTTCTCGTGGGGGTTATAGGAAACTTGAGAAAAGAATCATGCTTAAAACAACCACAAACAGGAGATGATCGCATCCTATCTCCACCTTCAAGACATGATAAATGGAAGAGGGATCGATTAAGGGAAAATGGAGAGTGCACCTACGAGGCATCAAGAGTAGTTGCCGAGAAAACTATAATTATGATTTATTTTGCTTATGTTATTTGTTGTTTAAATGTGTTTGTAACAATATATGTAATTTCTCATGTTGTGTATATAAGTTGGTTGAGGAGGCCCGTAAAGGCACATTTATTCCAGAAGCACGAAATGGCATATTAGTAGCAGCAATCATAACAAATGAGCATGGTGGGCGTGTCTGCGGTGTTGGAAAAGGTGTCAGATTGAGGTTATTCTTTGGGTCTAAAAAATACCGAAAACTCTGAATTTAATGCACAAAAATAAAAGATTGAGAATGTTGAGAAACAATTAGAATAACAAATAAGGATGTTTGAAGAGGAGAGGCAAAAAAAGGAGAAAGATATGGAAAGGTTTCAAGAGTTATATTTGGTATGTGCTTTACTTGAGATTTTAATGTTTTATTGGAAATGCATGATATATATTGTTTATTTTTGTTCTAATTGAATATCATGATGTAGAGTTTAAGTGAAAACCTCGAACAACTTACAAATAAAGATCAATATTATGTTCATGATGATGATCATCATGAACATGATCAAATTCCAAGTAAAAATGTTGTACATCGTGCTTCTACAAAGTAATTGTTTAACTGTATGTATATTTCCTTACTGTGTAGTATGTATGCTATGTTGATTCATCACAAATAGTAGCAATTGATATGAAATGGAAAGAGTGAAGGTCTAGCATGTAAGATAAGAGACAGTCAATGAGCCATAGATGCCTGGCTGCTAATAAACCAAACAAAGGACTGTACTCAATTCATGACACATATAATATATAGAAATGAAGTCCCATGTAATGATTTTTAGCTAGGCAACTCATCCTTCGCTACAAGACATGACTCTTCATCTACATACAAGACCTCTCTCTTCCTTCTTAACTACCTAACTCTATGTCAAACTTCTTCATCTCATGTTAAATACTGAATACCAACTTCTCTTATTTATGGTCTGCATCATATTAATATATCATATATGCTGACATATTCCAAGTTATCATGAATTGAATGTTATACATTATCCTCATTCACTATTTCTCCTTTTGCTACACACTGTATCATATCTTCTGCTAGAGAACTAAAGAGATCAATGAGCTAAGAATCAGAGGGACCATGTATCTATTCATTGACATACAAAGTTTGCTGTTCTAAATTATTGTTGTGGCAGTTGACAATATGGTGAGAGTCAACTGCATGGTTCTGCAATAGAATCAATACCGTTTGATATTCAGTTTCTCAAAATACGGCCCTAGTTTTCATTCACAATGGTATTATGAGTGTTGTATTCTGCTCAGTGGACTTCCCCCGTGGGTAACTAGTTTGTTTTGTTTTTTAGCTTTTAGTGCCTTTTGTACCCAAAACAAATGTGGTGCCGAAAAGAAAATGTGGTACCAAATATACTCTTTATTATTTATATAATTATTCAAATTCTTGTTTTATCTAGCAAAATTGAGGAATATAACCATGTATTCCTCTTCACCGTTGGAGATCGTGGTTGTAATCGAACACAATATCTTGGAGAAGCATATCATGAGGACCATCTCTTCAAGCATAACCAAACTGACGTAGAGCTAGAGAAGGGTTGTAAGTGATACCTCCCCTTATGCCAAGGAGTGGTACGTTAGGGAATTCTCCACAACGCTCAATGAAAGTGAAGTCCTTTTGAGAGAAAAGGCACCAACGGATAACTGAATGAGAGAGTGACATTAGCCTTTGAGACCACTTCAACCTTTGCTCGTTCTTCATTACTGATGGAGGAAGGTGCGAAATAAACCACCTAGAAAGTAACGGTATGCAACACATGAGAGTTCCTTGTCTTTTGATAGTACGAGTGTGGAGAGAATGTAGGATGTCTCCAAGTAAAGTAGGCACATGATTACAAGTGAGGAATATCTTGATGGCGTTCACGTCAATGAACTGATCTGGATTAGGAAATAGTACCAAGCCATAGATTAGCAAAACCAAGATGTCTTCGAATGCTTGGAAACTCATAGCTTTGAGGAATTCTCGGGTTTTCTTTATTAGGAACTTAGCAAGTAGACCCTTAACTCCGCTTCTAGTTTCCCAATTGGCTTCAATGTCTGAGCGCTTTAGGTGTAATGCTGATGCGATGTCCTCGTACTTAGGAGCCTTTTCTAAACCGGTGAATGGCATTTGGTCAAGAATAGGTATCTCAAGTAGCTTAGAGAACTCTTCTAAGGTAGGAACCAACTGATAATCTGGGAATGTAAAGCAATGGTGTTTCGGATCGAAGAACTAGAATAGGACGTGCATCATATCTTCTTCAAAACCGGAGATAACCAAGTCAAGTAGATAACCATGTCTTTTGATGAACTGGGAATGATCGGGAATTTCCGAAACCAATTCTTTGAGTTGAGAAGGTACACCCATGAAGTTGATTCGGATAGTCTTTCTAGAAGCCATAATCCCTACAAAACAGAGTAAAGATAAATTCCTAGGTCCTTGAAATAGTTAGAAATGATATGCAATGCGATGATGTCATGATGTCATATTTAGCAAGCACAAAAAAATCACACAATAGCCCTAGGTTTAAGGCTTGCATGAGGTATAGGTGTCTACCCTACCAAAGTTTGAGTGGGTTCATCCTGTCCTATAATAGTAACCGGGTTCTAGAAATCTCATATCATTGATCTTTCTCGTAGGATTTATTTCAATACGACTACCAAGTGGCCGACCGAAAACATCCCAAAAGTTGGATCTTAATGAGCGTAGCATCAAGTATCAATCAACCTTAGTCTGCACCAAAGTCGGTCATCTCACTACCTTCTAATGGCCAAGATGGGTCAATTAGGGTTCTAAAAGTTGATTTAGTGCTAATGACACCACGCAGAAGCCAAATACTATCCTCAACTTGGAAATGAAGAGTATCAGGACATCCAAAGTGTCACACTAACGTAGCCATCATGTTGACCGTTTCGGTATACGCCTAACGGTCACGACGATCTATTGCGACTTACCTAAGGAAACCTGGATCCGGGAGTAGGATCCCCCACAAGTATAGTACCCAAGCAACCCTTAAAAGTAAAGCATGCAAGTCAAACATAAAGCAGTAAAGTGATCTAAAAATCCCTAAGGTATTCTCTCTTTAGGGTGTCTCCCCGGCAGAGTCGCCAGTTCTATAATACGGTGGGAGAACTGACTTTGAGATTTGTTTTGCTTTTTATCGCAAATGTTGCGGATAGCAAGAGTCTCCACCGACTTTTCTTTTATCCAATTAAGGGAAGGTGAAAAGAACAGAAAAAGACCTTCATTAGATTCTGAGTAAGGGAGAAGGTTATGAAAAGGGAAGGTATTAGCACCCCTTTCCATCCGTAGTTATCTACGGGCTCTTAGTTGCTTCTAGCTCATCTTTTGAAAAATTGCTTTCTGGTGTGTTTGACAAAAATGTTTTGAAAAGGCATTTCGCTTTGACTTTGTAATGATTCACGTTGGAATGTATACAAAGTGTTCGGAAATGTTTTGTTTTGAAAAGTGTTTTAACTTTGACAAAAGTGTGAGGTGTGAAAAGTATTTTGATTGAGCAAGCAACTAAAAGTCTTATTACCTACTCAGAACGGTCATTTTCGTGTTATTTTACGTTCTTTTAGAATAGTGCTATCCATACCATTAGTTGGTAGGTAACCCTATTCGTTGGATGTAAAAGGGACATTCGAAGGGACATCGGATGGTCATAGAAGGCAACTTGTAGGAGTATCCTAGCACATTCGAAGAGACGATCATCACTTTTCGTAGGCAACAATCGAGGGACGAGATCATGTATTCGTAAGTGACATCGTGGGTCTATGATCTTTGTATCGAAGGGACTATGATGATATGTTTGTAGGCAACGGTGCTACGTGTGAAAAGAGTGTGTTGAATTCAGATATATTATCTTGAAATTAGAAGTGATCTACGTTCGTTTTTATCTTGCCATACACGCCTAATTACTAGCAGTTTATAGGGTGCGGAAAGTAAATGTCCTACGCTATTACATGGCTTTGGGGCAGTTACATGATATAGGAGTGCGGAAAGTAAAGGCAGAAAATGTAAATCTACGCTATTACATGATAAAAACTTTGCGACCTATACATCCTTTCTAGAATTGTAAATGCAGAATAATAAATAGATAATCAGAATAAGAAGAAAATGTTAGCAAAATGTTTTGGAAATTAGTAGAAAAAGATTTTTTAGGTTAGTAAGGATAATTAGATGATATAGTAATTTTTTGGGAATTTTCTGAATTGGTTTTGATGAAGAAAAATAATTAAAAGTCAATTTAATGGTTAATTAACAATTAATTAAAATATGCATGCAAAAATATTAATTTTTATGTCAAAAATTAAATAAACATTTTTCCGATTAAAATGCAAAAAAGAAAATATTTTTGGTGATTTTTAAATGCATGAGAAAATTGTTTGAAGAGAAATTAAATTAAATTAGGAAAATATGAAAAATATAGAAAAAGAGTTAGTTAAGAAAAGTTGTAAAAAAGAAAGTGAGGAAGCCAGGGATCGAACCCCTAACCTCCAGGATATACCAACAAACGCATTACCATCTGAGCTAGGCTTGCTTGCTGTCATAGGAATGGATGCAATGGATTATAAGTGTTGCAACGTGTTATATTTGAATTTTCAAACACAGTCAAAACGTGGGCCCCGGTTGTAACGTGAGAATGAATCAGAACGCGCCATCCTGCTACGCCAGCCTCGCCTGAGTCCAGACAGGTCAACGACGCCGAAGCTAGGACTCCGCTCGTCTTCTCCGACCTCCAACCTGAAGCCTGCAAAACAGCCAAAATAAAAAGCAAAGAGGTACCCTACCCCCCTAATTCGACCATGGCGAACACGATGGTGGTGTTCTTTTGTCCTGAAACGGCTTGTATGATGAGTTTCGAAGCAAGCAACTCAAACTGCCCTAACAATGGCAGATCCTTATTCCTGCGTTAAAGCTTGCATGTAATGTATCAAACATGTTCTAATGGATGTCCTGAGTTCATACAAGCAATCGAAAACAGTTAATGATGCATGAATTATAAAAATCGAATTTAAGCAAAATACCAAACCGGTGAGACTTGTGTGGCACGATCTGGAAGGCTTTGGCTTCGTGTAAGGGCTGGGATTGATTGCTGGCAAGCTCAGGAACACAATGGAATGCTTGAATCACCTTGAAACCTGCTGGAAAATAGAATTCGAAAATTGCAACTTTGAGAGAATTTTGTGATTTTTAGGGTTGCTTCATGAGGCTAGGGTTTCGTCCTTTGGTCTTGTGATTGTGTCATGTATTTATAGAGCAAGAGATTTGATCAAAAAGAATGAAAAAAGATATGGCTTTGAATGCAAAAATATTTTCTTGTTAATTTTCATCAAATCTTTCCAAAATTTCATTTTCTCTTCCTTGTATGAGCTTGCACGAAATTGGCATCTATTGTGGGCTTCCTTGGTCCTCAAGATTGATAGAAATCCAACCCAACTTGTTTTATACCTTGTTTTCATATTTTATTTAATTTAAAATTGAATTAAATGCTTTTAAATTCAAAAATAAATCAAAAAAATAGGAAAAGGTCGTGGCAAGGTTTAAAGAGTTCATGGATAATATTGTGATCAAGTTTGGATCATAAAATTATAAGCCGATTTGGAAAAAATTTGCATTTGTCACATATTTCTCTTTGTGCACCTCTTCAAAAATGCTCAACTTGTGCAAGGTGTATCTTGCTCAATTTTTAACATTTTTGGGTGTTCTTAGACTTTTTGGAAAGCTCTAGATGTCCTCTAAACAACCTCTTTGATTTCATCTCATTTTAAGTTTCCATGCTCAATAACACTTCTTTACAAAAAGTTGACTTTTTGTTGACTTTGAAAAGGACCTGTAATGTTTTGACCCATATCTTCCAAATGAAGCACTTTCTGACCAAGCTTGTTAGACATGAAGTTGTATAGAATTGAATTCTCTTCAAAATGAGCTTTTGTGAGAAAATTTCTGATAAAGTATGAGAAAGTTATGCCTGGTCAAAGTCCTGTTGACTTTTCCTTCAAAACCCTAATTTGGAAAGTTTGACTTTTGATCAAATCTTGAGTTTTCTTGATGAATCATGATCAACCCTTGATCAAATGATGAATATTACTTCAAAATATTGATGTTGACCAAAAATCATGAAGTTTGACTGTATGTTGACCATAGTTGACTTTTGTCCAATACAATTGATTTTCAACCATCTGAGCAATTGTTTGAGGAAATTTGACTTGTAAGGCTTGAAACTTTGACATGGAGATTCTTTGAAGCATATGATGAGGCATGATGACCATTGGAAATGTTAGAGGCTCATCTGGACTTGAGGATAGCCAAACCCTAGTTTCGGTTGATTGCTTAGGAGAGGGTTTGTTTGGTCAACCTTTATGAAATCCTTGAGTATGGATGTATGTGATGTCTTGAGAAGTAGGAGGGCAAATTTTGGGGTATGACAAATAGCGTGGGAGCAAGGCACGTGAAATGTTTGAAATTTCCCACAGTCACGTGTTTGTTTTTGGAGGTTGACGTTGAAATAACTAAGTGGCCGACCATGTTTATTATGAATCGTCTCTTGTACCACAAAATAGTGTCTTTCACGATCAAAGTTCAACACATTATAACTGTGGGATTCTTCTACTTCTTCAGCAATCCCTTTCATGCAATTATCTGTGTACTCCTTACCCGATGACAATATTTTTGTCGCATCATGTCCTCGCTTCCCAAACAACGTTCCAATCCTGAAGTATGTTGCTCTAACTAGGGCCATAATAGGTAAATTACAAGTTTCTTTCAGCACCGAATTTAATGATTCAGCAAGGTAGGTTGTCATGTGTCCCCATCTTGCTCCTCCGTCGTAAGCTCGCGACCATTTTTCTTTTGGAAGATTCTCCACCCAGTTGAAAGCTTCTGTATTTGCTTGGCGGATCTCCTCCCGGTAATATGCGTAGGTAGACTCATTCAACGCATAACCTGTGCAAATGTATTTAAAACATCAGTATAAAAAACTACAACAAACATAATAGTATAATCGTAACTGTAAAAGTAGAGAAAAACTTACCCATGTTTATAACTTTCTCGCGGAGGGTTTTATCCTTTATAGCTCGCATAAAGTTTTGGGCGATGTGTTTGATGCAATACACATGAGAAGATGGAGGGTTTTGCCAGCTATTTTCGGGGTTATTATAGGCACTCTTGATGGACTCATGGCGGTCAGATATCAAACATATGTTTGGCTAAGGTGTGACGTGTCGCCTCAAGTTTTTCAGAAAAAAGCTCCAAGCCCCCCCCCCTGTCTCACCTTCGACCACTGCATATGCGATAGGGAAAATGTTACCATTCCCATCTTGCGCAACAACCAAAAGTAAAGTGCCTTTATATCTTTCGTACAGCCATGTTCCATCTACCTGGACAATCGGTTTACAATACGCATAACCCCTAATACAGGGCTGAAAGGCCCAAAATAGGCGATGAAATATTCTTTGGCCAGATATTCGTGTTCCATCATCTAAAATCACGGGGAGTGTTTCGATATCTACGACGGTGCTAGGCAGAAAATCTTGCATTACCATCAACCATTGCGGGAGGGCGTTGTATGAGCCCTCCCAATTTCCATAAATAGCTTCAATTGCCTTGTGTTTTGCTAACCACGCCTTCTTATATGATATTGTGTAATTGTGTGTCGCACGGATGGTTGCGATAATATGGCGTACCTTAACTGAAGCGTCACTTTCCACAAGAGGTCTGATGATGGTAGAGATTATTCTAGAGGTAAGCTTTCGATGATCCTGAGATATAGTAGATGACATACATGTGTGTTGTCCACCGATATTGCCAATAACCCACTGACCACTCTCATCTCGTAAGGATGCTCTGCATGTGAATTTGCACCCTTCTTTGTCACATCTAACCAGATATCGTTTCTTATCAGACTTATAAACATCATAGTCGTAACTATTTTTGATGTGCCATAGATGGATAGCATGCTGACAAACTTCTTTGCTTTCAAACGTCATTCCAACTTTTAAGCCCCTACTTGAATCTACTTGGTCTTTGGTTTCAAAGATTGAAATGGGTTCCATATTTTGAAAAGAAACATTTCTGAGGTGATACGGTGGGTTGTACAAATCAGGAATAGCAGCCGGTTCTTGATCGGCTATGTTGTCATCACTCGACCCATGATAACACGAAATCATATCGTTTATTTTACATGAAATTAACCCGTTTTGTATTATTTTGACCCGATTAACTCCCGAATATTTCGAGATTGTCATTACTTTTTGCAGGTATTCACAACTTAGCTCAAAACAGAAGAAAATATGAAACAATGCAAGAAAACACCAAAAGAACAGAAGAAAAAGATTAAACTGTCAAAGATTACAAATTTTAGTGTGATGGCCAGTGTGCACGACCGTAAGCCATCTTGAAGAGTGTTACGACCGTAACACATCCATGACGACCGTAACACGGAGCCAACACCAACCCTGCTCGTAACGTCTCACCACGACCGTAATGCGCATACCAGTTATTTCAAAATACAGATCGTGGCCAAAGCATAACAGAAGGAGTTTTGAAACTCCTTATTTCTCTCCAGCCAAGACCCCACGTCCACCACTTCCTCCTCAACTACCCACATTCTTATATTCTTGGAGAAGTGGAAGGCAAGCTACGTGTGAGAAGTTTTAGGAACCAACTGCCAGATTCACTCATCTATAAATACCTGAGCTTTCAACATCAAACGTACAGAGTTTTTGAGGATTTTCTTGTGCGGAAGCTCTGCCGATTTCGAACCCAATATTATTTTCAGTTTCTAATTTTCCTCTGCATTCAGTTATTCTTTTTCATTTCCATCGCCCAAATAATAATTTCCAACATCAGGAAATTATTATTATAGTTTAGGATTTTTATTTAAGCTTCAGAATTCATTACTTTACCGATACCGAATCCGAGTTTCCGATTTGTGGAAGAAGGATTGAAGTATTGGGCTACTTTATTTCAGGTTTTTATTTTGCAATTGTATTACAGTATTCTTTAATTAATTAATGCAAGTTTAAATTATTATTATTTATAATGTCCAATTTATATTTGTTTGCTTTTACTTCTGTGACGTTCGCTTTAATTTCCATGGCTAGCTAAACCTTTAGTGTCGGTATGGGATAGTAAGAGACATTAGGCATCCGATCAAACTTAGGCTAAAACTTTAATCAACTTAATTGGTTATAACTTTTATGCTTAAAAATAAAACCTTACGAAAGTAAGAAGAGTAAATAGGTTAGATCGAGACCACGAAAGTGTGAGGTTTTTAACCGGATAGCTAAAGTTAGGCATTTGATTTAAATACAGTGAAAGCGCTTTAAAACAAATTAGAATTAATTAAGTTTCCAAAAAGTATTTCTAAACACTTATAGGCTAGCGAAAGCAGGTATAGGGCTTTAGACGTATAATCCGAGATAAGACCATGAAAGTGTGAGTTGAGGGTTTTTAAACTGATTAATTCTACGGACAAACCAAGTTGACCATCCTAATATGCCTAAGCCAGATTAGATCCTTTAAGTCGACTCTATTGCATACCGACCATTTCATTTCATAATTACTTTAAAACCAATTAATTTACCTTCCTTAACCTTCCTAAAACCAAACGTGACAATTTCCGCCTTAGCTAAACAAACATTACTTTCCCGCACTAGAGTGATTACAAAGTCTCTGTGGATTCGACAATCTTTTATTACTACCGCGATAGGCTGTGCGCTTGCAGTTAAGATACCGTTAGACACATTAGGTTTATCGCACATCAACCCATCACCAAACAAATCAAGTTGTCTAGCGTCGTCCGAGTCGCTATCGTCACCAACATTCTCTTCTGGAAAAAAATGGCTCGTTATGTTGTGTTTCGACTTGCTCTTCTTGCAGAGAGTTCTGGCTTTGTAGATATTGATGTTCTTGGGACTCCTGTGTGGGATATACTTCCTGCGCCTCTTGAAAAGAAACATACAACTCCATTGGATGTTGACTCCCAAACGTAGAGTGACATTGTATCATTGAACGAACATCTGAATCATCTTCAATTTTTGCAGAGTTGAAAATGACATTGTTATCCATTGGATTAACAATTGGATATTGATAAAAAAACTGAAGTTAACTATAACTGGAATTTTTGCTCTATTTTTTCAGTTAACCGGGCGAAATCACTATTTCGTTGAATATTCAACATCGTTGTATTTGTATTTTGGAAAAATACCCCAAAAACATTATCAGTAACAATACTGCCATTGTAATGAATGAGATATGCAATCTTGTTATTTGACATTGTTTGGAATAATTGTATTTGTTTGTGTTTGAGATAGTTGTATTTGTTTGTGTGGTCTAGTAAAATATATATAGCACAACTCCAAAAGCCTTCACGTGACTCAAAATTACATGGGCCCACGTTTTCTCCATTTGAAATGGCAAAAAGGTACATGCAGGAGCTTTTCTCCATCCCAAATGGAGAAAAGGTGGGCCCTGTCTCCATATAAAATGGCGAAAAGGTACATGCAGGAGCTTTTCCCCATCTCAAATGGAGAAAAGGTGGGCCCTGTCTCCATTTTAAATGGTGAAATGGTACACTAGTAGTGGTTGCATGCGTTTTAAATGTCTAATTTAATGTTGTAGTTTACCAACAAAGTCTTATTCAACTACCTCATTTAATATTATAGTTTACCAACAATTTATTATTCAACTAACAACCAACCACCTCTCATAAATATTCAAAACAATTCTTCTATAAATACCCATCACTACCACCTCTATTCTCACACAATCCTTCTTCACTCTATATATTCTATATTCTTAAATCTCTTGTCACATTAGTTTTCTTCACTCTCTTGCCATGGACAACATGTTTTGGTATGGTGAGACACATAGGGGAACGAGAGCAAATATCATTGTAAGTTTTTATTATTGTTGAGTTTTTCTTTTATTATTGTCATATTAGTTTTCTTTTATTATTGTTGAGTTTCTTTTATTATTGTTGAGTTTTTCTTTTATTATTGTCATATTAGTTTTCTTTTATTATTGTTGAGTTTTTTTTTATATTTTATAATAGTTGGATGAAGCTATTAATGAGGAGTTTAGAACTAGAAATCACAAACCTGTTAAGGCATATGAAGTCATACTCCCATATGTAAAACAAGCGGGTTTTGGAGAGGTGTCCAAAATCGGTGCTACGCATATTGATGCAAGTTTATGTGTAGCATTGATAGAACGTTGGAGACCCGAGACTCATACATTTCACTTTCCAACCGGTGAATGCACGATAACGTTGGAAGATGTTTGTATGTTATTGGGTCTTGCCGTTGATGGTAAAGCTGTTAATGGGCCCACTGAGATAGGTATTGGTGCATGGAGTTCTATTTTAGGGGAGGAACCAGAAGAAAGTGGTAGGGGAAAGACCTTGAAGTTGACATGGCTTAAGAATAAGTACGACCAAAATCCACCAACAAGTGAATCAAGCGAAGAATATAAAATAAAATATGCTCGTATGTATATTTTAATGCTCATTGGACAGGTTTTGTTTCCGGATAAAACAGGTAATACTGTCCACGAGAAATGGACACCATTTCTTGTAGATTTGGAACAATGTGGCACATATAGTTGGGGAAGTGCTATTTTGTGCACTTTAATGAGGAACATGTGCAATGATGTAAAACGCATTGTCAAAGAGATAGGGGGATGTGTTTTATTACTTCAAGCTTGGGCTTTTACACGCATGCCTATTATATCTCCAGTCAATCCAATTATCAAACCATATCCTTATGCAAGAATGTAAGTCTACTTTTACTAAATATTCTATTTTTTTATATTACAATTTTTATTTTTATTTTACATCTAATGAGTACATGCAAAATGAACACAAACAAATCACGTAGTTATCCATGGACCCAACTTTACAGGGAGGAGCAATTATGTTGGATGAATCGCCAATTGTGGACATTGGATGAAGATCAAGTTATTGAAAATGTTAAAGACCTTCAACATTCAAATGAGTACATGCAATGGTATAAACAACTGCCACATAGATTTGCATCGTACGAGCATTTTCTCATTGATCCTCGTCAAAATCCTAATACGAACATTTCCCAAGAACCCAACCAACATCAAAATCCTGAGCCAAACTATCCCCAACAACCATACCAACAACAACAAACCCCTCACCCCTCTTCACAACAACAAACCCCTAACCCCCATTATTCCCAACAACAATCTCCTAACCCCAACTATTTCCAACAACAAACTCCTAACCCACATTATTCCCCACTACAAACTCCTACCCCATACTATTTTCAACAACAAACATCAAACACACAAAACACCTCATCTCACTCTCAATCAAACTATTCATATGAAAGCCAAATACCTCAAACATACAACCGTCCAACCATGCACTTCACACCTATTCATCCACCAAACTTTTACTCCCCATACTCCCAACATAACCCATCAACCTCTAACATCGAACCAGCCACGGCATCTTATATTCCTACCATCTGTCACCCACAACCGATCCCATACACCCAACCAAATCTCAATTTTGGTCTAGATCTTAATGTTAGTGATTTTGAATTTCAAGAAATGGTTTTTGCTCAACATCCACCTGTGGCTCCAACACAAGATAACGCTCCCGCACAAGAAAATCCACCGCCCCCAGATCCAACACAAGAGACTCAATCAACACAACAATATGGTTTTGGTTTTCGTGTTCCAGTACCGCGTCACTGTCATTCCGGTTCTCGTTTGCATCATCAACACCAACATCAATAATTATTATTTATATTATGTTTAATTAAATTTTGTATAATTATTATTATTTATATTATGTTTAATTAAATTTTGTATAATTATTATTATTTATATTATGTTTAATTAAATTTTGTATAATTATTATTATTTATATTATGTTTAATTAAATTTTGATTAATTATCATTTTTTAAATAATGTTTAATTAAATTTTAATTAATAATGATTATTTAAAAGTATGTTTAATTAAATTTTAATTAACTATTATTATTCAAAATTATATTTTAATTAATTATTAATTATTAAAAAGTATATTAATTATATCTAATTAATTATTTAATGAAAACATATTAAAAAACCATTTAAATATTATTCAGAAAAAGAAAACGAAAAAAAAATGTCTTTCTCCATTTCAAATGGCGAAAAGGTATTAAAAAAGAAAAGTGTGGGCCCTTTCGCCAGTCCAAATGGCCAAAAGGTGTTGGAAGTGTGACAGATTTAAATTTTTTTTCAACTGTGGCATTATGGGAATTATCAATTCAGCATGTAGCAGTATAGGAAAAAATTAAAAAAAAAAAAAAAAGTAAAAGAAACAAGAATGACTTAATACAGTCAATTTGATAAATTTGTCAAAAATAGAGAGGATATAAATTAATCAGTCAAATGAACACATTATGTCTTAATATTTGTATGCAGAAAAGCACAAATTCCTGAGTTTGACCTTCAATAAATCGTAATACTCCCCCAATTATTAAGAATAAAAGAATTTTATATTTAAAAGTATTCAATATTTTAGAAAAGTCAAGGCTTCATAAGTGTGATCATGCACACAATTTTCAACTGTGTTAGATTGCAAAGCACGAAAATGTTATTAGAAACATGCATGTATTAATTGTTCCAAGCTTCCTCACTAAGAAAGGTATATACTAGTAGGGAATGACTACGATATTCATGTTCCTTGATGTTAAATAACTTGAGATTAAAATTTGTTACTATTTTATTAAGAATTAGTTATGATAGTTATTTTTAGTTATTATTTTATTTATTTCAAATGAGATCTTTTGTATTTATTGATATATTGCACTTTACTTTTCTATTGTACTTTTCTCTCATTTATAATTTTTATAAAAAATAGTATAATCTAATATTAGAGGGATAACTATTATGCTGCATTCTTTTCTTTCGTATTTTGATAGATGGCTTAATTTAACTCAATAAATTGTTAGATGTTTTATTTAAAATCTGATATATTAATTGATATTGATAATTATTATGTTTATACTTTATAGCACCTTCTTGATGATTCTCTTTAAATTGTTAAACATTTTATGTAATATTTTCAAATAAGAGAAATGTGGATTCTAATCTCTTGTAGTTTTAGAATATTGCTTTGTTATTGTTTTTTTATTTTTCTATGAAGTTTCCCAACATGTTTGTCCGTTTGATTTGTTTCTCTTTTAAATAATTTTATAGTGTAATATAATTTTGTGTAAAAATATTTACAAAAGAAAATTATCATAAAAATTTTGATTAAAATTTAGTTTGAGTAATTATTTTTAAAATATTATTTTAAATATTTTATTAATTTATTTTAAAAAAACTTAATATCGAAATTTCAAAAAAATCACTTTAAAACTACTTCAGATAGTTTTTTGTGAAAATTATTTTTGAGATATAATTTTTAAAAAATTGTGATTTCGACTATGTTTTGATTTCAATAATATATGTTAATGTTATAGAATTTAATATTTTAATTTTATAAAAAATGAGTATGAAAAAATAATAATATTTTAAAAAGAATTTTATAAAATTCAATTTTAAAAATATAAAAAAAAATCCATTTTTTACCGTTAAAATAAATAGGCCCTTAATTAATCTTTACAAATCTGTTTTAAAATATGAGTCTCACTCAGTATAAAGTCTATCATAATATTTAAATCTATAAAACTAAATAGACGAGTGTTAAGAATTTCATATTAAATAAAATAAAATCTAACAATATACAGTATTGATAAAAAAAATTATGTTTTTCTCAAAAACCAATTTTACTAACATTGAATTAGACTCAACTCAAACTATAATAATTAAAGTAATCATAGTAACTAATCCTGAAAAATTAGCACCCGCGTTCATAGTCAGACAGTATTTAGAGACGGTAGACAAATAATTAATGTTGTATATGGAAAAAGTTTAGATATGCATAAATATAACACTTGATTTTATAAATAATCAATCATATTTTTTAATTAATTAAAAATTAAAAATGTAGTAGTTTCTCTCTTTTATAATTAAACCACCTTCAATTTACAAAAATTAAAAAAAATTAAATACTTTTTTTATGTTTTATTTATTGTTTGTAGCAATAATTAATGCAAGTATTTCTCTGTTGTGTACATGATCAACTCATTTATGAAATTCCTCTTCTTTTTATTTCACTTTTCTTTGATGGTCTATAGTTGTAACTTGTATGTTAAAATTAATTAGCGTTTTCTTAATATTATTGCACTACAATTTAATGTGTAATAAATTTAGAATACGTTTTTGTGTGGGGCGCCTAAATTGTTTAGATGAAACAATAACTCAATGACTAAATAGTGTGTAAATGATGTAAAGATTATCCACATTGCAAAATATAACAATCGAGTATGGAATTAAGATTGATAATTTGATGAGTAGTACTCTTGAGAAATATGAAGAGTTTCCATCCGAATATATTCGATTGCAAATAAGATGATAAAAACACAAATGAACTCTTTTGCAGGACCATGCAGTTGACTCTTGCCATATTGTCAAACTGCCATCACAATGGCTTATAAGAGTAACACATAGCATGTAAATGAATGGATCTATGGTCCCTCCAATTAAGTTCTACTAAGAACATATTCTTAGCTCATTGATCTCTTTAATTTTTTTAGGAGCAGATATGATATAATTCGTGATAATGAGGAATATGTCAGCATATATATCAATAATAATAGAAGCTGGCATTCTCTATTTAATATGCGATGAAGAAGGTTTGAGATGGAGTTAAATAGTTAAGAGAAAGAGAGAGGCCTTGTATGTAGATGAAGAGTCATGTCTTGTAGCCAAGAATGACTTGCCTAGCTAAAAATCATTACATGGGACTTCATTTCTATATATTACGTGTCATGAATTAATTGTAAAGTCCTTTGTTTGGTTTATTAGCAGGCAGGTATCTATGGCTGATTGACTGTCTCTTGTCTTACATGCTAGACCTTCACTCTTCTCATATCAATTAGTTATCTCATTATTCTAGTATTTTATTTAATTTTACTTTTTTATCAATAATTTCTATTAAAAATTCTTATATCATTAGTGATGTAATCTAATTTCTTAGCACTCTTGGGTGAGAGTTGAGTCTTAATAGAGTAACAAACTTTGTTTTAACAAATAGTCAACGAATTGAGATTGTATTATCTTTAGTGCTTGTTTTCCTAGCTTAAATTTTTTACATGTTAGGTATAAGGCAAGATGCTCATTACTTAATTAAATACTCTTTATAATTTGGATTACATGTGAGTTAAAGAAAACTACACCTAGAATTTATAAGTGAACTTCTTAATTCACCATCATGTCCATCTTATCTACTTCTGTGAAATTTTATTTTTATTTCTGGGATATCGAAAATAAATTTTCGGTTAGCACCATATATCATCAAAATCATGTTAAAAGAAGTTGGGTGTAAACCGGAAGTATATTTTCGATTTTAAACTGTGAGAATAAGTGAGACTAAATTTGGAATAAATTCAAAAATATGGTGCATACCGGAAATATATTTTCGATTCCACTCAACTATTTCAGAAAGTGAGAACAAGTGAGACCAAATTTAAAATAAATACAAAATATAGAAATTTCTACCAAAATGAAATTTCTAATTTTGTGAAGGACATTTTAAGATTTTCACGGCGTGTATTAAGAGACCATATATCTTGATGGGCTTTTCTTTTCCTTTCTACCTCTAAGCCCATTACTATTTGTATATATAGCCTTTTTGGTTTATCTTTGTTTGATAATTTTTGTAAGCTTACATATTTCTGATTTGAGAAATTCAAACTTTCTGTTAGCGCCAAAATGGCTTCTTCTTCAATTGCCTTACCTTTCCACAGTTTTACATTGTAACATGGTATCAGTGATATAAACTCTCATTTCCTCTTTCAGCTTTTCATTCATCTTTTTCTCCTTTCATCAATGGAAGAATCTACGAATGAAACACCAAACTCACCTAAGATTCCATTGATCCAATAGAATCCCTATTATATGCATCCGAGAGAATCCGGCGCCACCATCGTTGCACCACGCGACGACAACAACTACAACGGAGCAAATCCATGAAACACGCTTAAGAACAAGATTGTTTTCATCAATGGCTCCTAACTTTCGAACTTTGTGGGATCGTGCAAACATGGTGCTTTCTTGGATCAATCAAACCCTCTCACCACACATTTCTCAAAGTATGCTTGTTGGAAGACCTTTGCAATCGATTCACGAAAGGCAATTATTTTAGGTTTTATGATCTCCTTCGTGAATTACACTCCATTCAACAGGGAAATCGATCTCTTTCTACATATTTCACGGACCTCAAAATTGTGGGATTTTCGTCCCACATCTTTTCATGCTCAATCGCACTTGCGATTTATCTCTAGTCGGCAATTTCAAACACATGGAATATGTCACCTGTTTCTTGAAAGGCTTGAATGACAATTATCACAACATACGCACCCAAATTTTACTTCTTTCCCAAGATTAGCCGTGTGTATTCTCGGTTGTTCAACAACAAATTCACAAACCCTACCTCCAACATTTTTATGCAACAAAGGCAACAAAGGCTCTATGCTGCTCAAATTGCAACAAGACCAACCATACCATCGAGAATGGCTTTACATGGCAGAACCCTAAAAATGCTTTAGATACCAAATCTCACTCCACACTTGACAAAGATAACATTTTGACCAAAGAAGATTACCAGCAGCTAATGCTTTTTCTACAACAATCGTGCAGAGATCAAGCTCACTCCAAAAACGACAAGGCATCCACAAATGACACAGGAGTCATCTCAGGTATGTCCACGGCAGGTAACTCCATTCATACAAATGCTATTTGGACTCTGGATTCAGGAGCCTCTCATCATGTATGTCCTCATATTCACTGTTTTTCCAATATTTTCACAATCCCACCCCTTAAAATATATCTCCCCAATGGTGCTTTCCTTACTGCCTATTATTCAGGAACTATCATATTAAATAACCATTTCAAACTACTTAATGTAATTTACCTACCTGCCTTTAGATTTAGCTTAATATCTATCTCTAAACTTTGTCAAAATTCTACTTATAGACTCACTTTCTCACAACACTCCTGCTTTATTCAGGATGTGTCTACACAATGATGATTGGTGGAGACATAACAATCTATACATACTAACATAATTGTCACATAACATCATGCTGGCCTTAATTCATGGCATCATCGCTTAGGACACCCTTCCAATGATGTATTACACTCAATGTCTAAAAGATTTCCTATTATCAAACACTGTAAAGTTTCTCCTTGTGATACTTGTCATCTTGCAAAATAATGTAAACTTCCTTTCAATAATAGCAAATTTGTTACTTTACAATGTTTTGACTTAGTGCACATGGATATATGGGGACCTATAGCTATCCCATCCATGGATGGCTTCCAGTATTTTTTAACTGTCATAGATGACTATTCTCGATATACTTGGATATTTCTAATGGCTCATAAATCTGACACAAGAATGCATTTCAAGAATTTTCTTACATATTGCCAAACTCAATTCTTCTGCACTATAAAAATCATCAGGAGTGATAATGGCACAGAGTTTCTGATGCCCTCTTACTATGCCTCCATGGGCATTGTCCATCAGAGAAGTTGTGTTGAAACACCTCAACAAAACTCCACTGTGGAAAGAAAGCACAGACACCTACTTAATGTCACCAGATCTCTTCTATTCCAAGCCAACCATCCCAAAAATTTCTGGTCCTATGCCCTCTGTCATGCCACATTTCTAATAAACAGGATCTGCAGTCCCACTATACAAAATCACACACCCTTTGAGATTCTGTTCAAAACACCACCCAATTTTGACAATATTAAAACCTTTGGATGCCGCCTAAATTAGATCCTAGAAGTACCAAATGCCTCTTTCTAGGCTTTACCTTAGGCATCAAAGGATTTCTCCTCTTTAATCTTACCACTAGATCTATTTTTACTACAAGATATTGCACCTTCTATGAACACATATTCCCATATACATCCCAACCACACCCTCAAACACAATATCATCAAACTATTTCTCAAGAGGATCATCACATTCCTTTCCTATTTGACTTTCCTATTGAAACTAATAATGTTGTTGACCACACTGATAATACTTCTAATAATTACACTGATAATAACAATAACAGTGTTGATCATGATAATGATAATGCTGCTAGTTCTGATAATACTGATAATATTGTTGATCCTGATACTGCTGATCCTGATATTGATCATGCTATTAATTCTGATAATACTGATAGTAATGCTCACAATACTGATCATGATACTGATAATTCTGTTGATAATTTTGTTGATAACAATGAGGATACAGATGATGACACTAGTAATACTCTAAGAAAATCTACTCGTATCAAATCTGCTCCTAGTTACTTACAAGACTTTATCTGCAGCAATTCTTCTATCCCTTATGATATATCACATTACATTTCATATAAACTTTTGTCCCCTGCATATCATTCATTTATTTCAAATATTACTGCCACTTGTGACCCTACATCATATAAACAAGCACACACTGATCCCAATTGGATCAAAGTTATGCACACAAAAATAGATGCCTTACTTGAAAATAAAACTTGGTCTCTTACCACACTTCCTCCTGGCAAGAAAGCCATTGGATGCAAGTGGGTTTATAAAACCAAATTTAACTCAGATGGCACAATAGAAAGACACAAGGCTAGGTTGGTTGCGCAAGGATTTAAGAAAATACAAGGTATTGATTTCTTCTCTACTTTTTCCCTTGTTGCTAAACTCACCACTATCAGGTTACTTCTTGCCCTCTCTTCATCTTTAAATTTACATTTACATCAATTAGATGTCCACAATGCCTTTTTACATGGAGATTTGGATGAAGATGTTTACATGAGAGTACCTAAAGGCATGACAACCACTCATCCAAATCAAGTTTATAAACTACATAAATCTATTTATGGATTAAAGCAATCCAATAGAAAATAGTTTGACAAACTGTCTACAGTTCTTCTCAAAAACAATTTCAAACAATGTTCTTCAGACCATTCTTGATTTATTAACAAAACTGGTGAATCATCTACTTATATTCTGATTTATGTTGATGATCTCCTACTTGCAGGAAACAACTTATAGCAGATTGCACACATCAAGGATGTTTTGCAACAAACTTCCATATCAAAGACCTTGGCACACTCAAGTATTTCCTTGGTCTCAAAATAGCCAGAAATTCTTCTGGCATCAACATCTCCCAGCGCAAGTACACTTTAGATCTTCTGCACAAAACTGGATTACTTAACTACAAACCAGCATCTACCCCTATGGCACGGAACACACACACGGTGACATTATCTTGCGGACCCACAAAATTCAGAAGACTCATAGGCCAACTGATATATTTACTCAACACCAAGCTAGATATTTCGTATGTTGTACAACAACTCAGCCAACACATGAATCAACCAACAACAACACATTATAATTTTGCTCTCCGCATCCTTCGCTACCTCCAAATGTCCCCAGCTCAAGGCATTTACTTCCCCAACAATTCTCCTCTCCAACTTAAAGCCTTCTCTGATTCGGACTGGGCAACATGTCCAGAAACAAGGAAATCCATCACAGGTTTTTGTATCTATCTTGGTGACTCTCTAATATCGTGGAAATCAAAGAAACAAGCCACTGTTTCCAAGAGTTCCACAGAAGCTGAATATCGCTCCATAGCCTCAATAGTTTGTGAACTACAATGGTTAACCAATATACTCACTGAACTTCACATACAGTTCAAACAACCGGCTCTCCTCTACTGTGACAACGCTTCTGCCTGACACATTGCCAGTAACTCATCATTCCACGAAAGAACCAAACATCTCGACCTTGATTGCCACATAGTTCGTGAGAAACTCCAACAACAACTATTCCACCTTCTCCACATCTCTTCTTCCCAACAGCTTGCTGACATCTTTACAAAACCATTAGACGCCACACCTTTTCGCTCCAACATGACTAAGCTTGGTTTACACTCCATTTACCCTCAAGATTATGGGGGGTATTAAGAGACCATATATCTTGATGGGCTTTTCTTTTCCTTTCTACCTCTAAGCCCATTACTATTTGTATATATAGCCTTTTTGGTTTATCTTTGTTTGATACTTTTTGTAAGCTTACATAATTTTGATTTGAGAAATTCAAACTTTCTGTTAGCGCCAAAATGGCTTCTTCTTCAATTGCCTTACCTTTTCACAGTTTTACATTGTAACAGCGTGTACCCCATCCATAGAGTGGGTTAAGAAATCCACATTTATAATCATAACTCTTTGATTTATTAAAATAAAGATAAGGCAAATACGATACAATATTTGTCGTTCATTTAATGAATCATTAGAATGCGTGTGTTATGTAAATCTTTTCTTATTCTGGTGTAAATGACTTTATGTTTGTGGCATGACACACGTCAGTTTTTCAACAAATCTTTTACTAAAAAAAAGTTTTGATCGTTCACATTTGGCCGTCTTGCTCCCATTTATGTCAAGAAAAATTATTTTAGCATTTTACAAATATATTTATAACATCATACAAAGTTCATCCATAAAAATTTAGAATATTTTTAATAAAAATGAATTAAAATATAAATACTTTAACATGTCACTACAATGCTAAAAAATCTGATGTTCCACGTTTGGCCGTCTTGCTCCATATTATGTTCCACGTTTCCTAGCTACAATGTCAAACTTAACATATGACACTTTTAATATCTCTTCATATGATATTTATAGTATAAAATTTATCGTTAGATTAATAAATATAATACCATAGATTATGTTTATAAAATGTATCATTATTTTTTCTGTAGACCGACAAGTGAATTCAATGACTCAATTAGGTCGTTGGCCCATAATTGAAAAGGTCTAAAACAGCCTACAGGCATCAAGAGTTGTTGAATTAAAGCTAAATATTGACAGACATTTTCACATAAAGACAACTGTCTCTAGATGGAAGGTTTTGGAGACTTGAAATCCTAGAAGGTAACTATAAAAGTATGTTTAGATTTACTAATGACAGAATTGATTCTATCATAATTGAGTTTGGTAGAATTGATTTTAACATATTTGAATTTAGTATAATTGATTTATGTTTGAGTACATTTATGTAAAAGTGAGTTAAACAATAAATTTCAATGTAAAAATCAACATAATCAATTTTGGAGATAGAAGCTACAAATTAAATCTTCAAGTACAATCAATTCTACTTTTGATAAATTGAACACCTCAAAATTATTCAGAATCAATTCTACACCTCTAGATTTGATTCTGGAACTTGTAGAAGTCAATCCAAACATACAAAAAAAAAAAAAAGATCTCTCTTTAAAGTACAAGTTTTCTAACTATAAAATACATCTCACCTCTGATATATTGTCACTACTTTGAGCATGAGAGTGTTTGCATGTACAATCCCCCTCCCACTGACGCCAGCTTATAACTTCAAAATATCAAATATAAATTAGAATACACCATCATATATGAGTTCATAATTTTGTTGGTGAAGACCTTTGATATTCACAAGATCATTGGTGTTGTCAATGTAAAACGTGTAACATAATTTTTCTTTCTTTTACCTCAAAGTCAGATGGCACATTTTGGGAAAGGAAATATTCAACAAATCCCGTCAGACATAATTTCACCACAAGTACAATGGGAGTGATGCACAGTTTCAACATGTGTGACGACATTTGCACTATAACTTGCATAAATGGAAAGTGGTGTATTATTTTAGAAGTGTTGCCCATAAAATCGTTGGGTTATCCCTCCTATGTGGAGAGGCTCAGATGAATGTGAGTTGGTGGTTCATGTGTGTCTATGCTTTTGTTATTACCCAACAAAGAGAATTAGATTATTCATTCATTGTGTGAGGAAAAGAACAAGAAAAGATATAGAGAAAACCATATTCCCGCAGCCACAATTCTACACAAATCAATCCCAAAAAATCGGAGTTAGTGCGAAATCCAACGGTCGAATCGTCCTGAAATTTTAACACAACATTCATGACTCATAGAAGAATATTTTGAACGATTTTCATTGGATTTATACCTTTCTAAGTTGTTCTGTAAAGTCCATCTTTGAGGTCATATTTTCTTGGTGTTTTTGGGTTGTTTTGTCTCTCTTGATTCTTGTTGTATTCCAAGATTGATTCCAAAAATTTTATGATATTTATGTATGTCTCTAAATAGTGTTAGAGAGAACCTTGCTTGTATCCATTGTTGATTATAGTGGAGGATTTAAGTGGCCTATGGATCCCGTGGTTTTTTACTCCTAGTTAACCGAGGTTTTTTCATAATAAAATTGTGTTGTGTTGTTTGATGTGTTTTGTTTATTGTCGTTGCATTTGGTATTTGGGAGAGATTTTGTTGCTAAATTATTTCGTTGAGTTTGTGAAAAACCCTATGGAAAAAAGTGATAAAGAATGGACTTTGTTGCATAGACAAGTTTGTGGTTATATTCGTCAATGGGTGGACGATAATGTTTTGAATCATGTGAGCTAAGTGACTCATGCTCTCTCTATTTGGACCAAACATAAGCAGTTGTATGCAAGAAAGACGGGGAATAATTAGTTGTTATTGTTCAAGCAATTGATGTTAGTGAGATATAGTGATGTTTCACCAATGACTGGCCACTTGAACATTTTTCAAGGTATTCTAAATAAATTTTCGGAGATGAATCTTACTTTTGATGATGAAATTCAAAGGTTTGTGGCTTCTTGGTACTTTGCCTAATTCTTGGGAGACTTTTAGGACATATTTGTCTAACTCCGCTCTGAATGGTATCATCTCGATGGACTTGGCTAAAAGTAGTGTGTTGAATGAGAATTCGAAGCGTAAGTCACAAGGTCCTTCTTCATATTTTGAGATTATAGTTACCAAATCGAGGGAGAGATATCAAAGTAGAGGTTCAAGTAATCGTGGAACATCATGTGGTAAATCATAAGGAGGCTCTAATGAATTATCTCATATTGAGTGTCATTATTGTGGGAAAAAGGGACACATAAAGAGGTATTGTTGTAAGTTGAAAAGGGGAAACAAGAAGAGCTACAACAATGACAAAAGGGAAGGTAACAATAATGAAGATGTTGTTATTGTTGATGATTTATTTATTGTTTATGATAGTTGTGTTGAGAATGTCAATCTATCATATGATGAGATGGATTGGGTGGTTGATAATGGTGCTTCTACTCATGCAACCTCGAGATGTGGTCTTTTTTCAACTTACGAGACCGGTGTCTTTAGGGTTGTTCATATGGGAAATAATGGGCAATATAATGTCACCGTAATGGGAGATATTTGTGTTGAAACTAGCAATGGGACAACTCTAGTTCTCAAAGGTGTGAAACACATTCCAGAACTTTGATTAAATCTTTTATCCGTTGGAAACTTGGATAATGAAGAATATGATGATTCTTTTTCGGGCAATAAATGGAAGTTAAAGAAAGTCTCAATTGTGTTTTCTAAAGGAATTAGGAATTCAAAATTGTATGTTGTCCAACTTAGGGTTTCGAAGTGCTACATCAACACTTGTGATAATGATATTCTATCCGAATTATGGCACAAGCTTTGGGTCATATAAGTAAGAATGTGTTGTATGGTGTTTCGCAGGTAAGAAAGCGAGTTTCCTTTATGTCACCCGAACCAAAAAGGAAATCATAAGTGTTGGATTTAGTACATTCTGATGTGTGTGGTCTGATGAAGACATTGTCACTTGGTGGTGCATATTAATTTACGACTTTCATTAATGATTGTTCTCGGAAAACATGGGCTTATATCTTAAAGACGGAAGACCAAGTGCTAGATACCTTCAAGTCATTTCAAGCATTGGTTGAAAGAGAAACGGGGAAAAAGCTCAAGTGTGTCCGAACCGATAACGGGGGAGAGTATGTTGGACCCTTCGAAAAGTATTGTCAAGATCAAGGTATACGTCATCAAAATTCTCCTCCAAAGACCCCAAAATTGAATGGTTATCTGAAAGAATGAATAGAACTTTGGTGGAAAGGGTAAGATGTTTAATTTCTCAATTAAAGTTGACAAAATACTTTTAAGGATAAGTATTGAGTATGGTTGTACATATTTTAAACCTCATTTCATGTGTTTCGTTGAAGTTTGATGTTCCAAATCATGTTTGGAGTGGTAAAGATGTTTCCTACAACCATCTTCGGGTGTTTGAATGCATGGCTTATGAGCATATTCCGAAGTATGAGAGATCGAAATTAGATGGGAATTCAAAGAAATGTGTGTTTGTTTGGTATAGACTTGATGATTTTGGATATTGATTCTTTGATCCAGTTAAACGGAAGCTTATTCATAGTCGTGATGTTGTATTCATGGAGGATTATACCATTGTGGACATGGAAAAAGTTGAGAATAATGATCTTATTTTTGAAGATGAAGAAATGGTTTATATGAACTCAAATATTATTTCTCTAAACCCTGTCACTTCCGAAGATGTTCTAATTAAAAATCAAGGTACAAATTTAAATGTTGATAATGTTTTAAATCATAATGACATTATTGATGTAGGTGCTACGGAATATGTTATTGAAAATGAGATTGATCAAGAGGTTGAAAGTGTTGAGCAACTAGTTGCTTCCAATGAGCTGAGGTAGTCTATTCGTGATAAAAGGCCTTTCATGTGATACCCCTCAAATAGGTATGTTTTTCTTACCGATGGTGGAGAACCCGAAAGCTTTAAAGAAGTTTTGGAGAATGAGAACAAAAAGGAGTATATTGGTGCCATGGAGGATGAAATGCAATCACTTTGTGAGAATAATACCTTTGTGTTAGTGAATTTGCCAAAGGGTAAGAGAGCATTAAAGAATAGATGGGTTTATCGGATTAAGAAATATGAGTGTACTTCTCAAAGAAGATACAAGGCTTGCTTAGTGGTAAAAGGTTTTAAGCAACGGGAAGGTGTTGACTTTGGAGATATGTTTGCTCCGGTTGTGAAGATGTAATCTATTCGCGTGGTTATTGGGCTAGCCGCTAGTCTTGATTTGGAAGTAGAGAAAATGGATGTGAATATGAATTTCCTTCACGGTGATCTACATGAAGAAATTTACATGGAGCAACAGGATGGATTATGATAGAAAGGAAAAGAAGACTATGTTTACAAATTGGTAAAAAGTACTTATGGTTTGAAATAAGCACCTTTTCCATGGTATCAAAAGTTCAACTCGGTGATGATTGAACATGGGTACAAGATGGTTAAGACCGACCATTGTGTGTTTTTCCGGAACTTTTCCAAAGGTAATTTTGTTATTCTCTTGCTTTATGTCGATGATATGCTAATTGTTGGAAAGAATATTTCAAGAATTAAAGAGTTATAGAACACTTTTAGTGAATCTTTTTCTATGAAGGATATATGAGAGGCTCGGAAAATTCTTAGTATTGAAATTGTTCAAGATCGAAATGAGAAGGAGTTGTACTTGTCACAAGAAGTGTATGTGGATAAAGTCCTTTGGAGTTTTAGTGTGGATAAGGCTAAACTGGTGAGACTTCCACTTGCTTCTCATTTCAAGCTTAGTCATAAACTATGTTCATCTACGAATAAAGAAAAGTTGAGTATGAAGAACATTTTGTATTTGTCGGTCATTTGTAGTTTGATGTATGACATGGTTTGTACAAGATCCAATATTGCTCATGTCGTGAGTCGTTATCTCTTAAATCCAGGAAAAGATCATCGGAAGGACATGAAGTGGGTGATGAGTTATTTGTGTGGCGCTTAGAATTTGAGACTAACTTTGGGATGTAAGAAGCCTATATTGGTTGGATATATAGATTCAGATTTGGCTGAAAGCTTAGATGATCGAAAATCCAAATTGGGATATATGGTGCCTTTTGTCGGGAAAGTCGTGGCTTGGCAATAAAAGTTTCAAAAGTGTGTTGCACTCTAAATACGAAATCCGAGTTTATAGCCATCATGGAAGCTTCAAAAGATTTGTTATGGTTGAGGAAGTTTTCAATAGAACTTGGTGTGAAACAAGAAAAGTATGTCTTGTTTTCTAATAATCAAAGTGCCATCACTTATCAAATAATTCCTCCTTTCACTCGAGGACGGAGCATATTGATGTTCGTTACCATTGGATTCGTGATGCATTAGATTTCAAGTTGATGAAGCTTGAAAAGATTCACACTGATGACAATGGTTCGAATATGTTAACGGAGGTGTTTCCTAGAGGAAATTTTGAGCTTTGCCGCGCGAGGTAGCCTGTTTGGTGTTACCCTCCAACTAGTCGGTCGGGGGAGTTTGTATCGCTATCCCTCCTATTTGGAGAGAACCAAATAGATGAGGGTTAGTGGCCAATGAGTGTATAAGTCTTTCCCATTACCCAACAAAGATAATTATATTATTCATTCATTATGTGATAAAAACAACAAAAAAATCAATACCAAAAAATCAGAGCTAGTGCAAAATCCAACGTTCGGATCGTCCTGAAATTTTTTCACAATGTTCATTACTCTTTGGAGAAAATTCTAAAAAAAATCATTGGATTCAGAGCTTTCTAAGTCGATTTGTCAAGTCCATCTTTAAGGTCACGTATTCTTGGGGTTTTTTAGGTTGTTTTGTCTCTCTTTATTTTTGTTGTATTCCAAGATTGATGCCAAATATTGATGATGTTTATGTATGTGTTTACCACGGGTTTTGGTAAACAGCGCTAGTCTCTTGCCAAAAAGTTTACTAGCAAGATCGACCAGGGAATCTCAGTATTGTGTTAGTTTTCACGTGTTATTCTTTAAAAAGTGCTTTTGAAAAATGCTTGTGTTCGACCTCATGTTCAACGTGTTTGTGTTATTGCAAAATAAACAAAGTAAATTTCTAAAACAACAATGAAAGAATTTAAAAAGGTAAAGACAAATGACATAACATTAAAAGTGTTAAGAAAATAAACATGTTGATTCAAACATACATTGCCCTAGCCTGACTCATTTCACTCGATCGTTTGAATACTCTGAGTGATTAGCGTTAGGAATGAGAAAAGTTTTAACCCCTTACCAGATGCACTAAGTGCTTTATTTATGTTATACATATAATAACTGCTCCCTGGAAGGCTTAACTCCTTTGAACGCCACGTGTTTCCTGTAACTTCTCTCCACGAACCCACGTTCCACATCCTTTGTTCGGTTTCCTTCCAAGAATCTCTTATTTGAATGAACCGGGTCGTCCTGAACGTTTTGGGCCTTTAATATTTCTAAGCCCAATTGATCTTCTGGGCGACTTCACTAGAACTAACTTGTACCTTGTTCCACCCAAGTATTTTGGTCGGCCCTCATCTAGCAATAAATGCAAAGAAAAGTAATAAATACAAAAATCCTTTTGTATTAATTCCTATTATTGGTTACATTTTTACTTTGTTAAAATCCTAACCAACGGTATGCCTCTAACTAGTGTTAGAGATAACATTTCTTGTACCTATTGTTGATTATAGTTGAGGATTTAAGTGGCCTACAGGTCCCGTGATTTTTACTCCTAGTTAACGGAGGTTTTTCTACGCTAAAATTGTGTTGTGTTGTTTCATGTGTTTTGTTTATTGTCATTGCATTTAGTATTTGGGAGAGATTATGTTGTTAAATTATTTTGTTGAGTTTGTGATTTCCTCCCAACAAAATTCTTCCATCAAATATAGGACATATATTGAGATGTATTACTGCATCATTTATGGTCACCTTACTCATTTATATGGAGCAAACTATTTTTCCCTAATGGAGAAACAAATTAAAAAAATCAAATGAAGGGTACCTTCTAAAGGCTCCAATATCGTTCTATGATTATGAGGTAGTTAACAATGTAACAAACCACCATGTACCCATCCTAAGTGTTGGAAAGCCACAATGTTTGATGTGTGTTGGTAGACTAAGGGAGCTCATGCAAAAATAACTATGGAGATATGTACACTAATATGGGTTTGGAACTGATACTGCGACCCTATCATGGAGGGAACCTCCAAGGTTTCAATAGTACCGACACAAAACCCTAGGAATACATTGAGTTTTTGGTGACTTTAGGATCAAATTAAAGAGAGGAACCATCATGGTAAAATTTTGTGTAATTGGAGTGAGTGTGCTTCCAAATGCATCTTTGGAAGATCGACATTGGTGATGACGATAAGGGAAATACCATCAATTATACACCTGAAAGAGAAGTTCCATAAATACTATGAACTGAGTCATGATGTTCGAATTAGATTTAACTGCATCTCATGTGTGTTTTATGGCTCTTCGAGCAAAGCAACACCATTAGAGGAAAACATGCTTCCTGGAGTCAGCCCAAGAAATATGGTAAACCAAGGTGCTTGCGTAGAAGGGGGATTAAAAAGTCATACACGGGAAGTAAATAAGAAGGATTTAAAGGATAAAACACCTCTTGGATTTCATTGAAATCCACGTCAAAAATGGCCCATCAAATGTTATCAGAATTGGGACAGGGTTACCCAAATTGGTAAAAGAGAAACTTGTGATATCCTAACAGAAAAATAAAAATTTATTTGCTCGGTCAATAAAATAAATTACAGAACTTTGTCACGATGTATCTTGCTACTCATTATCCCTTCAAACAAACATTCCATATGTGGATCAATGTTAGAGGAAGCAATCATCTAATAAGGCTAAATCACCCAAGAGGATCTTTGAAGAACTCATAAGGTTCATATTTATAAGAGAGAAAAATATCATGACACACCTTTCTAAAAGATGCATACCCACTATCAAACATAGACAAGCTAGTTAATAGATCTCCAAGGTTTAAGTTTCTATCGCCATGGATGCATACTCAAGATATAATTAAATCTCGATGGATCCTCTCGACCACAACAAAACAAAATTTGTGAGGGGTGTGGGGTATTTTAGTTACATAGTCATGCCTTCCAGTCTCAAAATATGGAAGCGGCGTACTAGAGGATATGCTAGAACTCTACATGAACGACGCGATGGTTAAATCAAACGAGTAAGACGAACATAAGCCCACTTTGAGGTTGTATTCGAGGAGGTTAGGACAAATTAAATGTATTTAAATCCAAATAAATTCACCTTTAAAATAACTACAATGAAATTTCTAGAATATTTTCTCACGAAAAGAGGAATCGAAGTCAAACAGAATAAATTTCAAGTTGTTGTTAATATAACTTTTCCTTAAAAACCACGAAAGATATTAAGCGACTAAATGAAATGGTAATATATTTGTCATGGCTTATCTCTTAGTCTGCTTATTACACTATCATTTTATAATATATTAAGGAAGGAGAGTGCATTTAAATGGACATTGGAGTATGAAAATGTCTTCAACAAATTCAAAGATATATTATCACATGCACTTTTTTTTTTGTCTCGATGATGAAAATACACTTTTCATCTATATGTTCATTTTTTTCGAAGAACGTCGGGGTCACCTTGGTATGGGAAGGAGACATCTCCTAAGATTTAGTGTATTTTATCAGAAGGTGGAGAAAATTTCCAATAACATTTGTAACTACGGCAAGGAAATTGAGACATTATTTCCTGGAACACCAAGTCGTGGTAAGAATGAATTACCCCATCCGACAAATAATCTCCAAACCGTACCTAGAATAGAGGATGAAAAACCGCATTGAAGAAATTTTTTAGCTTAACATTTATTACAAACCAAGGGAAACGATCAAAGTGCAGACAGTGGCCGACTTGATCACAAAAACCACAATCGAGGAGCCATATACACAATTTAAGTGGACGTTATTTAGGTATGAGTCTTTCGTTGTGAAAGGCAATGAGGTCGGACATCTTATAGAAAGTGATAATGGTCGGACGTTATTTGAACTCCCTTATTCTAATAACCAAACAAAGTATGAATCTTTAGTGAGATTTGCATCTCACTCAAGATGGGAGATAAAAAGTAAGGATATAATCATGTGTTGGAGTTGGTCACATCACATGTATGAGGATAATACCAATAAATAATTCAATTATGCAACAATCTTTGATGATTGGAACAACCGTCATGGCCAAATTGTGCAAGGTGAAAATCCTTCATATAACGAGATAACACAATTCAAAGGTGGACCTTGTTAGATTTTGTTCATAAACCTTATAATTTCTATCAATATAGAAATCAAGAACAGAACTTTAAATAAAACCCTTAAACCCATATCTGAATACAAATATAATAATAAAAGCGGAAGCGTACCTGAATTTTCCATTGAAAATCACCGAAGGTTTGCAAGTATGTGATCTTCCAATTTGTATGTTTCCTTATGACTCCTTGATTATCCTCTGATGGGGATGAAGAGATAAATCATGATAAGTCGTTTTTCCGTTGTCTATAAATGGGGACCATAACCCCTATAAATAACCTTAGGGTTATTTCTTAGTATTCAATGTTCTAATTTTACCCCTCATCAAATTAGACATTGACTTATGGTATTTACACAATAACCTGATCTTTCATGACATTTATTCTTTTAGCCACAAACCTAATATTATATTAATTAGACCCTTTAAAGTCTTGACTAATTAAAATATGGCCCTAACACCTTAAATATTACATTTGTGTCCCAAAATTCTAACAACCTCCCACATGTCACATATGTAATCATATACATGAGTTAGACTTTATGAGCTCAAAATTTTCCATTATATTCCTTAAGCATATCCAAATTATCTCGTCCATTAATCATGTCATTATTCAGAACCAAAGTGGTTTTCATTATAACAATCATAACTAAACCCATCAATGATCATCAATAATAAATGACATTGATCCATCACGAAATGTGTAGCATGAAAATCACATGAATTTGGTCTATATATGTCGATTTTCAATTGTTCCTACTTTACTTTAGTGAGATCATTCAATAATTTTATTGTACAAAATGTAAACTATTGAATATCAAACTTTATTAATTTGGAAAATATCCAAAACCATAGTATGCATACATAATACCAAAATATATAGAACATAAAATTCATAATTCACTAACTCCCACTAAACCAAATACTCTTCTAAGGGTATAACATCCATGTGAGCAGTGTGCTCATGAAAGACCTTGGGTGGAAGACCTTTTGTAAGAGGGTCTGCTATCATGGAGGTTGTCCCTAAGTGTTCTATAGAAATTTGTCCACTTTGTACCTTTTTATTTAACAAATAGGAACTTGATGTCAATAACTTTTGAGTTGCCCAAGCTCCTATTATTGTTATAGGACGACTGATTTATTGTCACAGTACAACTTAAGTAGTCTTTCAATTATTTCCATAATTCGCAGCCCAGTGAGAATATTCCTCAGCTGAATCCCATGGTTGGATGTCTCATAACATACAATAAACTATGTTTCCATGGTGAATGAAACCGTAAGATTTTTCTTGCCACTGCGCCAAGAAACTGCACCATCAGCCAAGATGTTTATATATCCCGAAGTGGATCTTTTGCTGTTTTGGCATCCAACAAAATCTGAGTCAGATTATCCAGTGTTCTCTAAATAGTCTAACCTCGTATATGTGAGCATATGGTCTTTTTTTCTCTTTAAATACCTTATAACCTTTTGGTTGCTTTCCAATGATCCATTTCAGGATTGCTCAAATATTTGCCTAACATCCATTAAGGAATTTCTTCTTGACATCTATTTGATGGATTTCCAGATCTTAATGTGCAATAAGAGCCATGATTGTCTTAAAAGAGTCTTTTGATAAAACTAGAGAGAAAGTCTCTTTAAAGTCAACCCCTTCCTATTAAGTGTAGCCCTTAACCATAAGATGAGTTTTACACCTTTCCACATTATAGTTAGAATCCAGTTTGGTCTTAAACTTTCATTTACAATCAATGGGTTTCACACCTTCTGGTAATGTGTCAAGTCCTCAAACTTTATTGTCTTGCATGAACTTATACTCTTACTTCATTGCTTCAATCCACTTACCATTATTTTTCTCATGTTTTTGAAGAAATACTACGTAATCATCCGAAATAGCATTTCTCCTTTCTCTAATGGATCTCTAAAAAGGTATTGGTTCTTGTAACACTTGTTCTTGAGGATTTTGAGTTTGTTCTTCATGAATTACCAAATCATCTTGAAAATTAACAATGTCTTGTGTAGGTATCATACTTTCTTGATCAAAATCAATTGTATGAATCAGTGCTGGAATTGTTACCAATTATTCCTCTAAAACAAAGTCTCTAACCATATTCTTCCCTCCAAACTCAATATCCTCAAAAATGTGGTTGTTATCGTCTCAAAAATTGAATTTAATTTGGGATCATAAAATTTGTAACCCTTAGATCTTTAAGAATAATCAATAAAGTAGTTGTTTACTATTTGAGAATCCAATTTATTTTCATTGGCTTATAAGGCCTTGCCTCAACTTTCAAGAATTTTCCATATGAAGCTATAGTGTCAAAAAAATATAGATTATCATGATCCATAAGTAAATCAGTTCCAACAATATCTGAACTAAAAGACAACTTGAACATATTATTTTCAAATGAACAAAAATAACCTAATTCGTCCAAATAAGAAACCGAAATGAAATTTTGTATAAATGACGGAACCACATAAGTGTCTTTCAAATCTAAATAAAATTCGGTACACATTAATAATCTAAAATTCCTTATAGCTTCCACCTTCACCGACTTGTCATCTCCCACATAGATGTATCTTTCAATATCATTTGGCTTTTGGTAGCTTAGGTAACCCTTCATTAAAATACTGATGTTAGTAGTTGTACCATAGTCAAATCACCAAGTGTTTCCAGGTACTGGATCTAAATTGACCTCAGAGAAAACCAAAACATAACTCGTGCGATTAGAGCGATCCAACTTCTCATAATATTTCCTTTGTTCAGAGGAACCAAATTCCAAAGGAGAAGGTGGTTGCTTCATCCTTAATGCAAAGTCAAAATTCACGCAACCAAGAGCAAATTCCATGTTCTCATTCCATTCCTTAAAATTTGTCTCATTAAGGATCGAAACCGAATTCAAATTAGCAAATATTGAAGCAATTGTAGTTGAAAAACAAGAACAAAATTGAATACCATAATTATACTCACATAAAAAAACTAAATTATCAATTTGTTCAAATAAAGACATAACACATCTCAAGATACCTAGTGCACCATCAATGTTGAGTCTTTTGACACTAATATTAACTGTTAGTGGTACTCGTTGTAAGGATCAAACATTGATAATAAAAACATGTTGGATATAAACCCCTCATTAGATTGTTTTATTATTCACATGTAAGACCTTATAATTATCACATGTTTATCATCACATGCGCGTATGAAAACCGCCCAACCACCAAGTGTCCTTTCGATCAATTGATATTCGCATGAATAAACATACACACAACCAGAAAATTATTTAATATTTTTCATAAGCAATTTCCATAAAATTGTGACTTTGGCAACGTTTTCATTTTAATTATTTACTCAAAAGGTTAAATTAGTGTATAAAAATATAATCCATAGTCAATACTCGAACAAAACTTTACCAAAATAATTTATAAAGTCACTTGTTTTAATGTATAACTAGATAGAGGCCCGCGCATCGAATTTGTCGAAATAGTATTATAAATTTAGATTTTGAATTTGTTTATTATAAAATAATTGAAATTGATTCATATATAAACTCTAGACATCGGACTTGAGATGAAATTTTTGAAATAGTATTATAAATGTAAATTTTGAATTTGTTTATTATAAAATAATTGTAATTAATTCATAGATAGACTTTATCAAGTGGACAATGATTTAGGTATATTCAAATAGTTTGTAACTAAATTTTCATATATTATAATAGTTTTTTTTGAATGATTTGAAATAAAATAAAATTTTAATTTAGTGTTTAGATTCACAAATATTTGTCTTTGTGACAAGTTGAACTTCTGATTTCCGATAGAGAATAAATATTTCATTTTGTTTTGTTTTTGTAAGGAGTTGAACTCGTGACATCTAATAGAGAATAATTATTGCATTTGACTTTCTGAAATGAGTTTGGAGATGTGCCACATAGAACAATGAATGTGACACAAATGAATTAGAAAAATTAGTATATGTGTCATAATATAATCTGCTGCTTCAAATTTAATATATCATATAGATATAGATATAAATTTCACACAAACTTTCCAAATTGTTTCTCTTATTTAGCATTCTAGATTCTTTAAAAAAAAGAGTTGTGGTGGTCTTTATTGCATAAATTTTCTTGTTTAGTTAGCATGTGTATGATGCGCAAATTATTGTAGTGAGGATTTGTAAAGTAAAATTTTAAATTTTATTATATAGAATTATAATAAAAAATATTGTAGTGAGAATTTATATAATTTTTTGTTAAAATAAAACTCTAAATTTTATTATATAAAACTATAGAATAATTGATACACCAACGGATATATAATTATTTTAATTTCATGAAGAAAAAAAAAAGAGATTGTTTTGAAGAGGGAAGAAGAAGAAGAGAGAGTTTGTAACTCTAAAAACTGAAAATTGTTATTGATTATGATTCTTCCTTCTTTCTATTATAAGGAAAGCCTTTTATATAGGCACACACTGTCCAGAACTAAATAGAAATTAAGCTAAGATCCAAAACATGCTAAGGCTCAAATAATCTTCTACACATTGCAACAACATGTAGTATTTGATTACACCAAATACAATCTAACACTTTGATTCCAACAACATGTAGTATTTGATTACACCAAATACAATCTAACACTTTGATTCCAAATATTTCGATATACTAACTATTTCGACACAATTATTTTATTCGAAGGAACAAGAATTATACTCTAACACTCGTGAGTAGTTAAGTGATACCCATTGTTAAATACGTCATGAAGGAGAATTATTGGAAGAAAGAAAAGAGGCATCAAAATTCTTAAGAAAAGCTGTCTATATTCTCTCATTTAAGGTCGGCCTATGCAAGTGAGGTTTTACAAATCATTTACTGAATTTTTTTTGTAAAGGAAGATATAAGGAAATTCTTAGAATAAGTTCACAAAGACTTTGTAGGAAAACAATTGGGCATAAGAGCATTAGTCAACAAAATTTTGAGTATGTTTAGATGAATCAATTTAAAATTTAAAAAATTTTAAAATTTTATAAAATTTAAATGTTTAGTTGAATTCTCTTTATTTTCAAAATTTATTGATTTGATGAAGTATTTGAATTGCTTCATTTTTAAAATATAAGAATTATTTTACAAAATTTGAAAAATAATTAATAAACAATTTAACTTTTAAATTATAGCGCAATCACAAATTCTTTACTTTTTAGTGTTATTTAAAATTCTTTGAATTTGACTTGAATAAAATACTTTATTAAATTTATATCATTTTAATAATTCTCTATTTTTTTATCCAAACAATAAATTTTCATCAAATCATTTTAAATTCTCTTAGAAAATTATTTTCTCTCATTAAAATATTTCATCTAAACACACTCTTAGAGTCGATCATTATTGGTCGACGATTTACGTAGATGATAAGACACGTGTCTAATATTTTTAAGTGAATTTCTTAACGCACCCCATGACCTTCTTACCCACCCCTGCGGAATTTTCAAATTGCCTCTGGAAATCAGAAATATATTTCTGGTTAGCACCCTATATCATGAAAATTACGTTGAAAAGGGTTTGGTGTAAACCAGAAGTATATTTTTGGTTTTAAACTATATGTAATTTTTAAATAAAGCGTGTATGTGAGACCGAGTGAGACTAAATTTAGAATAAATTTAAAATATGGTGCATACCGAAAGTATATCTCTGATTCCACTCAAATATTTCAGAAAGTTGTGTGAACTAAAAATAAATTTTTGATTTTACGAAAAATATTTTAAAATTTTCATAAGATGCGCCCCACCTTTATTGGATGGATTACGAAATTCACTATTTTTAAAGACAAAATGACCTACATATTTTAAAATATATACCACACCAGAAAAATTAAAAATATTTTAATAGAACTTTTAATCCTAATTTTAGAATGAGCGTGATAATGTATGTATTTCTATAGAACTTTTAATCCTAATTTTAATATAATAATATTATAATGTATCTATAAAAATAGGACTAACATAGTCCAATTGAAATTTGTAAGAAATTAGACGTATTCTTTTATTTTCATAGATTAATTTAGCTTTGTTTATAAGAGATTAAAATAGGTGTCAATTTGATCCTTTAACATTTTTAAAACATAAATTTTGATTTTTTTTTCATGATGATAAATTTTTCAATTTTACTTATTTAAAAAAATTATAGGATCGAATTGTGTGAAAAAAGTATGGACTTAAATATCCCTTATATTTATAAATAATATACATGTCACTCACAATTCAAAAGTAAAAAATGTAATAATAATTTAGGAAAATATTAACAAGGAGATTAATATGATCAATTAAATTTTATTAAAAATTAATTATAAGTAATTTTTCAGAGATAAGTCTTAATTGTAATTTTTGTGAAGTACAATAATAAATCTTCATCTTTTTTTTAATATTAAATTTAGGTTTAAATATATTTTTAATCTCTATAAATATCTCAATTTTCATTTTTAGTCTATATTAAAAAAATAACATATTTTTATCCCTACAAATTTTTTATGTATGCAATTTTAATCCCAACTATTTTTAAAAATTTTGAAAAATATTTAATTAGTCTTAAATTTTTAAATTTTTGAATTTTTTTTTCATGCATGTTTCGAATACTATAAAATATTTTTTGACTAAATTTTAAAATAAGAATAATTAAATACGAAGTTTTTAAATTTCAAAATTTAATGATAAGAAAATAAAAATCTCGACTCATAAATCAATTTTAAATTCTTTTTTTTTTTTTCGAATTTTTTTCTATAATGTTCTAAAAATGTGTGTAAAATAATCATTTAAATTTATTTAACATAAAGGACTAAAACTACATACATAATAATTTTGTAAAGATTAAAAAATATTACTTTTTTAATAAAAATTAAAATATTTATCGAGATTAAATATATTTAATCTTTAAATTTATTTTGAAAAGGACGGAGTATATAAGAGAATATTTTGTATCCCTTCCATTTTTTTTGTTGATAAAGGATAAATATATTCCAAAAAAGATTGATACACAAAAAGGTGGAGGGACTAGGCCAAAACCCACTCAAAAGTATCTAAATCTAAAAAAAGGTAAACCAAACCTATTTTTTACATAATATCTTCTAACTCCGATAGAGAGAGAATCAAAAATAGTGAAGGACATAGATGTGCGACCCATATTAGCAAAAAAATCCGTACAACTATTATCTTCCCTACAAATATGAGTAATAATAAAATTCAAGTTCAAATTAATCCTAAGACAATTGAGCCACTGGTTTCGAAGCTGACACAGAATATAATCCATACAGGAAGTTGCAAAAGCATTAACAACCACAGTGGAATCTGACTCCATCCATAAATTGGACCAACCATTTGCCTTAGCTTACTCGATCCCCCTCATGACACCACAAAATTCAGCAAAAATAGAAGAATTCCAAGAAAAGGGCTCCGCAAAAGCAAGCACAAACTGACCACTATCGGATCGGAATATACCTCCACAACCTGAAGAACCCGAAGATTGAATATAAGACTCGTCCACATTGCACTTAATCCAACCCACATTCGGAGGAACCCAAATTACTTTAATCAAAGGAGCCTTCGGAGGTTTAATAGTAATGTTGAAAGCCTTAAGAATCTCGAAACCCCTGATGCTATGACTATATTTATAACCAGATATGTCACATAAAGATTTAACATTCAACCTGATAAAAGCTACAATATTTTTTAATATAGGAATTTTATCACTAAATCTCAATTCATTTCTCGCCTTCCAAATAGAATGAACAGTGATGATACAGGCAATTTAATAGTAAAAGTACCTTGAGGAGAGTCTGCTTTCAAGCAAGCAGTCCAAAAGGACATGTTATTCAATGAGGTCTGCAATTTAAGATCAAAGGCCAGCCAATTCCAAATTTTCAAAGAAAATGGACAATCAAAGAAAAGATGCTTCGTGGATTCAACATTGGCATTATATAGAGAGCATTTCGAGACAATATTAAAACCCCTTCTAATGAGTTGCTCATCCGAAGAAATTTTTATTATGCATCAACCTCCAAACCAAAAAAGAATAAGACAGGGGAATGAAACGATCCCAAATAACCGCTACCCATAAAGGAGGATGAAACAGTTTGTTTTTGAACTCGTAGGCCTCCTTCAAAGTTAGAACTCCATTGTTGGTTGAATTCCAACACCTGCTATCTTCATGCGGATCTTCCAATAAAATCACAGCAGAAAGACAGGCTTCTAAGAAAGGGAAGATGTTATACCAAGCAGTCGGCAAATTCCAAGACTGGTTGAGAATAACGGAAGAAACAGTTGCCTTTATATCAATATCCCACAAAACAAAAATATCATGATTTACCTCATTGCAAAAAGGTTCACCTGCCCATACGTCAGTCGAAAAACAGATCCGACTATCCGACCCAAGAGACCAAGAGGAATTGCTCAAAACATTGAAAAATAACTCCTTAATGATAATCCAGATCAAAGAGAAGATGTGATAATTAATAACTGCATAGTCTCTCAACACTCTAGTCCGAAGAATTAAAACTCAATCCTCCATGGAATTAAGGAAATCCTAACCCAATTTTAAATTAACAGCTTAATTTAGACCAAAAAAAAAAAACGAATATTCATCCCCGATTAACCTTGAGTTGACGAACTTGCTTCCGTATCCCTTCCATTCCAAAGGTGTTTAAAAGATGCGTGCCATAAAAAGTGTGTACTCCGTATTTCCAGCTTGCGCGCGTGAGTTGTGAAACTGAGGATGTGAACACGAGATAGTCAGCAACAAGTTGGAAAAGAAACCAAAAAGTGAACATGTGATTAAGATTTCCGAAAAGAAACAAATGAGTGAAGACTCGACTTGGGAGCTGTCGCTGTCTCTCTGCCTCCAAGTTCTCCCCATTCCTACTCACTAACTTTTTTCATCATAATATTGACTTCAATATTAAAAGCCTATAGTACCAATCAATTTCAAGATAAATTACTTTTTTTTTTTAATTATAAAGAGGGCTGAAATCCAGAAGGGGAAAACAACAACGTAATTAAATGGGAAATTGAATTCCCAAACAGGTCAGTAGCTAAGAAGTGATTGATGAAGGTAGGACAAGTTTTAAAAACTACATAAATTCTCAATGTAAGACACCATTCTTTACTTAGACTTCAGCACATTTGTTTGCTTCACAAAAGATAGTGTCATTTGTACATTAAAAAACAAATCTGAAATGTGTTACATTTCTCATTTATTGTTGTAAGTAATCATCCTAAGATTACAAAAAATAACAGCTGCCTTAGATGAGTTGTGTATAATTTCAGTTGTAAAATTTGACAATCTGAAAGATTAAGATTTCCGTAAAAAAGAAATGCAGTACTAAGATTTGGATGAATATTTTAAAGAGCAGTTTGAAAGGAAATTTTTGGAGAGTTTTGAAAAGGAAAACTTTGAAAAAATTGTGTTTATATCTATAAATATATTTGATATTTTTAAAAAAATTTAAAAACAATAAGATATTATCTGTTAATGTAATAATTTTTTAATATTTTTTTAAAATTTTTTTAAAAATATTAAACATATATATATATATATATATATATATATATATATATATATATATTTTATAAGCAATGAGATAAACTTAACATTAAACAAATACAAATACAAGGAGTACTCACTCGTTTACAAAGTCATTACGCAATGAAGAAATTTAAAGGATTCTTACACTAAAAATAAAAGTTCAAAGCACCCTTCAATTTTAATTTGATGATATGTCAAAACCAAAAAGCAAGTCTAATCTGCTCAAAAACCTCAACAAACAATGTCAACCTCGTTATTAAAGATGATTGCTTTTATCTTACACCAAAGAGACTAACAAGTTGCCAGCCACAACAATAATCGCTTCTTAGCTGAAACTTTCCCTTTTAAGGATTCTATGAACCACAACATGTGTTCAATGATAGACGCGGAGTACCCGTGTTGAATACCATCCCATAAAAGCACCATGTTCCAGACCGCACGCACAAAAGGGCACAAAAGAAATAGATGGACAATTGATTCACCCACAACATTGCAGAAAACACAAACATTTAACTCACTATATGGTAAGACGTCCCTTTTAGCCAATTGTTCCATTGTAGCAATTATGTTCTTCACACATTTTCAGCCGCACACCTGAATCTCTGATGGAACTTGAGTTCTCCGAATGTGATCCACATCCACAAGCGCATCATGACCCAAGACTGAAGGAATGCCACGGCGTATATACTCCACTAACCGAATATGAGACTACCTCTTGTGGAAATCAGACAAACATATCCTTTTCTCTAAACGTTGGATGAATAAAAGAGATAATGGTTCTCTAATTTCCTTGATGTTCACTGGCGGGGACATCTTTTCAATTACTTCTATCTTGGCTTGATCCACTTCCAAGACCTTTTTTAAGATTTTGTGTCAAAGAATAATCCCTCTTTCACCATGAAATGACCCTTCTCCCAATTCAGAACTATATTGTTCTCTTCACACCATATTAATACTAGATCCATGTTATCTAAGCACTTCTTGAATGATTCCCCAAAAATAAAGAAATCATCCATGAAGACATCCATGGAACTCTCAATAATACCAGAAAAATTAACATCATACACCATTGGAAAGTGGTTGGAGCAATGCACAGTCCAAAGGGCACCCTTCTAAAGGCAAAGGTACCATAAAGACAAATGAATATCCATATAAGAAGCAATAATACTTCTTTCCAACAAATCTATACAACATTTGATCAATAAAGAGTAAGAGGAAGTGGTCCTTTCTAGTTGCCTTGTTCATCTTCCTATAATCCACGCAAATTAAAGTCTCCAACATGTAACAGTTCTGGTTGAGATTAGCTCAATTTTGCATTGTTAACTATAGTCATGCCTCTCTTCTTAGGCACACATTGGATTGGAATCACACATACATTGTCAAAAATAGGATAAATAATCCCACCATCTAAACACTTTATAATATTTTTCTTGACTACTTCTTTCATGATAGGGTTTAGTCTTCTTTGACTTTCAATGCTATTTTTGGCATTTTCCTCGAGGAAAATTCTATGCATGCAAACTGTAGGGCAGATCCCCTTAATGCCAAAAATTTGCCAAGCAATAACACTTTTGTGTTTCTTCAGAATTTCTAGCAATTGGCTCTTTTTCTCTTCAGTCAAATCTATTGTAATGATTACATGCAACTTCAACCCTGCCTCCAGGTAAGCATGGGCATATAGTTGCTTGAGTTCTAAATCCGGGGGAACCTATAATGAAGGTGAGTTATGCTTTTGTTCTATAGTGGACAATTCCAGCACCTCCAGAGGTTCTTCACCTTCCATACTTAGTTTTCTCAAGGGCCCACAAATGATTCCCTCATGTTGGGTTTCTTCTCTTTTCAACTTTCTTCTCTTTCTCCAACATATTATTTGACTTGAGGAGGTTCTTGTGAATCATTACTTCCCAACTAGAGATCATTGAACATTCAGTTACACCCTCCTCAGGGTATTGTGAAGCATTAAGAACATTTAACACAACTTATTGTCCATTGACTTTTATGGTTACTCTCTCTACATTAATCAAAGTTCTTCTCGTAGCAAGGAAAGTTCTTCCCAAAAGAATATAAGTCTTTTATCAACATCAAAATCCATGATGATGAAATTAGCAGGGAAGACAAGCTTGTCAACCCTTACCAGCACATCTTCTATCATCCCTTGAGGATAGAAAATACTCATATCTGCTAGTTGTAGAGTGACGGTTGTAGGCCTGACAACTCTTATCCTTAGCTTCTTGAAGATGGACAAGGGCATAAGTTTTATGCTAGCCCCTAAATCACAAAGATCTATACCACATAAGGTATCTCCAATGGTACAAGGGATGGTAAAACTTTTAGGATCTTTCAACTTTGGAGGGAGCTTGCCTTGGTCTAGTTGACTACATTCTTGAGTGAGTGCAACGGTTGCAAACTCTCCTACTCTTTTCCTCTTGGTGAGTACATCATTCATGAACTTAGTGTAATTTGGAATTTTTTGAATGGCTTCAAATAATGGCATATTGATATGAAGCTGCTTTAGATTCTCCATAAACTTGCCAAGCTGTTGTTCCTCATTATCATTCTTAATCCTTTGTGGAAAAGGAGGCGGGGGTCTTTCTTGAACAAACATTTGCTCTTTGTTGAGTTCAGTCATGACTTCAGGTCGTTTTCCTGAGTTGGAAGTTCATGTCATTAGCATTTAGCTCAACATTTTCTTCATATTTTCCAGATAAGGACGGTTCCTCATTGGATTCTCCTTTTCTTCAAAACTATCATGCACATGCAGGACTTCACTCATCTCAATGTTTCTATGAGCGGATCCTTCACATTAATTTCCAATCCTAAGCTTGATAACTTGACATGTTTTAAGGTTATTCACTCCATAAGTTGTAGTTGGATTTTCAGTTGAGATTGGGAGTGTACCCGTATTCATTGAACTCAAAGCAATGGCAATTTTCCGAACTTGGTTTTCTAGGTTTTTGTTGCTCACTCCTTGTGCTTGAAACTGATTATTGGTTTCTTGAATGAAGGATTTCAATATATTTTCCAACCGATTGTTGCCTTGATTTTCCACAACATAGTTAGGTGCAGCAAAACCTGGGAGAACTTGTGGTGTTTGGGTTGCTTGAGGGGCTTGAGGTTTGGGTTGATTTTAGTTATTACTCCAAGAGAAATTTGGATGGTTTCCATCCTGAATTATACGTGTTGTTGTATGGATTATTGTATTTGCTATTGATGTTTACAACATAGTTAAGAGACATAGGATTTATAGGATATTCTTTAAACAAACAGGCTCCTCCATAATACACACAGGCAACTGCAGACGCGTAAGTAACCATCTTTACTGGCTCAAGCCTATCCACTTCTGGAGTCATCATATTCTTCATCATTTGGTGAATCTGAGCCGTCTGAGAAACAATCTATTATTTCAGTGACTTCATGAACTTCATCAAGCTTCTTTTAAGTAGAATTAACAGTGGCTCATGTGACTGGACATTGATATGTGTTGGCCATAATACTCTTAATCCATATATAACTTTTTTCATAAGACTTAGACAAAAGAGCTCCACCACTTGAGGCATCAAGCATGTTCCTTGAAGAAGGAATTAACCCATTATAGAAAGTCTCAAGTTGAATACATATGGGTATGTCATGGTGAGGGAATTTTCTAAGTACCTCTTTAAATCTTTCCCAAGAATCAAACAAAGATTCTTCATCTCCTTGCCTAAATAAAGTAATTTCATTTCTCACCTTTGCATCTTGGAAGAAGGAAAGTACTTAGCTAAGAAATTCCCATCTAGATCATTCCACATGGCAATGGAATTAGGCTCCAAGGAATTTAACCAGCTCTTGGCTCTATCCCTTAGAGAGTGAGAAAAATACTTAACCGAAAGGCATCATCAGTCGCGCTAGGTATCTTAAAATTACTAGCAACATCCAGGAACTGTCTCAAGTGCAAATGAGGGTCTTCATTAGGAGAGCCTGAGTACTAGCTAGAGGTTTGCAACATCTGATTTATGGTAAGATGATACCAGTACTCATAGCATTTGGATAAAAAATGCATAGTCTTTGATGTTACTGATAATGTCGTTATCAGCTATGACATGGATTGGCTCTTCTTTGTCTGGTTGCACTGGTGGTTATGGGTCTATTAAATCTTCCATATCAATAACAATAGGATTCCCTAGTATATTTCCAGTAAGTTGATATATTCCTAGTGCTCTGAGTGCTATTTCAGGTTCTGGATATCCACTACAATAGCTAAAATACTTATCGTCACACCAAATTATAGTGAAATGTTAAAGGCTTAAATGCTTAAAAACAAAGACAATAGTAATGAATACAAAAAAAATCATAAATGTAACTATACCCACAGGGAGTGTTGGGATTGCAACAAGTAATAAGTAAAAGAGTATCATACCCACAGGGAGTGTTATTACTTAAATATCACTTAAAACAGATGTTTGTAAAGCATGGTGTTGTTACTTAATTTTCACTTAAAACACGTGTTTGTATAAACTATTCTTTTTTATTTAAGCATGGACAAAGAGAAATAACGGTTGGTGTTTATGAGTTCATTTCCACTTAAAATAGATGTCAAAGGTAATGTGAAAAGTAATGGAAATATATCAAGAGTGATTGAGTTGATCTATGATCCATTAATATCATTAGTGTCATCATGTGTTTATGATGTGTGAGGTTAAAGTGGTCCTGTGGTGTATCTCTATGTTCTTGCTAAAAAATTATATATGGGATATTAAGGGATTCGGAGGCTCACGCAAGGGATGCATGGCATCTAAGCTACGGGTCTAGCTTACCCCGCAGATGGGAGCCCTTAGATAAGAGGTTTGGAGAGAGAATGAGTTTATCCCATAGGCCTTAGACGTATATATAGTACAACCATGATTTATAATCATAATGGTTGTAACTGTTGTAACAGTCTATTAATATGGTAACGTCTATAACGTCCTCATAAATAAGGTAACATTTATAATCGCTACCTATTAAGTCATGTAACCAACCTGACCTGGCACAACCCGACAGCCGTAGCCCATCCTGGCACAACTAGGCAGACGTAGCGCGACCCATACAGCTCAGTCTGATGATTTGGGGTATATGCCCTGCGTGAATACCCTTGCTTTACTAGTCCGACAACTCATATCCCTTTTATCTTTCCTAGCCTGGGAAGTAGATTTTATGCACGAACATATGCCCCCCGAGCATATGGCTTATAGACCTTGAAACCTTATGGTCGATTTAATAGAAGCATGAATCTTTGCCCCGGGACGGACTTTCAATACCGAGTTACAACTTGGCGTGAATTTCGCTTGTATATGACAGTTTACCATTTTCTGCTTTTTTGAGTAGGCATTAAGTTACCAGAGTTTAAGCGACCACTGGTTTTATTTTTTGAGTGAGTTCAAAATACATAAATCATAGTCGAGGATCTTATGGTACTCATCTATTTTAGTGATTCAGTTCGTTCGGACACAGTGTTTGACCAGTTAAGTCTTGATTCCTCTTCGGTCAAGTACTCAACTCTCTCTGACAAGGAGTTTTTGCTTACACGGGTTGTACGCGACCAATCATGCAGTGTCGGGAATTATAAAGAGCCCCCAGTGTTTTATATGACTGCTTTTCATCATAAGCTTTTAATCTTCTCCATACTTCTAAGAGGGTGTTCGTATTACTCGACCCTTGTGAAGGGAGTGTTAATTGATGCATAGGTATGCCTTTCAGCGAGTTTCGTGAGAAAAACTTAGAGGTTTTAATTAATTTAAAATTTTCATAGTTCCCCATGCAGGGATATACTGAGAATTCTCTGAGCCATTTGCTGTGAGATATACGAGTATCTTTCAAGCATTTTTTTTCTCGCTTTTGAGGCGTTTTAGATCAAAACCTCTAGCTTAGATAGATCGTTATCCACGAGTATTCAGCTTTTGTCCACTAGGGGCTTTGTTTATGAATAGGTCGGATATAATTATAAACATCAAAGGTTGTTAGTCCCTGTCTATATAAAGCTCATACAAACCGTAAGATTATATTTAAGCCGACTCAACTTAGAACCGAGGAGGTTTTTAAGTTTTAAATAGTTGTGTAGGCTTTAGGGAATTTAAACCATGCATTGGTCAACCGAGCATTGTCCGCGATAATCAAATGATTTTCTTTGGTTATTTTTCTTATTTACTTTCTGCATTTTATATGTGTAAAAGAGATTGTGCCTGTATTTATATATACAAAAAGAGATTGTGCTTGTATGTCAGCCCCCAGTCGAGTGGTTATTTTAAGGCCATAAGGCTGATCAGGACATGGAGGTTTGATATCTTGAAGAGTTGCTTTAAGATGTTTTAGCGGTGTTACATAATTAACAAAGCATTTATTAAGATTGAAGCATTTAGCCAAAGTGGGGATGTAGCAATGTGCAGAGCCCGGGCATAGAGCCAAGTTGGGGATGCAACAATGTGTAGAGCCCGGACATAGAGTCAAGTTGGGGATGCAGCAATGTGCAGAGCCCGAGCATAGAGCCGTGGCATAAAGTCGATTTGAGGATGCATCAATGTGCAGAGCCCGGGCATAGAGTCGTGGCATGAAGCCGGTGAGGGTACACCCGAAACCAGTACCTTAAAAGGAAAACCCGAGGTGCAGAGCTCGGGAGAATACACCCGAAACTAGTCTCCTATAGGCCTAGCCGAGGTGTAGAGCCTTTGGAGGTTACACCCGAAACCAGTCTCCTATAAGCGCAACTGAGGTGCAGAGCTCGGGAGGTTACATCCGAAACCAGTCTCCTATAGGCCCAACCGAGGTGTAGAGCCTTTGGAGGTTACACCCAAAACCAGTCTCCTATAAGCCCAGCCGAGGTGCAGAGCCTGTGGCATAGAGCCGTGGTATGAAGCCAGTGAGGGTACATCTGAAACCAGTACCTTAAAAGACCCAGCCGAGGTGCAGAGCTCGGGAGGGTACACCCGAAACCAGTCTCCTATAGGCCCATCTAATGTGTAGAGCCTTTGGAGGTTACACCCGAATCCAGTCTCCTATAAGCCCAGCCGAGGTGCAGAGCCTGTGGCATGGAGCCGATACATCCTAGTTATCTTTACACAGACTAAATTTGTTTCAAGGTGCCTCATTACCCACGCAGGAGAAAAGGACAACACCCATATTTCTTTTAGTAAATGTAAATGAGACTCTTTACAATCGGAAGAGACATTAGCTCGCCTAATACAATAGTACCTAAACAATTTTAAATTTGTTTTTTGAAGTATAAATTTACATTCTATCCGACTTTGCATTTAGCTATGCCTTCTCAGATTTGTGTTATCTCGTCTTCCTCATTTTGTCGCCTATGCTTTAATAATCGGGATGTCTATATGATCCCCCCAAGCATGAGGCTTTGTCAGAACAAGATGAGACGCTTTACCTCAGAGCCATCCCGATCAAGGAGGACTTTTTTTCTGTGTTGTTTGTTGAATGTTTAAGCTGTGTATTTGTTATTCTTTATGTTGATAAAAGTAAGGTGTCTCCTACCCACAAAGAGATAGAAACGACACTTATTTCCTTAAAGTAAGTTCTAGTGACCTTTTAAAGTATGCTAAAATATATATAGTATGCTAAAATACATATTTTGAAATGCCAAAATACTATATAGTATGCTAAAATATATATTTAGAAATTCCAAAATACTACATAGTATGCTAAAATTATAATAGAAATGCATACTGTTTTAAATGCATATATTTCAAATGAAGTACTATATATGATGTACGTCATGCATGCAACAATGTTTACCTCGGCAATATGCACCTTAGTTCATCATGCATGTTACTAGACCTGTATTCATATTTTGTTTTTGATGTCATCATCAATTGTAAGAATGTTTAGTAAATCACATATCTTATGAGACACTCAGAGCACAAGAGCATAAGAATGTGAGGTGTTAGTGTTCGCGTTAAAAAGTGACGGGCTAGGGAATCGAATAGGAATTCGATTCTCTGGCTCAAACGATTTACTCTTTTGATTTGTTTTTAAATATGCCGCGAGCATCAAGCTTTATTGTTTCCAAAACAAGAAAAATGAGATCAAAAAGGGGAAAGCTGCAATACCCTAAATAAATATGATATGCAGTACGACTAGCGTGAACTAGACGCAACGCATTAGGGAGATTCTGGGCAAAGGGGTTTGTTATATAAAGGGAATAGATTTGGCACCCTAAATATATATAGTTATCTATAGCTTTATATATGAATAGTTTAATATGTTTGTGTGTTTTAATTTGCTATTCTATTTTTGGGAAAGTTTCTCCTTTGGATTTTAAGAAAGGGTAGATTATGTGGGATCCTAGGTTTTGTTATTATTGTGCTCGCAAAGATCATTGGGATCTTCTGCATACATATCCCTTAATGGGAATCAGAGCATCTGTAGCTTGGATCTAAAGGGAGCTATGGTTTTGTTTGGTTTGAGGGAGAAAGAAGTATGCTCGCCAAGGATGAGGCCTTGTGCCTATGTATTCTCAAAGGGAGGTTGAGAAAGTCAGAGCAATCGTAGTTCCCACTTATGCTAGTGGAAGCAACTGGTGTTATTTAAGAGACAAAGACAAATGTCATCTTAATGAAAAATGTATCTAATCTATTTCATCACATACATTTTGAAGGGTTGTTTGATTGAACCTTTCATCGTAAGTATTAGGTGTTTTCTTGAGTGTACAAGCGTTACCACTTACGAGTTATGAAAGATGTTTGAAAGATGATTGAATCTTTAATTGTAAGTATTGGGTGTTTTGCTTGAGTGTACAAGCGTTACCACTTACAGATTAAAAGATGTTTTTGTTTGAAAAGAGTGTGATTTGTATGTGATGTGATAGAGGAGATACTTCTTCCATAGAGATGATAAATATCTAAATCTCGAGAAGAAATTTATTGGATTAGGGGAATGCTTTTAAGAAGCCTATGGGTCCTTGTATTGTAAGCCCAAGAGGAGGCATTCCGAGGGTCATCGAGGGTCCTTGTATTGTGAGCCCAAGAGAAGGCATTCCGAGGGTCATCGAGGGTCCTTGTATTGTGAGCCCAAGAGAAGGCATTCTGAGGGTCATCGAGGGTCCTTGTATGAAGCTCAAGAGGAAGCTATAGGGTATGACTGGTTTTGGCTTTAAGAGTGGTTTCACCGGGAAACCATCCTCTTAGGATTCAAGAGTGATTTCACCGGGAAATCATACTCTCAGGGTTCTATCCTAGCGCGGGTATTGGAAGCCCAATAGGAGGCTGTTAAGATATTTCTAGGTCTCTTTCTTGTTTGATGCCCAAGAGAAGGCTAAACTCAACGAGGGAGTTCTTTTGAACGAAGCCCAAGAGGAGGCTAACTCAGCAGGAGAGTTGTCTTATATGAAGCCTAAGCGGAGGCTAAACTCAATAAATGAGTTTTCTTATACGAAGCCTAAGAGGAGGCTAACTCAATAAATGAGTTATCTTAAACGAAGCCTAAGAGGAGGCTAACTCAATAAATGAGTTATCTTATACGAAGCCTAAGAGGATGCTAAAGGGAACCTAGTTGTTAGACTAGTTGTTATGTTATAACTGAACAGTTATATGAACAAGTGTGTGATGTGTATTCACAAGAGTTTATGAAGGAAATATAAACAAGTGTATAAAACGAGCAATTAAAGCAAGTGTAACTTGAATATATACAAAGGTTTGGGACTTACACCTTAAGGGAGGCCCATTGGTTTAAAAGCAGTTTCACCGGGAATAATGCTTCTCTTAATACCAATAGAATCGGTGTATAAACAAGCAGATGAAAACAAACGAACGAAGTTTGTTTATGCTTGAATATTTATAAAAATGTTTGAGTGTGTACAAGGAATTGAATATGTAAACGAAAGAGTGAATATGTACAAGGAAATGAATATGTACATAGGAGGGTTGAGACTTACACCGTGAGGGAGACCCATGATCAATTAAGAAATTCAAGGAGAAACCTGGTTCGGTTTATCTTTAAATTTAATTGATCATGGAAAAAGGTGTGTAAGTTTATTGAAAAGTTTATTGAAAAGGTCTTGAAAATGGTTTTGAAAAGTGAAGGATATTCACAAGAAGTTTGGAAAAAAAGATTTAAGTTTGAAAATTGGAAAGAAAACATTTTTGAAAAGTATTAAGAAATACTAAAAATGTCTCATTTTTAACTTAATAAAAATATAATCAAAAAGAAAATATTTTTGGATTTTTTTGACATAATCATAAAATAGGTATATTAAATGACAGGTGTGCAAAAAATCATCTCAAAATGAGAAGTTTTTGAAAATGTTGAAGTTTGCTAGAAACTTGAGAAAATTAGTGATAAAAAAGATTTTTTGGTCCTAAGGAGGTTTGAACCTTGGACTTTTGGCTTAGAAGTAAAGAGTTTTTCCACTGAGTCATGTGCTTGACTTGTCATTTAATCACCTTGTTTAGAAGGAGTTTTGAAAAAATGAAGTTTTGGAAAAAAGGTCAGAAGTTGTGTGCTTCTGAAGGGGTCAGAAGCATGGCTTGCTTTTGGAGGAAGAAGGCTTAGAAGTTGGCTACTGTGTAAGAAGCACACTGCTTCTAGATGGACAGGAAGCAAGCTGCTTGGATGCTAGAAGCTAGATGCTTCTGGGGATAGAAGCATTAGAAATGCTTCCAAGAATGTTGAAGCTTGATGCTTCTAGGGGTAGAAGCATTAGAAATGCTTCTAGGAATGTAGAAACTGAAAGTTTCTAAGGGTAGAAACTTAAGTACTTCTGGAGGCTGAGCCTCAGAAGTATTTCTGGAGGCTGAGCCTCAGAAGGACTTCTGGAGAAACAAGCATCAGAAGCTTGTGATCCTTTTTATTAAAAAAAGGTTCCAGGGGGATTCAAACCCTGGACCTTGAGGCGAAGGAAAGGTTAAATGCGTGCTGGCTTACCACTGGGGTGTCTATACATCCATTATTTTAACTCAAACCACAAATATATATTATAAACCAAGCTTTAAATTTTGAAATTCCCACTTCATCTTCTTCGTGGAAACGACTTCAAACGTCAATGGCTTCAAACCTGAACTTCCTTAATTCTTCATCAATTTTAGAAATTCAAAATACAGATTTGTCTAGAATTTCCTTACGATTCCAACCATATAACTTGTTAACGTTAATAATCAGAAATGAACACGAATTTTGATGATCCCAATTTAAACCCTAACTGATTAAATGAATAATTCTATGAACTCAGTTAATTTTAGTTTAAATTGAGAATCCAGATAGCTTTAGTGATATGATATCTACATCTTTCTTTTCAAATTTGAAGCTAAAGATGCATGTATGGAGATATCAAAGTTTCGAAAGCTTACCTCTTGGTATGAAATACCAGATCGAGTATGCTATCTTCCAGGTACAAAGTGATGATTGAAAAAGCTTTCCTGAACCTCACTGAGTATGTTCCTACTCTTAGATTGCTCTGAAAGTTGTTGAAACTCTCTGACCAAGTCAAGTTGCAGGTTGCTAGTTTGAAAATGGAAGATGATGATGGAGTTGATCCAGAACTTGTTTAAGTGTTTGGACAGTCTCTATATAGAGTGTCTCAAGTAATAAATCGTGACAAGCACGAGTGGTTTTCAAGTTTGGAAGTTTTGGCTCAACACTTGCACAAATGGAGTTTTATGGAGAAAACTGACTTTTGGATGATTTGGTTTCAAACAACTTCTAAATGATGTTTAGAAGATATTGGAAGCTTAAGTTTGCTCAGAATTTGCAAAGCTTGAAACTTGCAAGATTCTCCTTCTTAGAACTTTGAAACTTGGAAATCAAGAAAGAAAGAAGGAAAGCTTGGATTATGATTGCTTTGGTGTAGTTTGAAATGAAGAAATGACCTCTATTTATAGGCCAAAAATTCTGAATGACAAGGCAAGGTTATCATTGAGAGAGCTTGCAACTTGGCTTAAGTGGTAAGAAGGAATCTTTTGCATTTAATGCAAATAGTTACTTTCTAACCATGGTTAAAATTTCTTCTTGATCCAATCCACTTCTCAATCATTCCTAACTGATATTTATCAGTTATAACCTGTCTATTAGTGGTGACAAGGCTTCTAGAAAGAGAGGTTTATGAAAAATGACTTAGAGTTCTTGAAAAAGACTTATAATTCATGGTTATGGAGCTCTAAGTTTAATTTTCAAAACCCTAGCTAGACAAAGTGTTTTTGCAAGTTCTTGGACATTTTGGAAAGCTTGTAACAAGACCTACAACTTTCATGTTTTGAGTTTTTCCTGAATCACAATGGATCTAGGTGAAAAATGGCCATGAAAGTAAGCAAAAACCATGTTTCTAAACACTTGGAAAAATTTCTAAGTGTTAGAAAAAATTCAAATCTTGACTTTTTGTTGACTTTTTCACATTTCTTGATTTTTTATGATCATGATGGATTATTTGAAATTTTTTTATGATTGAAAAAGTTTAGTCTTGAAAAAGTTGACCAAAAGTCAAAGTTTGACTTTTTTGAGTAGATGAATTTTCATCAGATGATTCAGAATTTGTCTGATGAAGAAACATGGATTTTGCAATATTTTGAACCAAGAAATTAGGTCAAGATGTTGCATTGAAGATGTTAAGATCAATCTTCAAGCAAATAGGTCATCCATTGAGCAGAAAGTCAATGATTCACTATCTTCGATCAAAATCCTAATTGGTCGATTCAAGGCAGATCATGAGAAAAAGTTGGGAATTTGAAGATTAAATGTTGATGATTGATTAAGATAGATCAATTGAGGTGAGTGGAGACTTAAACCCTAATTGATCATATCTTGAACAGATGAAATTTTGATAAAACCCTAACTTTGACTTTAGGAGCACACGTACGATCTATCCTGTTCTGAAACTGTTAGTGATGCAAATGATGCATATGTGAATAATGTAAGGTGGTATCTTAGGTCAACAATTGGGTATGACACTTAGTAAGTAGTCTAAACACATTAAATAACATAGATTCAGCACACAATGGTGTATACAAAACATGGCCGATGCAAACAAATGAATATACAGATAAATGCAGTATATACAATATGTTCAAAACTGTATAGTTAAAGTCCATTTGAGGCATAGAAATTTTATGAAGTCATCTAACATCGTAAACATGTCATGTAGTACCGAAAGCATATTATAGGAAGACACACTTATCTATCAATGACGGTGTTAGCACTGCGATTGTTCCGGTTTGGGGTGTGCATCCTTGCCCCTTGCTGGCTAATATGAGATCGTCAGCTAGTCCATAAATCGCACCAGCCTCGTTTACCGAAATACCGTGTTCCCGAGAAGAATGCATTATAGTCCGGACAAAATCTGCAACCCAAGAATGATGTTATGCTTTAAAAAGCAAAAATAATGCATTATAGTCTAGACATAATCTACAATTCTAATTTTTCTTCATTTGTCAATTTTCTGTACATGCATATTTATTATGACTATATATTCAGTTTCCAATTATTTTTCATGGATGTCCAATGATTATATAGTATGCACGTCCCATCTTAACAAACAACAGCCAATATATATTTGTTACTTTAAGCACATGGGTTACTTATCTTCTTATGCCGACGTCTGTTCCGGGTGAGCTAGTATTTGGTATGACACTTATCAGTAATTTTGTCCTCTTACTTGCCTTTACGCCACTACTTTGGATACATGGTTGGATCAGCTTCCCCGAAGAGATCTCGTATTTGATATTACTGACTTTATTGCCATGAGGTAAACTACATCTCCTCTCAGGAATCACCTTCTGGATTCCAAGTTCCCTTTCATCTATTCTGTTTTTTATTACGAAATATCCTTGCATAATTTGTGATGTGGATTGGAATTGCTTTATTGATGTCTCTTGGCTTGCCGGTCCTCCAGAACCGCTTTCGACAACTTTAGGAAATGCATCCAAAGTGTGAACTGCTATGTTAAAATGCATACCATCCATCTTCAGGCACAACATTGTTGATAGAAGCTCCAAACTCTCATTGACAACTTGCCTCCACCATAAACAATATCTTATTTAGCTTATACTAGGCCAGAGGTAGAGGCATTATGATGAGTATGCTGCCTCACAAATCATTCCACTCCCGGCACCTAAACGGACGTTGGCGGAACCTCTTGCTAACCGGGTCCCTCATGTATTCCTTCCAATGTAAGAGCGGTTGAAATTTCTTTATATCCACATGCTCGAGTAGTGTACTATCAATCCTATCTTCATCTGTCAAACAAAAACCGTAATTTAGACCACAGTAAGCCAATTGTCACCGCTGTAAGGCATAACTTTATTACTTTTCACTGGTTGTAACAACATACCAAGAGAAATCTCGCTTATACATAATGCACTTATATGGTCCGGATAAGAGTTCTACACTCATGTAACATCGTATTTCAGTTTCTCCATAGAATTTCAATTATTCCTGACTTTACAGAAGAATGATAGAACATAAACAATACAAGGCGTATAACCTCAAAAATTCAATTCACATTTTGTAAGCATTGATTTTAGTAACTCTTGTATTATAGAAGTTTACGATTTATAGTTCTAAAGTGAAAAGAAAATCAAACTTATCTCTTGACTATATTGCACGAAATATTGTTGGATCTGTATCGTCACCAGCGCAGATTGTTCTCCTCCTCAGTGAGATTCGACGTTGCGGTGCAATTCCTCCTTCCAACATATCATGGTGACACGGTGGCCCTGGGACATTAAATTGGCCAACCTTGCATTCACTTTCCCATGGAGGTGCACAATGGACTACTGACACACTTCTTTAGTCGTGATTCATTGACTGCTAACGAAAAACTTGCTTTAGAATTAACGCGCTGGCACGTTTCTTTGACTAGCATATAAACAATCGAGTAAAACATGAATGAAGGCATCGACATAAACATCAAATATATCTTTAATCGGATGACAACAACTCATCGTGGTTAGCAAGTAAGATCAATCAAAACCACTTATCTTTAAAGTTGAATTTTGCTCTGGTTTTGTGTTTGTCTTGTTCGACAGAAGATCGAAAACTCTCTGGCCGGGTCCTCTTTGATTTAGTCCCAAATATCACGATCCAATTTTAGCTTACAACCAGCGTATAATAATCATCCTTTTGGGTTGTCGGGCAGTGCTCTCCATATCACCTAAACCATCAAATAACTCATCACCGGTGCTTGATTACTTAACTGACAGAGTTAAAGCCAGTTTGTAACTGTCAACCATTTCATAAAATGATTAATCTCTTCTAAGACCGTTAACCTTATTCCTGTAACATTATTTTCTTTTATTGTAGCTTTTAATCCACAATTCTTTAGGTTACCGAAATGCTAACAAATTATTATGGATATTATGAATCAAGCGGTAATTATGAAGAGTTACTTATCTTTCAGAGACGCTTAATTTTCCGGCGAAGATGTTGGTTGGGTTGCAGAGTCGTGTCTTCAATAGTTTAGGAAGTTGTCTAAGCATGTTGAGTTGGATAGATGCAACCGGTAACTCAAGTGGGGGAAACAAAACGGTGGTACCTCGACTGGCTTAACACCAGTGACATTACTCAAGCATCATAGGATATATTAAGCTATATTGTCATTGAGTACACTTTTTCACGCTTGGTGAAGTATCAGAAGCCGATTTTTCAAGAAAGAATGGGGGAACGTCATCCCAGCTAGAAGAACGAGTATATCTATGTGGAGATAGGAGAGTTCTTAATCCCGTTAATAGGAAAACCTTTTCCATATGTGGCACATTTGTTGTTCACTTGAATGTGATGATGTAATATCGCCTAGCATAAAGACTTATTTCTCCTGTTTCAAAATAACATAAGATTCACTATGTGTTTTTATCCACATGGTTCAATGTGTCTACAAATGGATATCCGGTGACCATGGTAAGGATTCAAAGTGAATCTCGAAGGAAACAATGGTTGTTTCGATATGATTTGTGTGGCCTTGGAAAGTTTTACCGAGGCTCCACGGTGGGCGCCTAATGTTCTTGATAAAAAATTATATTGGGATATTAAGGGATTCGGAGGCTCACGCAAGGGATGCATGGCCTCCTAACTATGGGTCTAGCTTACCCCGCAGATGGGAGCCCTTAGATAAGAGGTTTGGAGATAGAATGGTCATGATATAGTTAGAGAGAATGAGGTCCCCTTTATCCCATAGGCCTCAGATGTATATATAGTACAACCATGATTTATAATCATAATGATTATAACTGTTAACGTCTATAACGTCCTCATAAATAAGGTAACATATATAACTGCTACCTATTAAGTTATGTAACCAACCTGGTCTGGCACAACCCGGCAGTCGTAGCCCGGCCTGACACAACTTGGCAAACGTAGCCCGACCTATACAGCTCGGCCTGATGATCCGGGGTATATGTCCTGCGCGAATACCCTTGCTTTACTAGTCCGACTACTCATATCTCTTTTATCTCTCCTAGCCCGAGCGATAGATTTTATGCACGAACACTCTACAACATCAAAGCATGCATAACAAGGGCAAGTGAACAAATCTCTAAGCCTCCCTTATAACCCTGATATGCGTCCATTAATCTTCTAAAATTTTCAATACTTGTAGCTTCTTATCTCTAAGTAAACTAAGCAATTGAATATCTGTAGCCTACTCATTCATCTATTTTTACTAAGAAAATCACTTGTTGTTGGATCTCTCATAACAACAAGCTGTCATCTACTCCTAAGTTGATCAGGCAAAGAAATAAACTTATAACTTATTAACATATAATAAAACGAGTCACTTTACCACACACCATATAACATAAAAACACTTTAATATTAACTTTATATTGCTCAACTACAAAAGGTTTACCTCATACTGAGATGGGTATAAACTACAAGCATGGTTCTCAATAGAAACATCCCTTTAACAATAAATGAAGAAAAAATATAAACCTAAGAAATACTTGGATAATGACTTGGGATGACTAGTCTTCAAGAGATTCTTCCAGTCACACCACTGCTCACTAGGTGGTACATGATTGGATGAGGAGAAAAAACTCTTTCACATTTCACTATCCAAGCACGTAGACTCTTTTTGATTTTCTCTTGGAACAATTGAACTCTCTTTCATTTCTGATTACAACTCTATTTATAGACCAAGAATTAGGGTTTGTGTTGCATTGGATAATGGGCCTTGTTATACCCCAAAATTTTCCCTCCCACTTCTCAAGACAATTCACATCTCAAATTCCTCAAGGATTTCACGAGGGTTGACCAGTCAAATTTGCTCACCCAATTGCTCAAATAGCTGAAAATTAGTTGTATTGGACAAAAAGTCAACTATGGTCAACATACAGTCAAACTCCATAATTTTTTGTCAACATTAAGATTTTGAAGTGATATTCATCATTTGGTAAAGAGTTGATCATGATTCATCAAGAAAAGTCAAGATTTGATCAAAAGTCAAAGTTTCCAAATTAGGGCTTCTCTAGACAAAACTCAACATAACTTTGACCAAGCATAACTTTCACATGCTTCATTAGAAATTTCTCCACCCAAATTCATTTTGAAGAGAATTCAATTCTCTACAACTTCATGTCTCACAAGCTTGGGCAGAAAATGCTTCATTTGGAAGATATGGATCAAGACATTATAGGTCCTTCTAGAAAAGTCAACAAAAGTCATCTTTTTGAAAAGAAGTGTCCATGAGCATGAAACCTCCAATGAAGATGAAATCAAAAAGTCTATTTAGAAGACATCTCGAGCTTTCTAAAAAGTCCAAGAACACCCAAAAATGTTGAAAATTGAGTAAGATACAAATTGTGTAAGTTGAGCATTTTTGAGGAGGTGCATGAAGAAAAATACCTAGCAAAAGCCAAAATTTTTCAAATGAGCCTAAGATTTTATGATTTAAACTTGATCATAAAATTATCCATGACCACTATGCTGCATGCCACGCCTCTCACTCCTTTATTTATTTATTTTTTGAATTTAATAAGCTTAAATTCAAATTTAATTAAATAAAATGCAAAAATAAAAGATAAGGCAAGTTGGCTAGATATTTGCATGGTTTGGGGTCTAAGATAGCTCATTACAAGCTGTCAATTTCGTGCAAGAAGATTGAGAAAGAGATTGATCAAGATTGGGAAGATTTTGTGCAAATTTTCAAATCAAATATTCTCCATTTAAGGAGAATATTTTCTCTTAATGCCTTGACCTAATTCCACTCTCCTATATATACCTAGCACTCTTACAAGACAAGGGGACACTTTAGACACCTCTTACACGTGCAGCCAACCTCTTACAAACCCTAAAAATTCTCAAAATTTTCTCAAAGTTGGCAAAATCGTATTCCAAATTCCATCTAGTTTCAAGTGTTTCCAAGCATTGATTCTTGTTCCTGAGGTATAGTAAGGTAAGAATGGATCATTATCCATGGCCAAAGCATGCTGAATCGTGCCATTCATAAGCATCTGTGTCCATATTTTTCTTGAAATTGTATTTTGCATTTTACCCTGTTATCATGATATTTAACCATGCTAATATGTTCTTGAAGTTTGTTAGAACAGGTTTGTCCATCCTCCACAAGTTTTGACGTATAAATCACTAGATGTCATTGTTAGGGCATGGACTTAGTGAAGATTCGGATTCCACGATACAGGCTATTTTAGGACAAACAAACCTTACCATCGTGATAGTAGGGTCCTATATAGTCAATCTGGGCTTTCACTTTTCATAAATTGATGCATTTTGTAGGTTTTTGATGATTGATGCCAATCGGAGAAGATGACCAGAGTACTGTTCCGGTGCTTCTGACTCAGAGGCCAATAACTCTTACCTATTTATGGTTTCAGAAGGATGAATGGATGTATCACCGCCCCAACGGTTCCCCTTGCGCGCACTATGTCATTCTCCCTATCAGGTCGTGGGTTCAAACCCCACCTTTTGCTATTTTATTTTCATTATTTGCCTTGCGGTTTCGGATCTCCAGTCATGCTCAAGCTCCCACGGATCCTTTCGGCCAGTGTCAACTGGCATTCCAACACCAAGCTCCACTTGGGCCTCACCAACACCAGTGCCAACACGAGTCTCCCAGAATACTCCGCTCCGGCGCCCATCCAGTCTCTAGAAGCTTCAGCTTCTGGAGCCTTTCGACCTCGAACCCCAAGCTCCAGGCGCCTCAAGACTAAAATCCCAAGCTCCACGGGTGCCTCTAGCAACGGAACTTCTAGAAGCTCTAGCTTCTGGGATAGCTTCTGCCAGAAGCTTTCTTTTGTTTTGTTTTGTGTTTGTTTTCTTCATATTTTTGCTTTTTTTCTTTTTTTTAATAATTAATTAATTTAATTAGTAATTAGGTTAATTAATTTATGATTAATTAGATAACTTTCACTAATATTTTCTTTTATCTAATTTAATTAATTAATTTAGGTTAGTATTCACTAATGTTTTAATTAATTAATTAATTAAAATCAATTAGAACTAGGTTATTTTCACATAAATTCTGATTTTTAAAAATACCAAAATACTAGGATGTAGTTTCTATTCTGCTATTTATTTTATTGCATTTAAATTCTAGAAAGGATGTATAGGTTGCAAGTTTTTTATCATGTAATAGCGTAGGATTTTATTTTCCGCACCTCCTATTATGTATCTGCCGCAAAGTCATGTAATAGCGTAGGACCCTTTATATTTCCGCAATTTACTTTCTGCACCAATTAAACTGCTAGTAATTAGGCGTGTATGACAAGATAAAATCAAAATAGATCACTAATAGCAAGATAAATATCTGAAAACAATACACTCTTCTCGCACATGCACCCCCTAGGGTATTCTCTCTCGTTGCCTTATGAAAAAGGTCAGGTCCCTCGAATATGGGGGTATCTTAGCACGATTGCCTACGAAATATCATCATAGTCCCTTCGACTTAAAAGATCATAGTCCCTCGATGTCGCCTAACGAATACATGATCTAGTCCATTGATTGTTGCCTACGAAAAGTGATGATCGTCCCTACGAATGTGCTAGGATATTCCTACAAGTTGCCTTCGATGACCATCTGATGTCCCTTCGAATGTCCCTTTACATCCAACGAATAAGGTTACCTACCAAACAATGGTATGGATAGTTTTATTCTAAAGGAAAACAAAATAACACGGAAACGACCGTTCTGAGTGGGTAATAAGTCTCTTTTGCTTGCTCAATTCTTTTCACACACACAAAACAAAACATTTCCAAACACAACGTTCATTAAAGCAATTTTTTCAATTCCAGAACTACGGATGGTGTCTTTCAACTCCCACAACATTTGCAATAAAACGCAAAACAAACAAGTCAGTTCTCCCACCGTGTTACAGGCCTAATATGATGAAATCACATCAAACCTATACAAAAGTAGTGCCAACACATAAAATCAGATGTTTAGCAAATAAGGAATCTGATACAAAGAGACCATGATGGAAGACAAGGAGTAGTGTGACAAACTGCCACAGTAGGTGCAGGCAACACTTTGTCATTTGTGTAGTGTGATATTGTATCCGAATTTGTCTTCTAGCGACTACACTTTTGTGCTTTGAAATTGAATGATTTTCTTCCTCTTTTTCAGCACAACCAAGTTTTTCCTCCAATGCTATCTTTCTTCCACGCTATCCTTATTAGTCAAATACTTGCAACAATTATTTTCCTTTGGTCTAAGTCCTTCAAATTCTTCTAATTTATGTCTCATGCAGTAAACCGCTGCAATCTTGCCTCAACTCGATTCTGCTAACCTTTACTTACAAACACACATTAATAATAAACTAGGAAACACATGTTGTCCTCCAATCTAATCTAACAAAGCAACTAAAATACAAGAAATTATAACTATTAAACTAATAAAAAAATTAATTAATAAAAACTAAAGGCATGTATTAATTCACAAATTGAATCCAACGTTTCCTATAATTTAAGAATTCCTTTAGTAATATTCACCGTTGACCACACATATCGCCGACTTCGCGCTAAAGAGGAGAAACCAAGAAAAACGAGTGGCGCTAGCCAGCGGGAATAAAGTCCCCAACGCGAGTATATTTCACGCTCCAAATCGTTCCATTATGTTTGTTGCCTGGCGGACTTCTCTTATTGGTTATCGCTGTCAGCAAGGCTGGGTCGCTTCTCACTCTACACTCTCTCTCCTCCAATCGCAATCCCCAACTCAACAACCTACTCAAACCGTTAACTCCTATACTCAACACTAACCACAGCAGAGTAGTTCTAGTTCATTTCTGATTTCACTTGTCACCAATAGAAGCATGAAGGAATCAACAGATTCAACAGATTTAGACCCAATATCAATTTGCCTCACCCTCACCCACTCCCTCCTCCACCAACAACTCCCCACCGTCCACCACTTAAAGACCAAGTGGTCAATCGCCCGACTCAAACTCACCTCCCTCCAAACCCACCTCACTGATTTCTCCACCGAATATTCCACTTCCTCCACCTCCAACCCCCTCTCCCTCCACCTCCTCCACTCCATCACCCAAACCCTCCACGACGCCGTTTCACTCTCCCACCACTGCCAATCACCCTCCCATTTACCTCTCGGAAAACTCCAAACCCAAAGCCACCTCGACTCCCTCATCGCCACCCTCCACCGCCACCTCAACGACTGCGAAGTTCTCTTCCGTAGCGGCCTCCTCCTCGAAACCCCCGCCTTCTCCAAACGAGAAGCCGTTCGATCTCTTTCCAGAAACCTCATCGCACGCTTGCAAATCGGGTCCGCCGATTCTCGAGCCGCCGCGATTGATTCACTTCTCTCATTACTCCATGAAGATGATAAAAACGTTACTATAGCCGTCGCGCAGGGTGTCGTTCCGGTTCTCGTTCGTTTACTCGATTCTTCTTCTGATATGAAGGAGAAAACTGTTGCTGCTATTTCTAGAGTCTCTACGGTGGAGAGTGGGAAGAATAATCTACTTGCGGAGGGGTTGTTGCTGTTGAATCATTTGCTTAGGGTTTTGGATTCTGGAAGTGGTTTAGCTATAGAGAAAGCTTGTATTGCGCTCCAGGCGTTGAGTTTTAGTAGAGATAATGCCAGAGCCATTGGATCTAGAGGTGGGATTTCGTCTCTGTTAGGGATTTGTCAAGGTGGGACGCCGGGTTCGCAAGCTTCCGCGGCGGCGGTTTTGAGGAATTTGGCGAAATTTAATGAGATTAGAGAGAATTTTGCGGAGGAGAATGCGGTTGGTGTTTTGCTAGGTTTGGCTTCTTCGGGGACGATATTGGCGCAAGAGAATGCGATTGGTTGTGTGGCGAATTTGATTTCGGAGGATGAGGGGATGAGGGTTTTGGCTTATAAGGAAGGTGGAGTTGAGTGTTTGAAGAATTTCTGGGATTCGGCTTCAATGGTTCAGAGTCTTGAAGTTGGTGTTGAAATGTTGAGGTATTTGGCTATGACGGCTCCGATTGGGGAGGTTCTTGTTGCAGAAGGGTTTATTGGAAGGGTGATGGGAGTGTTGAATTGTGAAGTTTTGACGGTGAGGATAGCGGCTGCGAAAGCAGTTTATGCTATAGGTTTGAATGGTGGAAACAAAACCAGAAAGGAAATGGGGGAATGTGGGTGTGTTCCTTTTTTGATTAAGATGTTAGATGGGAAAGGCTCGGAGGAGAAAGAATCTGCTGCAATGGCGTTATCGGTGTTGTTGCAGCATCCTTTCAATAGAAGGGTTTTTCGTAAGGATGAGAGGGGAATAGTTAGTGCAGTTCATCTATTGAACCCTTCTTTGGTTAATTTAGATAAGCAATACCCTGTTTCTGTTCTGGTTTCACTCTTGCATTCCAAGACTTGTAGGAAACAAATGGTGGCTGCTGGTGCTGGTGTATATACACAGAAGCTTGTTGAATTGGATGTTCTGGGTTCAAAGAAATTGTCGGATGGACTTGGTCGTGGTAAGATCTGGGGAGTTTTTGCAAGACCCTAAAGATCAGATCCATATTATGCTAAATCATGGTACAGGAACAAAACAAGAGCAATAACAAGAACAACCTATGATTTTTCATTGAATCTGTATGTATGATATGATAGGTGTGTTAATTATTTTGTTTTCTTTCTCATTTTCTTGTAAATTACTAATAATTGATGCTTATTTCTCCTGTAGTTTGCAGAGGTGAGTTTTGTCAAATGATTTAATTGGATTTTGTGTTTATGTTTAGGAGCATCGTAAAGTACATAATTTTGCATTGTAGTATATAGTTCACAGTGTTAATTCACTGCTAAAATGAATTTGTTATGCTGTTTTTACTTGTGCAACTGAATATCAATGGAATGCTATTTTCAATATAGCTTTCCAGCATTATTTTCAGGTATATCTAACATGCTGCTAGAACAGAATAGGGTGAGATGGATTTTCAACGCTCATGTTGAATAGACATGCCTTCAATAAATCATAAATTCTCTTACAAGGGTAGGTAACATGTTAGTGAAAACTCCAGGATACAACCATGGTTGACTAATCCTGTTAATTTGCCATTTTAGGTGTTGCTTTCTTGGTAACTTTTTTTATCATGGTTTACATTCATTGATGTCTAATATCATACTAAAAAAAAAACTGCTTTCTTTGGCTTTTGCTTCAATAGTACTATAGGATTACATTAGTGCAAGTGTGTATGCTGCTATGGGATTTTTCTCAATGTATATTTGGTGGATGGTGACATAATTGCCTGCGACTGCCATGTGCTTTTGTTCTTGAGCATGTGCTTGTAGTCTATGAATAGCCCGAATTGCAGTCTTGTTGTTGTCTGTTGCTATAACACATTAGGACCCTACCTTAATTTTTTTCCCACGACTCTCTTCATTTCTGGGCTTGTCCTTTTTGTCTTTAAAACAATTTTTCTGTTCAAGAGTTGAAGTCCCATGCGATTGAATGCATGAATTAAATTGCTTTTGCTGTGTTGTTATTATTATTATTTTATTATCACAATACATGCAAAACCTTTATATGACAGCTGTACGTGAGGAATCTTCACATCCTGGAGACAGTTCTTTAATATAGAAAATGGAGATAGTTGTTTAGTCCATCCGAAAATGTACAGTTTTCTAGAATTTCAGTTTTATCACATGCCAACTGTATGACTCAAATGGAATAAGAAAACCTTGATATCCCTGCCATAATGCAATTGCTTTGCCCTCTTGGAAATACAGTTTCTATATATAAACTTCAGATAAGTTTTATTAGGTATATAGACTTCATTTTCAAGAGGCTTGTATATGAGATTTTGGGATGATCTCACTTTTACTTGGCATTGTTATACATGATCGGTCTCAACATTTGCAAAGGCCCTATATAATATTTGAGGGAGTATCTAGCTCGGTTTAATTCTAGGGATTGGAGAAAAAGTATTGAATAAATCTATATTTTCTCTTTACCTAAAATTTTTTACTACAACGTGTGTCTTGTACTTATCGGTTGTTCCGTGAGATTTTAGTTTTTTTTTCAAAACCCATTTACAACCGATTGATTTTGCAACCAGGAGGCAAGTCGACTAAGTGCTAGGACTTGTTAAGTTTTAGAGAATCTATTTCATCATTAATAGCTTGTTGTCGTGCATTTAGAGATGATAGGCTTCTTGAAGATTTGTTGGATCTTCTTCTATTGTATATGATGCATAATCGGGCCCAAGTCCTTGGCAACTTTTTCTCGTTTACTTCATCAAAGTTTTGTTTTTGCTACGTTGTTGCTTTCAGTGCTTATTTTGACAAGAATGATTTGATTTAGCGCCTCTATTATTTCTCAACTTGGAAGGAAATTTGTCTTCGTAGAATTCAACATTATTGAATTATTGAATTATTGAATCACTTTAGCATTTAGGCCATAACACCTATATGCCTTATTGTTTATTGCATATCCATTAATACACATGTATAGACTCTAGTAGCGAGTTTAATTAGCTACGGATCCAAAATTCTGACATAAGATAGACAATTCCAAATTCTTAAATAGACAAGTTTGATTGTCTTTTCTTAATATCTCGTAAGGAGAGATCTTACTTTTTAGACTTGAAAACTCTATTCAAGATATAACAAATAGTTAACAAAAATTTTCCTCACCAATGAGGAGCAACATCAATATTCAACATAATTGACACAACAAGTTTAGTAAGAGTTTTCTTTCTTTCTGCTTTACCATTCATTTCAAGAGAACATGGTGTTTTTGTTTCATGTACAATTCTATTTTATTTATGAAATTCATTAAATAAAGCAAAATCATACTCACTTACCCTATCACTACAAATTCTCTTAATCTTACTAAATTGATTTTAAATTTTATTCACATAAATCTTAAACACATCAATTTCATTCACAAAAATACAATTCTTAGTGACGGTGTACAAATCTACTCCAATAGACTGACTAAGCTTTGTGTTATTCAGAAGAAAACTAGAAATAAGATTCTTAATATTCTCAGAAATATGTATGATATCCTTCAAGATTAAAGTCTTTTAAGAGGTGGAGTTTAGTTCCATTTCTCCAAATTGGCAACATTAGTGGTGTGAGCAAGTTCCATAACATTTTTATATTCATGCATGTTTTGAACATTGCACGATCATAACATACATGATGGGAGGAGCAAATGTCTAACTATCAACAATTAGACTCACCAATCACGTTGATTTTAGTGATCAAAGCAATAAATTGCTCGTCGGTCAGGTTAACTTGTGCATTAGGGACAACACAAGGTTTAAGCTCGATTTTATATTTCTTAGTCACATGACCTAATTTTCCACAATTATACCAAGAGAAAACATAGTGTCATTTGTTGATGGTGGTGGTTGTTGACCATAGATTAGAATAATTGGGGCCCTTGAGGGTTCTTATTCTTAACTCGATTCACAACATTGTGATTATGATTCCTTAATTATTTGCCAAATTGCTTCAAAACAACACCAATACTTTAAAAAGTCTTAGTTGTTTAAAGTCTTGATTCTTTAAACATTGTGATAAAAGACCAAATTTCTCTTTGCTGTTTAAAACAACCAAGACTTTTTCTTTGTGGTCTTGTATTTGAGATTCTTCTTTACCTCGAAGGTGAATAATCAAACTCGAAATTAAAAATTCTTTACCTTTGTGGTGAAGCAAAATATTTAAAAACTTTCAAACTAGGGGGCAGTTTAGGGGTGTAATCGGTTCGATTTGGATCAATTTTTGGTCAAAAATTTGTCTGAAACAACGATATCTCTATCAGTTTGGTTTAGTTCAGTTTTTGTTATTTTTTAATATAGCCAAACTAAACTAACCGGTTTGGTTCAGCTTGGTTGATCAGTTTTCAACACATTTTTCTAAACATTATATTCACTAATGTATTAGTTGCTCTCATGTTTTTTCTCTATATTTTATGCTATTATTTTTTTCAAATAATACACTTCATATGATATATTTGATGGTATATTTTTCAAACAAATTACAAGTTGTTCTTCATCCATATGAAGTATTGACATGATTTTCATACGTCATGAAATAAGTTCACTATGAAATGCAAAAGTTGGCACTTCGCATGAAAATGTTGGGAGGAGATTTAAAAGCTTAGCAAATAAAAGACAAAAATAAAATAAAAGGTTTCAATACACTTAATTAACATGTTTCACACCTTAAACACACATAAAAATTATTTTGTAACAAGAATAGAAGGAAATTCGTTGAAGAAGATACGTAAAAGGTAATAAAAAGAGGAAAACTAACGAAGAGAACTTGAACACAAATAAGGAAACTATAGCCTATAAGAATGACGGTGGCGAGAGAAACAATGGTGGCAAACAATCATAGTAGCATTTTGGCGAGAGAAAGTTTTTATGGCTTATGGTTTCTATTTTTTTTAAGTTTGGAGTTTGGTTTTGGCTACATATTATGCTCAAAGATAGAAAGTGTAAAAACAAATGGAGAAATCTTGAACTGATATAAAGTTTGGGCTTAACAATGACCTAAATAAAAGATTAAGTAGGTCTTTATAGTCATCAGTTCAGTTAATCGATTTGACGATTCTTAAAAATTAAAATCGAGAATCAAACCAAATCTCCTTGGTTTTCATTGGCTTAGTTTAGTTTTTTAATCGAACCAATAACACTTGGTTTTTTTGGTTTGGTTTAGTTTGAATTGTCGATTTAATTGGTTTTTTTCTAATTCTCTTACACCCCTAGAACAATGTCAACAATAAAAGTAATTTAAAATTATTTACCTAGACAGATACCTTTTGTGATCTTATAAGCAATTTTTTGAAGTTCGTAACACTGAGCTTCCATGGACATTTCATATATACCATCTGATATTTTAGATAACGACTAACAACATACTTCTTTGCTTCGGCTTCTTTGATATCATACTTCCTTTTAGAGTCTCCCAAATCTATTTTGTAGAATCACAGTTACTATGATAACTATACAGATCATCTGCGAGTCCATTAAACACACGATTTTGTAGAGATAATCATTCTTTTTCCACAACGCGATTTCTTTTTTGATCTGAAAATCGTTCGCTTTAATATGTGCACCAAATCCAACTTCTAAATGTTTCGTATAAATTCACATATTTATTATCGTTAATTTGCTCAATTGATCCATAAGGAGCAACAGAAATGTAATCGGTCAGAACGTTGGCAACCTTATTTTTCTTCAGAAATGTTGTAAATGTTGTTGCTAGAGTTTGAAGTGACTTTCCTCAAATTTGAACGATTTGTCAGAGAGAACAACCATAGAAGTACCAATAATTTCTTTAGTACTCATGACAGTTCGAAACATCTTAAAATTCTTGTTTCACAATTTTGAAATATTCCATTGAAAAATTACCATGTCGAGTCACATACTAGGTCACTCTTTAAGACGTTTCAACGGACTACCCAGAGTTATGCAACGCAGTCACTCAACCACGTCGTCTCCTGGATAAAATAACATAGTTCTATATTATACGATTACTAACACGATAGACAATCGTCTAGAAATACATCATATGATGGTTCAAATATGATATAAATATCACTCGTAATATATGATAATATAGACCAATTATAATAATTTCTCAAGCAACTATAAATTTAAATAATTCTCAAAGAGAATTCAATAATGGTCTTTTGACCACTCAAAATAATTTTTCAACTAATAAAAAATTCAATTAACTCTCTGAAGAGAATATAAAAATAACACTTTATAATTTCTCAACTCAAATGAGAAAAAATTGAAATATAATTAAAAAAAAATTTAAAAAAAAATTTAAAAAATTTAACGAGTAGAAAGAAATGAAGAAAAATGAATGTTTCAATAGTTCGAAAGACACAATTATGAGAGAGAAAAAAAACTCAATAAATTTTTTTAACATGTTTTAAAATGAAACATATAAATTTATTATATAGTGAAATAATCTAATCAATGAATAAAAACTAAACGATGCGAGAGTTAATTTTTTTTTTCAATTAACACATAAACATACAAAATTTTCTAAGAATGTGCAAATTAAATATATTTTTTTTCAAATTCATCCTATTAAAATATTTACATGTTCCACCTAACTCAAGTTGGATTGTACGTAGCTCGACTATTTTGACTATCTTTCATTTGACCATCTATACAAAACCCAAAGCTAATCAACGGTTTGTTACTATTTTCAACTAACAATAGTATATATAACTCTTACTTACGATAAACAACATCAATTATTGTGACATTTCCGAACCGTTTTCACATTGTTAATTATTTGAGCCAAATTTTTTAATCTTAAACTTGGAAATAATTTTACAGTAAAGTGATAGAGAAAATTAAATATGGGGGACATGAATCTCATAACTCATCTAATAATCTTTAATAAGTGATTTCTAAAATAAGTTTGAATCTTCTGCAAACTCTTTATTTATAAATAATAAAAAATATCTTTAGGTAGGTAGACCTAAAATTAAAGGCTTTAAAGCTTTAGTACCCTTGGTTTGATTATGATGAATCTCTTTAGAAATTTATGCAATGGTTGGAGAGTACATAAATAAAGGTTAATAATGCTTTCCAAGGCTAGTACGAAAATAAGTAAAATCATGTGATAATCAAATGATTGCTCTCTTATTTGAATGGGACAGGTCTACAAACATGATCACAGTGGATAAAACAAAGAGCCAAAATTAAAAGGTACTAGTAATATTAATATGAGAATTTCTTTTCTTATTTAATGAGTTTCTTCTAGATCATGGATGAAAAACCTAAAATGTTTTTAGATTTTTACAATACATTTACGAAGTCATCACGCAACAGGTTTTGCAAGTGTATTTGTAAATTTATTTTTTAGGAGCTTATGTGCAGATAATATCTAGATTTCATTTTCATATTATTTCCGACATGATCATACAATGGGATTTTGCCGACATCTTCGAGAATTAGGAAAATTATATGGTGCTACAGGACCATCGGATGATGTCGGCGTTCCAGAATTGACACTGTATAGAGGATTACGTGACATGGTTTTTTAACGTGTCACACTCTCTCATGACACCAGATGGTCCTAGACGTCCACCGGGGCCAGCTCATGAGGAACTCTCGGAGAACCAACATGCCAGGGATGACCATGTGATTGATCTAGTGTCCACCTGTTAGTGGATCCACCAACTTAGACATGAGGCATTGGATACATGGATTATCGATATTGGTGGTCCTGAAGCGGTTGTCGTAGTTGAGAGGATCGTCAGTGAGGCATTCGGTGCATCGCAGTACCGTAGTTAAAGGAGGGCGCATGTGATTAGGATTAGGCATACGCAATAGTTTGTGTTATGTTTTTTTGATATTGTTGTTGTAATATTTTTACCGTATTTACTTTTTAAACAATTATTAATATTATTATTTATGAACATCTATTAATATTATTTATTGATCGTATTCTTATTTTCATATTATATTTTTAATCAAATCGTAAAATAGTTGTCCGATTGTAAAATATATTGTAAAATAGTGGAATTGATGAAATTTTAAACAAAAAAAAACTCAAAAAGAAGATATTTCACAAGTGTACTTGCGAATTTACCTCGTTGGAGGTTTCGCATGTACATTTGCAAAGAAATATGTAAATATAAAAAATAAGGTGTCTTCGCAAGTGCATTTGCAAAACCTCTTGCAAATAAATTGACAAATACATTTGCAAAAAATATTTTTGAATTTTCGATGGTGAAATCTGTTGAGAATAATTCATGTTATCAGAAATTGTTACCTTCTGAGGGCAGTTTTGTAATTATTAGAATACTTTAATATTTGTTATTTTGTTGTTAGTATCGTATATCTTAATTCCTTAAGATTAGAATTAGGGTTTGTTTTTAGTTAGTTATTTTTGGACTTTTAGTTATGTATAAATAAGTACTCATATTTCATTATTTTTAATTCCATACAATTTAATCTTTATTTTATACTTTTTTATTTATTTCTATCTTTATTCTCTTTCTATCCTTGTGCCCCATCAAAACCCACCACCACTAAATATATAAAGAAATTCCCATTAATAATACCAAGATTTTATTGGCGTAGTACTTTCTTATTTTCTTATAAGATATTATTTTTATTTTTGAAACTATAAAGTTTAAGTTTCGTGGATATATTTTTAGAAGTCTTTATTAGACAAACTTTAGTTATTCATGGAGTATATTGCCACATTGCTCAACTTACTGCTAAAGATTCTGTTCCGGCATTGTTTAGCAGGAGAGATTTCAATAGGTTATTTAAGTAACATTTTTCTAAAATTATTTTTTCAACATATTTGCGGGGTTGTAAAGTCCCACAAAATAATTTAGAAACTATTCATAAAAAGGATATTATTGATCAATATTTTTCAGGATTTTTTATTTTTTTAAGATTACTAACTCCCACTATATAATTTGAAGAAAATCAAAATTGTAACGTCGTTCACGTGAGAGACTTTAACAAGGTCTCTCACGATAACCTGAACGTATTCTCCCTCTCAAAATTTCAGATTTAAATTATGTTATAAATAAACAAATTTTGTTATAAGTAAATAACTTATAAAAAAATTTAATTTTTTGATTCTCTATTTTAAAAGTTAGTTTTTTGTTCTACCAACTTTAATTTTCTTCAAATTTTGTTGATCTTCACAATTTTTACAAACGTGACAATGATAATTAGGATAAAAAATTTATTTTAATGAATTGGTGCTTATGATTAAAATTGTTAGATGACTTTAACAGAGAGCATTGATACAAAGTGTACGACTAAACACTTTGGTGAGAGACACACCACTTGTCCACATAAAACTTTAAAATAATAGGTGAGTGAGTTCTTTTCATAAATGTTTAAGTCACCACATTTCTATATAATTTGAGACTATTTCTCCACTTATTTGCACCTGCATTATTATTCTAACAAAAATAATTTATTATTTAATATTTTTATAAAAAATAATTTATTAATATTTTTTGTTATAATTTTTAAATATTTATTTAAAAAATAATTATTACAAATTTAAAAACCTCTTTTGAACTTAAGGCCCTTGTAGTTGAACCAAATCTCTGACCTATAAGCCACGTCAAGATTCATTTCTGTAGTTTTTCTTTACACTCATAACATGTTGCCTCTTTGCTAGCTCTTCCTCTTGCAGGTGATTATGAAAGATCTTCTCTGCTACTAGGTCTTCGAAAGTTGTTTTGTCTTTTCTTCTAGATTTGTTTGAATCTTCTGAAAAGAAGTGACAATTCATCTTCATCATCAGAAACTTCATTATCAGAATCTTCTAAATATTTTTCTTCAGATTTAAACGCCTTGTATTTATCTGACTTGATCTTTTTTATTTAGATCTCAGAGCAACATGTTTGCATCTCTTTTGGAGTTCATCTTCTTCTAGCTCTATTTCATGGCTTCTAATAGAGCTAACTAACTCTTCAAGAGTTATGTTGTTTAGATCCTTAGGAAACTTCAAAGTAGTAACCATCGGTCTCCATCTTTTGAGAAGACTTATGATGATCTTCTTAACATGATATGTTGTTGTATAGCCTTTATCTATAACCTTGAGTCATGCTACTAAGATTTTAAACCTTGAGGAAAGGATCTCAATAGTTTCATCTTCTTTCATTCTGAAGGCTTCGTATTTCTAGATTAAAGCCAAGACTTTTGTTTTCTTAACTTGAGTGTTGTCTTCATGCGTCATTTCTTAAGTAGTCAAAAATCTCCTTATTCGTTTCTCTTTTGGTGATCTTCTCATATTCATTGTACGAAATAGTGTTGAGAAAAATATTTTTGATTTTGTGATGATTTCTGAGCTAACGCTTTTGATCATCATTCATTCTAATTATGGGAATGGGAATACCAATCGCAAATACAAGTAGCTCATAGCCCTCTATAATCTGAACCCAAAGATATGCATCATAGCCTAGAAAGAAACTTTTTATTCTATCTTTCCAGTAATCAAAGTTCTCTCCATAAAAAATATGAGGCTTTGAATTGCAACTATCTCTTTCGTTTGTGTTAGCAGCGACCATTTAAGTTTTTGTCACACATGACCTCTATACACGGTTAAGTGTTTGATTGAAAAACCAATAACAGAGGCAGAGCTCTGATACCAATTGAAAGGTGGAGAAAAACACAAGAAATGAGAGTTTGAATTGAGTTTTTAAATATTTTTTTAAAGAGTTGTTTCAGAAACGATCAATGATAGACAATGCAAGAGAGAAAAATGACACAATCAGTTTATACAAGTTCACCTTAAAAAATGTTACTCTTGTCCACCTGCCAAGGTGATTTTTCCTTAGAAAAGAACTTAATCCATTAATCTTGAAACACACTCTTATAAGTGAGGATCAATCTTACTCTATATATATATATATATATATATATATATATATATATATATATATATATATATATATATATATATATATATATATATATATATATATATATATATATATATATATATATATATATATATATATATATATATATATATATATATATATATATATATATATATATATATATATGGTAAAACAATCATTTTGGTCCCTTAATTATACCCTTGGATTCACAATAGTCCCTTAATTTTTTTTCGTGTCATTTTGGTCCGTTAACTTTCAAAATATTTTACTTTAGTCATTTTTGTCTAATTAGCGACGGATTTAGCGACCAATTTCAAAGTTTTTCTGTCGCTAATTAGACAAAAAAGACTAAAATAAAACTTTTTGAGAGTTAAGGGATCAAAATGACCAAAAAGGGTTAAAGGACCAATAATATGCCTATATATATATAGGGATCAAATTACACTCGAAGAGTTACACCATGAGTTACACTGCTCAATAACTTCACATTGGATAAATATTTTTTTAAAATCAACCGTTGGATTGAAACGTACTATCATATAGATCATACCTATTAAGTTTGAGATTAATCTACAATAATTTACTATGTCATCAAGATATCCAAAAATATAACGTTAATTTTGATGTAATTCAATAACAGAGTAAATTATTATAGATTAATCTCAAACTTTATAGGTATGATTTATATGATAGTATGTTTCAATCCAATGGTCGATTTTAAAAAATATTTATCCGATGTGTAATGAATATATATATATATATATATATATATATATATATATATATATATATATATATATATTAGGACGATGACTACAAGAATAGGTTCTTCCTCCTCCGTGATTGATGATGACGACAAAGACGATGACTTGAGATCATTGGAAATCTGACAACGTCAACGATCGTCCGCCCTTGCTTGAGGTAGAATCGTATCGAAGATCTGCAGACACACTAAAAGTCATCATCAAAATCGATTGGCGATCAAAATCAAGTTATCATCACTGATCGGAACCTCAGGATGATCGGAAGTGTCACTGTGAGATTCCGATCTCCCCTGAAGGTTGAGATGTGGAATCTAATATGAATTTTGGATCGGAGCGATCTATGTTGAAGCCATGGGTTTCTTATGTGCATCATCCCTTCTCCTTCGACGAACACCATGAGCAACTGAATGGGTTTCGTAAATTTCATTGTTGTCATTGACCAAAGTGGTGACCTTTCTTCGAAAAATTTGCACTCCTTGAACGATTCTTACTTATTTAGTAGCATCATGGACAAGCGTATCATTGTCGCATGCCACAGAAAAAGCTTAAAGCACGAAAAACATGAACAATGTTATGGTTCCCGTCGTCCCTAACACTGTAAGCTTCTTGTTGAACTTGAGGCCCAAGTCAGTTTTACCGGGGTTCCACGGTGGGCGCCAAATGTTCTTGCAAGAAGAACTATGTTATTGATCTTAAGGGATTCAGAGGCTCATACAAGGGATGCATGGCCTCCAAGCTAGGGGTCTAGCTTACCCCGCATATGGGATCCCTTATAAATGGTGTAAGAGACCTCTCTTGAACGTGTAGCTAAGAGAGGGAATGAGAGAATGTCATAGTTCTTGGTCGAACCCTATATTTATAGCGCAACCATAATTAATGGTCATAATGGTGTAACGTTCGTAACCGATTACTTAATGACTTGTAACGTCTGTAACCGATCCATAAGTAACGTAACGGAAGCTAAACCGGTCTGGTACTGCTCGACCAGCACAGGTCGGCCACGGATATATGTCTAACACGTCCGACCTAAGTATCCGGCTCCGACCTTGTGGTCTTGTCGAGGTGCTTCCCGGTTATCAGCCAGCAGACCCATCTCGGTCTCTATTTATCACTCCTAACCTGGGTAATATATTTATGTATGACCAACTATGTTATTAAACTACATCAAAGTTAACGTTATATGAAAATTTATTTTGTCGATTTTTTTATATATATATATATATATATATATATATATATATATATATATATATATATATATATATATATTTATTATGTTTTGAAATTGGTTGAAGAGTTGCAAGACTAAGAATCAAATACATATAGTTTTGTAGAGGCATTCGAAAGAAAAAATAAAATGAAAAATGGTTGAAGACGTTAAATGATGAGATGCATTCATTACTGAAGAGTTATATTTGAGAGTTTGTGAGACTACCAAAGAATAAACGATGATTAGATGCAAGTGGATCTTCAAGGAGAAAGAGAATTCGGCATATGTGTATATCAAATCATTGTCTAGATTAAGATTCAAACATTGCTTACACTTTATTAAATTTGTTGAATAATTATTCAAATTTTAGAGAGGACAATAATGTAGTTGATAGAAAAATTGGCATCTCATTATACTTTAACAGCAATGTGGAGAATTATGGCGTTGACTTTAGAATTTTGTGTGTTCTATATTTTTATAGATAAATACAGTGTGTTTTGTCTAAAACCGTTAAAATGCATTCTTAAGTCTTTTTCGAACAAAAGACATAAAAGCGTCATTGGGAAATTTAGAGAGTCAGAGAGGTAGGTTTTTAGGATTCATTGTTCAAAGAATTAAAAGACCTTAAAGGATATCTAAAAGAGTTGAAAAATATTGCTACATTATGTGTATGTGTGATTCATTTATTGAGTGAATGATAGATTGAGAAATGTTTGTAGAAAATTGAATATGTTGTTATGAATTTGGAAGATTATTTTCTTATGACTTATTTTATAATCTAATGTAACAATTCTTGAAATATATGGATCAAAAGACTATTTTCTACCCATCAATTTGATCAAATTGGATAAATAAATCATGTGTGCTTTTTTTATTTGTTGTGATTTTACTTACATTGTTTGGCAGGCTGTGTGTTGCAAATCATTTGGAAAGAAGAAGCAACAACATATGTAGGATTTTATTTATCATTAATATTTACTTTGTTACTTTATTAGTATGGGCTAAAGAAATTAGGTCATCAAATCTATCTATGAGACAAAGAATTTGATAAATAAATTTACTTTATTAACATTATCTTATAGCCTCTTTTGTGTCTTAACATCAACTGAGAAGAGAATCTTGTTAACCAAAAATTCATATAGGAAGTAAGAAAATTTTAACCAAAACTTGTTTTAACTAGAATTCGAATTCAAATTATGTGTATGGTTGCTTTAGCTTTTGAAAACCAGAATATGTGCGTGCGTCTGGCTGAAGCTGCAATTGCTAGCTTCTGAATTTCCACATCAAAACAACATCGGGATGTGGTATTTTGGCTGCAAACGCCATTCCAAACAGACGCTACAACTATGTAATGTACAAATTATAAATTAAAATAGAGGCAGTTGGCCCCAAGTTCAAAGAAAAGTGAATTATATACATACAATATTTACAATTATAAGTACAAAAACCATTGATAGAGAGATGCATTGACATTTTAGCTGCTGATGTCAAAGTATTTTGGATTAGATGGGAAATGATATTCCACATGCAACTGCAACATGAAATTATCATTAGGTAGCATAAAAAAGAGGCATAAGAACTAGAAAACTTCATCATGAAATAATCTATGAATGCATTAAAACCACTTCATCATATATGCATGCATTTCCATACCTTGCCCTCATCAGAATCTGAGTGACGCTGAGGAAACACGACTCTCATATCATCATACAAGTAGAAACTTCTTTCGTCTTCGTTGTCTATAAGTTTTCTTGCTTCAGAAGAAAGAGGGTCGGATTTGTGTGTAGGAACAGATCTTGAACGTTTCTTCGGAAAAGTGCACATAAAGCGAAGATGAAGAGCATAAAGAAGGACGCAATTGTTAATAGAATTGTAGTTGATCTTTGTAGAACCATTTAGAAATGTTTCTTCATCAACAAGGCATCTGCTTGAGGACTTGGCATCAGCATTGGAACCATTTAGAACCATTTTTCCAGTTGTAGAAGTTGATCTAGACGAGGTTAAAGTGATCTTTTGCCGCACGAATGTCTACTTAGATATATACAAGCAAAGCACATTAAACACAAGCTTTAGTTTATATGCATACACACAAATTACTTAATTATATCTCTAACATGCTCCCTACACTAGAGCTACTTGAGCTCGAAAACATACCCTGTGCAGAAACGTAGCTTCTTTATTAAATGAACGAGGATAGAAATAATCAAATGTGACGAAATATTGAATGTGATTATATTCATTCAATCCTACCTTTGTATCAGCTGGCATGTCACTTAAATCATAATTGCAGAAGAAGGTGTGAATCGGTGTTCTCTCTGGATTGCTGAGAACCTGCAGTTGAATCACCCTTTTATAGACAGAAGGGGAAAAAGATATTCTCAACTCAACAATTTTAAAGGTCTTCTAGTATATAGTACCAGTTGAATACGCCCTTTTATAGGTATTCGTATGCGTCTCTTTTCATATCGCGATTCATTCGGGCCAAAGGTTCTCTGACATTTAGTTACTCTAGGCTTGCTTGATAATAACTTTCTCGACATATTAATTGAAGAATAATAAAGTAGGTATTTGTCTCCATCTACACTCGTTACTGCAAATGGAATTTTTCGTGACTGAGGTGAGAAATTTCCTCCGGTTACATTCAGCATAGCAAGAAAGCCTTCAATTTTCTGCAATATTGTAGGCAGTATAAATAACAAGAGTGAAATAGCAAAGCATCACTCCAATTTCATATATGAGAATACAAGGCCAACCTGACTAACTTTCTCAGACAGTAAACGACCAGATAATAGCGACTCCTCGAACGAACCGACTAGAGACCTTCTAGTTGGCGGCCTACTCACAGATCGGTATAACCTAGCATGCCGAGGAGGAAAGCTAGCAGGATCAGTCCAATACTCATTCATATCTACGATATCATCAGGAGTAAACAGTTTGACATTGCTCAAGACAGTACCAAAATCTCTACATTCTCCCAATTTTTTATCTGGACAAGTTCTTTTACCCAAAGGCGATAAAGGGATGCGGGGCAATGACTCATTTCTTTGATAAATCTCACCTCCAATGTCCATGCAATGATTGTTGTTAAACTGATCTGCAAGCAATGTCGCATTCAAAGGTGAAAATAATCGCTTTTTTACATTAGACTTCGAAGCTTCTGTTGGCGAATATCCATTTGCACCAAAACCATTAACACGCGAAGCCAATGCTGGTACTTGAAAACCTCCAGTCCTAGAACTAGTTGTCTGCTGCATACTTTGTTCAGCATTGACAGATAACCTACCAATTTCTTTCATGGAGTGAATCTTCAAATTTTCAGAGTTAGGCATATGAATGTGCACGCATTCACCGAGTTCTTCTCCTCCAGCGAACAAATTCATGTCATAGTTGCTTACACCAGCAATCTTCGGCGCAGTTTGCACAAATGTGCCTAATGAAGTTGCCATCTCCTCAGCAATGTAGGCTGAAGATACCTGTGGCAACCCCATATCAATTTCAGGTGTAGATTTCTTCCAAATTTTCAAAAACAAATCCCTACTAAGAATTGAACCTGGATCAACAGCTTGCACCCGTTTAACTCAACTAACATATATCAATTAAGCATAAGGAATAAGAATTCAAAACACACACCCTTGAAGAAAACCCCCAACAATTAAACTCCTATAAACCCATATAAGTTCTAAACATGACAAATCATTTTAAAGGGTCATTGAATTTGAGTATATACGATGAAAAAGACCCACCAGAGGTTTCAATCCATAAGAATGCTCCAAATTTCAATAACAAATAAAAGGAACAAAGTTTGTAAAACCCAGATGAAAATATATGATCATTGAGGAATTTTGATGTTTTATATTATGTATGGAAAGTGGTGCCATATCTTGGATTGAATGGATGATGATAATGATTGGTAGGAGTAAGTTGCTAAAAGCAAATAATTTTTGTGGGACAAGGTTTAGCCAGAATTTATTTGGTTGTTTGTCTCTATTTTTCGTTTGAATTGAAAACCACAAGTTGTGTTGTTGTGTTGTGTGTTTGTTTTGAGTCCAAGTTTGAGGTTTATTTTTCATTCAATGACATGTGCCAATCCATGTTGACATTTTTTTTCTTTACGTTGACATCTTAGGACATTTCTATATTTCTATATTTTTAGGAGATAAATTCTTAAACATCTATGATAAACAGTAGGGTATTGATTGTTGTACCCAAAAATTTCCTTTCTTCTTTTCCGTATTTCTGTCTTATAATTCGATTGCATGAGCATACATGTAGTCGCATACATAGCATTGATCATGGGGTTATCAGGTTCAAGGTATCCCAAATGGTGGAAGAAATGACGCATTTCGGTCATCTCATATAACTTTGGAGGCCGTTTCGTCAAACAACAGAATTTATTCGCTTATTTCTTAATAAGGTGAATTTTTGGTTTTTTGGCGCATTTTGGACACTCCATAAGGCGTATCTCTCAGCTCGTCAGGTATTTTTTGATGTTATTTTTATCAGCAATTTCCTCTCATTATTATCTACAACTTTCGTTTGAAAGCCGGAAGCAAATTGTGTGAGGAAGGTCCCCAAAGAAACTGATTTCTCCAGTGGATTAAGTTGAATTTTAGTGCTGAACTGTGCATTCTGCCCACTAAATAGTCTCTATCTCTTATCTGGAAACTCGAAACTAAGCGGGACCGATTTCTAAAATTCCGTATCGAAGCCCTCTACAACTTTCGTTTGCAACTCAGGAGCTGATTCCTCACCAATCAATACCAGAATTGTATTTTTTGGAGTTGATTTTGAGCTAAACCGAACAATTTTCATCTGATACGCGAAGTTCGAAAAATCATATCTCGCTCGATTTTTATCAAAATGAGGTGAGACCAGTGTCAAAAGTTCACAAATTTCGTTAGCGTCGACTGTCTCAGAAACACTCATTTGCAGATTTTGATCGGAAGACCCTTGTTCGAGGCATTTTCTCCGAAGAGCGCATTGAAAATTCCGCATGTGTCAGTAGCCTGAAAACTGTACTGAAACTTCAAAAATTTGTATCGCCTTGACCGTTCATTTGATCGAGCCGAAATTTTAATTTGCGCAAGAAAAATCGCATTTCGGACACTTTTTGTTTACATTCCGACTTCCAATTCCTCACGGATTTGGCTGTTTTGGACTAATTACAAAAATTATTCGGATAATCATGATTTGGGCTTGATTTGGATCTAAGGCACTCTTGGGCCCAACTCCTAAAACTATAAATAGATTTTTGCCTTCCCAAATCACAACAACACAATCATTTGCTTAATTTTCACCACAAATCACTCCCTAATTCTCTCTCAAAACCAAAGCAAAACTCAAGAACAAATTTCAAATTTCAACTTTCCCTCCAAACAACCACCACCGGACCTCCTTCTGACACCTGTCACCACCACAGACCGCGCTAAGCGCGCCTCATCACACTAAGCGCGCTCTCCGATTTCTATTCTTCTCATCGCATCTTTCTCTCATAGGATCTTGCTCATCTTCTCCTTCTTTTGCACGAATCTAACCTAGAAGGAGCCAATTCCTCTGGATTTCTCATCAATTTCAAGAATTAAGCAATTCTTCTTCATCTTCTTCAATCCTCCATTGAAGGTTCCAAGTTTCTTCAAGAATTCAAGCTTGATTTCGAAGATTATCATCAATTCGATGTTGATTTGGTATTTTCTTTGAAGAGCACAAGGAATTCCTCTTGAATTTGATTCAAACTTCAAGTTCAAGTAAGTGTTTAGTTCAATTAAGCACTTATTTTAAGCTATTATTGACTTTTAGCTTTTCTTGAAATTGAATATTGTCATTGCTTGCAAATTCTGTGTGGATTCCGATTCTTGAATATTCATCCTTGAATTTGTTGAATTGAATTGATTTTTGCAACGTTATTTGTGTCGGTGTGAGGATTTTTTTGTACATAGCACACACATACACTTGTGCATTTGTATTTTCCTTGTATCTAGGTCACAAATTTGTGAATCTTGCATCATCTATCGCATGCTCATGTATTAGAGAGCATTTAGATTGTTTGAATTGCATTGATTCATGATGATTTAAGGTATAATTTGCATTCGAAAGTGTGTCGACATGTAGATTCAAAGGCATCTTGATCACTAGGTACGTTGTGCACCGTACATAGTTCATGCATATGCATCTCAAGTGTTTGTGTTAATGTGCAACTTAAATTTGACATGATCTTTCAATACCTTTGTGGCATGACTTGCTTTCATTGATTCCTTGCATATGAACATTAGAATTGTTGATTCAACTTGCATTCTTAGCATGTTCATGCATTGATCTTCATCATATGAACATTAGAATTGTTGATTCAACTTGCATTCTTAACATGTTCATGCATTGATCTTTAGCATATGAGCATTAGAATTGTTGATTCAACTTTCATTCTTAGCATGTTCATACATTGATCTTAGCACATGAGCATTAGAATTGTTTATTCAACTTTCATTCTTAACATGTTCATACATTGATCTTAGCACATGAGCATTAGAATTGTTGATTCAACTTTCATTCTTAGCATGTTCATGCATTGATCTTAGCATATGAGCATTATAATTTTTGATTCAACTTGCACTCTTAGCATGTTCATGTATTGATCTTCATCATATGAACATTAGAATTATTTATTCAACTTGCATTCTTAACATGTTCATGCATTGATCTTTAGCATATGAGCATTAGAATTGTTAATTCAACTTGCATTCTTAACATGTTCATACATTGATTCTTGACATATGAGCATTGGAATTGTTGATACAACTTGCATTCTTAACATGTTCATACATAATTTTGCATACAATGAGCATTATATTTGTTGATTCAACTTGCATTTCTCACATGTTCATGCATTTGATTTTCATCTATGAACATTGGAATTGTTGCTTTAACTTGCATTCGTCACATGTTCATGCATTTGATTTTCATCTATGAGCATTGGAATTGTTGATTTAACTTGCATTCCTCACATGTTCATGCATTTGATTTTCATCTATGAGCATTGGAATTGTTACTTTAACTTGCATTTCTCACATGTTCATGCATTTGATTTTCATCTATGAACATTGGAATTGTTGCTTTAACTTGCATTCCTCACATGTTCATGCATTTGATCTTCATCTATGAACATTGGAACTATTACTTGACTGTATGGATGGGCTTTTGGCATGAGAACATCATGGAGAAGTGATTCAGATCAAAACAGGAAATTTTGCAGGTTACAGACCGCGCTTAGCGCCACCAAAAGCGCGATGAGCGCCAAATTTACTGATTTTTGTGTTGCAGGTCGCGCTTAGCGCCACCAGGAGCAGGCTTAGCGCAAAATTTTTTGTTTGGGTCGCACTTAGCGCCAGATATCAGGCTTAGCGCGACTTGGAACTGGATTTTCTTTTCTTTCTTAATTTCAAATGCAAACATCATGTGTTCTAACATCCCTAGACTTTGTTTGAGATGTATTTGATGCAGGAGCTTGTGTTGTAAATACATATGACACAATACTTCAATGTTTTACGTTTGTATACCCACGTATACATTCCTTTTGCTTGCTTTTCGGGTCTAACTTCCTTCTTGCGGGTGTATCTTGAGTGAAATGTGTATACGCATGTTACATGACGTGTGCGCATACGCGTACATTCTTTTGTCTGTTTGTGTGGTTCTCTTGCAGGTGTTATTGCTTCGGAAGCATATGAACGCGTATTCCGCTTGTTTTTGATACCTTGAGTTCTTCTCACCAGTTTACTCTTATTGCGTGGTTGCAGTACTTGCAGTTTTCCGTAGTATTTCATTAGCTCGCAGTACTTGCATTCTCTTACAACTTTCCTAGATATCATGAGAAGTAGGGCTTTACAGCTTTCTTTTTCCATGAGAAGTAGGAATAGAGATGCATGATGGGGCTTCCGTAGTTGGAGCATGTTCAGGAACCCCTCTGATTTATTTAAAGACTCGTTTAGGGCGCTTCTGTTTGCTAATTGTGTTGGTTTGTTTAAAGTTCTCATCTGTGCATAAGGAGGCGCTTTTTATTGTGTTTATAATTGTGCTTGTGTAGGTCAGAAGTGGTTAGGACACCCGACGTGGCACCACCAAGCAAAGTCCCGTTTTTTATATTTCCTGCTATCGAGTCATTGATATATGGGCAAGTGGAAAGGGTCGACAGTCGTCCCCCACAGTTCTAGTCTGTGTCTTGTATGGTGCACACGAATTGTGTTACTATTCCTATCAAGTCGATTATAAAAGTGGCCAGAGTTCCCTATTCAGACTCTCCACTCATTCCTGGGGTTCGGATTTACTGCAGAACTCGCATCATTTGCTCCCTGGGCTATGCCTGCAATTGTTTGACATTTGTTTGCGTATTGCATTGCTTGTGTGCTTCTGCCAAAGCACTCGATTGCTTCATCCCTTTGCATCCCTTGATTCTACAACCAAGACGGATATATGATAGCTTTCCCGTAAGGCTGCTCGGTTAGGATAGTTCTCGAGCCTATACATTATGATTTACATCCTTTGCATGTTGACATAGGTAGAGATTCCCTTACATCCTCAACCATAGGTCCAATCTTTGCATGACAACATTAAGGCTAGTACTAGTTAGTCTTCCTTTTTGTTTTGCTAGTTCTTTTTGCATCCTTGCATGTAATTAAAACTAAAACTTGCTTTCTTTTTCTTTTGAAAACAAAACGCTTAATAATGGTTTGAACTCCTTTTTCAAGGTAAAAGCAACCAACTAAGACAAACTCTTTTCACCTACGAGCGCATTTTCTGTTGTGTTAAAAAATCTTTTTCACAAGTAAAAAACACAAAACCCACCAAAACAAGTGATCCGAACTACGACGCTCTGACTTTCCCATTGCACGCGGGAATACGTAGGCATCTTGTCACGAGGCTCGACCGAGCACAACTTGTAAATACTTTCTTCTTTTTCCCGTGGTTTCTTTATTTTTTTTCATTTTATTTTGCATGCATTGTGGCGTTTGAGCATAGAGAGATATAACACACCCTTTAGTTAGAAAATAGAAGTGGATACCATAGAGTACTACGGGCGTGTGAGGTGCTAATTCATTCCCCTCACATAACTAACTTCCTTACCTAGATTCTCTCAATCTCTCGGTTGAATGACCGCGATTTCTCTCCTTCAGGTTTACTCGATGTTTTCCTTTCTCCATCATGAGATAAAAGACGTTTAATGGCGACTCTATTGATATACCCCTATCAATCGAAAGTTTAGTTGGATGGTTTCATTGATACTAATGAAAGTTGATTTAGAATATTAATTTAATTTTAAATAAAATAAATATAAAAATGACATGACTACAGTAGTCGGCTTTGAAAATTTCATACACTATTGTTTTCCATTATTAGCCAATAACATCCACTTTTTAAAATATCCTATGGTTTTTATACTATTTTACTTTAAAATGATGTTAATATATGTTTCAACAACACATGTTGAGAACTAAACACAGTAATATTTTTTTTGAAAATTGTAGATTGTATTTATTGAAAATTGACTTAAAATGTGGTTTTAGTCTCTATATTATAATTTTTCTAACTTTTTAATGCCTTTTAAAAAAATCAATTATTTGATCTCTTCAGTATCGTATTAGATAGGATGTACATAGATCGGTATGAGTTGGGTTTGTCCAAATTCAATACCGAATTCATATAATGTCCTCTGATTTGAGTGTGTTAAAATAACCATCCGCTATACAAAATGATTAAATTAGGCAAATTCATTAATTTTCAAATTGAGTTGAATTGGATAGTGGATTTGTCCAAATATTTTTTCTATTTTATTAATATTAAATGACTAAATGATGAGTCATCAAATTTTTTATAAAAACTATTCATCATTAGAAAACTATATAACTTATTTTTACTTATCATAAAATAATAAATGGCAACATCAATTAATAAAAGTTTTCATAAAATACTAGCAACAAACTAAAGTTGCATGACATAAAATCGTATTAGCGTCCAAATAATTAAATAGTGAAATATTCAAAATTAATTCAAGTCATGGTTCACTAAAATAGTAAATGTTTAACAGACTAAAATTGCAACAAACTAAAGTTAATATTTATCAAAATTATTAAAATTATAATAATAAATGTTTTAGGTGAAGGTCGGGTTTTACCCACAATTTGTATTTTTTATGGGTTTTTTACTTTTAAAATTCATATTCACTCAATTATCCGACCGAATTCATTTTTTTGAATTTTTTTAGATGGATTTAATCGAATTTTTTGAGTTGACTCAACCCATATACACCCCTAATATTAAGTGTTTTTTATGGTCTTCTTTCATTTAGCAGCTAAAACAATGACATGTCACTAAAAATCGATCCCACTTACTCAATAACTTTATTATGTCATTAAAGTTATTAAAATAATTTTTATCATTAATTTAATTTTAAATAAAATTATAATTTATATTATTATTATTATTATTATAAAATCTTTTTTCCTTTCCATCTCTATTACTCATCATGTTAATTTGATATTAATTTTGTGTAAAAATTGTAACGTCCCGATTTAATTAGAATTTATTTTTAATGAAAATAATTAGATATTGTGGTGTATTTATATGAATTAATGTTTTGTGATGTGTTTAATGCATTTTGTTGGGGCTTAGAGACTTAGAAATTTTAAAAGATGAAGTGTTAGGGGTGTGTTATTAAATGTGTAGAGACATGGGATGGGGTCATATATATATATATATATATATATATATATATATATATATATATATATATATATATATATATATATATATATATATATATATATATATATATATGATCGGATTAGAAGGTTTGTCACGGTCCAACTGCAACGGCGGTTGAAGGAGAAAGAGGGGGTACCTGCAAGACACTTCGATGCCAAAGTAAGAATAGGCGAGAGAGCAAGCAAGTAAAGAAGAAAGAATGAATGTGTTACCTGACCCTCTCAAATGAGAGGGTATTTATAGACCCACAACGCTGGGCCAAATTCTAGTTAATGGGTAGCGGATCCAACCCCACTAACGGACTGCCAGGGCTTGCATGTGCAAGGAGTCCAGCACGTGACCTCCTTCCTGATTTACCGCTCAGTGATACGCGGGTTGCTTGACCCGGTATTTACGGAGGGTAGGTGACGGTTACGTTGCGGGAACATAGGGCACTCGATCCGATCTTCTCGGAGGGCACGTGGCGGTTAAGTAATTGTTGGCCACGTGGCCCTAACGTGCACAGGAAGGAAATCCTACCCATTATGGGCAGATGGACCTTCGAATTTGCCTATTGAATTGGGCCTCAATGGCCACGGGCCAAGTGTTGGGGCAGTCCAGAACACACACACACACACACACACACACACACACATATATATATATATATATATATATATATATATATTAGTAATATTAATATTAAGTTTATTATTATTGTTATTATTATTATTATTATTAGATAATTATTAAATCAAAAAAAGGGCAAGGTTGGTATTATGAAATAAGGGTCCTAAGGGTTAAGTAGTCATAAGAGGAAAATTAGAGTTATAATTTGTCAGAGTATTCGTAGATGTAAGAATAGAGGAAGAACAAAGGAAGTTAGGGCAAGAGCAATTGGTGAAGAATCTTAGAGAACCTTCAACTCAAAGGTAAGTGTGGGGTTCTAAATCTATAATAGATGGTATAACTATGAGTAGTTGATGATATGTATGTTAGGGTTTGGGTATAGTTTGTTAATTGAATTGATTGTGAATTTGGTTATGAATGATGAAATTGGTGTAATGTTTCTATTAGAATTGTTGTGCATAATATGTGTGGATTGTTTCATGAATTTACATGTTTTGGGATGTTTGTAAGATTCATTTTTGGGTGAAAAGTGTGTAATCCCGTAGCAGGAATTTTTCTAATTTTTGGCTCTAAAACAGCGAAGTAACCGGTTACTAGTATGGGGTAACCGATCACCTCATCAAATTTTGAAGTTACTGGTCGTTGGTTCAGTGAAGTAACCGGTTACCATTCTAGGGTAACCGCTTACCTCGAGCAACTTTTGACAATATTGGTTAATGTCTCAGTGAAGTAATCGGTTACCATTGAGAGGTAACCGGTTACCTCAGTTAAATTTTTTCCAATAGTGACGTGTCCAGGGTGAAGTAATCGGTTACCATTATAGGGTAACCGATTACCTTGCTGAAATTGGCAGATTTTCAAAATCTTTAAAAATTTATTACTTTTGACTCGGGTGTCTATTTGGACTGTTGGAAAGCTAAAAATATTTTTTATAATGTGATATTCCTTTTGATGACAATAGACCAATATTTGATTAGAAGGATTTATAATGTGCATGTGTATGTTGTATGCGTAATAATGAGAAGTGTCTCGATTGATTGAAAAGACGTTGTATGATTAACTTGTTGGTTTTGCATAAAGCATTACATGATGATAATGTTGATGATAGCTCGTATTGGTATGGAATTAATTTAATACGATAAATCAATGTGAGGATTATGTTGTTGCATGTCATAAACACACGCATTCATGAAAGATGGCCTGTATTGGTGAAAGATGGCATGTACTGGCGCTGCCCAGAGATGGCATTAATTAAGTTGAGGGTTCTTCCCTGACGGTATCACATGCATCTTGCATTAGTGTCACTTGCATTGCATAATGTCAGGTTGTTGTTATGAAGATGATGTGATTATATATTCTTGTTAATTATGATGAATTTTAGTTGATGATGTTGAATACATAATTCTTGCATGATATAATTGTGTAAAAATCATATTATCTTAAATCTTAAAAAATCTCTATACTTTTGAAAAAAATAGAGAAACATGAAGAGATTTGATAGTTACCCTTGTATCAAAACCTACAATGTACAAAACATGAAGAGAAATAAAAAATATCTTTTGGATTTAAAGGTTAGTAAACATGAAACACACATATACAAGATTCATAATTTAAGGTGTTTGGTGATCTCTCGAGGACAAACCTCAAGAGATGATAAAGTAGAAGTGATAACCAACTCAAATGTGTCATCTTAATGGATTGTGAGGATATGGAATGATGGAAGATCTTAGGGGGAACTAAGGGTATAACAAGCATCGTGCTAACTCGATCGCCTTCACACGGGCATTTGAGATCGTTTTTCACTATCTAAAGATTGGTGCTACGATTCCTTTGTTTTTTCGTTGTTTCCACCTGCAACGATAATCTTTAGAGGGGCAACATGATTCATTTTTGTTGAAATAGGCAAGGAGATTATTTAAGGCGTTTTCGGATTCGGTCTGTACCTTTAAAGGTAGGTATTATCTCATTCAAACCTTGTCATCAACATCCATCCACTTTGTGTTTGAACGAGATCCCTTAGTCGGGCCGAACGAGACTCCTCTTTGCAACGAGCACAAAAAACAAAGGAAGAAGTTAGTCCCAAAATTTCGTGTGTGCTGGAGTTTCGATCATTTTGAGCATAGCACAAATTATTATACCGTGAAGGTAGATCAGCTGGGACTCGACGATCAAGCTGGCTACGACAAACTAGTTTCATTCGTTGATGGCTTCTCCCTTTCTCGGGGAGAAACCAAGAGGGGGAGATCATGTTTAGCAATTTACTAATGTGAACACAAACATATTACATGTACATTGTTTGTTGTTGTGTTCCCTAAGTGAATGACTCTGTTTGTCCAAGCAGCAACAAATCTTTGTTTATAAAGTTTCAACTATGTTTCATTCACATATTTCACAAATAAAGGAATATCACCACAAACACTCTCAAAATTCCTCAAGTGTTTCCCATACTCAATTTTTGTATCTGAGTACATGGTGTTGTTCCATAGTTCCATCACATGTTCTTGTCTTTCTGATTTAAGGTACTCTTTACATTTCCTACTCAAGTTTTTTTATTATGAAACATACACAACAAGTGAGTTGCACTTGGGAACACATATTTCATGGCATTCATCAATGCTAACTCTTGGTCCGTCACCACAACCTTCGGTAGAAACTTCTTAGAAGAGAACACCTCCTTCAGCTTCTCTAATTCCCTAGTGAAATTCTCCTTCCTTTCATGTTCCAAATAGGCAAAGGCGATCAAAAACGTCAATTTCGTTGACGTAACACCAACAAAGTAGTGGTAAACGGTATATGTACGAGCAACATGGAAATAATCAAAATCAACATTTACAATAACAAATGTCAGGATGTCCAATAAAATATTCTTACCTATTTGTAATGTATGTGCAATCAAAAATCTACACTAAATAAAACATATTTAACAACTTCATTGAATTCAAATGTGTCCAAAAGATATCAGCAACAACATCTACGTCGTCCCTGTTTCTAGTCCAACACGTGTATTTTTCTTTATGAATAAGACACGACAACATTTTCATTTCTGGCAATGGTCCTCTCTTGCTCGTTATATATGTAGATCTGGCTCTATACACTTGGGTAACACTAGTTACGTTTTCAAGATCTTTGTCTTTTAAACAGCAATTATGAACCTTAGAACCATGTTGTACTTCGTCACATCATTCAGAAACTGTCGTTCATGATCTTTTAAACAATCTAATAGTCGTGGCCTTCCAAATCCTTAAATAATCTATGGTTTTACATCCTGCTCCTAACCATCACCTTCCAACCAACACCACTTAGCACAACTCTCAGCCTAAAAGGACATTTCATTTTTATGCTATAAATGTTCTCAAATGAATTTGTGTTTTGATGTGCATTCTTTATTTTATAATTTCCTCCTCTCTCGCAACCCATAATAAATGTATCATTCCTCCCTGGTGAAATTCTAGTATGCATATATCAAATGTCCTATGAGATGTCGAGACATTGATATCCAGTTAAAACACAATGACAAGATAAACAATTGAATTGTGTGAAAGGGAACTATTTCTTCACTTGTTACAATTTGCAATTTTATGAAAAACTTCTCAGCTCTAAATTTTAGAGTTGGGGGCAGACGTACACCATGCGAGGACGAAAGGTGGAACTGCCTTAACAAATTCTCGTGTTCTTTTTCGCATTTACTTTCATTACTTGATTGATCAAATTTGCTGGTTTCAAATTATCAAAATTGCATAAACTGAATTGGCTTTGTGTTGAGGTTTAACTAAAAAGTTTGTAACACTCTGTTTGATCGTCACGTGACAATTATCGATAACACAAATTTGTTAATGCAACACTTGTGAACTTTGCTCACAAGGTGTTTGATAAATTGTCTCACCTACAAATTGCTTATTGTGATTAAGTTTTGTTTCTTACTATTCGCATTGGAAATGTTTGATACTCAAGGTGAAAGCTAAGACGATTAATAAAGTGTATTCAAAGTGCATTAATCAAAGCAATTTTCTCACCTTTTTCTTAACGGTTTGCATATCTGATATTCTCAATAGCGGATCATTTAGACGATTGAAAATTCAGGAGTCTTTCGTAAAAATATTTTAAACGCGCAAATTTTAATAACCTGATCTATTCAACCCCCCTTCTAGATCGAGCACGTCGTCTAACAAACAATATAATGAATCATATAATTACAGGTATACGACAGAAATATCATGCAAGAATTTAGTACTCAACATCAACAACTAAGATTCATCATAATCAACAAGAATGTCCACATATGCGTAGTTATACAATCACATAATCTTTATGACAATAATCTGACACTATGCAATGCAAATGACACTGATGCAAGATGCATATGGTACCATCAGGAAATAACTCTTATCTAAATAAATTCCATTTGTGGGCAGCGCCAATACAGGCCATTTTTCGCCAATACATGCCATCTTTCGCCAATACATGCCATCTTTCATGAATGCATGTGACACTAACATGCAACACCATAATCTTACATTGATTTCTCGTATTAAATCAGTTCCACGCCAATACAGTCCATCATCATCATATAATGTTTTATGCAAAACCAACAAGTTCATCGTACAACGTCTTCTCAATCAATCTGAACAATTCACGTTATTACACATACCACATACACACGCACATCATAAATTCTTCTAATCAAATATTTTTCTACTATTATCAAAATGGGTATCATATTATAGAAAATATTTTTAGCTTCGAAACTGTACAAATGACGCGTCAAACGGGCACCCGAGTCAAAAGTTATGGATTTTCAAAGTTTAGAAAAATTTGTCTGTTGTAGGTGTACCCGGTTACTGCAGGGATGTTACCCGATTACACCCCTGAATTTGGCTCAATTTATGAAAATTTGCATAGTGTACCCGGGTACCCTCCATGCTATACTCGGTTACTCTGTGTACAAAAGCAAAAATGTTATTTTTCTTGTTACGAATTTCCCATCTTTTTCACCCAAAATCAAATTTGTAACCACACAAAAACATGTCAAATCATGAGATTATCAACCCACGTCAAAAATATCAATACAAACACAATCAACATATCAATTTCATCATTCAAACATCATCATTTAGCAATCAATTTCATCATTCAAGAATTACAATTTAGCAACCAATTTCAACAATTCCTCTAACCCAAACCTAACATGAACATCATCATCTACCCATAAGTATACCATCTATTATAGAGTTAGAACCGCACCCTTACCTTAGATTGGAGATTCCTAAGTTTTCTTCACCAAATTCTTTTGCCCTAGCCTCCAAAAGCTCTTGTTCTTTGTTTTTCTTCTCTCGTTCCAAAAATGTTACGATCAACTAAAATCCTAACTTTTCCTCTTATGACAACTTAACCCCTAGGACCCCTAAATCTATATTCCAACTTTTCCCTTCTTGAATTAATTATTTAATTAATAATAATATCACCATTATATTAATTAATTATTATAAAATAATAATACTAATATTATAATAACAATAATCCTAGTAACTATATTTCTCCTCACACCCCCCATGTTTCTACATTTCTAGCCACACACCCCTAACACTTCATTCTCCATAATGTCTAGGCATCTAATCATCAACCAATTGTATCACATTACATCATAAAATTCATCAACGCATATTAACACATCATATAATCTATTTATTTTAATAAAATAAATTCTAATTAAATTTGGGCATTATAGAGACCGCCACCTGCTGGTAGGAAAAAGATTGTAATAACATTGTTGGAAAAGGGATCTTGAATTCCTAGAGAAATACAAACTCATTCCTGCTGAAGAGATAAAGTCTTCACGTGCAAAATAAATGCATTCTCAATCCAGAACTCACAGTCTAGAAAGATCAAAATAACATTTCTGCTTGGGGACCGAAATTCAAATCATGACCACACCGGAGGGAAACAGCTAACCAAGATTACACTGGGGAAAGAAACTTGAACGCATGTCAATTCCATCCAGGTAAAGATCTGGGTAAGAGGGTCAAAACATTATTTTTCCACAAGGGATAACTCAATGGGGAAGATGAAAAGAAAAACACTTTCTGGTTAAAGCTGGCAATTCGTTGGAGGATACACACTCTACAAAAATATTAACAGAAACATCAACGAATAAAAATAAGCAATGAATTGTAATTCAGTTATGCATGATGTATATATGAATGAATGAATGTCGTGTATATGCTGACGAAACAGACATATAGCAAGGGCGATTTGATTACGGGTTGGGAAGTTGTGAACCATATGATCATGAACTAGCATAATGAGATACAAACGATATTTGGTCGTCGTATCACGGTGTTGGAACAGAGGTTCAAGGAGATATGCTATATTCTCAATTGGTCGGTAACATATCTCGGGCAACGCTTAATTATATTTTTCATGAGACCAAAAGAGCTTCAAATGTGGGTGATGACACCTCAAAGTGTGGGTGCACTATTGTGAAAACATACATTTTCCCTTGTGCTTGTGTCATAGTCAAGAAGATGAGTGGTAATGTCCCGATACGTATGGACGAGGCCTCTGGTCATTGGAAGAGACTTAGTTTTGAGGATGATGGGAAAATGAAAAGTGATAAATCAAATATCTCCATCCTTACCGAATGGGAAGCAATACAAGAGAGTTTTTGAGAGTCGACGATGCCACCAAACTCCACATCAAAGAAGAGTTGAGAAAGATTTTGTTTCTGGAGACCACAAATTTGAAACAACCCTCCCAACCAGTAAAAAAAAAAAAGGTGCACCGAAGAAGTTGAAACCTACACTGGGCGATAATTCTACTACGAGGAGTCCTTCGTATTATGAATATGTTGACAAAGTATTTCCCGACTCACCTACATCAAAATCTCATAAATATGCTTCCAAAGATGCCCGTATTAGCAAACCACCGCCTACACTGACTCCATCAAAAATATCGTTCATTGATCAAATGTCGGTTTTCATGCACAAATACGTTGAAAGGATCGTCAATGTGGATGGTGACAATAATTGTGGCTTTCGAGTTGTTTCTTGTTTGCTAGGTAGCCGTGAAGAGTATTACAATACTGTACGAGATACTCTGATCACAGAGTTGTCAGAACACAGAGAGTTGTACACACGTGTGTTCAGGAGTAAAGAGAAGGTTGAGTAAACACATCACGCACTACTACCTGTTAAGGTTGGATTTGCACCAGAGGACAAATGGATGCGGTCCCTTGAAATGGGTCATCTCATAGCAAGTGTGTATGACAGGGTGTGTATTAATCTGACAAGATACGATTTTTTGAAGACTTATTTTCCTCTGCGCACTGCTCCTACACCAAATCTCAGTGATCGTATCATTTATGTTGGGTGGATTTCCAATCCACGACATTTTGTTCAAGTCTACTTGAAACCGGAATGCCCTATACCACCGACATTACCACAGTGGACGCTTCATTTCATAGAATCATCGGAGACATGGTCGGACGATTTCATGGAAAAGATGCAAGAATACAACAAGTTGAGGGAAATAGATATAGAAATAAATAGGGAAAAGTCGAAAGGGATGCCACCGGTGGATTTATCCGGCGTCACTTTTTCGACTCTTTCAAGTAGTATAGGTAGCATTGTAATGTTAACTTCATTTTAATAATGTATTATGATGTGGAAATATACTCATTTTTGTAATTTGACCACTTGCAAACAATTTGAATATATGAGATTTTGTGTTATACTTGTTGTTTCTATTTTGTTTCTGGTTTTTCAAACCTAGGCCATTTACCGGAATTTAACTTCCAATTTTTGTATTAAGTAGGAAACCGGAAGTAAACTTCTGGTAATATCACTGACACAAATATATGATTTCTACGGTCCATGTTTACATCCTTATACTATAAAAATACCTCTCCTCTTATAATTCTTCCTACTACAACACAAAAAACCAGAAATGGACATGAAATTAGGCATCACATGGATTGTTGGAGTTGTTCATTTTCCCGGTGACATACCGTCTCACGAATTCAAGATCACGGTGTACACCCCAATTGAAGAGGTACGTGAAACTTTGTAGAAACTTGTTCCTTACGGCGAAGGTCGAAAGGTAGAGAAGATCGAGTACCGCTCGTCATCAATCAACAATAAAGGGAATCTGCAGTTCATGAATAGTGAACTGAAGAACGGCGACGATTTACAGGCTATGTCGTCGGCTTATCAAAGTTTTCAGGAGAAAGTTCCAATCGAGCTAGATGCGAATTTATCAAGAACCGTCGATGACATTTGAGGATGTTGCAACGTCCACCCGGATATTGATTTGTAATGTTTGATTTATATTTAACTTTCTGTTTGTATTTGCTAAGTTTATGTTATGTTAGACAATGAAATGAATTTTTCTGATTTTCTGTTATGAATGAAATCGGAAATATAGTTACGATACAGAACCAGAACTTAATTTCTGATTTGGTTTAAATTTTATCAGATAGTGGTGCGCACCAGAAGTATATTTCCGATTTTCAAGAACAACTTAGGAATTTCGCACAGGTGGATAAAAAGGTCATGGGATGGAATAAGAAATCCACTAAATTGTATTTCTCATGGTTGACTCTAAACTTAAGAGGTAAAACCTGTGTTTAATGATTTTACTCAAATGATTTTTTTACTATAATAACATTGAGACTACATTCAAACCAGTAATAGTTAAAACACATTTTTAACTCTTAATATAATATTATATTAAATTACACTGAAAAATTACTAATATTTAAAACTACATTACTTAATAGCCTAATTTCAATTAAAAATGCCGTAATTCAAATTCAAAATACATTACATGCAAAACTTGCATGCATTATATTGCAGTATTATGATAGACAACAAATATTAACTAAAAGTTTTACTTAAAATTCTAAATTGAATTGATCCCCTAATAAAATCAACTAGTCATTTAGACTATATGTTTGGATTGATGACTTAGAACGGATCAGGGCGAGATCTGATTGATGAGTTAGAATGGATCGGGATGGGATCAGGCCGAAATAAAATATGATTGAATAGAATGAAACACAAATTTTGTTTGTGTAATTTTTATAATTTGACAGAACAAAACAAATCTAATTAGTATATTTCATTGCATACACCCCAAATCAAATAGAATGGAAATTAAAGGATTAGATAGAAACTCAAGTATCCAATGTATTGAATTGCACAACAATTTCAGGGTGAAAAATTTCCCACACCCATAGTCACTTAGAATTACACATCTTAAGAAAAGCACTAACATGGATGTGTACTTACATTCTAACTTAGGGGTAGCACTTCAAAGGGGCAAAGATCCATAATACACTAGGTTTGCTGAACCAGTCATATAGACATGATTATCTTCTTCTTTCCATTCAATCTGAAGAGGCCCTCCAGGTAGATCAACCGTGCAGTTCTGTAACATAATGACAGATTGAAAAGAATAAGGAAATTGTTGCATTGTAAACATAACATATTCCCTTAAAAAAAACTAAAGGACACAAACAAGAACTCGATGACAGGAAGTAATATTAAAAAAATGTGAGAACCCAAACATTCTTTGATTATGCATTTGATATTTACACAAATATGTCTATACCACCCATAAAATACCAAATCACAGGAAGTAATATAAAAAAAATATTGTTTAGTTAGCTCTCCATAAATAATATGATGCAGATATATAACACGGGTTTGTAACAATTGATTCAATGCCAGTAACACCAAGCTGACCGTGATTTTACCACCTCTATACAATTGTTTCCAAATGGGACAGGGATAAGATGATACCATATGTAAAGCAAAGGAAAATAACATCAACTGTCTTGTACAAGAACTAAACCATACAAGACACTCCTGCACCAGTCAAGATTGAGTCTAAGACACTTCGATTGCAGTGACATAGAGATCAGAATATCAGAAACTGTCGGAAGTGTTTAATGAAAACCATCTTCTGGAATAATTATCGAGTGTCTCTACAGGACCTCGTCCTTTCTAGTTACAATTGAGCTATCTTGGGAATTTCCTGTTAACAATTCCTCAGAACAACTCCATATTCTGATTTTTTTAATGAAAAGTCAGTAGCTTTTAGTGTTACAATCAAATAGCAAACTTACCCGCCCAGCACGACCCTCAAGAACTGCCGCAACAACGGTAGCACAAGCTCCAGTTCCACAAGCGAGAGTTTCCGCTGCATATAAACAGTCAATACAAAAACAAAAAAGCTTTCCCACACCAATCGAGACAACTCAGACTTTCCCTAACCACGCTAACAATACCAATCAAACACAGCTAAGAAACTAGATGTTCTAACCTGCTCCCCGCTCCCAAACACGCATCTTCAGGTGGGAATTAGAAAGAACTTGCACAAACTCTGCACATTAAATCACAAGACATAATAAGAGTGAGGAATTACAACAGAATCGAAGTGATAATCTACTAACATAATAGGGGTTGAAAATCTGGAAGAGAATATATTGGGGGAAGAATAACACATTAAAGCTAGAGACAAAATGGATTAAAAGTGTATACTTCTGAACAAGGGGAAGGCACAAGCACCCCTACTAAAGCTTAGCTAGACATACAGTCTGATCTAGTCCCACAAACATTAAATTTAATGGTTGTGTCAGTAAATTGCTATCTTGACAGAATGTATAACAGAAACATATTGCCCAGAACACCAAGGAAGCAAACTGAATTAAAAAGCCCTTGCAGGCGAAACTAAACTATACTGACCTGTGTTAGTACGTGCAGGGAACATTTCATGACGTGCAAATTTTGGACCAATTTTCGATAGCTTCAATTCATCAACAACCAAATTCTGGTGCAATAGAGACAAACCAAATATGACATGTGGCAAAAGACGAAAAAATGCAAGGTCTTGTAAGTACAAAGATAAAAGCTTCCATTTGAAGATGTGATTTAAAATATACAGGTAAAGAAACAAATAACAAAATTTCATAGGGCATTTTTCTTCTTCTGATATGGTTATACATTCCACTGAGTGAGAATGTCTATAATATCATGTTATTGATCAATGTATTTTCTTCCTACTTCTACACATTGTTTCATTTCTTTAAATAATTCCATAATGTGTTTTATAATATGGACAAGGAAATGAAATAGTTATTATATTGTATGACAAGAATAATTACCTGAACTCCTTTTCTACTGAAGGTTACACAGTGTGGATTTCCCATACTAACACAAGTCACGTTCCAGATAACTCCGTCAACATCTATCTCTGATTTAACAGCAGCACCATCCTTATTTGGAGATAATTTAGTAGGCACATCTGATGCTTTAAGGACCGGTTCCCCCATATCAACTTTGACCTGAATCAGTTAGCATTATCATCCATTAGGTTATAGAAATAGAACAAACTTCTTCACGACATTAAACCACATCAAAACTTCACAACAGTACATAAAAAGGCAAGCTTGGAAGCATCATGCTGATGCCTCTAGCAAACAACATCATATGTCAAAAAGTAAATTGCAAATATTTGCATCATATAAGAATAAGAAGATACATTTCCATCCTCTAAGACTTCAGGAACAATCCGCCCAGCACCAGTATGTATTGTGAAACTACAAAGTAGGAAAAATACAATGTAAGACAAATTTTCAGGAATATATATAACGATTGCGATGACTGCTAGGCAATGGTAATAAAATCCCCAACGATTCATAATTATTTGTGAATATTAAACTTAAAAACAAAAAATACCACAAGCCACAAGACATAAAAAGCCAGATGGTATTGCGATTAAATAGAGCGGAATGGAATAAGGTTATGTTTCATCATTTGGATTGGTAAAAAGGGAATGGTATGAAGCGGAACAAAATGGAATGCATTTCATTTCATCCAATTCGATAACTTACCCTCATTTTGGTTACATTCCATCCTAAAATATCCAACAATGGAATGGAATATGCAAAATGAACATACCTGTGCCTTCCATGTAAACTCTGAAGCTGAAAAACAAATTTAGCAAAGCATCGCATTCCATTGCCACACATCTAAAGAGAAAAACATATCAAACCAATAACAATTGACAATGTGTAACATAACAAATATAATCTAAAGAATTAATCACCTCAGTCTCACCACCATCAGGAGCGAAAACCCTCATTGTATAATCACTTCCATTAATCCCAGGCAAGACAAAAATAACTCCATCAGCACCAACACCGAAGTTGCGATCACAGAGTTCCACAGCTTTCCGGGAACTAATCTTGGGTTCAGAAGAGTCTCTATTATCAATCTATTCATAACAAGAAACATCATCAAAACATAAACACGAGTGTTGTTCAATCAGAGTGGAATATGAACTCACCAAAATGAAATCATTTCCGAGACCGTGATACTTGGTGAAATGGAGAAAGCCGGACTCCTTCTGGTTGAAAGAGTTTCGTGATGTAATAGGTGCTGAAATCGTGGCGGTTATGACCATTACTGCACTTAAAGAATCAGTTAGAAGGAAACTCGCGAAATTGTGACGGAGAAGAAGCAACTCTGAGTGACGACTGTCGGCGGAGTAAAGGTGCTATATATAAATGTAAACAATACTATATATCATATCCCATGTATCAACATTATCTGCAAGGACAATGTAGAACGCTGGAAAGTCAGGTCACTTTGCTCTAATTACACCAATCTCATCAATCATTGCTCTCATCAATCATTGCTCAGTATCTTAGCACGTGTTCCATGTTTTTTATTAATTTTAACACCATCAACAAATAAACAACCTCTTTTCACTGTCATGTTGTTGCCGTCAACCTGGGTATTTTCATCGACATAAATTTATTAGTTTTTTTCCGAAGAAAAAAAAAATAGTTTTTCAAAAAATCAAAATTTCATCAGTTTTTTATATTTTTCGAAAAAATAATTTCTAAATTTTTTATTTTTCAAAAAAAAATAATTCAGTTTTTTTTTTATAAATATTTTTCAGTTTTTTAAATAAATTTTTTAATATTTTAAAATATAGGTTTATTTGATTTTTTTTATAAAATACTAATTTATACGATGAAATCAATTTATAATAAAAACTAGTTTTGAATTAGTTTAAAACTGAATTAAAATTATTTTGATTAAATGGTTGAGTTTAATAACTATTTAACTCATTCAATTTTTTTATAATTCAATACCAATATACAATTTAATTAATCATATTTTAAACACCCCTTAATAATTAAAACATATATTCCTACCCTACACTTGTAATTATTTAATCCTCATTAGATGTGAAAGTGGAAATAGACTGGTAATTTTTATTTCCTATTCCATGTGAAAGTAGAGATGGTTTGGTTAGAGTGATTATTTATCTTTCACTAGTCTTAAGGTTGGAAATTGAAAGTGAATATCATCATGTCATGGATGACGGGTGCATGGACTCAATAGATACATATGGGAGAAACAAAGTGTAGTATAATACAAAATTTACATTTGGTTCAACAACCAAGACTCATTATACTGCATATGATTTTTGTCCTTAACCAACCTCATTAGACGTGACAGCACTTCAAAGAAAAAGAAAGCCATTTTTCTTGCTTGTGGAAGAACATCTCCAAGGTCATGAAGAATTAGTGCTTTCCAAAACTGTACAGCAGTGGATTTGATCCTAAGATATACAAATATATGGATCCCCATTGTAGATGATTATACAACAACAACTTTATGCAAATTAAATACCAAAAAATAGGAGAAAAACAGGTAAAAAAAATTGAAAGTCATGCCAAAAAGATGTATCAAGGCCTAAATCATTCTTTATCTCATTATGGGATGCCAAAATCACATGAAACTGGATTATTTGCTCCTAAATAATAAATCCATTGAAAGTCCAATTGTTGATGGCTTGAACGGCCGCATAAATTTCCATGATGAACCCATCTGAGACTCTTCTTTTTTAGTTTTTGTCCCTTTGTGAAGACCTGTACCGTCGTGATTTCTAGAAGAACCGGATGGTTTCATATTGAATATCCCTGAACTAAAGGATGTGTCTGGGGCACCAAATGAAACAGGTCCTTTACTTGATGAATCTTGTGGATATCCAACAGCTCCATCTTGATGAGGAGGTGGAAATTTCTCACTCTTGCTTTTACCATTTGCGTGGGTCACAACTCTCCACCTCTGAAATTCAGTGAAACACATGTCATGTTTGCCCAAGACATTATTTTAATGAAAAGCTCGATTCACCATGAGAGCATCATCAAGTCAACCAAATTTCTCACAAAGTTCAATGTCTTTAAATCAAAAGAAAACAAAAAAAAATCACAAAAATAGTATTTTAAATATCAGGGTAGACATGAGAGAATCTCATGTAAACAAATGCTTAAGAATCTAAGTCACAAGTTCCAGGTGACAGTGACATTATGGTTTATTAATACCAGTGATAAGATTTCACGAAAAGGTACTTAAACTAGTCCTGAGTATATGTCAGTACATGACTTTAAGGTAATTAAAGAGATTCATTATTCATGATTCATGAAAGAGTGTGACATGCTAGACCTTGGGTTGAAGGTACAGGAAAGTAAATAACTACAGACAAATCTTGTAACATATGCTGCACAATAAAATTACTAGTGTCAAGTATGAGTGAACAGACAAAATAACTAAAGTTTGACTTACATCTAAGTTAGTTTGGATCTCTGCATTGGCTTCTGGGGCCGGCATGGCACGGCCCCGTTCACGTGTTCTGATTCTTTTTCCACCATCTGCATTAGCTTTTCCATTTAGTGCTTTTTGCCTGAGATTGAAATGAAAAACGAGTGAGCAACTGAACAGAGTGAGTCAAGAAGTTAAATACGAAAAAGAATAAGATAACCTTCTAGCTTCTTCATCTCTCATTTTTACATCCAATTCTTTGCTAGGAGGATACTTAGGCAAACTCGACGGTTCACAAGCATAGGGCTCAGTGGTGAAAAACTGTAGATAGAAAACAGATGTGAAATGTGTTTCATTGCATCTAAATTCTCGGATGTAAGGTTAATCCACAGGGATCACTTACTTCATGATTAAGAGCAGCTGAGGCAGTGCTGCGGCCATCAGGATCGATTGCTAGAAGAGTTTCAATTAGAGGTAGTGAAGATTGAGGAAAATCCTTGAATGTTTCTGAGATACAACGTTTATATGGCTGCTGTGGCTTAAAGATAGTAGCATTTGGCAATTTATGCTTCCTCCAATATTCCTCAGCTGGAGAGCCACACAACTTAAAGATTTTGTGTAGTTGTTCAACCTAGCCCCAAGCAACCTAAAAGTCAGTAATACATCATACCAAAAAGTACACAGTTCTAGAGCAAAAATAAAAGACATCCCGATGCAGATAAAGGAAATTTGTGAGGCTATACTGCAACCAAAAATATTTGTAGCATAAACTGAATATCATAGCAACTGCCCTAAACGGAATGGTTCTCATTCTCATTTTCTGTAATTAATTTTTAATCCATCTCTTTTCAGCATTATTTCTTTGTTCAAAGTTCATGACACGACCCAACATAAACCTCTAACTTACCCAATTTGGTTGGTGTCTAGAAAATATTCCAATTAAATGGTCATAAAAATAGATGTTACCTGCACACAAGACCTCAAAAGTGATACTCCTTAAGGAACAAGATGAACCGCAACCAAACTACTAAACCGATTACTTGAAATATTTGAAAACAGATGAAAGCATCACAATTAGGACTTATAAACAAGATGAAAAGCAATACCTCTGTTCGGCCAGGCATGATTGGCTTCCCAGCAAGCAGCTCTGCCAAAATGCAACCAGCACTCCAAAGGTCAATACCCACACCATAAAATGTAGCTCCGAGAAGAAGCTCAGGGGGTCGATACCAAAGTGTCACAACTCTGCTTGTCATGCACTGCTTTTGCTTAGGATTATAGAAAGTTGCCAATCCAAAATCTGCAATTTTAAGGATTCCTTCGTTGTCAATAAGCAGATTGGAACCCTTGATATCACGGTGCAAGACGCCTTGATTGTGGCAATGCTCAAGACCAGAAAGTAATTGCTTCATAAAGCATTTGACCTGTCATAGAGAAGACACTGAGAGACCATTTAGCCTTTCAGTATGGGTTTTCTTTTAACATTTTATCATAATATGACCAATTCTTTCTTCCATCTAGTCCCACTCTCACTAATGATTAAAAAAGTAGCTCTGCTTCACATGACTTCACCAAGCATTTAATGTACGAAACAGGTAATAAGCCTGGTAGGATTTAATATTTATATTGCAGTTGTATACATACATGTAAAAGTCATCCTCCCTACGTGATGTGCAATCTCTGTTTTCTATTCGAAGGAGTAGACTAAAATTGAAAAATTATTTCCATAACAACCAAATAATCTAGGAGACTAATCAACACGCACAAAATATTTATTTTGTTTGAAATATAACAGCTTGCTTAAGTAAAATCCTTTCCATATAAGAGCAAAAAAGCAAAATCATTCACAATTTTAGTTAATAAGTTAATAGCCTCACTTTCTGCAGACAAATATATATAAAGGAAACTCAAAGCAATTGCATCATAGAAAAAAGTCATTTAAAAACATATCATACCATACACAAAATGGAAAACTAAATATGGTAAGAACAGTGAAGGGGACCCAATATCCCCTCAAAAGGCCTAGGAGCAAGATCAAAAGCCTACAACTCTACAAAGAAAATTAATGCTAACCAAATGAAAGAACTTTATGTTATTAAACACATTAAAAGGAAACAAAATCAATAAACTTATGCCCAAATTTGATCATTACTTAAGTATAGCAAGCAAACATGAGGTTAAAATTATAGTACCTGAGATTCAGTGAACTTAACACCTTGACCAGCTGAAAGACCTGCAAGATCATGTTCCATATATTCAAACACCAAATAAAGACTACATGACATTCGAGACGTAACCAATCCTTCGAGCTTTACAACATTCGGGTGATCGAGTTTCCTCAAAACAAGTATCTCTCTTGCCATAAACTTGACACTCTCTGGCTCTAAATTATCAAATCTCACTTTCTTCAAAGCCACAATCTTCCCTGTAATAAGGTCCCTAGCTTTGTACACATTACTATACGTCCCTTGCCCAATCTAAACAAAAAACAAACACATTAACACAGATTCAACAAAATTCTGAAACGGCATGGAACTTCCAAGTAGTAGTACCTTAGCGAGTTTCTCAAACGTGTTTGCACGACGAGGAGTCCAATCACCGATTGCTTCACCGGCGACAGCCATCAACCACGACGGCCAACCCTGCTGATTCACCGCACACGGATCAAGCATAGGTTTCCGGCGCTCCAGCGCCGGAAGATTCCCCGGAAAATCTCCAGTATGACGATTCGTTTGCTTCTCTTTAACCCTAACGACATTATTTCTTCCTTCGGAAGACTCGTTACGCTGCTCTCTCCGTCGACGGCGTTGATCTCCGTCACCGGCCGCCGTCCCAAGCACGCAACCCATCCGTTAGATGAGGCAACGCGCAGTAACGGCAACAGAGTAAGAAAAATAAAAACACATGAAACCAAAGAAAAAAAAGTTCGGTAAAAATCGCCGTCGTATGCGGCGGCGATAACGGTGGTTTCTAAAAAGAGTGAAAAGCGAAGAAAAAAGGCTATGGACTTTTGGTTAAAAAGTTAGAGTGAATAAGAAAGTAATGAGTAGAGAAGAGTTGAAGAAACGACACGGCAACAGATGAAATAACGAAAATGCCACTGTGTCTGAAAGTCTGAGCTGGTGTTGTCAGTTAAATGGTGGCTGTGGCTATGAGAGAGAGAGAAGAAACTCAAAAACAAAAACCACATGACGTCATTTCTTTTCTTTTTTTTTAACTAGAAAGGTTGAAAATTTTATTGGCTTTCTTTTTCGTAGAAAAATAAATTTTCTTCCACTATTTGTTGATATTTGACTTTATGATTTGAATTGAATTGATCTACTACGTAAATCGTTTTCATGAATTTAGGTGTGATTATTTAAGAGTGGAATTAATGGACTAGTACCAAGGGTGAATGTAGTGAAATGGGTTTGAATTCAATTCTCTAATTTCAGATTCGAGATTTTTCATCAAATCTGACACATGAGGTTACTTCCAACTACCGTGTCTTGTGTAATAAATATTACTTACACCATATGGAGTAAATTTGCATTTATTGCTCTAAACAATGGGTAAGGAGAGGACATGAAAATGTCGAGGATAAAGTTACCAGTTATATTTTCAGTTGGACATAAAAATTGGTATTAAACACAGTAATTTTATTATTACTAATATTTTATTTTATTAAAGTTAACATTTATTTTATATATATATATATATATATATATATATATATATATATATATATATATATATGTTTTAAATTAGATTTAATTGAATGATTAACTAAATAAAAATGTTAATAGTTAGATCTAGGTTGCTTGTACAAGGTTCCATCTATCAATCTATCATATGAGTCTTTCTTCAAATTGATGCTTGTTCTCATTTAAATTTTTCTAATATATCTTCTGCATATTTCTTCAAGTGCCAAAAAGTTTCATGTTTTGTGTTTAAAAATTTCATACATAGAAAATAAGTCAATTTTTCTAGATCTGACACCTTAAATTCATTCTTCAGTTGGTATTGCAATTTGTCACTTCAATTTCATTTGAAGTTGATGCCAAGAGTTCATTCATGTATAGGCATATAATGTTTTTATCTTATTCAATTTAGCCTTTCACATGATGTGAATTTTTTGAATTCAAACTTGATGAGAAAGCTACCAAATCTCTTATGTTATACCATATGTGCTTGTTTTAATCCACATAGTGTTCTTCTCAACATGTACACCTTTTATTCTTGTGCTTTGATCTCAAAACTAGGTGGTTGCGTGACATATACCTCTTTCTCTTGTGGTCCATTTAGAAAAATTGATTTTATTTGGTTGATGCATCTTCCACCCTTTATATGTTGCAATAGCCATCACATTCTTATGGTTTTAAGTCTAGTAAATGATTCATAGACTTCATTGAAATCCATTCCTGACCTTCGAAGAAACTCTTTTGCTATTAGTCTTTCCTTGTACTAAGTTATCTCACTATTGACATATATTGCTCTCTTGCTTGGATGATTGACTAACTCTCAAGTTTGATTTTTCTCAAACATCTTGAATTCTTCCATCATAGCTTTTTGCCAATTTCATCTTTTAGGGTTTGATTGAGGTCATTCATTCAACAATCGTGACTTTTTCAACCAGGTCACCATTTTTCACATATGGCTTGGTTAAGAAATATTTCATAGTTAGTTAACATAACTTGTTGAGTTTGTGCTCTTGTTAGTCTTCTCACCTTCTGATCGTGCCACTTCATTTACTTGATCATCTTATAAAGGAATGTTTATGTGATTTGAGTTCTCACCATCTTGCATTTGATTATTTGAAACTTTCAATCATTTCAATCCTTTGCTCTCATCAAATTGCACATCCCTACTTATCATCGCATTATTCTTAATTGGTTAGCACAATTTATATTCATCTATTAAGTAATAGCATATTAAAACCATAGCTTGACTTATATCATATAATTTCCTTCTCAGTTGCTTAAGTTTATGTATGTAGCAAAGTGAGCCAAAGATTTTGATGTGTCCAACACTTGATTTCAGGCTTGTCCATGCTTCAAAGGTGTTTTGCTACTTAGCTTATTTCTTTCAGCAATTTCATTGTGTTGAGGTGTGCAAAGATATATTTCATATGTTGAATTCCTTTTTACTTACAAAACTATGCAGACTCAATTGAGATATGTTCATTTCATTCATCAATTCTCAACTTTTTTATGTTACATTTAATGTATTTTTAAACTAACAACTTGAATTTCTTGAACTTTTTGAGTACTTCACTTTTCTTATCCGTCAAGTAGTTCCACACATACTTGGTGAATTCATATGTGAAAGTATAGAAATAGGAGTTACCTTTCATTGACTTTACTTTAAATGACCCACGTACATTTGAGTGAACAATATCCAACTTCTACTTTGACTTCATGGGAAATTCATGCTTGAGTGACATCCTTGTATGCTTGGATACATAATACTCTTCACATGTTGCTTTGACATTTTAATCTGAGTAAGTTCATACATTATTCTCTTCATGTGCATTAGGATTAGTTTTCTAAAGTTTAGATACATATCTTTAATGTCAAATCCAATTTTGATTCTCAGTTGTAGTTGATGTAAGACAATGAGAAGCATGTTGATCATAATTTTGAATGTTTTCTTGTTTGATAGAGGTCCCTTCAAGATTAGTTTGGAACTTTCATCAAACACATTTATCTCCTTATCTTCTAACCTCGTGGTATAGTTCTTGTCAAGCAGTTGGCCCAATATTATCATGTTACTTGCCATTGAAGGAACATATAGCACATCACATACTATTTTTTTTATTGTGTATCCTTCTTCACAAGAATATTTTATATACCCTTAAATGTATGCTTGATAAAACAAGACTTTTCTTGTCATGTGATTGCTACAACCTAGGGTAAGATACCATACATTGGCTTTATCTTGTGTCAGATGTGTATTTGTCATTATTATGACCTCCTCGTAATCATTATTTCCTCCATGCACAAATTTTTCTTCTTCTTTGTCACTATAATTGGAAAATCTTTATTGAAATAGTACTCTCTTGCATAATGATCAAATTTTTGGTAACAATAACATTGCATTTCCTTCATATCTACCTTTTTCTTCAATTTTTTATTGTGACAAGATCCATTCTTACTCGACTCTCCTTAAGTATTTGAATTCTTGCAAGTTCTATTATTATTCCACTTCTTATATTTCAATTTACAATTCTCTTTATTGATCTTTGAAACATATTCTCTAATCTTCTTGAAGAATTTGACTTGCAAAGCTTGGTATATGAACTTCTCATAACTTATTTTCTTTAGCCTTAAGTCATGAGCATTTAATGATGTTGTTGAGCATGTGACTCCATACGCAAAAGAGTGGATTGAAGAGGTTTGAAAGTTATTGATATAAATCAAAATCTTTTTTGAAATTAGAGTTTGAAAACATTTCATCAAAAATGTTTAAATGAGTATGCAACAGAAATTTAAAGTAAAGAAATTAAGTGGAAAATAAAAAGAGATATGAGAAGAGAAGACAACAATAGAGAATTATAGAGGTTTGGTCTAATAAAGTGACTTACTCCTACCCCTGATAATTAATCTTAAGAGTATTCATTATTTCTTGAGAGATTTTAGAAGGTTAAGCCCATGAACCAATTATTCAAGGAAATTGAGTTTTTTATAACTTCTAACAAAATAATGAATAGAGTTTGAAGCAGATAGTCTCCAAACAATGAACAAGACAGAAGTGGTTAGTCTTAAACCAATACGGAGTTGTAAGTTGGCTACTCTTAACCAAACCGAGGTTTTATACAGGATGACCACGAACTCATATGAGATTTTTACCGAGTTGATCTCGAACCTATTGAGTTTTTATAATGGGCTCAACTAAGAAACCAAGAAATATTTTACCACCACATTGATATCGAACCAATAAAGTTTTTTACCGGGCTAAGCTCAAGAAACATTATGGATATTTTCAATGACTAATTTGCATAATCCCAAATAGATCTTTTTCACTGGTGGGGTTCACTAACGAAACAGGGACTTAAGACTAGTCCCCAAAATATGAATAAGAGCTTTTTATGTGGTATATGCTTGATAATTTGAAATCTTCACAAAAATAAGAACATCATCAGCAAAAAAATAAATGTGATAGAAAGTGTCTAGTAGGAGATAATTCTACATGTTTCCATCTACCTTCATCGATTATCCTGATTATTGTCTGCGACAAGAATTCCATGCAGATATCGAAAGATAGGGTGAAAGGGGGTCACCTTGTCATAATCCTCTAGTATGCACAAAATTTGGTAGCCATCTATCATTCTAAAGAATAAAGAGGGGCTAATTACATAGTGCATGATCAACTTTATAGTAATCAGAGAAAACTCGTTTCACATCATATAAAATTCCAAAAAAATCTCAATTAACATCATCATAGGCCTTTTCAAGATCTATTTTAACACCATGTCAACTTTTTTTCTTTGTAGATTTACACATATAATGAATTGCTTCTTGGAGGGTAATGACATTATCAAATGTCCCTTTATTAGACAAAAATTATTCTAGACGGGTCCAACTATTTAATTAAGATAATGGCGCACTCTGTTGACCATAATCTTCATAATAAGCTTGTATATAATGTTACACAAGCTAATGAGCATGAATTTCTTAAAATTTTGGAGTCGTTTATCTTAGAAATTAATGTGATAAGAGTCTCAAAAAGAGAGGAGCGAAAGTTACATGTTCACGAAAGCATCTGATATAAGTTGGACAATATCATCTCTAGGGTGTTCAAAACCAAACCAATCCAATAGAAAACCGCAAAACCAAACCAAACCGAAACCGCAAAAAACCGCATTTGATTCGGATTAATTTGGATCATTTTTTAACAAAACCGTATGGTTTGGTTCGGTTTGCGGTTTGTATTTTACAAACTGAACCAAACCGAACTAAACCGCATTATGTTACAACTTAAATTTTACTTAACTCGCATCTAACCCAAACCTAAATCTATTATACATTAGCCTTATGATTACAGACAATTTTCTCATTTTTACAGTTATGATTTCATTTTCAATCTTCTTAAATATCTCCTAATATTATCACTTCATCTTCACCACTTACATCTTGCCTCTTCTTATCTAATATCTACTCTCTTATATTGTTTCCTTTGCACATTCTTATTTTTTATGCAATTTTTCTCTCCTTCAATTTTATTTTATCGCACATCTTTATCTCTAATCTCTCCTCTATTATGTTCTTTCTTTTTCATCTTCACTAATTTATCATCTCTTCTATTTTATTTGTTTTATTATAATATTTTTTATATTGTTTTATGCTATTATTTTATGTTTATTATTTCACTTTTGTCTAATCTAACTTTTGCATATTAAATGAGAAGTTATTGTCCAAATATGATTAGTTTTTTGGTGATAATTTAGTAGTGTATCATGTATGAATGACCAAATACAAAGTTATGTTGTCATATATATATGTGAATGTATGACTCAACAAATTATTTGTAAAAAACCGAACCAAACCGCATTGGTTTGGTTTTTTTTCTAAAAGTCAACCGAACCAAACCAAACCGCATACCTTTTTTCTCGCGGTTCGGATGATTTTTTGCGTCAAAACCGTTCAAACCGCACCGCGAACACCCCTAATCATCTCTAACTAAATGTCATAATTGTTTAAAGAAAATACTCTAGAATCCATCATGGCCAAGCGCCTTAAAAGGGTGCATTTTATTCAAAACATGAGTAACTTCTTCCCTCGTCACTTGTTGAGTCAAAAAGTGTTAGCCTTCTTCAATAAGGATCAGAGCCATAGCTGAGTCACTCATAGTAGCGGGGAGTATATGAGATACATGACAGAAAATACCTTTAAAAAAGTTAGTGCTTCTTTCTTAAGAATATTGTCATCATTGCACCAAACACTGTTGAGAAGATGAAGGCCATGGACTTTAGTTCTCTAGCCTTTTGATACCTATGGATCTTCTCTTGCGCAATAATCTCATCAGACTCTTATTGAAGCTCTTGTTTGAGATAAACCGGTTTTATCGAATTCATTCTCTCCAAAAGAGTGTTGGAATATTCTGGTGAATTATCCAAACTACCTCAAACCACACCTAAGGAGAATGAGATTATGATCAGAATGAAATTTACACAACATCTTATCATTTGCACCACAGAAAGCCATGTGTCAAGCAATGTCAAACAATTAATTTTTTTAAAAATAACATTTTAAACAATTTAAATTATCCAATTGAAATTTATTCAAATTTAAATTATTTAGAAACAACTTATTTGACATTTTGAAAATTTTAGGAGTCATTCTGATTTTTTTAAAATTATGAAAACAGACTTATAAAACATAAAGATTAATAATATCCAATTTAATATTCTTTAAATTTAAATTTAAAAAATACCTAGTAAATTTTTATTATTTAAACAATTTTCCGTTTATTCCAAAACTTAATCATCTCATTCTAAAATTTCATCTTAAACTCTTAAGAGTATAAAAGATTTATTAGTGTCGGTCTTATCTGATAATAAATTTTTTCACTTTCTTAAACAAAACTACCATAAAATGGCCTTGACAACATTTTTTCTAAATAGACCAATTCAATTATCCTTACACACATGATCTAACATAATTTATTGAGAATTTCTTATTAAAATCTTATGAAATTGAAATAAACAATATTTATATCCGAACGCTCTATATAAAAAAAGTATTTAATGAGATGTATATTCAGAAAAACCCTATTTTTTGTTTAAAAAACGTAATTTTAGATATGAATCTTTGAAAAAAAATTATTTTAATATGTTTTTTAAACATAAATAATAAATTAGGAATAAAACAAAAATAAAATCAAAGTAACTTTAAGATTTAGAAAATAAAAAATTGTTTTGCAATAAATTAAAAATAATTAAAAATAAATTAGTGATTTAGTAATAGAAATTTTTAGCAATATTGAAAATTATTTTAATAATATAATTATATGTTTTTCTATTTAACTTTTGCAATGATTGGAAGATATTATTTTTAAAATTTTTAAAATATATTTATTATGTTATTATTATAAATATGACTATTTTATTTCCCATAATTGAAAATGTTTTTTCACTCTTAAAGATTTAATCTAATTAAATAAAGCAATATTAAATTTTAATTTATAAAAAAGAACAATATATTTTAAAAAAACACAACACATAACTTTTCGACTATGCATATTCGAAAAAGTACTTTCGTAAAAAAATAAGATTTATTCGGAGATGCATATCCAAAAATATAATTTTTTTTATAAAAAAATTGAGTATTTTTTATATGTATCTTTGAAATTAAGTATTTTGTATAAAAAAAAATTGTTCTAATATGCATATCCGAATTTAGGGTATTATGAGAATTTCATCAGTAGCTCTTAAGAAGACATAATGATGCATTAAGAAATTGTTTAATTTATCCATGTCACTCAAAGTTTATATTCCATAAAAAAAAATTATAATTTTGGAGAAAAAATTCCTTTTTTTTTCTTTCCAGAAATTATAATTTTGGAAATTTATTTTAATAATTTAGAAAATAATTATAAAATAATTTTTTAAAAATAAAATTTTCTTTCAAAAATCGGTTATAGAATCATAACCAAATTTATAATCAGTTTTGATTAAATATGGTTATTGTTATAAATTATTATCATTTAAATGGTTTGAAAATGATTATGGTTTGAAAACAATTGCTCTTTTAAAAACGCGAGTTAAAAATAATAATGTTTATAAGATTAGGAAAACTTTTAGGAATATTTGGTATTTGACTGATAATTATGGTGAGCATTCAAATGGAAGGATTTGGATTATGTGGAAGCATGATGAGATTATGGTCAAAGTGTGGAAGAAATCAGATCAATACATTCATGGAGAACTCTATAACACAACTGGGCAGAACATTTGTTGGATTACCATAGTGTATGCTCACAATCAGCTTATCAATAGAGGTAATCTTTGGAAGGATATTGAAAGGTTAGCTACTAGTACTATGGACCCTTGGATGATTATAGGAGATTACAACAATGTAGTCAATTATAATGATAGAGTTGGTGGGAGCATTATGCAACATGCTGAGGTTGAAGACCTTAGGTTATAATGAAAATTGAGCAGTTGTTTGAGCATGAAACTCGAGGTAATTTCTATACATGGACTAACAACCATAAAGAAGACCTTATATATTGTAGAATTGACTATGTTGTTTGCAATGTTGACTGGTTTATGAAATATCCTAAATGTACGACGAAGGTGCTTAGTCACCACATTTCTGACCACTCTCCCTTGTCAATTAATATCTTGGGGAAGCCAAAGGAAATGGACAAGTATCTTTCTAGATTCAAATTTCTGAATAGTGTGGTGGATCATAAAGATTACATGAAGGTTGTGACTAGAAAGGGAACCAGTGTGTGGATGGAAAGCCTATGTATGTCATTTGGAGAAAGCTGAAGAGATTACAACCTCATTTCAGAGGGTTGAAATGTGACTGTTGGAATTCAGAAGATGTAGGATTATAGAAAGAACCGGATCATGCTCAAAATCAACTTGTTGGCAATTTGTTTAACAAAGATATCACAGTAGAGATCAAAAAATTGACATATAAGATGCTAGAGGCAACTGAAGAAGAGGAAAAAATATTAAGACAAAATCAAAAATCAACTGGCTTCAATTGGGGGATGGTAATGATGCTTATTTCCATGCTATCATTTGTGGAAAAAACAATCAAGCGAGTTTGCATAATCTAGAGGATGCCCAAGGAAACAAGCTCACAAAGTTTATGGAAATTGAAAAGGAGGTTTTGAGTTTCTATTGTGATTTAATTGGAACTAATAGGGACAGGCTAAGACATGTTGATATTGAGGCTTTGAGTAAAGGCCCTCAACTCAGTAAGGCGCATAAAGATGAGTTAATTCAACCTATTACATAGGAGGAAATTTGGAAAGTTATGAATAATATTGGTGAGAATAAAGCTCATGGCATTAATGGTTACATATCCAAGTTCTTTAAAAGCATTTAGGGAGTGATTAAAAAGGAGGTGGTGGAGGTTTTGCATGATTTTTTCATCCATACCTGTATGTTTACCGCTGTCAAATATACGTTGGTTGCTTTAGTTTCCAAGAATTCTGAGGCTAGGATGATAAAGGACATGTGTCCAATGGTGTGTTGTAGTTAAAGGAAAATTGTGGTCAGAATACGCAGCGGAAAATAAAATTTTCCTTTAGTGATCCTTACGAATGAGCATGGTCAATGATAAAATCTATTACCTCTTGTGGCAATTTAGATCTTTGATGTTGTGATCACGAGTTGATGAAGAACAACGTCTCTACTCAGTCCACACGAACAGATCGCTTCCGATCACAGTGCTAGTTGCTTACGAACGAAAAAGCTTTGAGTAAGAGTGAGAGAAAATACGACTAAGTTTCAAGATCGAATTTTCATCAAGTGAAATGCTTCAGCACAAGGGTTCTATTTATAGAACCACTTATGTGGGCTGCAAGCTAAAATCTCAATTAAGGCTGCAAGCTAAAAGCCCATTTAAGCCTTCGAACATCATACCTTATGATGTATCGTATATCACTTAAGCACGTGGTACCTTACCACATTCCATTTTCCACTTAAGTGCACCGTACCTTACGGTGTTCCTTATTTACTCTATCTCTCATCAACTTGTCCTTATGTGTGTGACCTTGTAGGTTTCCGTGACGTTGACAATTATATTAAATTACATTTAATATAATAAACAGTGAGCAATATCTAGCAACACATCATGTTTACCCAAGTCATAAAAATGTCATGTGATCTTACAAAACCTTTATGTGATAATACCTGTGTGTATAATTATCCATTTGCCCTTATGTCTATATTGAACATAAGACATAAACCGTGTCACCCTTGTCCAGTTCAATATGAACCCTTAGACATTTATCCTGTTACGCAAGATGGACAAATTCCATCTAGGTCACTCATGTCCCCCAATATGCTTTGTGAAGTACCCATCAACTGTCTTTATCGTCATCCAGTTACGAATAACTTTTGATCAACAATAAATCACTTGACTCTACATCTAGGATCCGTAATGGTTTCAGGTCGAAGGGTGGTATACACCACTTATCACCACAAGAATAACTTATGACACTTTGCATAACATTCTATGTAGTATTCTCATAGCGGGTAAATCCAATATAAATATTACTCATAATATTCATACCTATGTCAAGACTTGATAACTCCTTATCCATTATCCATGAGATATGATCATCAATCTATCTTCATAGTAATCTCAATGCTTTAATGTTATCCCACTTCACAATAAAGCTCGTTTATAGATACTTTAAGAATAATATTCTTATGTTTAATGAGATCTCATGATTAAGTCACACTCAACATTTCATTAAACAGACTAACTATTCTAGGGACTTTATTATTTTGTAAAAACAAACATAATAAAGAAATATCTTTTATTATTAATAAATAATTCGATACAAGTACCAAAAGTATTGGCTTCTAGGGCTTACACCAACAATAGTACTATGAACATAATAATTTCTAAAATCTTGACAACAAGACTTAGTAGGATTACTTCTGAGATAATTAATGATAGATAGTCTACCTTCATACTTGGGAGAATAATTCAGGATAACATCATGCTAGCGCGGGAATTGATGAAGGTTATAGAACGAAGCTGGTCTTCCCTCGTCGCATCATCCAAATGGATATTCATAAGGCATGTGATACCGTTAGGTGGCATGCTTTGGGGCAAATAATGAGATAGACGAATTTTCCTGCTAAGTTCATTGGTTGGAACATGGTGTGCATGAAGACTGTTACTTATAGGTACATAGTCAATGGGCGCACTAGTGATGTTGTGAAAGCCAATTGTGGTTTGAGGTAGGGGTTCTATTTCCCATATCGTTTGTTTTAATCATGAAGTATTTGCATCGATGTTTGAGAAACCTTAAAGATAATCACAACTTTAATTTACATCCCTGCTGTGAGAAGCTTTCAATCACCAACATTAATTTTGAGAACGACCTCATTTTATTTGCAAGAGGAGATGTTGGTTCAGTGAGCATTTTGATGAATTAATTCAAAAAAAAATCGGACTCGGCTGGCCTGATAGCTCATCCTCATAAATGTAAGCTTTACTTTGGAGGTGTGAAGACTCGGGATCGATAGACCATCACTGAAATGACGGAATTTGATAGGGGAAACCGCCTTTCAAATATCTAGGCGTGCCGTTATCGTGCAGAAGAATTATCATTCAACAGTTCAAGCCATTGATTAAGAATGTGACTGCTCACATCAAATACTAGATTGTGAGTTTGTTGAGTTATGCGGACAGATTCCAGTTGATTAAAAGCGTCCTATTTGTTGCAACTTCTTATTGGATGAAAATCTTTTTCGATTCCACAGAAGGTCATAAATCACAAAGAAGTCATGTGTAGGAGTTATCTTTGGAGTGATTAAGGAAATAAAAAAAATCATGTGGCGCGGGTTAAGATTTGCAGTCCTAATGGAGCGGGTGAGCTGAATTCTATATCTCTTAAAGCTTGGAACCAAGCTACAGTTGAGAAGTTGTTGTGGAATTTACAGGCTAAAACAGACAAATTATGGGTTTGTTAGATTAATACATATTACATAAAAAATCGGCATAAAAAATCGGCATATTAACACAAATTGTTCATGGACTTCGAAGAAAATTATGAAAAATAGGGATATTGTGAAAGAAACCACTCATTGGAAAGATGTGATGCAGGGGAAAGCTTACAAGACCAGCATAATGTATAAAGTTATTAGAAGAGACAAGTTGTTGATGAATAATCTGGCAAGACCGAGGGCACTGTTCACCTTTTGGTTAGTTTTGAATAGAAAACTTTCTACTAAAGATAGATTGCCAAAGTTTGGAATAGCTATCAATCCCAATTGTGATTTCTGTGGCCAGTTGAAAAGTCTTGATCATCTCTTCTTTGCATCATTGCATGTAACCATTTCATGACCATTTGGAAAGGTGTACTTATTTTGACGAGTAGGGATAGAAATTCAAACGGTTGGAATGATGAGAGTATTTGGTTAATCAAAGAAACAAGAAGAAAGGTTGGAAAGGCAACTGTTGAAAACTGCTTGTGCCGAAACAGTGTACGAACTTTGGAGAGGTAGAAATGATAAGGTTTTCTCCCAAAAGAAATTTGACCATAATTTGATAGATATAATCATTAATAACATTATGAGTAAATATATGAAAAATAGGAAGTTAAGTATTCACTTGAATGTGAGTACTCATAGTCTTTTGTAGTGTTTGTTATTCGCCTGAATCCTAACGATCAGCCTATGTTTCATTGTTTTTTGGGAATAAACATATGCTTTTTGACGACAACAAAAAAATGGGTTGGTTTCTAAAAATAACCATGCACACCCCTAACTCAAACCAAATATCAAACAGAAAGTGCAGGACCAAAAACATAATTTGACCGAAAGCAAACATAATTTACCAATAAGGTTTTTAATCAATTCTATACCTGCTACCAGAAAATTAGGACAGTGTCGAGTACATAGTTTCAAAAGAGAAGAAAGGGCAGAATTATTCGGAAATACTGAATGATAGGGTTATTATTATTTATATATTCAATGAACCTTTTTATGTCTATGTGCTTCCAACATCTTACATTGGACATTTCATATAAGCTTCACAATGATCATGACCCTTCAGTCAATCTACAACAGCCTTTCAAGAGCCAAGTTTTCATCACCACCAACGGCTTCCAAAATGCTCCTTACTTGAGCTTCAGGAAATCCCATCTCAACGAGTTTCTGTACCTGAAACAAAGTTGAATAGAAATTGCATTATGAAACTTCATCAAACAAATATCATCATAATTAATACCATTAGCAATGGAAATAATATCATTACTATAAAGTAGCTTCAATTTCACATTTTCATGCTTACCAAATAAAAAGCACAACATCAATGTTCTTAAACGGGTTATGCATATTAATAACAATTATGGTATAAAAGTAGCAGTGTAATACAATAATATTCACTAGAGAATTATCAAATTTTCTTCACTTAAGTGTTTAACAACAAAAGACATAAATTAATATACAATTTGGTAACTAATATGCCAAATTTCACATATATATTTTTTCGTTTTTTTCAAAATCACTTTTTTCATCAACTACATTTAAGGAGTTGTTAACATGGCACACAACCTACACAAAGGCTACATGTTACCTACATGACAAAAGAATAGATTGTTAAAGAAGTTGGCATATTCAAAGACTAATTCATATAAACAGTTTCAATGACCAAAGTAATATACAATTTACTACTTTAGGGGATTAAAACATAAAATATGTCTACTTTTAAAAAGGTCATGGCAGGCAAGATCAATTAAAGTATAAATGTATGTTTGGATAATCTACTTGATCAAAATCAAGTTGAAAACCCACATCAACTCAAAAGCTCCAAATAGTAGCTTCGTAACTTTCACATTTTATTGCATTGGGATGTGGTTTTTTAACGTGATTTGGTTTTTTAACGTGAAACCAAACACATACTTAATGATGTGCTTCCAAATTCCAAAAAATAAATGTACCAAGTTTGTTACCTTATCTTCGACTCCACGAGATGATGTCTTGGCAAAACTTTCTGTCCAGTAGCGAGCAGTATTGACAAATGTCTGATAATCTTTGAGGTACTGCATTGCCCACAGATAAACAATGGTTTATATAGAATGGCATATCCACTCAAGGAAAATATGCAATACCTATAGAAGTTGATCTAGTAGAAACTTAGACAAGCATAAAAGTATTCAATATATTTTGCTTTGTTGGTTCCAGTTTCCACACCCAAAACATATGAGAAGAAGCATTTCACAAGAGTAAAGATACAACTATACAAGAAAGAATCAGACCTGCTCTGCCACAACAGCATCTTGAGGATCATCAGGCTGAGGAGCAGAAAGAAGTGCTTGCACAGAAAGTAGTGCAGTTTTCAGAGTCAGTGCGGGGCTCCACTGATCTTTCAAGATGTCCAGGCAAATAGCCCCACTTTGGCTGCTGATATTTGGGTGCCTTCAATGGTTATATGCATCGCAAAATTAATAAATCAAACATATATTTATTCAAGACTAATGCACTAAGTGCCATATTTTCAGTGCATAAGTAATTAAATTGCTCATATTATAAATCCTAAGATAGAAAATAGATTCAACAATCATCTTCTTCTTTAGGAGCCTGAACACCTAATGACGAGGCAATTGAAACAAGTACGAGAAGCATAACTGCCAGATAGGTAATCAGGGAGAGATGGTGAAAGGAAAAGATTAACAAAAGATGACATACAAAACTCATCATATCAATACTTTGAGGCCAAATACCACACTAGTAGTGTCACACTACACAACAACACTATACGAAAAGGACCGGCATATTAAGCTTCTCTAATAGGTTTAGAGCTTACATTGGCATCATTATTCAATGATTAATTCAAGACAGATTGAAACCCTAGCATAAAATGTCAGAGCAATTTCTATATCACACAAATATAGGATGGTCTTAGTGCAATTTGGGAAGCCAGGAATGGTGTAATCTTCAAAAATCATCTTATTCCTTTCAACTCATCAATCCATCCTCCCAAGGCCCCTACAAACCAAGAAGTGATTTAGAGTCCTCCTTTGCTTAGGTTGGATCAAGTGCAATATTGATGGAGCTTACTCTTCTAATCCTTCTTCTGCAGGGTGTGGACGTATTTTCTGGGATCATAATGGTTATGTCATTTCTACTTTTGCTAATCATTTATTGTGGGATAGCTCTCTTTTAACTGAATTTAGTGATGCCATGAGATCTATTGAGATAGCTAGAGATAAAGGTTGGTCTATGCTTTGGGTGGAATTAGACTCTTCTTTAGTCGTCAAGGCTTTTGCTAATACCAACTATGTTTTGGGGCCTTGGCAATTAAGGAATGGATGGAATTCTAGCAATAGAACTGTTGCTAACATGTTTTTTTTATCATTTCACACATATTTAGAGAATGAAATAGTTGGGCAGATTTTTTTGCCATCATAGGCCGCACATCTAATTCTTTGGTTTATTTTGATTCCATTCCTTTGAATGTAAGGTAACACTGTGTAAAGAATAGGCTAGGTTTGCCTTTTTTTAGATTAAGTCTTATTTTGTTTGAGTTTTGGCCTAGTCCCCCACTCCTTTTTCTGTATCAATCTTATTTATTGGAATATAGAAGTCCTAATTAAAATAAAAGATGTTCCTAAAAGAGCTTATCTTCAACCAAATCCAAAATTGTACCATGGGATTACACTAAAGATTTCCAGGAAAATAACAACATGTCAAGTAACAAAATGCAATAGTTTTAAACACTAACAAATTAGAACAATGTATTTGGTTTGCTTGTATCTTTCCATCTAGTTTCATGTTTTCAAGAATTTCTAAAGGAATGTTGACACTCATCAGTAAAATCTTGAAAATAGTAAACAGAGTAGCATTTTTATGGTTATGAGTAAAAACATTTCAACTAAAGAAAATAAAGAAAAAACCGCAGTAGACGTCAATGAAATACAAAGATCCCAATATATCAGCATCATTAAGGAGAATCCATAGGGTACAGCGGCAGATTTTAGCAGGCTGCCAATTCACTTAATTGAATAAATAGCACTGCCTGTCATATACTCCACAGTCATACTAAACTAACTACAAACGAAAAACCAAGAATAAACCGCAGTAGACATCAATGAATTACAAAGATTTAATAGAACAGCATCGTTAAGGAGATCCAATAGGGTGCAGCGAGCGCAGATGCAGATTTTAGCAGACCGCCAATCCACTTAATTGAAGTTATAACACTTCACATCACACACTCCACAACCATATTCAACTAAAAGGAAAACACAATAGTCATCAATGAAATACAAAGATTTCCCAACTAACAACAAGTCTAGGTTGTCAATAGCGCGCTATAGCGATATAGCGTAGCGGTAGAGGACCTCGCCGCGACGCTTTTGGGCTGCTAACCGCTATCTGCAATAGCGGAAATAGCGGCGCAATAGCGGTTCTGTAGCGCTTTATAGACCGCTATCTGCAAAAATGAGGTCAATACTCTAATTTTGAATTTTTTTTAAAGTCCAAATTTGTATTTTTCCAATTTTATTTCACAAATATAAAAGCTAAAAGTAAGGCTTAGGTCATTAAAGATTCTTGTGTGAAAAATACAAGGGCTTTATGAATGGTTGCAACAAAATAGGGATGAAAATGGAATGTTGGAAGATGATTTGGTTTTAGCCTTTAAGGAGAAGAGGGTTTGACTTCGGAAGTTGTTGGTAATGTCGTTGGGGCTAATGAACCAACAAGAGTTACTAGACATCACTCTAGACTTTCTACATTATTGTCTAATGGAGACGAGGAATTGGAGGTGGAAGAAGAAGAGTTTGAAATTGAATCAAGTGATAAATAAGATGATATTAATGTGGTGGAACTTATAAGCGAAGATGAGGTGGATGTGATTTAGTCATTTTGTTTATGTTTAGAATTTCGTTTAGTCATTTTGAGTACATTCCTAATTTGAGTCATTATGCTTGGTTTATATATGTTGCAACTTTTGGTTTATGTATGTTGCAACTTTAGTTCTTAAGTCATTATGCATGTTGTTGGAACCTATTTTTAGTATCTATGTTTTCATATTAAGTATTTACCTATGCCCCTATAGCATTTGAGAGGTCCGGCGCTATGCGCCGCTATAATGTTCTATCTAGAACCATGCTTCTATCAAATCCTTAATATCTTTCTTAATAACTTCTCTTATAGTTTCTCTAATATCGTCATTTCTAATCGTATCGAGTCTAATCTTACCACACATTCAACACATGTAACAAAAACGATATATCCATACCAGACTTTGGTTGTAAACTTCATCTTCGGCGGTTCAAACGGATACCCATCTGCAACAATAGTAACAAAAACGAATCATCAAGGAATCGAAAACAATATACAAAACAATCAATCTTCTGCTCAAACCATGAATTGAAAACCCTAACTAACTCGAATTAAAAATTAACCGAATACGAATAGTTTATTACCGGGTATCGTGATTTCAATCTGAAAAACACCGCCTTCGTAAGGAGTTCCGGTAGGTCCAGGAATCGTTCCGATCAAGTTAACGAGATTATCACTTTTAGGGCTGACCTGAATCCCCGATCCCGCAGCGTCTTTACGGCATTCGACAAGCTCCTTCTGAACGCGAGAAAAATCTATCATCTTGAATCTGAGAATCTGAAAGAATGAAAAAAACCCTAAAACTCAGAAGGTGTGAACGAGAATTAAGAAAGAAATGTGAAGGATTGGGATTATAAAGAAATGAAGAGGAGGAGGAGAGGAAACGGTTTGGGACCTTAGTCGGGTGCGGCACAGAAGAAGCTAAGAATAAAGCGGGTTTGTTGCTTTTTCACTTTTTACTTACTCTCATGATAATAATACTAGAACTATACTAGTAGTACTAGTAGTAGTGAGTGGTTAGTGCTTCTTTTTTTTAATTATTTATTTATAGAAAAGTATAGTTTGTTAGTTTCTTTTAGGGAATTTCTTTCCCCACCAAATATCAAAAATACTCTAAATTTCATAAGTTAATTTACGAATTCTTCAATTTAAATGAATTTGTAAGTTAATTTACGAAATAATTCACGATTTAAAAAAAAGAAGATAAATTTGTAAGTTTACCTAAGAATTTACTCTATTTTTTAAAAAATAAGGTGAAATCGTAATATCTTAAATTTATTAAGATTAAAATATAATTTATATTTCACTATTTAATTAAAAAATTAATTATTAAAAAAAATCCTATTAGAAATAATTATTAAGAAAATTTTCTATCTTTCTTAATTCTAATATCAGATGACATTTACATAGAATTTATTCTACCTTTTTTAATTCTAATATCAGATGACACTTACATAGGCTTTGTTCTACCTTTCTTAATCTTAATATCAGATGACAGTTACATAGACTTTATTCTACCTTTCTTAATCTTACTATCAAATGGCTGTTACATAAGTTTTGTTCTACTTTCTACTTGAATAAGATCTCAAACCATGACTGACGGGCATTTTTATTTATTTATTATTGAATCCTAAATTTTGAATTGAGTTTTTCTATTTTGTTTATTGTAATTAGTGAAGTTTATTTTTTTTATCACTTAGATTTACTAAGTGAGACCAAATGATTATATTTTTGTGTTAATAGATGTGTTAATATTTTTCTTACTTCTCTCTTGAGGAAATTGTATCATGAAAAAACAAAAAAGTAAGACTAAAAATAATATTAAAAGCGAATACTAAAAATCGATATATTTAGAAATTTAAATTTGATGAAGAATAAATAATGGAAGAATTTATAAAAAATTTAATTATATAAATTAATAAATTTTTTATTGAACAAAACAATTCAGTGAAATATTAGAATTATGGAAAGAAAATATTTATATTATTTTATATTAAATTTTTATAGTTATATTGACAATAATTTAATATATTTAATGACTTAAGCGATGCTAAGATTTCAAATTTTGACAATAAAGTCATTTTGGAATAAAATTTTATACATTTTTTATGGATAAAATAAATTTGACTTGATTTTTTCTTAATAAATAATAGGATTTGATACAAAATTGTATATTATGTTTGGGTAAAAAGGATATATTAATAATAATTCAATTTTTAATTATATTGTTAGAAATATATTATATAATTAATGCATATCAAGTAAATCAAGACAAAACATCAATTGTATCCTTCATATAGAAATTAATATCAATAGTATTAATATGATTTTTATTATAGGCCAAATTTGATATTAATATGGATTGTATTAATAGATTTTATTATTATAGACCAAATATAAGTTAGACTTTAATGCATATATTTTTCTATTTTTTTAGTACGTGAAATTGTGTATATATGTAATGGAAATCACATGAAATAAAACATGATATTCTATTGTGTATATATATCTTTAATAAAAAAAATCATATTAATATTATTGATATCAATTTCTATATGAAGAGATACAATTGAATTTTTGACTTGATTTACTTGATATGCATTAATTATATAATATATTTCTATATAATTAAATTGAATTATTATTAATAAAAAATAACTTAAATTTATAATTAAAAATCATTAAATAAATTTATGCTATAAAATTAAATAATTAATTTAATAATTAATTTTTTAATTAAATAGTGAAATATAAATTGTATTTTAATCCTAATTGAAATATTTGGTCAAATAAAGTGAATTCGTAAGTTAACTTATGAATTCACCCAAAAAGACCAATTCCTAAATTAACTTACGAATTCACGCGGAAAGACCAATTCATAAATTAACTTATGAAGGATATTTTTGGTTTTTCAGGGATGTTGGAGAAATCCACTAGGTGGGTGAAGAAATTCCCTTTTTTATTGGAAATTTATATTAATTTTAGAAAAAAATGTTGGAATCTAACTAGTCTATGAAATAAAAATAATTGTTATGCCTTAAAACAAAATTAAAAAGTTGTATTTATAAAATGAAATATATATATATAAAAACTAGATATGTTATGGAAGTATAAAAAAGAGAGTATAATTTCATTAAAATCAATACAAGATTTGGAGAAAGCATTTGAGGAATTTTGCTTGGAGAAATGATATGAATCAAAGGAAAATTGTGATATTTTTGTTGGAAAATTATTTATTCTTGTTGGAATTACATTTAAAAAAATTGAGAATTCTGAATCAATCTAAATGAATAAGAATTAATTCTTTCGATCAGACATTTCAAAATTCTTGCTAAGGATTATCTTTGAAGTATTCAATCTCTTTCTTCCAGTTACTTGTTATTAACAAGTCATCAGCATAAAGATACAATATAAGCAATCCGTTCTTGCTTCTTCTTACATATACTTCATGCTCAGTTGTGCACTTCACAAATTCCTTCTCCCTTAGAAAGTTATATATCTTTTTATTCCAAGCTCTTGGACTTGTTTGAGTCCATACAGTGTTTTATGCAACTTGTATAATTTTCTTTCTTGGCTTTGTTTCACAAACCCAACTAGTTATGCAAAATGCACTTCTTTATTTAATGGGTCATTCAAGAATGCAAATTTCACATTCATCTGACACATATATCATTTGTTCATGTTTGTTAAGCCAACAACCAACCTGATTGTTTCGATTCTAGCAACATGTGCAAAAACTTCGCCGAAGTCGATTCCTTCTTTCTAAAGAAATCATTTCTCCACAAGTTTTGCCTTGTGTTGAGTTAATTCTCCTTTGGGATTCAACTTCATCTTGTATCCCCATTTCACATTAGTTGTCTTCTTGTCTTGAGTTAATTTGACAAGTGACCAAGTGTTGTTAACTTCGATGAACTTCAATTCCTTATTCATAGCTTTCATCCACTTGGAATCCTTTAATGTCTCAATTGCATTGACTTGTCCGACATCTGCATAGAACGCATAGTATACCAGCTCACCCTCATCACATACCACATCATCTGATGTAATCACACATTCCTGCAATTTTGCAGGCATGTATCTTGATTTTTAGTGGTTTTCTTGTGCTTGCTTGACCCATGGCTTCTTCTTGTCGAATTTCTCTTTCGAATTCACTTGCTGGCTCTTCACATAATATTCTCACTTAAACCTTCTTTTATACATTTTTAGTCCAATCTCATCCCTTAAGCTCATCTATGATCACGTCCTTAATGATCACAACTTGCTTGTTCACTGGGTCAAACAACTTGTATCCATCAGTCGAATGATATCCTATTAGGATCATTTGAATCGACATGTTATCAAGTTTTCTTCTCAACTGATCAGACACATGTCTATGTGCTATAAACCCAAATACCTTCAGATGACTTAAGTTAGGCTTGACACTGGACCAACATTCTTCTGGTGTGATTCCTTCTAACTTCTCTGTCAAACATAAACATCTGTTCAAAATGTAAGTTGCAGTCGAGACAACTTCTCCCCATAATTCTGTGGGTAGATGCTTGTCTTTCAACATACTTCTGACCATATTCATGTGGTTCTATTCTTTCTTTCAGCAGTTCCATTTTGTTGTGGAGTGTAAGGTGGCCCCACCTGTTACATAATCTTTTCTTTCTCACATAATGCATCGAAGTCTTTCGACATATATTCTCCACCACAATCATTCCTTATAATCTTGAGCTTTAAACCACTTTGTCTTTTGATCATTAATTTAAACTTGATAAATACCTCAATCACTTCACTTTTCTTCTTGATAAGTAAGTCCATAATTTTTTACTAAAATCATTTATGAATGTAACAAATATATGTCTACATGGATAGGACCTCACACATTAGAGTATATGTCTACTTTCACATGGTCAAATTTTGGAGCCAATGACCTCAAGATCTTAGCAACAATTGATCTTGATGTCAACACTTCTCAACATATCTTGATTTGATTCACAAGTTTCTTAACCCTAATAAATAAATCAATTATGATTTCACTTTCTTCCATCTAAAGCAATTCATATGTTCTTTTCTGAGTTTGTAACTTCACCTTTTTCACCTTCTCAGCGCCTCCAAACGATTTCTCCAAAATTTCCCATGCTTTTTTCGCTGATTCAACATCACTCAGCTTTTCAAAATTATTTGGATCAAATTATGTATGAATTAAAAAGATAGATTTATAATATTTCTTCTTTAATTCTCTGTATGCAACATTTTGTTCATCTGTCGCATTTTCTATAAGTGGCCTTACTCCTTTCTTCACAAGATCCCAAAGATCTTGATAATAGAAAACGATCTTCATCTTCTTACACCAATTCTCACAATTCTTATTTTTTAAAATTGTAAGACTTGCTAGAAAATGTTTGATTGGATGACTCATCGCGTTATACTTCCCAAGAATCACACAGTCAATGATCTAGATACCATATGTTTGAATTACACCCAAAACTTGGAGAATTCTGAATCAATCTTGATGAACAAGAATCAATTTTTGTGTTGATTTCACCTTTTATTCTTCACTCTTCACTTGAGTGAATCAACCACACCTTGGTTTCAAGGTGATTTTGCTGCACAATGATTATGAGAGAAGAAAATATGAATTGGGGAAGAAAATAGAAATTAGGGCTTGAGAGAAAAGGGGGATAAGTAAAATATTTCTGTAGAGTTTCTCTCTGCTCTCAACTGATATTTTATACAATCTTTTCTTTATGTAACTGCATTATTACAATGATAGGATACCTCACTATTTATAGGAAGATATTGCTTAAACACCAAGCAATTTCCAACTAACATAACTCAACTAAAAACAAAAAATAAAGTTAAGTCTGAATTTTTGTCGAGATACCTTTCTTCGACATTTTGATAGTTATGCAATTTTGATGCACAAAGAATTTTTGCAACAATAGACTTTGTCAAAATGGTGCTTTGACACGAAGAATTAAATTATCAACAGTTCTCATATAATCACTAGTAGCATACTGACTTTCATATAATCATCCTTCTTAATGACACCATTCTTGTTAGTGACATGATTATTATTAACCTAATTGACTTCCACATTCAAGTACCTATTGAGGAAGGAAATTTTCACATCCATCTGATAAAGTTTTAACTTCATAATGCATGATAGTCTTTGTATCAAACTGATGGCTCCAAAATGGGAAATAGGAGCAAAATTTTCATCATCATAAATATTTCCATCTTCTTTAGCATACACCGTGATGTTTCCTATTTTGTAAGCAACAACCAATTCCATATCAAGACCAATAAGGTTAAAACTTACATCTCTATGGGGACTCATTTTAGTTTGAACACCATCTATAGATTATGTGCCCTTGGTAAACAATTTATATATACCTTTCTATTAACAACACATCTGCGAAATATGCTTTCATCATTACTTACCACATCTTCACACAATGTCTCAACATCTTTTTCCACATCTTCTATTGGTTGATCCTTCTTTTATTTTGATGCAAATTTTCTTTTCGCATTATGGTTATTAAAAACTCCAATAAGGGATACAACAATATCAATCCCCAACATCTTCATACACATGATAATCACCACTCACATAATTATTCTTAGGGGTCACATCATCATTTTCCTTAAGAATTTGAGAATAGGTCTCCAACATGTCAAACAGGATTTATGACACATCTTTATCAACATATTAATTTCCCAGATTGGTTTCCTGGGTTTCCTCAGCAAAATACTTTTTGAATGAAATGACAGTTTCTTATAGGCCCATACATGAGTGGGACATCAAATAAATTTCTACACAGCTAGATCAGTCTTGTCAAAATATAGAATGTGTTGGACTTGATAATTCACACATAAGAGGAGGGGGTGAATCGTGTGGTTTGGAAAATATGGGTTTTGAAAACTTTTTGGCAATTTAATCAGAGATTGAAAATATTTTCTAAGTCTAAGCAGCAAAAAGTAAATAGTAAAATAAAGTGCCAAAACTTATGAGTTTCAGGGAAGAAGAACACCAAGATTTATATAAGTTCAGTAAAAAAACTACTTAGTCATGTCCCCAAGATTTGATATTGAGAGTTTCTATTGACACTTCAGAGCTTAGTAGGAAAGACTCTTGAACCCCTTATACAAGGAAATTGTGGTTGTCCTGCAACCATAATATTACAAGACGATAGATGTGGAAATTTGCGTGTTTTCCAATAAATTTCTAAGACTGGAGTGACCAAGCTTCCTTCTCAACTCTAGTTTGAAACGATTAGTCTTCTCTACACGAACATGAACCTTGTAGCGGTTAATCTTCAAGTTCCAAAATATATCTGAGCTCAATTGGTTTACCATGCCACCAAATAACCTCTTGAGATTTTAACCTGGATGATCTCAAAACCTATCATGGTTTTAACTAGGCTAACCATGAACCAATGGTAAAATCTTCAAAGCTAGATGATCTTCAACCTATATAAAAACAATTGGTAGGGCGGAATCTAATCCCGTGCAACTTGGCCTATCGCACATGGCCTCCGAAAATTGGGGGCCTCAAAATTGGGACGGGGTTTAAAAATTATATAAGTAAATAATTAATGTTAATAATATTTAAAGGTTTATTAACAATCTTAAAGTATTGTCTTAGCGGTTGTATCGTTACTTCTGTAAGCAAAAGGGTATGAGTTCGATACTTGCATACTTCATTGAATTTTTACCTTTATTTGATACCGCTTGCTGTATTTTTACCTCACCGCTTGCTGAACTCTAGCTTATAATGTGGTGCTTGAACAAAGACAAGAGCATTTTGATGTTTTAATTTTATAAATATACAAATTCTCAATGCATACATTTTCTTTATGAATTCTCTCTAATTGATTTGTTTTAGTTTATTTTATATTTTTAATGATAAATAATTTTTTGAAATTTATAATGGACTTTTAAGTCAAATTCTCAACGCCATTGAGGACGTGAACAAGGTGAAAAGCCTCGGTTCCCAGAAGATCACCCAGCACCTCAGCTCCTACCTGATGAGGTGTGTTGTTCTGGCCCGAGGCCTTTATGAATCTGGGGATGCTGCAGAATCCAAATATTCTGATTTGGAGAAGGAGGTTCAACGTTTATCCGAAAATGAGAAGTCTCTCAACGAGGCAAACTCGCATTTGAAGACCAAAGCGTTTGAGAGTGCTGAAAGGGTGAAGTCTTTGGAGAAAGAGCTTGCAACCGTCAAGGCCTCGACTTCCGATTTGGCAACCGGCTTAAAAGCCTAAGAAAAACCGTCCTGACTTAAAAGAGGCTTTGGATAAGTCTCAGTTGGATGTCCTTAATACCGGGGACTTGACTTTTGACCGGACCAAGGACCAAGTTGCTTGTCTTTATCCCGATATTGATATCTCAATTGTCGATTTCTTTAAAGAAATCGTGGATAGAAAGCTAGTGGAAGCTGATGATGATGAAGACACGATGAACGAGGAGCCAATCACCGTCGACACTTCTCATCTTGAGACCAATGCAGGGTCTTAGATTTTATTTGCTTGTTTTGAGTTAATCACGTTTTTTTGGTGGGTGCATTTTGTAAAACTTTGCTGACAATTGCCCTATGGTCCCCTTTCAATATCGTACTTTTTTGCATTTGTTTATTGTACTTTCTACATTTTGTACTTTCTGCATTTTTGTATGTACGGAATAGATTGTGCTTGTATACCAGCCCCTAGTCGAATGGCTATTTTAAGACCATAAAGACTTTACACGAGAGGCATTAACTTTCTGTATGCAAAAAATGCTTTATGCGGCTTTATTAACTTGGCTTGCAGCCAAGCCCCCGAGTCGACTATAAGGCCGATTAGGACGGGAAAGCTTTATACCTTGAAGTGTTGCTTTGAGAGGTATCACATAAGTGTCCAATGTATTCATTCGAATTAAGGCATTGAGCCAAATCGGGACTGTATGGAAGTCAGAACTCGTGGCGTATAGCCTAGTTACAGCGAAACGCCAGGGTATGCCCAAGGAGATCCACGAGGATGGAGCTCGATAATGAGCCTTGTTGTAGCAAAACTCCAAGCTTTGCCTAAGGAGAACCATTGAGATGAAACTCGATAGTGAGCCTTGGTTTGTTGCGAGACGCCGAGCTTTGCCTAGGGAGAACCATCAAAATTAAACTCGACAGTGAACTCTGATTTGTTGCGAGACACTTAACTTTTCCTAGGGAGAACCATCAAAATGGAACTCGACAGGAAACCCTAGGGGGAAACGTGAGCTTTTTCTAGGGAGAAACATCAAGATGGAACTCGGCAGGGAGCCCTAATTTGATGCGAGACGTCGAGTTTTGCCTAGGGAGAACCATCAAAATGGAACTCGATAGGGAATCCTGGGGGCGAAAAGCGAGCTTTGTCTAGGGAGAACCATCAAGATAGAACTCGGCAGGGAGCCCTGATTTGTTGCCTTTAGGCATGTTACATCCTAGTTTCCTTGCCACAAACTAAGTTTGTTCAAGGTGCCTCATTAAAAAACCTGACTCTTGCATAGGGAAAAAGTACACCAATTTATTACATCAGTTTACAAATTTTAACTAAAATAAAACCTAAGACTAGTTATATTCCAAGTCCTAGGTATTTCTACCCCGTCCAAAGTTTCCAGCTTGTAAGCCCCCTTTTCGAGCTTCTCTACTACTTGGAACGGTCCTTCCCAGTTAGGAGATAACTTCCCCTTCCTCATAAGATCAATTACTTTTTTCAAGACTAAATCACCTTCTTCGAAGCCCCGTTGTTTCACCTTTAAATTATATCTCCGAGCTATCCTCTGTTCAGCCGCAATTTCCCTTACGTGCGTAGCATTCCTTAACTCTTCTAACAAGTCGGTCTCAGCATTCAAAGCTTGGACGTTAACGCCCTGTTCAAAATGCTCACGCCACTAGGAAGGTAAGCTAACTTCCACCGGGATCATAAAATCGACCCCAAATACCATTCTGTATGGGGTTTCTCGGGTTTTCGAATGAATAGTGGCATGATATGCCTATAGGACCTTGTGGAGATGCTCCGCCCACAAGCCTTTGGCTTCATCCAACTTCTTTTTCAAAGCACTTAGGATTACCTTATTGGTTGACTCTGCTTGACGGTTCACTTGAGGATGCTCAACTGAAATAAACTTGTTGAAAATATCGAGCTCACTACCCATAATCACCCGGGAACGGTTATTGGCAATACGAGCCAAATTCCACACAATGGGAATTAACTCCACCAGAATGTATATGCATGCACATCAAAAGCATGCAACATTCAAATAAGGAATATGATAACACAACATCATTCCATACACGGTTAACACCATCAAACAACACAGCCTAATCATGCATATACAACGTTAATCACAACACATGGCATTGACATCTATCAAGCATATACAACGTCAACGACAAAAAATCATGAATTACAATGAATTCCTCAAACGGAAAGCCATATCAATCCATCAAGATTCAATTATTAAGTGTTAAGAATGTTATTATAAGAAAGTACATGCTCCCAGCTTTCCAACGAATCCAACTACGCCTAATTCGAAGTTACAGTCGCAAAGATATGACCAAAATAGTTTTTCAAAAATATATGTTTAATTCTGTCCAACTTGGGTCGATGTATAAGCTCATGCATCAATGTATAACTAGCTTGCGTCGACACAAGTATCGTATGCGTCGATGCATATGTTTTCAAAATTTATGTTTTTCCATTTTCCTTCAGTATGCATCAATGCATAACACACATGTGTCAATGCATAACTCCAAAATTCACCACATGAATCGATGCATAGGGTTTTGTATCGATGCATGCCTTATTCCAGCTTCTGTTTTTCACACGTTTGACTACTTGCATCGATGCATAACAGTATGTGTCGACCTATACTACGTTTTTCACTAAAAATTAGTTTTGTTCTTACTATTTGCAAATTCCAATTGATCTCATTCATCACCAATAGCCATAATACATTAGAAACAATAATTATTATGTATTTTCACACCCAATTAACAACAAAATTACACTTTCTAATTAATCCACAATCAACCTGCACCTATTAACCATTCTTATTAATTCCAATTGAGGTTTTTACGTCGGATCATATCATTAGGGCACAACCTAAAAATTCTAATTCGAGATTCCTAACGCATCAATTCATCCTATTGATATTCAAAACCTATAAGGCATATTAATCAGACCAAATCACCCCTTACCTTGCGATGATTCTTCGAATTTCCAACGCCTTGACTTTTTCTCCTCTTTCCCTTCTCTTCTCAAAAGCACGTACAGTGAATATTCCAATTCTTCTCACTTTTCCTTTTATTCCTTTATTTATTCCTTTTTATTATTTCAATAAATAGAAATAAATTAATTAGAATAAGTAGAGCCTTTTACTCCACACACCCTCCAATACAACTTCACACCCCCAACACTCCCATTATTTAATTAATTAATTAAATTTATTAATTCAAAATTACCAATAATTAACTTCTAATTAAATTAATAATTAAAATTCCAATTATTTAATAATTGAATTATTTGGGGTGTCACAACCGGCGTGTGGATGGCGGGTGCAAACGTCTGACATTTTGAGTAAAGATTGACGAAATGAACGCAATCCTCCAGCATGGTGGACCAATAGTACCCAACCCGAAATATTTTACTAGCCAGAGATCGACCACCTATGTGATTTCCACACACACCCTCATGTACTTCTTTCATAACGAGGTTGACATCGCCTTCCGACACACGACGCAACATGGGAAAAACCCTTCCCATTTTAAAAAGTTTATTAGCCACAAACACGTATCTAGCTGACACTTTTTTTATCCGTTTGGCCTCCTCTTTATCATCGGGTAGGACATCTTGTTGGAGATACTTGACAATTAGAGTCATCCATCCTGCTTCCTCATTAATGGCCAACACTTCTTCTTTTTCAATGCTCGATAACATCAAAGTTTCCTAGACAATATTTTTGTTCATTCCCGACCCCTTCGTGTTATCCAAACAAGCAAGGAGATCGGCCTGAACGTTATCCTCTCTAGGAATGTGAGAAATCTGAAAGTCTTGAAACTTCTTAGAAAGTTGCAGGGCCCGATGAATATATTTTATCAGCATGAGATCCTTCGTCTGAAAACTTCCTCCAGCCTGTCCGGCCACCAACTGAGAATTAGTGCGGTCGAGCAAATGTGTTACTCCGACCTCTAGATCCAACTTCATGCCTGATATTAATGCTTCATAATCAACTTGGTTATTGCTAGTTTGAAAATCAAAATGCAGAGAGTATTCCAAAATAATATCTCCTGGCCCTTCCAAGACTATATCGGCTCTGCTTCCCTTTAAGTTCGACAGACCGTCCATAAAGATAACCCATTTCGTGAATGCCTCTTCTCTTGATGGGGAACTAAATTCAACTACAAAATCTGCCAACGCCTGGGATTTTATGCTGGTCCGAGGAGTAAACTCGATATCATACTCAGAAAGCTCTACCGCCCAAGATACCATTCTTCCAGCCAGATTCGGCTTCTTGAATATTTGCTTCAAGGGAAAAATCATTTTCACTAGGATGGGATGACTTGAAGTAGTGCCTCAGCTTCCGCGCAGTTGTGATTAGTGCTAGAGCTAGGAGCTTGATCTGTTGGTATCTTAATTCTGCCCCTTTTAATACTTTACTGACGAAATGCATTGGAAGCTCTTCGGTCTATCCATCTTGGATCAACACTGAACTAATGGCACTGTTGGAGACAACGAGGTACAAAACCAAAGGAATATTCTCCTTAGGCCTAACGGTTACTCCAGCATTCTTCAGGCCAAACGACATCACCTCGTTGTAATAATTACTTCGATCTGTCATGAAAGCTATTTTTGGTGCGTCCGCCGGGTTCATCCTGATTTAATTGTACCCAGAGTAATCGTCTAAGAAACTCAATAGGTGGAAGCTGGAAGCTCTGTTTTTCAAACGGTCAATGTGTGGAAGAGGATAGGGATCCTTTGGGCATGCCTTGTTGAGATCTGTGAAATCCACACACATTCTCCACTTCCCAATTTTCTTCTTGACCATGACCACGTTGGACAACCAAGTCGGGTATTGAACTTCCCCAATGAACCCGACTTTCATCAGTTTATCAACTTCTTCCACAATCGCTTTCCTTTTTTCTTCACCACTCTTCCGCTTTCGTTGCGACATGGGCTTGACATTAGGGTCTAGATCCAAGTGATGACACATAATGCTCGGGTCAATCCCTAGCATATCTGAAGGTTTCTCAGCAAAAAGATCAATATTTTGCCTAAGAATCTCAACCACTTCGGCCTCCTCCTCAGCTACCATCTAAGTACCAAGTTGAGTAATTCCAAACGGCTGAGAACTAATTTGTACCTCCTTCGTTTCCTCATGGGGAGTCAGACTATCCTCATGGGGGTCTTCCCTAGGATCGATATCCACCACGTTAACCTTGTGGCATGTCGGCTCCTCAACTGGAACCAGTTTTCGCTTAATCTTCATGATGTCTTTGTAACCTTTCTTGGCTAGACGTTGGTCTCCCAGGACTACTCCAACTCGACCTTATCCCAACAGATACTTCATGGTGAGGTATAGTGTCGATAAATCCCCCTCCAAAGCATTGAAGGAGGGACGACCAATGATAATGTTGTATGGTGATGGTGCATTAACAACTAGATACCAAACTCAGACATCTTTAGAATTCTCATCTGTCCCGAACGTGGTTAACACTGGAAGATGGCCCAGGACATGCACCTGCTCCCCAGAAAAACCCACCAAGGTTCAGCTTAAAGGCAACAACTCCTTGGGGTCGAAATCCATTCCTTTGAAGGCTTCCCAATACATGACGTCCACTGAACTTTCCGGGTCTATCAAAACTCTTATGACTCCCCAGTCTCTTATCACTTAGGTGGTGTGAGAAATAATATTGGAGGTGTTAGTGGTGGTGTGAGAAATGATATTGGAGGTGTTAATTAGTTGGACCATTAGAGAAAATAATATTATTATTATTATTATTTGGTTAAGAGAAATAGAAGTGACAGTGAGAAAAGAGAAGAGGAATAGGGTTTTTGGAGAACACAAACATGAGAAAGCTGCTAGAGCCAAAAAGTCCCAGAAATCCGATCAAGAGTTGAACTATCGTTGAATCCAGGTAAGGGTGGGGTTCTTGCTCTCTAATTGGGAATATGATGGATGATAGGTAGATAGGGATTTATGATTTTGCTATTTTGTATCATGTTGCTGTTGGAATTGGTGAAAATCCCAAATTTAATCGTGGAATTTCGTGGAAACTGTAATTTGGGCATTTTCACGCTGCATGAATCGATACAAGCATGTATGTATCGATACATGTTGTGCTGATTTTGAAAAATAGAGGTTTAGAAAATGTATGTATCGATATAAATAGCCATGCATCAGCTCATGAGACAAATTGTGAAGGTATGTATTGATACAAGTCTGCTATGTATCGACTCATACTGAAGAAAATTAGAAAAACAGGATTTGGAATAGCGTATGAGTCGACTCATATGATGCATGTGTCGATACAAGTGAGTTTTGCACCGATACAAGGACTTTTGTATCGGCTCATACTGTACAGAAATAGAACATAACTTTGAGAGAACTGTTTTGGTCATATCTTTGCGACCGTAACTCCAATTTAGTTGCCGTTTGAACCCTTGGATAGTTGAATGTATGATTTATCCTATAAAAGTAGTTTCAAACATAGGAAGTGAACATCTTGTTGAATTGATGTGTTTTCCGTATGGAAATTCATGGTTATTGAGAGTTGTTAGAAGTTGACGTTGTAGGAGATTGTTATTGAACGTTGTTGTTGATAGAGATTTGATAGGTAACGTTGATGGTTTGATTGTTGTTGATTACGTACAGGCCTATGGCCAGTGTTAATGAATTTATTTTGTTGAGTCGTAAATGGAAAATTGATTACGTTGATCGTAAGGGGCAAAGTGATTATGTTGTAGGCTTGTAAGCCAGTTGTGATTTCGTTGTCGTTATTGATAAGTTGACATTGTGAATGTGGTCACATACATACATTTGCATATTATGTTGAGCCGTGAGGGGGCAAAACCACGTTGAGCCGTTAGGGGCAAGATGATTACGTTGAAGGCTTACGCCTTGATGCCTCGGAATTACTGGCAATTGTTTACGTTGGGAGTTTTACTCTGATGGTACCACATGCATTTGCATTCATTGAGTTGCATATCATAACACCCGAGGATGTTGTCTTTGTGATTGAATGATGTTGTTTTTGTGATCGAATTATGTTGTTTTTGTGATCGAATGATGTTGTTTTTGTGATCAAATGATGTTGTTTTTGGTGATTGGATTATGTTGTTGTGGAATAGTGGTGTGATCGCAAAATAGTGATTTTATATAATTCGAACTATATATTATTTATCATAATCTCAATTATATGGTTTGATATCTCACCCTTTACTTGTTTTTGTCGTTGCCTTTATATTGGTAACATGCAGGTGATTGAGAATAGTTCGTAGAAGGTTGATGATAGCTTGGAGTCTCTAGTGTGCTTGTCGAATATAAAGAGTCTTAATTTATGAATTTTGTTGAACCACGTGTCCTTGTGGATTTGAATTGATATTGAGGCTAGAATGCCATGAAAAACGAATTGAATTGTCTTCCGCTGAATGAAAAATTATTTGAAATAAAATATATTTTGAAACTTCATGAGAATTTGAATTATGTGACATCCCATTGTGGAGCACTCTGATATATGATGTGTATTTTATTATATTTACTAGTATTGGGAAATAGGGTGTTACACACTAAACTACTGCTCTCGCTGCCCACCACCATTGTTGCTCTCACTACCGTCATTCTGATATGTTATGGTCGTCTTCTTCATGTTCAAGTTCTCTTTGGTAATTTTCATTTTTTTTACATTTTATGTTTCTTCTTCTTCAACAAAATTACTTCTAATCTTGTTACAAAATGATTTTGATGTGTGTTTGATGTGTGATACATGTTAATTGATGTGAGTTTTGTTTTATTCTATTTGCTAAGAATTTAATCTCTTTCAAACATTATGATGCCAAGTGTTAAATTTATATTTGACAGTGAACTTATTTTAGGATGCAATGAGAATCATGCCACTGTTTCGTATGGATTAAGAGCAACTTATAATTTGTTTGAAAAAATAGAGCATGAAATAAATTACATGAAATGTATTATTTTAAAAATATTAGCATAAAATACATTGAAAACACGATAATAGAGAATACAACTGATGAATATAATGTATGAAAAAACATTGTAAACCAATCAACCGAACCAAACCGATTAATTTGGTTTCATTTTGAAAAAAATGTTAAAAACCGAACCAAACCAAACCGATAAAAATATCATCGGTTCAGACTATTTTTTGATCAAAAACTGGTCTAAACCGATCTGATTACACTCCTAGATTTATGTGAAAAGAATTTTGGAGGATTTATTTTCATTCTAAAACTAAAATTCTCATAATTTAGAAAAATTAAAAAATTCTATTAAAGGAGGGGTTTAAAGAGTTTTAGAGAATTTAAATGCACAAATATAATACATATTTTGAAAATTATAAATATATTATTGATAAACACTCTTTTAATTATTTCAAAAATTGTTAAAATATTTGTATCATTTTTAAAAATTATTTTTCTGAATCTCTCTTCCCCTCTTCTCTCATCATTCAAATAAACTTTCGAGATTGTTCAACCGAATTATCATTAGATTAGAATGTCTTTAGAGGATTTGTTCAATAGAGTTATGATTAGATTGTTTGTAGAGAGATTTATGAGGGAAACTTTTGGTTACCCTTGTTTGAGTTTTGGCTTTGTCTTTCAACAATTGTAATTGTATTTTTAATTTTGATTATTGGTAACACTTCTAGAGTGTTGTTATGATATATACCAACTTTAAAGGATCAACATGGTTGAAATACCCCCATTTGTCATCGATTACACTCTAATTTTACTTTTAAAAAAAAATCTTTAAATAAGAGTCTTGTTTATCTCCAAATTTTAAACTTTTTATATTATATTCATGTGGTTGTGATTTTATTTTCTCCATTTCATTCTCAACCAAAGTTTCATGTGAGTGAGAACATTAATGTACTACCTTTTCACGTGACTTATGCAATCATATGTAAAAGAGAAATAAATCATATGAATAACAACAATTCAATAGCACTTTACAAAGGCAATCTGGTTTCATTCTAATAATATTTTCCATATATCTAGCTACACCAGTATATGTTGATTCAGAAGAAATTGAACAAAAAAGATGCCTAGAAAAGCCGAAACAAAGAAGAACTCTTTGTTCTAGTTAGTGCATTCTAAATCAGTTATCCTCAAGAAGACTTCTTCTATCATTGCCCGCGCAACCCATCATCCGATTCATTCTATTCTTCTGTAGATTCTTAACATTAAGTAGATTTTTCTTCATTGCCTCAAGCTTCTTTCTCTTATTATGTCCTTTTTTCTTCGGACTCGGCTCTTTAACCACCTGAACAAAACCGATTTATAAAGCGAAGTGTCACATTTTTTCATACCATAGAAAATAAATCAAATCAATTGAAAACTAGTATTTACTTACTTCGCCTGTGTTCTCGGATTCAGATACCTCGCTCGCATCGCTGTCATCAATACTGTGTGACTTGTTGTGCACGGCAACGTTTTGATCCTCTTTTTCCAGTACTTGCTCGGAGCCTGCTTGTGAATCATGTGATTCTTGTTCTTTTTTCTCATCGCTTTCAACGCAATATATTTTAAAACTCGGTGATCCTGGACCTATACGTCTTCCAATATCATCTTCGTCTTCTTCTTCCTCTTCGTTTTCTTCTTTCTCCTCATCATGTTTTGCATTAACTTTTTCATATAAATTTTCTTGTATAGATACCTCATTTGTTTTCTTTTCAACATCTTTATCTATTATATCTCTATGTCCTTTACGCTCCTCTTCATCCTTCTCCTTCTTCTCTTCCTCATTTCCGCCTTCAGAAACAGGCAATGGAACAACTTGAGAGAGTTTTTCAACCGCCACTGCATGTATTATCGTTTGCTGTTCTTTTTGCGGTTGAGTTTCTTCAGAAATTTCATTTTTTTCAGAAGACTTTCCATCAGAGCTTCCATCATTATCCTTCAAAAGCTGTTTCTTTGAAATTTCAACGTCTTCTCCTTGCACATTATTACTCCTACGTTTTCTAAACTCTTCGAATTTTTGTCCGAGAAGAGGACGAATCTTTGCAGGCAATACATCTCCTCCATTTGGATTAATCAACCTGGAATTGTTACCTCCCATTATTAAGAGAAAATAAATGATTACAAAGTAATAATAATAATAATAAAATTCTCTTAAGATTGGGTTAATGTTACAAGGTTGAATTGAAATTATATGAAGATGTGAAAGGAGGTGGGGATTATGAAGAGGTTTTGAGAATGTGGCAGTTGAGGATTATGAAGATTAACTAGATACAGTCTGTGTTAACAGATATTGACGTTCAATTATAGAACAACCAACAACAAAAAAACTGCAAAAAGCTGAAATATTGATCCACATGTATATTGTATTTCTTGTTGGAATTTGGAAAGTGTTAATTTTAGATACTAAGAACCAACACAACCTGTCTTGGACAAGTTAACAATAAATTTTGTCTAAATAAGGTGTAGGAATTTTAATATATGAGATTAATTGATATAATTTTTAGGATAATAATTAATTCCAAAAAAATTCAATATAAATTAATTTTACTATACGTTTAATGAGAGATTTTTGTTTTGTTTCAGTTTATGTCATATTATAATTTTTAAGTTTTTATACTTATAACATAATTTTTTAAATATGATTAAAAGTGTAAAATATTGTAAAACAGTAAATTTTCATTTTTCTTATTCTATTATTTGTATAAATGAGATTTATGATGATAAGAATGAGATTTAGAAAATTACAATCATACTTTAAGTAGATTTTTTTATTTAGTATATTAAGGATCAAAATTTCACTCTATATAAAATATATAAATGAAATGTAGTATATTCAAACATATAATCAAAATCAGAAGTCCCTTCATAATATTAAGGGTTAAATATATTTTTAGTCCTTATAAATATGTGATTCTGTAATTTTGATCTCTAATTTTTTTCTTTGAATAATGGTCCTCACAAACCTTTCCATCCACAATTTTGGTCCTTATAAATATGTTACCTCTTAATAAATTGGATATAATTTATATGACATCAATAAAAATAGGTCATACAAAGTCTACTCTCCATATGAGTAGAAGTGAGTAATGAAGAGAAATATAACATATTTTGAGATTGTTAAAAATTAGAATGCTTGATATGCAACATTCACATTGTTGTCACTGAAGAGGATAGTTATAACTTGCTTCGGCCTTTTGTTAAAGAGGAATTCCATCAGGCTCTATTTGATATGCATCCCAATAAATCATCAGGTTTGGACGTGTCTAATCTGGCTTTTTACCAAGAATTCTGGGAGGTTTGTAGTGATGACATTTTCCAGGCAGCGACCAAGTGGTTGGATCAGGGGCACCTCCCTATTTCTCTCAATGAGACAAATATTTGTCTGATTCCTAAGTGCTCCAAACCTAATAATCTGAAAGACTTTCGTCCCATATCTTTGTGCAACGTTGCCTACAAGATTGTGTCAAAAGCCATCGCGGATACATTGAAGGCGTCATTAGGTAAATGTATGTCGGAAGAAAAGGTGGCGTTTGTGGAGGGAAGATCGATTTTACATAATGTGATGATTGCCTAAGAGGTTATCCATGCCCTTAAATGGAAAACCAAAGGTAGAAAAGCCCACATTTCCCTTAAGATTGATATTAACAAGGCGTACGATCAAGTGGATTGGGGATTTCTTAAAGCTGTTTTAAATAAGTTGGGTTTTGAGGAGAAATGGATTCATTGGATTTTGATATGTGTTACTTCGGCACGATATTATGTTCTTGTTAACTCAGAAGGTGTTGGACCTATTCTACAAGAAAGAGGATTGCGACAGGGAGACCCATTATCACCATACTTGTTTATTCTTATCTCTGAAGGCCTTTCGGCTCTTATCAAAGGAGCGATAGCAAAAGGCAATATTCATGGAGTTCAGATTTGTAGAGGGGCACCTAGTGTGTCCCACCTCCTTTTTGCTGATGATTGTTTTCTTTTTTGTAGGGCCAATTTGTCAGAAGTTTATACCCTTATGAGTTTTCTTAAGATCTACGCTGATGCAATAGGTCAAGAAATAAATATGAAAAAATTAGAAGTGTTTTTCAGTAACAATCTTAGTAACCCAACTAAAGAGGATCTAGATAATTCATGGGAGTCAGACATGTGTTGGGTATCAATAATTATTTAGGGTTGCCCTCTATGATCGAGAGAAGCAAGAAATCAACTTTTTCCTACGTCAAAGATCATACATGGAAGAAAATTAATTCAGGGAGTGGAAGGTCGTTATCTAGGGCATGTAAAGAAGTAATGATCAAATCGGTGTTACAAGCTATTCCAGCCTATGTTATGAGTATTTGTATTCTCTTGGATGCGGTTGATAATGATATTGAGAAGATGTTAAACTCTTTTTGGTGGGGTGGTGGCACTAACAATAAAGGTATTAGATGAATGGTGTGGGACAAGTTAACCTGTCCGAAGTCAGAGGGAGGATTGGGTTTTTGAGACTTTCACTCTTTCAATTTGGAAATGGTGGCTAATCAGGGTTGGCATATTTTATCTAGTCTGCACACTCTTATTTCACGGATATTTAAAGCAAGATATTTTCATCGAACTTCTTACTTATATGCAAGACTTGGTCATAACCCAAGCTATGTTTGGAGGAGTATTTGGAGAGCTCGAGAAGTTCTAATTTTGGGTTGCAGGTGGAGTATTGGAGATGGTAGCCAGATTAAAGTTATGCCTAAACCTTGGCTTCGACGTAGTCGAGAAGGTTGCATTAGTGGCACTCAAAAACAAGGTGTGTATAATATTATTGTTAATAACCTCTTGCTTCCCAATGTCAAATAGTGGAATTTGCAATTTTTACGTGACTTGTTTGATTATGCAGAGGTGGAGGTCATTGTTCAGGTTCCTCTGGTGGAGGAAGTTGTGGAAGATAGGTTGGTGTAGAGTGCGGAGGAGAATGATGTTATAGTGCGAGATCTGGGTATCGTCTATGGAGTAACTCTAAGAAGCGTGATTTATGTTGATTCTCTATTTTTAGGATTGGCTTTATGTTTGGTAAAACTAATACAACATCAATAGGTTAAATATGATTTATAACTTGTAAGGAGAAAGCAAGTTGAAGTTCTATTTAATGAAGAAACGTGTTGTGTTGAAATGTTTCAACATCTAGAACAACATGTCAAAGAGGATGTCGTGACATCAGACATCAGACATCACGCTACTGAACTGTCAAAGTTTGTTACAATTCTGTTTTAAATTATACATAATAGTATGCATCATATATGGCATGTTTGTGAAGGCATATGTGAAGGTCTAGGAGCTAAGGAGAAAGATCAACAAAGACATTGATTGTAGCAGAAGTTATCTACTTGATTATCTATGCAGAAAGTTTGTTACTACAGAAGTTTGTTACATCTTATGCTGTTATTTTGAAGGCCCGAATCCAGTTGGGTAATAGGTTATAAATAAGTAGTTGTAACCTAGTTTTAGTAAGCTAGCCGGTTTTAGAAAGATATAGTCTTTAGGGTTAGCCATGTAAGTGAACCACCTGAATTGTGGGATGGTCACTGATTTTTACCTTGAAGCCTGTAGGCAAGATGACTGTTTTACTCACTCAGAAGCTGTGAAGCAATGAGTGTAGTTGTGTCCTTGGAAGAAGCTGTGAAGCAATTCCAAGTAAGGTTTGTGTCACTTGAGTGACTGTTTAGATTGTGTTTAAAGTGTGGTATCTTCAAACTATTTTAGTTGTGTTTGGAGTGAGGCATCTCTAAGCTTATTATTTTAGGAGCCAAGCAGTCGATGCAGTTTGTGGTGTGATAATAGTTGATACGCATCACTAAGGTGATTGGAAGTGAGCGGAGGTTCTCATATCTAAGTTTCGTATCTTAGGTAGAAGGGTCATTGGGTAGTCTGATTAAGTGAGGAGTGTAAACAGGGTGGTTTCTCTCTGAATTAATACTACTGATAGTGAACTTCATTCCTGGCTTGGTATGCCCCCAGATGTATGTTGGTTAGAACCAAACTGGGTTAACAATTCCTTGTGTTCTTTTGTTTCCTGATTTTAATTGTATGTTCTACCTTGTCTATTTTGTAATGTCAGATCAGATGTCACGACATCCTGAATCTGCCTAACCAGAATTTCAGTTTAGAGATGGGTACAATGGGTAGCTGGAATAATTTATGGAATATTAAAGATCTGTCAAGAGCTAAGCACTTTTTATGGAGAATTTGTAAGGACTATTTACCATCGAGAGTGAGGTTCCGTGGTCATCATGTACCTTGTTCGCTCGATTATCCATTTTGAGGGAGTAATTATGAAGATGATTGGCATATCTTATTTCGGTGTCAGGACACGAACCTTTGTTGGCAGGAGGTCGGGTTGAGAAATTTCATTGATCACCAATTATTTTTGATATTTGTAACATTGAGGATAGGAAAATAGCTGGAAGAATTATTGTTATGATGGAGTCTATGTGGAGGAATAAGAATGACATGGTTTGGAACAATGGTAGAGAGAAAGTGTCTCGTCTTGGATGGCTTGCTTTTCATCAATGACGTGAGTGGTTTATGGCACAAAAGGAACCAGTGAATAATAGTGATCAGAACCAAGTTTTATCTTGGAATTCCCCTCATATTGGTTGGCTAAAATGTAATGTGGACGCAGGTTTCAATAATCAAGTAGGATCTTATAATCGGGGGTGGTGTTTGCGTGACCACTTTGGGAATTTTGTTAAGGCAGGCACGACTTGGGACAAGGTTAATCCCTCTGTTGTGGAAGCGGAGGCCTTAGCTCTTAAAGAGGCCATTCAAGGAGCTATTTACCTAAATCTTGACCGGATTATATTTGAAAGTGATTATCTTAGGGCGGTGCAATTGGTGAGGTCAAGTCATGTCGGTAATTATGAATTTTTCTTGATCATCCAAACTATTATATCTTTGTTACTTTCATCTCCAAACTTTAAGGTAAAGTTTATCAAACGCCAAGCTAACATGGTTGCTCATTCTCTTACGAAGGCGACTAGTTCTTGGTTTAGGCGTAGTTTCCTTAATGTAACTCCCCATGTATTGAACAGTTGATTTTTAATGATATTCATTAGTTGTGCTTTGATCGAAAAAATAAAATTAGAATGCTATAAAGTATAAAAAAAGTTGACAGAAGATTTTTGGTCATGAGGAAGTCTTGCGTTTAGAAGCCAACGAGTGCACCAGAAGTCACATAAGCGACGGTCTGGCAATGTCAAGAGATTTTGGCTGAAGCAAGGCTGGTCTAAGCGATTCATTAGTATCAAGTTTGATCATTTCGATTTTGGAAGTCACTCTTAGTGTGAAAATATTCTAAATATCTTTTAATTAATTTAGAGATATATTTTAAATTAATATAATGGATATTATAAGGCATTTATAATTTTTTTATTCAAATGGTTAACAAATTGGGTTTTGGGTCCATAACGTATAGTTGACTTTTAGGAGTTATATATTGTTCTGAACTGCCCGAATATCTGTCGGGCAGGTCACTCCACCTCGAGGTACTACGATCCACCAAGATTCAACTATATACCGGGGGCTCCTACCTGCCCGTTCCATGCGCCACATGGCGACCCTTGCTCGACATCTGTCGAGCAAGTCCGCAGTTCATCTCGCTATTTGCTATGCCCGTTATGCCTCCCCTGCTCGACATAATGGATAGTTACGAGCATCATTGCCCGACCTGACCTGGTTAGCCCAGATAGTTATATTTGTGGATCCGTATATCTAAGCCCAAATATAGCAACCAATAAGAATCCTCCTACGATCATTATATAAACCCTTATATCCTTGAGTGCAAGGTATCAAATTCTTACTCTCAAAACCCTAATATTCCCTATTCCCTCTTTAAACATTTACTTACTTTAGCATCAGAGTGCCTTGCAGGTACACCACCCCCTCCTCAATATCAATCTTACTCGAAGGATCTTCAACCATTTTGACCGTCTCCGATTCTGATCACCAGTTCAGATTTTATATATATATATATATATATATATATATATATATATATATATATATTATTTTTGTCATAAAAACCTTTAGAATGTGGCAATCCAAAGGGAAACTTAGAGAGAGAATGCTATAAATATGGTTTGTTCTTGAGAACTTGAGTGACTATTTTCTTATAAATTTTTTGTAATCTCTTGTAACAACTTTTGAAAGTAAAGTGAATCAAAGAGTTGATTGTTCCCCTAGAGTAGTACTTTTGATTGAACATGGTAAACAAATTATTATGTTTCTTGTATTTTATCTTCTTATATATCGTTATGTGTTTGTCTTCAATCTTTATAGGTTATTTTATTGTTTAAGGCCATTTATTTTCGTTTTCATTGTTCTTTGTCCATACACATCAAATTTATTGATGTTACAATGAGTGGCACCCATTGTGGGACAAATGGAGTTTTTTAGATGTGAGAACAATAGGCTCTAAATTGCGGATCAAAAAGTTTTTCAAAGAGACTAATTTTAGGTTGTGGAAAGTGAAGATGCATACAATCTTAACTCAACAATAGTGTATTGGCATTGACGGGTGATACATTAATGTATGCACACCTAGCACGTGCAAAAAATATTGAAATGGTTGATTAGGTCATAAATGCCATTATCTCGTGCTTGAGATATACAATTCTAAAGAAAGTCATCAGGGAGAAGGCTACAATTTCGATGTGGGAAAACATGAATAGTTGTATATGACCAAGTCTTTGATTTATAGGTTGTGTTTGAAATGACAACTCCACCCATTCAAAATGGTAGAGAACAAATCCATAATGGAGCATTTGACAAAATTTCACAAGATCATCGATGATCTGGTGAATATCGAGGTAATGATTGTTGATAAGAACAAGGGTTCACTCTTGTTAAGCTCACTACCCATATTATTTGAAGGTGAAATATCTAAATATTGATGGTAACATTGAAGGCTCAAGTGTCTTAATGAATGATAATGTGTATAGAGGGACGTCCAAATCAAATAGGGTTGACAAGTCAAAATAAAAAGGCTTTAATTTGTGGAACTTTATTTTGTAGGTGATATACATTTAACAAGGATGCCAATTTTTGATGATGAAAACTAATGTCTATTGACAAGTCAATTACATAAGCGAATACAAATTCAAACCTAAGTATTAGGGTTTGATGGACTTGACTATTCGATAATGGCAATGAAGTGAAATATAACTCAAGCTTAATCTCAACTAATCTCAAGCAAATGTCTACAAAAGAGTATCTGACAAAGTCTTAAAGCACAAGAAAACCCTACCTAAGTTAGTATGAGTGAATACTATGTAACACATAAAAAGGTGTTCTCGTGAAAGTACATGGCTAAAGCACACACACACACACTAAAATCATTTTTGACTTGACTTTTGGCAACAAAATATCTTCAAAAATATCTTGAAGTTGTGCGAGATGAATTGTGAACTGTCAAAATAGCTCTGGGAAACATTTTAACTTAGTGATTAACACTTTTATCTAATTAGTTATCTTAGTTCAAAATTAAGTCCCAGGTGATTAGGACAAATTCTTAATGGCGTGCAGCAACTAGATATCTTTTCCTTCCTATTTTTAACTTACAACCAATTATATTTTGAACATCTAATCAATTGGAATAATGTGCTAATCGATTAGATTGTCATAAAAAACATTTATTTGAAATTCCTTTTTTGGCCAACCTCTAGCCTATAAATATAGGTACCTTCTATCATTTCATTTCATCCAGAATATTATTTTGACACAAATCACTCTATCTCTCTCTAAAATTTTGTTTACCTTCTCTCACTAGGATTTTATCTAAAGTGATTTTGCGAGAAATTTTTTTGTGAGTAAGGTTGTAATTCTGGAAGGGTAGAATAGTAAGCTCCCCAAGGAAATTTCATATACATATTGGTTGAACATTATATCCATTCAAGTATTTCTTTTAGGTTAAAAGCAAAGTTTAAAGGCTCGTAAGCTCAGTCCGTGAACGATATTGCAAAGTTTGTGGGGAGAAGACTAATTGCATAAATCCACTGTTTGTGAAGACACACAAGACCAATCTATCATCTTGTATCATTTGGTTGGATGTGAACAATATTTCCTTGTATAAGGGGGTTTGTGAGCATAACCTATTAAAAACTCTCAAGTTTATTGGATTCTCTCAAGATCAATTCTTGGGAAGAGGAGTAAGTCTTTTTGTTTTAACTAAACCTCTATAACTCTCGATGTCTTCTCTTTCCCTTTACTCTTTAATTTTTTGTAATTTATTTTCTATAATTATCTTTTCCTTCGCTTAATATTTAAAATGTTCTTAAACTCTGATTTTATTCCGCAACATTTTTCAAAATCACTTTATCTCAACCACACAATTCACCCTTTCCCCCACATCTTGTGTGTGAAGTCTCAAGTTCTGCATGCTTGTCATAAAAAGCAGCCACTTCATAAGGGATTGTTCCTAGAGAAAGAGTAATGATGATTTTGTTCAAGTTGCAATTGGCTCAAATGAGGATAATTATGAGAGTGTTGGTGCACTAGTAGAGTCGAGTTTAGAGACTGAAGAGAGTTAGGTCATGGGGTGTTGAAGATTTTGTATAGTGGAGTGAAAATGACTAAGGGGTCTAAAATATGTGGAATGTATATTTTAGAAGGTTATTGTGTTGTTGTTCATTCATCATTAGCTACTAAAGACTTTCATGAAAAGAATAAGGTATGGGAATTGAGGTCAAGGAATGATGGATACTGAGAGGTTATTTTATAGCACTTTAATGAATTTTGTAAGAGAAAATGGATAAAAAAGTTGACCACTGAGTTTTATGGAGTTTTTTAGGTAAAGATGGTTCCAAAACAACTTATATGATCGGTAAGTGTTCTTTTACATGGATATACGTCCATATACATATGGTGGTTTGTAGTAGGAAACCTGAAAAACTACTCTTAATCAAAGTCAGTCAAAATTATTAATGTGATCAAGATAACTTTAGCGATGATTTCTCGGTAAGAGTACAAATAGTGTAGAGTAATAAAAATATCGTATCCATATGGACGATTATTTAATAGGACAATTAACGTGCTATGTTTAGAAAATACTAAATGGGGGTTGAGTTTTAAGACGAAAAATAGTAAAGAGTTGTTCTGATAATAATATGAAAGAGATTAGGTTTTGTATTGAATCCCATATTTGTTTCCTGTTGATGTTCGATGTATTATATGAATGTTATCATTTATATGATTCCACAAAAAATTAATAAAACCACTATACTCAATCCTCTGGCGCATAGCTCACTAACTTATACTCGGAGTTTCCTATCCTTAGTCTATTAGCGTAAGCAAGATTAGGCGGGGCGATAATAATCAATTCATAAGCCACTACACGATGTCTCTTATTCATATTCAACTAACGTAAGTATGATAATTGCCCTAGATCCAACACATAGAATAGTGGTCAATATTGCCTATGTGCTCAAAATCAGATTAAAAAAGTATCTCACATAAAAAACATTACGAACAAGAGGCAATTGAATAAAATTATAACTCAAATTATTCATGCAATGGACCTGTTTTAATTACTGTTGGGACATATATTTAATTTGTTATTGCATGAATAAGAGGTTTGCATAAGTTATCCCTTGAAGAAATCGCCTTCAATGACTTCAAATGCGCTCCAAATATATAATTTATGGTGTTGTAAATTGTCCCCTTCAACGTAAAATTGCAGAACCCTTGAAAAAGTACCAAAAATCCTTTTTAAAGCTATCAGTGGGCGTCATAATGTGTTGTAAAAAAGGCCTATCGCGTGCACGATAGGATGCATCACGCGTGATGCAATTGATACAGGCTCATCGCGTGCGCGGATGGTCGTGATGCTAGCATGACAATTATAGTGACTGACAAATGTTTTCCTCTTCAGTATCGCGCACATGATACACGCTCGATTATTACATTTTTGAAACACCTTTTGGTCCTTTTTAGCCATATTTTAACCAAGTATTTATTCCTTCATACTTTATCCATTTTACTTAGTTCTTAGGTTTTTCTTCATTAAATTAAGTGATCTTTGGCTTGATTTTCTTTGTTCCTTTGACTGGTTATATGTAATGACAATGTGTCACCACTCAGCGTGATAATAAAGTAGAAGATTGTGTGTTTAATGGATATTCAAAAGGTGGAAAGGGTTATGTTCTGGACTGGCCCACGCTCTAGGCCCAACAAGGTTCTAGGCCCAATTACCCTTGGGAAGCATCTGGGAATGTCCACGCGGGGCACGTGGCCGACCCAACAGATCCCAGGTCCAATTGCCCCTGGAGAGCGGCTGGGAACGTCTACGAGGGGCACGTGGCCGACCCAACAGATCCCAGGCCCAATTGCCCTTGAAGAGCAATTGGGAATGTTCACACGGGGACACGTCCATGCGCGGGCACGTGGCCGACCCAACGGATCTCAGTTATCCTTGGCTGCCACGTGCCCCCCGATATTAACGGACCCTGTTGACTAGGTTTCCTTAAACGTCTAGTCTCCCAGGAACTTCGCAACAAACCCGGATTTCCCGGGCGACAATCTAGGGAGGAGGCCACGTGCTGGCCTCCTTGCACACGCAAGCCCTAGCAATCCGCTAGTGGGCTTGGACTTCTGCCCACTAATCGGATCTTGGCCCTGGGTTATAAATACCCTCTCACTTGAGAGGGTCAGGTATCTCATTCTTTACTCTTTCTCACTTGCTTGCTCTCTCTGCCTATTCTTACTTTGGCATCGGAGTGCCTTGCAGGTACCCCCCCTTCTCTTTCACTTTGGACCGCCGTTGCAGATTGGGCCAAGACACCTTCTGGTCAGGTACGATCAGTGGCGCCGTCTGTGGGAATCTTGCTTCCCCGTCTCCTTCATTCAGTTGACCAAAGCAAACCAAGAAACTCCTTTTGTCATGGCCAACACTGCAAACGACGGACAAAATCCCTTTCTTGAGGATCAGGCCGAGCAGCACGACACCGTCTTCCCAAGCGGAGATCCTCGAGATGGGCAAACTGCCTCCTCCACCGGATCCTACCGGGGAGAGGAGCGCAGGGCCGAATCAGATCACCGTCGAGCAGCAGAACCTGCAGTATTCCAAGAAGTGCAACCACCCCCCGACGCTGATCCTACGGTCAAGGCTCTCTTCGCAGCCATCAACAACACCAACCTCCCCGCTTCACCTGTGGGGAGCGTCTCCACGTTCTCGAAGCTTCCCGTCGATCACCGCGGAGACGTCGACGACCAGATTCGTGGTCGCCATCGCCACGCCGACCTCGCTCCCAAACTCCCCCGCGGAGAAACAGGAGAGATGATTCTCGCAGCCCGACACACCGCCTCCGAGGTAGGGGACCCGCGCCCGAGCGGCAAGACCAAGAAAAGCCCAAGGAACGACCTCGATCGCCTCCCCGACATGAGCGAAAAGCCGACAGATCGAGAAAGGTCAAAGGCGGCCACACTCGCGCCAGAACTCAACGCCATTCTCGCTCTCCCCACCGGAGCGACGAAGACGACCCCCGCGGTCCCCTGTCCGACAACATCATGAATGCCCCAATTCCTCGGGGAATGGAGAAACCGCCCCCACTCGCCATATACGACGGAGTGGACGACCCTATCGACCACATCGACGGTTTCGAAGCTATGCTCCAATACCTCAACGTTGGAGGACCAATCAAATGCAGGCTGTTCCCCACAACCCTCAGGAAGACAGCAATGGATTGGTATAAGAGCTTGCCCCCGGGGTCCATACACTCGTGGAGGGAGCTCAAGGCCCAGTTCACGAGCACTTTCACAGCCTCCCGCAGGCATCCAAAGACAGAGGCCTCCCTCGAGGCCATCATTCAGAAAAGCGACGAAAGTCTCCGGGAGTACATTGACCGCTTCAACAGGGAAGCCATCCAAGTCCCCTGTGAGGACCAGATGAAGCGGTACCTATTAGAGAGGGGGCTCCTCCCCGGCACAGATTTCAGGAAAGCCGTCGGCATCGAGCCCCCAGCCACTTTCGATGCTCTCCTCGATAAAGCCCGCGCTTATATCACGTACGAGGAGAAGGAAGCCGCCAACCGCGCCAGGGATTCGAGGAGTCGTGGCTCGGGCAACTCCACCAGACACCAAGATAACCGACGCCCTGAGGCAGGGTCATCCCGACGCCCGACGAAGCGGCAAGACATGCCGGAAACACGCGGCCGAGGTCCGCTTGGACGCTTCACCGACTACACCCGCTAACCGCCTCGAGCGAATCCTAGCCGAGTGCTCGGCAACCGAGTTCAGAGATGGAGGGGCCGACCAAACCCACCTCTGGCGCTGACAAAACAAAGTACTGCCAGTATCACCGAAGCCACGGCCATTTGACTGAAGATTGCGTCCACCTCAAAGACGCGATTGAGACACTGATCAAAGGCGGAAGACTAGGGCAGTACAAAAAACCCGAAGAAGGAAGAAATGCCCGAGCTGTCAAAGAAACCGAGGACGAAGGCCGACCACAAGGGGACTCTGGCCCCTACCAGATAGCCTACTCGGTGACTAGGCCCGAGGACTTTCAGAGCCCCGTTTTTACTCACAGCCCTTGGGAAGAATTCCCCTCGGCCATGGTCATCTCCGGCGGCGACACCCAAATGTCGCTTAACTCCAAGAGAAAATTGACGAACCGATCGACAAAGCCCCACCAACGAGGTCTCACTCGATCAGCTGGAAAAGCCGATTACCTTCTACCTGGAAGAACTCCCCGGCGGAGCACCAAACTCCCACATCCCCCTCCTCATCAAGGCAAGGATGGCCAACTTCGAAGTCCACCGAATACTGGTCGACGAGGGCAGCTCGGTCGACGTCATGTACACTCACTTGTTCAGAACGCCCAGCTCGATGAATCTCACTTATTGCCGCGTGGGCTCGACCTTCGGGGTTCAACGGCTCCACATCACGACCTTGGGATACGCCGAGCTCCTCGTCACCGGCGAGGACGCCGCCCGACAAGTCAAAGTCCGCTCGGTGATCGACGCCACTCTCTACAACGCCATTTTGGGCGAACAACGCGAAATCACGGCCTTCGACCGTCCATCCGAAGCTCAAGTTCTACACTAGACGGGGACGCGTCGCTACTATCTGCGGGGACATCAAAGCCGCGAGGAGGTGCCACAACGCCGCGGCCAGAGGTCAAACCCTGGTCGACCCAAAAGGGCAGCCAAAGAAGAAGGAAGGGACAACGCCCAAGTCGAGCTTCACAAAACCGCAGAGGATCGAGTCCCAACGCCTCGGTGGACCTCGACACCAGCAAAGGACGAAGTCGACGGATGCGTGGGACATGATCCGCTCCGCCCAATTCCAGACGGCGAGTTCGAGCTCGTCCCCCTCGAAGAAGACCCCACCAAGTGCGTCAAGATCGGCGCCGATCTCCCCGACCTAGCAAAGAAACAACTCAGAGCTTGCCTTCGGGAGAATGCGGATCTCTTCGCATGGAGCGCAGCGGAAATGCCCGGACTCGACCCTGAGGTCGCCTGCCATCAGCTCGCCATAGATCCAGCCGCTAGGGCCATAGTACAACGTAGGCGTAGGCAGTCCCCCGAGAAAGCGGAGGTCAAAAAGTCAGAAAAGACCTCCTAGAGGCAAATTTTATTTCCGAGGCCAAGTATTCAACTTGGTTGTCAAACGTTGTACTTGTTAAAAAATCTAATGGAAAATGGCGTATGTGCGTTGACTATACTGATCTTAACCGGGCATGTCCCAAAGATGCTTTTCCTTTGCCTAACATCGATAGACTGGTCGACAACTCGACCGGCTATAAACTGCTTTCTTTTTTAGATGCTTACTCAGGTTACAACCAGATCCCCATGGACATGGCCGCGTGACCGCACGGCCTTCATGACAGTCGGGAAACTATTACTACAACGTAATTCGGATCAAGAACGCCGAGCAACCTACCGAATGATGAACAAGGTATTCCAAAACGAAATCGCGATATGCTCGAGGTATACATGGACGACATGATCGTGAAATCCCAAGCCGAGGACGACCACGCCTCACGCCCAAGAAAGTCTTCGACTGTGCTCGGAAGCACGTAACGCGCTTCAACCCGAGAAGTGCACGCTCGAGTCAAGGCCGGCAAGTTCCCGCTTCTACCTAATGAACGGGAATTGAGGCCAACCCGACAAATGTCGGGCATTCTCCGAGCTGCCCACACCCAGTCCAAGAAGTCCATCCAAATCCCGAACGCATGCTAACCTCGTTGTCCCGATTCGAGCAAGGTCGGCACAACACGCCCCTTTTGTTGAAAAGGGCCGACCTTCGAATGGAACGAGAGTGCGAGCAAGCTCCTACACCTCAAGCGGCACTTTCAACCGTCTGTCACGACCACAACACGGGAAACCTTGTATCCGTGGCGTGTCCAACGGCAGTAAGCGCATCCTCATACGACCCAAGACGGCAAAACCCGCCTACTTCACAAGCAAAGCCTCCAAGGGCCCGAGACCGTATCAAGAAAAAAGGTCGCGACTCGCCTCGCCATCACCGCGAGGAGATTGCGATATTATTTCCTCGCCCACGCCATCGCGTGCGCGCAGAGCAGCCCATAAACAGTTCCGTCCGGACATGGCCGGACGAATGTCGAGGTGGTCCTCGAACCCCGAGTTCGACATCTGCACGAGGAACGGAAAGCCTTGAAGGCGCAGCGCCGACTTCCTCGCCGAGATGACCGCCACGAGCAGTGCCCCCAAGCGAGCGACCGGACTCGACGCCGACGGAGCCTCGAGTTCGACGGGAGCGGTGCCGTCCTCCTCAAACGAAGAAGGCATCGCCGAGCACTCGCTGACTCGCATTTCCAACATCCAACAATCGCATATGAGCGTCATGGAATACGATCGCCGAGGACATAGGCGCCCGAGACATCCAAATATTCACCGACTCCCAACTCGTCGCATCGCAAGTCCTTGGAGACTACCAAGCTAAAAACGACAGCCTCATCGAATACCTTCACCTTGTGAAGGAAAAACTCAAGGGCTTCGACCGAGCAGAGATTCGACACGTCCCCCGCGAACAGAACACCCGGGCAGATATCTTGTCCAAACTCGCGAGCACAAAGAAGAAAGGAGGGAACCGGTCCGTAATACAAGAAACACTCACCCAACCGAGCATTAAAAAGTCCGCGACAGCGCTCGACATCAATGCGATCGGTGATGCAGACTGCTGGATGACCCCCGTGTTCAACTATCTCACACGCGGAGTTACCCGACGACAAGTTAGAGGCCGCCGCCACCAAACGCCGCGATGTTTACGTTGTCCTCGAGCAGCGTCATCGACGAGGCTTCCATTCCCTCCTCAAGGCCGAGGAGTCCCGTGTGGCGGATCCTCCATGAGATCCATGAAGGCATTAACGCCAACATCGGGAGGACGATCTTGCCCGCAGCATTACGTGTGCTACATCGCCCACCATGCAAAGGGACGCCAAGGAACACGTCAAAAATGCGACAAGTGCGCCGCCACGCCGACATGCACATCGCACCACCTCACGAGCTCACGACGCCACTTCCCGTGGCCTTTACCGGTGGGGAATGGACATACTGGTCCCTTCACGCAGGCTCCTACCAAAACAAATACGATAGTGACCGTAGACTACTTCACGAAATGGATAGAGGCCGAGGCACTCGCCAAAATCACCTCTTTCAATATCCTTCGATTTACAAGCGAAACGTCCTTGCCCGCTTTGTATTCCACAGCCCTCGCCACGGACAATGGGACGCAGTTCACCGATCGAACTTCCCGAACTGTAGCACGGGCACCAAGCACCACTTCACATCCGTCGAGCATCCCCACCAACGCCAAGCGTGAGTCTTGCTGGCTCAAAGTGAGACTCGGGAAGCCAAGAACAGTGGGTGGAAGAACCACACAGCATTATGGGCTTACTGGACAACGCCCATTCGACCACGGGCGAATCCCGCTTCGTTAACCTACTAACAGGCGGTCATACCAGATCTGAGAGCCGCGGCAAGGCATCAATTTCCTTGAGGAAGAAGCGAACGACGAGGCGTTGCGCGAGGAGCTAGATCCGTCGACAGATTCCGGCGCAGCTGCGAGAAGCCCGCTTGAAACAAAGATATCACCGCGCCACGAGAAGGTCATCGACGCGAATTCAAGCCTTAGTCCTCCGCCGAAACCAAAAGGAATCTCGCGAAGGAAAGTTGGCCGCCAATTGGGAAGGGCCATATCGCGTCCGAGGAAAGACGGGCACGGGAGCCTACTACCTCGAAAACCTAAATGGAGTGCAACTCCCTCGACCTTGGAACGCCACAAAGCTCAAACAATACTACAGCTGAGACACAACGACCACATCCTCAACGCCTTGTGGCCATCAAATCCTCCTCGGGGATATAACTCAGCCTTGGGTCGCGGAGTGGTGCTCGTACGTAACCCAAGCCACTTACACACGTGGACCTACTCGTAGGAACCCTGCTCGATGCGGAACACTCGACCGAGCTCCGCTGGTTTTTCTCGCACCTCAGTGTGATGTCCCCGCGACGGACGGTCCACACCCCGAGGATGTGATCTCTTATCGCGATCACATCCTCGCCAAGGGCCTCGAGCCCAAAACCTGGCACGCAAGCCAGGGAAAACAACATCGAGCAATCATATCATAAGGTCGAGCACATCATACAAACACAATCAACGCAAGTATAAACTAAACAAAACATTTATAATGGCCGACAGAGACCGGCTCAATATTCACGGGCACAAGACCCAAATTACAATGATCCAAAAAATACGGGCACATGCCCAGTGTACGAATACTAAACACAAGGGCACGCAGGCCCGGAATAACAGGCTCGCAGGCCCAAACAGATCTGAACAAAAATCACTCCTCAGGAGCCACGATCTCCCCGTCCACCACGCGATGCCATGGGCCGATCCCGGAGGTCACCAGCTCCACCCCGGGGTTCACAAGCTGCACCTGTTGTACTGCCCGCTCGAAGCCGAAGGACACAGCCCCCGCGGCATCCTCTTCGAGGGTCCTTATCCTGTCAATCAAGCTGGCTCGAGTGAGAAGCCCCTGCTCCTCGGCCGTTTCATCCTCGACGGGAGCCACTGTCCTTCAAAGAATTTTAGCTCGGCCCAGCTTGTTCTTCTCCTCCACCAAGGGCTCATACTTGTCCTTCATCCCTTGAGCTCGCGGCCATGGCATTGCATCGCATCCGCGCTTTGAGCTTTAGCGCCTTCGCTGTTCCTTGCTCTCGAGCCCGTGGCCGCCGTCATTAGCTTCGGATAGCCGAGCCGTAGTTGGCCACCTCGTCGCTGAACGTCAACGAGGTCTCCAAAGATCCGAATCACCGTGGACGCCGCTGCCATACCTTCTCCCTCACCTTCGGTCGAGCTTGGATCGGTCCTTCTCCGCCTGCTGCACCACGGAGGTCTCGCCATCAAAAGTTGCCTGCATAGGGCAACACGGCGCCCCAGCAGAGATGGAGCGGAACCTCTGCTCGTGCGCTCCTCCTTCGCTTGAGCGGTTGATCCGGGAGGAAGCGGGAAGGAGTGCTCACCACCACGGGTACTTTCACGAGCCTGCAAGTTCCCGACCCGTCCTCGACAGCAAGCCACCCTTTGGTCGCAGCTTCAAAGATATGCTCCTCCATGGCCGCCATTTTATCTGCAAAACAAACGAAGAAAACGTTAGTACACGCCAAAAATACGGCAATTCCTCCTATGCACTTCCACACGCATACCTAGGAGCCTCAACGCATCCTCGCCGAACTCGCATCGAGGAGGGCCTTGTATGAATGTATCACGGGCTATCTCGATTTCGCTGGGGTCGAGGAGCACATTTCCTCCGGTCGACACATACACCGCCTAAAGCTCTTTACAAAATTCTCCAACCGGTAAGAGAGTTGGTCGTCCCTGCTCATTTTCTGCCTCACGGAATAGAAGTCCGGCTCGCTCATAGTGCCCCTATCCCATTCAAGGGAAACTGCCCATATCTTCTCCACCTCCCGCCTGCCCTCGTTGATCACCACCGCCCGCTCAACAAAGTATTCTCGCTCTCCGTGGCTTTATCACGAGAACCTTTTTAAAGTCCCCAATAATCCGACACGGCCCGAAAAGTTTGCCGATGCTTGAACGAGACCTGTGCACATTTGTCCCCAACCATCCGCCTCAGATGAAAATGCGGAAGAAGAGGGGAGAGGCCCCTATGTCCAAGTAGCGGCACACGATCTCGAATGCCCGCATGAAGGCCTGGCATTCGGATGGAGTCGAGAAGGAGGTTCACCACGTGAAGACCCCGGTCTGAAAACCAGTGAAGGGCATCCGGAAGCCCGCCTCCCTGAAGGCAAACTCATACATAGGAAATCTCGTCGAAGTAAATGACGAACAGATCCTCCGTCCGGGCCCAGGTATTTGCACGACCCAGGAACCCTCGATCCCTTCATCTAGATCTTCGATCTCGTTAAACGCGTTAGACGAGTCGGTGGAGAAGTCGGAGGCAAAATCCCTTGGTTCGGGCGCGACCCAGGAGAGGTCCGGCGCCAGCCTCACTAAGACCGCCTGTCCCCTCGTCGACGCCACACATTTGATCCCGACCAAAAGCAAAGAAGAAAAGTGAATTCGAGGACGTCAAATCCACCCCTCCACCACGACTCAAGTGACACGGCGAGGGGCCCGGACATACGAGTAGCAACAGGGCAGTCATGTTTCTCTCAAAGACCTCTCACGGGCAACTCCCCTCCAACATTAATCCTTAAAAATTCCCCGTAAGGTGCAGCAATCTCCCCGCGAGATTCACGCTTTTGGTCGTGGCATTCAAGTCCCCGACTCCAACTCTGCCTGCCTCATCCTAATTCCCCATGGAAATCAACTCTCTCCCGCAGATTCAACTCTCTCCCGCTATGTGCAATCTCCCCCAGATTCAACTCTCTCCCCGCAGTATTCAACTCTCTCCCCGCTATGTGCAAGAATCTCCCCGCAGTATTCAACTCTCTCCCCGCAGTAGTCAACTCTCTCCCCGCTAAAGGCACGAAGCTCCCCGCGATATTCAATCTCCTCCCCGCGATATTCATACAAAGTAAACCCTAAATTCGGCCTAAACTCATCCTAAAACATGAATTGAAAGGAGATTGTCAAAGAATTAGGGATGTTTACCTGCTTTTGAAATCAAGACATGTTGAGAGTGAGTAGGAAGTTGCGGAAGATTCTGCCTTCAAAGGTTTCTTAGGTTGGAAAAATCAGAGGAGAGTAAACAAATGAAGCCCTAAAAAGCCCTTTTTATAGCCAGAGTCTAAGGGCATACGAAAGGTCACCTCGTTTAGGCGCCAAAAGTCCCGTCTCAATGACAAGTGGCATCCAACTGACACGACCCTTAGCTCGAGCTGTCACATGGCCAGACCCGACATCCCGCGGACGTCCCGGTAGAAAACATTCGCACGCCTCACGGGCAGTGCGCCCACCGATTCCCCGCCTGCCGCTACCCAGTAATCGCTGAGTCTTGTCGAGACATGCCAGTTCAAAGTCATTACTCTACTAGAGCAAAGACTTGGGGCTCTGTTCTAGACGCCCACGCCTAGGCCCAACAAGGTTCTAGGCCCTTGGGAAGCCGGGAATGTCCACGCGGGGCACGTGGCCGACCCAACAGATCCCAGTCCAATTGCCCCTGGAGAGCGGCTGGGAACGACTACGAGGGGCACGTGGCCGACCCAACAGATCCCAGGCCCAATTGCCCTTGAAGAGCAATTGGGAATGTTCACACGGGGACACGTCCATGCGCGGGCACGTGGCCGACCCAACGGATCTCGCTTATCCTTGGCCGCCACGTGCCCCGATATTAACGGACCCCTGACTAGGTTTCCTTAAACGCCTAGTCTCCCGTGAACTGCAACAAACCCGGATTTCCGGCGACATCTAGGGAGGAGGCCGCCTCCTCGCACACGCAAGCCCTAGCAATCCGCAGTGGGCTTGGACTTCGCCCACTAATCGGATCTTGGCCCAATACTGGGTTATAAATACCTCTCACTGAGAGGGTCGTATCTCATTCTTTACTCTTTCTCACTTGCTTGCTCTCTCGCCTATTCTTACTTTGGCATCGAGTGCCTTGTACCCCCCCTTCTCTTTCACTTTGGACCGCCGTTGCAGATTGGGCCAAGACACCTTCTGGTCAGGTACGATCAGGTTATGAGTGGTGGAAAGTGGAACATAGAGGATCAAAGTTCATCATTTGGAGATGTATTACTTTATGTGTGTCTAATTCGATATGAAATAGTAAAGATATGGAAATGAAGTTTTTAGAAACTATGGCGAAGAAGACTCAGTTTGAGGTGGTGGTTTATGCTGTTGAACAATTAGTAGTGATAGAATAATTACAAATACCTCTTATTATCATATGATTTATGATACGGTAAGGAGAGAGCTTGAACCATTTCAAAAGTACAACTATATTGAATTTAGTTGTTATGCTTTGAATGTGGATGACTGGTTGCAAAAGTTAAAAATAAGAACCTTCAACGAGGCATTCAAAATAAATTGAATTCAAATATGGTTCAAGAACCATATGTGTGGACTTGTTAGATTACTTAAGCAAGAAAAGGTGGTTGAAATTAAGTGTGTTCAAGTGTCAAGATCAAGGTTGTTGAATAATAAGTTCAATATGGTTGAAAGAAGCAAGAAGGTTGATATGTTAGTTGATATCACCATAATTATTGGTATATTTGCAAAGGATATATAAGAGGTGATACAAGATTCACCATGCGCAATAAACCTAGTCAATAAAACCTAAGATATTATCGACATCAGAGAGTTCACCCAAAACATAAGGCGTCTAGAATATACAACTCAAATGTGGTTCTAAAAGAGATACAAAAGGGTGACCTTGTGCTTAGGAAAGTGGTTGTTCTGTCCCAACATGGGAAGCAATAACCTAACTGGGAGGGTCCATATCATGTAGGTTAAAAATTATCCCATGGAGCCTACAAGATCGAATAGTTAAATGGACAAATCATCCAATGAACACTTAATACTATTGAACTATGTATACTTGCACATATAAATAGCCTAGTAACTCTTTCACGGAAAGAAATGGTTATGGTAAAAATATTGTTGATCATTATGTATTCATGAAGAAATTCTCTAATGTTGATTTTATTTTATTACTCTCTTGTTATATGTTGATGATATGTTGATTTTTGGTCATGTCACTAAGAAAATTCAAATCCTAAAGAAAGTTTTAATCAAGTTCTTTGCAATGATGGACTTGGGTCTTACACAACAAATTATTGATATGAGAATTTCTCATGATAGGAAGAAATATAAATTTTAGTTGGCTTAATGTAATTACATTGAGAAGGTGTTAGATAGGTTAGCATGAGGAGTTCAAAACCCGTGATTACTCCTCTTGATCGTCATTTAAAATTGAATTTTAAATAATGGGAAATAAGTCAAGAATACAAAGATAATATGAAGAATGGTCCTTATGCAATTGTAGTCGGTATTTTTATGTATGATATGATATCCATAAGATCACATATTTCTCACGGTGTTGGTATTGTTAGTAGATTTTTTTTCTAATTCTCATAATGATCGTCAACAAGAAATAAAATAGATTATCATTTATCTTATATGTACTTTAATGATGTGTGTGATACGGTGAACTGACTTTGTAGGATTTTTGTATCCAAATGTGCGGATAGCAAGAGTCGCCACCGACTTTTATTTTTATCCAATTAAGGGAAGGTAAAAGTAACAGAAAAAGACCTTCGTTAGATTCTGAGTTCGGGAGAATGAAAAGGGAAGGTATTAGCACCCTTTCCATCCGTAGTTATCTACGGATCTTAGTTGCTCTAGATCGCTTTTTAAAATTGCTTTCGTGTGTTTGACAAAAAGTTTTGAAAAGGGCATTTCGCTTGACTTTGTAATGACTCATAGGAGTGTATACAAAGTGTTGGAAATGTTTCGCTTTGAAAAGAAATTGAACTTTGAGAAAGAGTGTGTGGTGTGAAAAGCATTTGATTTTAGAGCAAGCAACTAAAAGACTTATTTACCCACTCGAATTGGTCGCTTTGTTGTACTTCGTTCCTTTAGAATAGCGCTAGCCGTACCATTAGTTAGTAGGTAGCTCCATTCGCTGGATGTAAGCGGGACATTCGAAGGACATCGGATGGTCATAGAAGGCAACTTGTAGGAAGTATCCTAGCACATTCAAGGACTATCATCATTTTCGTAGGCGACAATCGAGGGTCAAGATCATGTATTCGGAGATATCGTGGGTCGTGATCTTTATATCACTATGATGATTTGTTTGGAAGGCATCGAGAGAATTACCCTAAGGGTGTGAGAGAAGTGTGTCAAATTCAGATATTTTATCTTGAAGATTAGTGTGAGCTATGTCCAATTATTATCTTGCCATACACGCCTAATTACTAGCAATTGATAAGGGTGCGGAAAGTAAAATGCGGAATGTAAAAGCGGAAATGTAAAGGTGCGGAAAGATAAACCTACGCTATTACATGGCTTTGGGGCAGATACATAATTCAAAATGCGGAAAATAAAACCCTAGATTAAACTATTACAACCCATGAACAATTACATTATTGGAAAAAATAGAATGATAAAAAGAAAACGTCCGAATCGGAGCAACCTGTGAAAGAATAAGAAAATCGGGAAATATGATGAAAACGAAATAAGAGAAAGTGTTAGAAAAAATGCAATTTTTAATGTGAGAAAATTAATATAGGCTGGGAATAGGATAAATAAATTAAAATAATTTTTTGGGATTTTTTAATGCATAAATAATAATTTAAAATGAATTTATGATGATTTAAATGCTAAAATAAAAATAAAAATAAATATGCATGCAAAAAGATATTTTAAAATTTATTAAATTAAATAAACATTTTTATGAAAATAATGTAAAAAGAAAAAATGTTTTTGGTAATTTTTAATGCAGAATAAAAATCATGAAAACAATTAAAATAATATGCAAAAATATTAGAAATTGAAAGAATATGAAAATAATGAAGTTTGTGAAAAAAGAAACAAAACATGCCCTGGCCGGATTCGAACCCATGACCCTTGAGGGCATCCGAAACAATGCGCCTTTACCACTACGCCATGTGTGCAAGCTTTGGAATCCGGATCGAATGAAACAAAGATGATGTCGCCTCGCTTCCTCAATCTGCAAGCTTCATCGTCCCCGATTTGAATATTTGAAGCTAGCGTCGGCTTTTCTTCGACGCTAAAGGCCCTGGCAAAATGGAAAACGCAGCATATATAATATAAATGAGTTCTAAAGACATGGTTTAATTCCAGACATCCTTCCGAACACGATGGGCAAGGTCTCGTGGTCCAATTTTATGTATTTCGTAAAACCCTAAAACGAACTCAGGAACCCTAACAATGGCAATACGGGTTCTAAGCCATGAAAACTCAATCAAATCACCCAGATCGCTTGCAATCTTCCTACTAATCACAAAAACAACAACCAAATGTGTTAAAAATGCATGAAAAATAAATCGATGAGCAAACCGGATTCGAATCTCTTGTTTCGGATGGTTTTGATGAAGTAAGTATCGGATCGACTGAGATGCCAAGGAATGCAAGGCTTGAATTATGAATCAAGCAAAACTAGGGTTGCCAATTGCTTCAAGTGCACGGTTTTTTTGAACTTTGGAATAGGGTTTGTAGAGCAATTTTTTCGTCCCTTGCAATTGAGATGCATCAAGTATATATGCTGGATGGATTTGGGATTGAATTTGGAAAGAATTAATCAATATTCAATGGAAATCAAATTTTATATTCTCATGAAATCAAATTTTCAAATTTTGTCCAATTTCAATCCAATCTTGCCAAATTTGATCTAATTTCAAATTCGGCATTTATGGGTTGATTGGGTCACAAGAAAGCAATAAAAATCAATCTTCCAATTAATTTTGATTTTATAATTTATTTTAAGATTTAATTTGTATTTAAATGAATAAATTACAAATTAAATAGAAAAATAAATCAAAAATTCGTGGCATTGGGCTTGGACATTCCTAATTGTATGAGGAACAAGTTAGGATGAAGAAAAAGTAGGCCCATTTGCAAAAGATTTGATTTTTTGAAGTATCTCTCTTTGTGCATTCTTCCAAAATTGCCCAACTTGTGAATGGTTTAACTTGCTCAATTTTCCACATTTTTGAGTGTTCTTGGACTTTTTGGAAAGCTCTAAGAGTCCTCTAAACAATGTCTTTGGTTTCATCTCAATTGGAGTTACCATGCTCAATATATCTTCAAAACAAAAAGTTGACTTTTTGTTGACTTTGAAAATGACCTGTAATGTTTTGAGCTATACCTCTCAAATGAAGCATTTTTTGGACATTCTTGTGAGACATGAAGTTGTAGAGAATTGAATTTCCTTCAAAACAAGAGGTGGTGGAAAAATTTCTGAGAAAGTATGAGAAAGTTATGATCAGTCAAAGTTCAGTTGACTTTTCACCTAGAAACCCTAATTTAGAAAGTTTGACTTTTGAGCAAATCTTGAGTTTTCTTGATGAATCATGATCAACCCTTGATCAAATGATGAATGCAACTTCAAAATGAGGATGTTGACCAAAAATCAGAAGTTTTGACTGTATGTTGACCACAGTTGACTTTTTGTCCAATACACTCGACTTTCAATCATCTGAGCAATTGTCTGAGGAAACTTGACTTGTGAAGCTTGAAACTTGACATGGAGAATCTTTGAAGCATATGAGGAGGCATGAAGACCATTGGAGATGTTGGAAATCCATCTTGGCTTGAGAGATACCAAACCCTAGTTTGGGTTGGTTGTCTAGGAGAGAGTTTGTCTGATCAACTCTTGAGGAATCCTTGAGCATAGATGTATGAAATCTATTGAGTAGATGGAGGGCAAATTTTGGGGTATGACAATGTGCTTATGCTTTAGGGAGTGGAGATCATATGTTAGATGACTACACATATGTATATAATGGTCAGTGATATTGATTCCAAAAATAATCTACTTTTATATACATGATGACTTTTTTTAGTAGGATTGATGTCTTGGAAATCAAGGTTACAATAGTTTGTTGCTTTATCTATTATTGAGGCTGAATATTATGCAGCAACTAAAACATTTAAAGAACTTTCATGGATGAAGAAATTCTTGCAAGATTTGGACGACGAGCAAGAGGTGTTTGTGTCGTTTTGTGAAATTTAGAGTGCAATTCATCTAGGTAAGAATCTGAGTTTCATTCTAGGTCAAAAACACATTGAGGCGCAATATCATTGGATATGAGATACATTAGAGATGAATTTGTTTTCACTTGAGAAGATCCATACTGATGAGAATGGTTTAGATATATGATGATAAAAATTTGGGTTAAATATCTTTTACCCCCTGCCATATGAGCGTGTTTTGATTTGCTCCCCCTTAAAAAAAAATTCTCGCCCCTCAATAAACCAAGATTCCCTGTTGGGCTCTTTCTTGTTTTATTGCAAGCATGCATTTCATCTACACCTTCCTTCGTGAAACACCAGCAACTACACCGCCGTGACTTCCATTAACTCAACTACACCACCAAACAAATCACCATTAAACTTTAAGATATTAGTTTCAAAAAATGACCATTGTTTCAAAGTGCGTTAGAAACCGCTCAGTCCCTCTACGAGTCACAAAACTTCACAAAATCTCTGGAATACATTGAGAAAGTTGTTCTTGTTTTCTCTCCAACATTCATTAAGGTGACAATTTTATGTTTTTCCAACACCATAAATTTTTGTCTCACAGTAGTTACATACACTAAAATTAATACCATTGTGCACATTTTTCTCATGAAACTAACTCCATACTATTGTGAGTGCACTTCTTATAGTATATGCCACTCTGATATTAAAATAGTGACACCTCTCTTCTTCCATTGTCTTCAAGATTCATTTGGTGTTGGTACTGTAATCGAAAAGACACTTTCGAAGCTTCAAAAAATACAAATCCCTAGTTCTTTTTTTTTGTTCAAGTGCATCTTCAAGCTTCTAACAGAGGTGGAAGTCTATACCAACAAGACTTGCTTTAATTTGTCTACTTTGGGATATTAATAACAGAACAAGTTTTCAGTTGCATTGAAACCGTCCATGAAATTAGGTGAGACCCACATGATAGAGCTTCTTATGTTGTTCAATCGAAACATGTTTGAGTATACTGTAAATTTTGAAATTTCCGGTATGAAATATCAGAAATTACATAAATATACCAGAAAAAAAATTTATTCCAAAATTTTAGAACTTTGGCACATTTAATTTTTCCAAACTTAAAATATTAAAAAATAAATTATATAAAAAAAACTTATTCATTTTACACTCATTAAAAAAATAAAATAAAAAATAAGGCGAATTTCCAAGTCGAAATTAAAAAATAAGAAGCCAATTGCCACGTATGCAGATTCTGTCTTGAATGGTGATCCCGGGGGTCTGGAAAGGGAATCTTGGTTTGTTGAGGGGAGAGAATTTTTTTTTAAAGTTGGGGCAAATCAAAACATACTTATATGAAAGGAGGTAAAAGATATTTAACCCTAAAAACTTTTCTCATGACAAAGATGGTTAGTTGTAGAAAGAAAACGAACATGGTGGAACCACTCCTTCCCACTTAAGTTATGAGGGGAAGATTTATAGGGTAAACTCACTCTTAAAGTGAGACCCGCCATTTATTTTGAAAAAGAAAAAAAGGAAAAGAATAAGAAAGAAAATATTTTTTGTGTGTATTATTTTAATTGGTCAAATCTATTTGATAAGTGGTTAAAAGGAATTTTTTAATCTCTAAATAAACACAACAAAAACAAAAAAAAAACTAAACAACGATTTTAAAGATAAATTGAAATAGAGAAGAAGAAAAGGCATGACGACTATTGTGAAAGAATAAGAGAAAATTGGCTTCAATTGATATATGAGTGTGTAACAAACTTTATATGTTTGAGTTGCAAATATAGTATGTTATTCATATCACTTAGTTAATTTTATTTATATTTAATATAATTTTATCTTCTCTTAGAGTTGTTTTGGTATACCCACAATTTTGTGAAGATGTTGTTTGAAGTGAATTGTGTTTCTTACCCTTATTATTTAGTGATTCAAATTTGTATTCCTCAGTGTGCCTAGAAAGACTCTTTGTATATCCATTATATACATATATATATATATATATATATATATATATATATATATATATATATATATATATATATGCTTCATTTTTTTCATATTTATATTCAATTAATTTTTTTTTTAACATACTCATACCCATTATACTAATTTAATCCCCCGTTGAGTTTATAATGTGATAGAAATAATGCGTGAAATTAAAACATCAAGATAAACAAAATTTTCACTACGCCAAAAATAAGTTTTGGCAGCACCTCAACGAAAGCGCTTTTAAGAGAAAGTGCTTTTATAGGTTTAAAAAAATCCGCTTTAAAAAAGCGTTGCTAAAGGTCTTAGAAAGACCCCGTCTTAGAAAGCGCTTTTGAAAAACGCTGCTAAAGGTTAACCTTAGAAAGCGCTTTTCATAAGCGCTCTTATATCTGGCCTTTAGAAAGCGCTTTTAAAAGTGTTGATGTAGGTCTATGATACGAAAGCGCTTTTTAAGGAAAAAACGCTCTTATAGATGGCCTTTAGAAAGCGCTTTCATAGATAATTTTATAATTAAAATTAATAACCCTAAATACGATTTCATTCTCTCGCGTTTTGTTCATCTTCTTTCTCTCGCTACTATTTCTGCGTTCACGCGTTCTACTCCGCCTTCCCACCTCCATCTCGTCTCCATACTCTCCGTTCCACCTCTGTCTCGTCTCAAGACTCGTCCTTCTACTCTGTCGTCCTACTCCTCCGTCTCGTCCCAAGCCTCTCACCAGAAACTAAGGTTTGTATTCAGATTTCATCTTCTCTGATTCTGCTAACTCTGAGTTGGTCATTATCCTTGCTTGCTCGAATGTATTTCTTGAATAACATTTTAGTGTTAATGCAAACATTCTCTTCACTATCCTTAGAACAAAGAACCAATATGCTTTTGATTCCGCCACCAACACTTGCTATGTCTGCTTTAACTGTTGTAAGTCTTAACCCTTTGAGGACTTGAATTAGTTTAGAGAATAGTTCAGGTCGATCGTCGAAGCAAACATAAGCCTTGATGATGATATTTTTCTTGAACTTGTCCACTTTGTTAGTGCTGGTTTCGTCTTCAATAACATGGCTGTAGTCTATTGAGACTTCGTCGATTTCAGATGGAATTGTGATCACTCTGCTAACATGGTTGTAGTCTATTGAGGCTTCAATAACACCTGCAAGTTCATAAATGTTAATGTAATGCAAAGTATTAAAGTATAGGTGCTAATTTGAACGGATTTCAGTTGATATTTTAGTGCATTTGAGTTTAATTTCAAAATGATGTAAGTAAGTATGGGTGCATACCAACGAGATTACGAGAGTGTCTCACCCAAACTAACATATTGAATTTTCTATATATAGGGTTACTTGTGAAGTGTGAAAGTCTGATCGTTTACAAGAATCTGACACTGTGTGGATCTAGAAGTTGCTTATTTCTCTACAGGTAATTAGTTGTTCTCTCTCGCCACTGTAATTAGTTATGCTTTGAATGAACTGCTATGATGGACCGTTTCCACTTAAATTAGTTGCTTACTTCTCTACTTGTGAATGAACTGTAATTAGTGGTTGAGTCGGTTTTTATTGTATGAAATTTTTTATAATAGAAGATTTCTTTTCTTTGAATTAGCAGCGTTTCCCGGCCTAGTTCGACGTACGCCGCTCATCTCCGCGTTTCTTTGAGTTCGATAAATCTGAGGTAAACTTCTTCATGTATTATGATGAATTTGTCTTAAATTGCGTGAATATGTTGCGTTTTCTTGATACGGATCCATTTCGTGTATACTTTGCATTTTGACAGAAACGCAGTATATTATTTTGTGCCCTAATTAGTTATTTTTGTTTAGCTTAATTAGTAAAACCATGGATAAGATATGGATGTATTCCAATCGATTATTGAAAGTGTACGAGAATGGGGTATCAGAATTTGTTAAGTTTGCTATTACGCACGCCAAAGACCCCAGTCGAATGACATGTCCTTGTTTGTATTGTTGTTATGGGAACCGGGTTGACGCGGTTCAGTTGGCATCGCATTTAATACGTTATGGAGTTGATAGAAGTTATACATGTTCGGATATGCATGGTGAGAAAAGTAACGAGAATGTTGAATCGGGGGATAAGAGGACCTATGCTTCAAACGACAATTGCACAGATACATACGATTATGATCGAGTCGAAGAAATTGTAGAAGTGCTTGAAGAAGATCTTAATGATTGTCCCAAAATGTTCGAGAGGTTGGTAAGCGATGCAGAGAAACCGTTGTATAATGGTTGTACAAAATTCACAAGATTGTCTGCAGTATTAAAGTTGTACAACTTAAAGGCGGGCAATGGATGGTCAGATAAAAGTTTCATAGAGTTATTAGCGCTTATGAAAGATATGCTACTAGAGGATAATGTTCTTCCCAATCGAACGTATGAGGCCAGAAAGATGTTGTACTCTATTGGCATGAGCTATGATAAGATACATGCATGTCCAAAAGATTGTGTTTTGTTTCGAAACAAGTATGCATCGTTAAATGAGTGTCCTAAATGCGGTGCCCCTCGATATAAGAAAAAGTTGTCTCCGACAAAAGTCTCATGTTATTTTCCTATAATTTCGAGAGTTAGATGGATGTATCATAGTGAAACCGATTCAAGACACTTGACTTGGCATGCAGATGAAAGAATTATTGATGGAAAATTTTGACATTCGGCAGATTCACCACAGTGGATGAAAATTGATAATGATTATCCTGAATTTGGAAAAGAAGCAAGAAACCTTTGCTTGACATTGTCTACTGATGGAATGAACCCACATGGTATTCAAAGTATCTCGCATAGCACATGGCCTGTGATTCTTATGATTTATAACCTACCTACGTGGCTATGTAGGAAGCGTAAGTACATGATGTTATCTATGTTAATTTCTGGGCCTAAACAACTAGGAAATGACATAGACATATACCTGGAACCTTTAATTGGAGATTTGAAGATTTTATGGGAGAACGGTGTGGAGGTTTATGATGGGTATAGGAAAGAAAGTTTCAACTTGAGGGCGATGTTGTTTGGAACAATTAACGATTTTCCAGCATACGGAAATTTATCCGGGTATAACATTAAAGGTGAAAAAGTGTGCCCTATATGTGAAGATGGAACCGATACGACGTGATTGAAACTTTGTCAGAAGAATGTCTTTCTCGGTTATTGTAGATTCTTAACTTCTAAACATCAATATCATGGATGGAGAAAAGCGTTCAATGGAGATACCGAACAATGTAGAGCTCCTCCTGGATTGACAGATGATCAAATTTTTGAAAAGGTGAAAGATGTGAGTATTCAGTTTGGCAAGCCTTTTGCACATAAAGTTGTCACATGTGGGTGGAAGAAGAGGTCAATTTTTTTTTAATTGCCATATTGGAAATCTTTGTACGTAAGAGATTTTCTTGATGTGATGCATATTGAAAAAAATGTATCTGACAGTGTTATTAGTACGTTACTCAATATAAAAGGAAAGTCTAAGGATGACCTTAACTCAAGGGAGGACATGGTACAAATGAGAATAAGAACTGAATTAGGACCCGTGAAGAAAGGAAGACGAACATATCTACCACCTGTTATTTACACTCTATCTAAAAAGGAGAGAAAAATATTGTATAAGTTCCTAAGTGAAGTTAAAGTTCCAGAAGGCTACTCATCAGATATTAGAAGACTTGTGTCTATGAAAGACCTCAAGTTAAAGAGTTTAAAGACGCATGATTACCATGTTATAATGGGACATTTTCTACCGATAGGTATACATTTTATTCTGCCAGAAAAAGTAAGACGCACAATAACTAAATTGTGTTTTTTCTTCAAGTCAATTTTCAGTAAGGTGATCAATCCTGAGATCTTACCAACATTGCAAAAAGAAATAGTTGTCACTTTGTGTGAGCTTGAAATGTATTTTCCTCCCTCGTTTTTTGACATAATGGTTCATCTTATCGTTCATCTTGTGAAAGAGACACAATTGTGTGGACCAGCTTATATGAGATGGATGTACCTTGCTGAATGTTATATGAAAATATTAAAAGGGTATGTGAAAAATCGAAGTCGACCAGAGGGTTGTATTGTCGAACGATACATTGTTGAAGAAGCGGTTGAGTTCTGTACTGAATATCTGTCAAATATTCAATCAATTGGACTCCCCAAATCTCATATTGTTGAAAAAAAGAAGGTAAGAATCTAATTGGAAATAAAATTGTGACAGTATCAAGGGTCGAACGGGATCAAGTGCATTTGTATGTTCTGCACAATGAGGTTGAGGTTGAGTCGTATATTGAAATGCACAAGGGTGTTCTTTAAGGTTTAAATCCGAATAGAAATGAGAATTGGATTGTACGAGACCACAATCGAAGTTTTATACCATGGTTTAAGGAACACATTTATTCAAAGTATCGTTCAGATCCACTTCAGTAACATAAAGGTTGAGATGTTTAGCATATGGTCCAAGTTTGGTTGTGTTTTCTTATAGTGCATACACAATTAGTGGATACACATTTATACCAAAGAATAGGATGATAAAAGTACTATGCAAAATAGTGGTGTCACCTTGGTAGCTGAAGCAATGCACATATCAAGTGTAAAGGACTTAAACCCGAAATTTGCAAATTTGTCATATTTTGGGGTTATCGAGCGCATTTGGGTGTTTGATTACTAGAAATTTCATATTCCTATATTTGGTTGCAAGAGGGTTGAAAATAATAATGGCATACAAATGGTTAAGTCAGAATTTTTGCAAGTGGATCTTAACAGGCTGGGGTACAAAGATGAGCCTTTCATTCTAGCCTCTCAAGCTAAACAAGTGTTCTATGTCACTGACCCGACAAGTACGAAATGGTCTATAGTGCTTTTATCTAACAAAGTAATTGATGAAAACATTGGAGATCAAGGAGATATTGGTGTTGACATTGAATCTTTTACCAGAAATGATCAAAAAGAGAATGAATCATGTATTAGAAATGATCATAATGAGGGTATTTGGATCAATCCAACCGTCCGCGTTGTTAAGAGACGAGTAGAACATATTCCTACCAAGAAAAGAAAGAGACGTTAGTGAAAAAGGTAATAGTATATATAATTATAGCCTTTATCATTCAATAAAATTTAAGTATATGTCATTTAGTTTTTTTCTTTATAGTATATATGATTAGGATTTTTATATTTGTCATTTGATTTGATTTGATTTTTCTTTATTACAGGTCAAATGGCTAGTAATCAAGAAAACTCACAAGATGCAAATGTTCCAGAAAATACTTCAGAAAAAGATATTACATGAGGCATAACTATTATGAGGGGAATCATTCGTGATAGAGTTGGATGAGGCTAAAGAAAAAAATTAGACTGAGATAAAGGTACCATATATGGTTGTTGTTATTTGCTTTATCTTGACGATAATGTGTTTAAATTACTTATACTAACACACTCTATGCGTATGTTTTTTTGTAGAGGTCTTTTAACATTGAAGATACCCACAAAAAGTATATAATGGGTTTGGCCAGAAAAAGACACAGAGAGTGGAGAACTTTTTTAACAAACAAGTATCTTAAAGATGAAGAAGGAAATTTTCTTGAAGAGGATCCAGAACGTCCAAAGAAATATGAGAGCTTCATTACACCTGAAGAATGAGTTGCTTTTGTAGGCCAAAGAAGAGACGATAATTTCAAGAAAGTGAGTGCCGTAAATCGCGAGAGAGCGTCAAAACCCACATATCCATATAAAAATGGTATTTGGGATATGCACACTTACAGGAAAGTAAGTAAATATAAATTCTACGATCTTACTAATTCTCTCAATGTGTTATAATTTATGATCTTATTATTTGTAACAATGCGTAGTTAAAAGAGACGAAAAGTGACGAAACATCACTACCCGCACATGTGTTATGGAAGGAAGCTCGTGTTGGCAAAGATCGAGTTGTTAATCCCGAACTTCAACATGTTTATGATGAATGTGTAAGTATAACATTGTGTCTTTAATTAAATTATATTAAATGTTTATTAATATATAATTAATTTTTTATCTCCACTAATAATTTTCGATATGTAAATGAATTACAGAAGACCCTATCGCAATCAGTATCCACAGTGGACCAGATATCGTGAGCGTACTCGATGAGTTCTAAATGTTGCTGAGTATCCGGGTCGGGTGAGGGGTAAAGGTCATGGTGTGACTCCAAACTCTTTGTATAAGAAACCAAGGAAAAAAATCCTAGCAATGCAGAAGTGATGCAAACATTGTAGGAATTACAAGCACAAGTCCGTGAATTGCAGAAGGATAAAGAGAGAGATATGGCAGAAAAGAGTAGTTCACAGTTGAAAGAAACTAGTGACAAGGCTAGTATCAATTTTCAACATAAATTTCTCGAGGTAATCAAGATGATAATCCATTGGAGAAAGTTTAATTGTAATTTATAAAGGAAGTGAATGGAACAATATAGATCTGTTTATTATTACATAATTTTTTTAGTCACTTCTAACGATTATTATTGGTTTAGGGCATTTCATCTTGCCAACTATACCTATCGTCACCAACTTATCGGCTAGTTGGCAAGGGAAAAGTGCACAACACTTTGGGAGATTCACTTCACCATAGACCATTCTCGGATGGACACATGAAAGTCTCGATTGATGTTGCTTTAGATCTGGATGCGTTGCTACCGGTACCTGACATTGTTGCTAAGACCACATTACTGTGAGAAGCAGTAGCATTTTTTGTTGCATGGCCATCAGACCTCATTTTCAGATGATCAGGTATGTTGAAAACCATTATGAATCTTTAATTATTCAACTGGCAGTTCTGACCTCATTTTTTTACATGGTAATTTTAGACTCCTATAAAACCCGCATCTAAGGATAAAGGGATTTTGCAGCACGGCGAGTTTGTTGCATCACAAAAAGAGGTACATTTAAAGTATTAATTATATGATCCGAATAAAAAAACTGCATAACTTTATAGTTTACCTAAGTCTATATGATTTTTAGGTACCTTTTCAAGGGTCATAACAAGTGATCCAGAAAGTTGGTAGGGTACCACCCAAGAAAAGGGTTCCTGTTAGAAAATTTATGCCTAGATTTCGGCAGTGTCTTGAAACACTAGTGGACACATCAGATTTGATGAATGGTGGTTTTCGTTAAATGGATATGGATGCAGGTATCTTTGGTTTTCCTTGCACCGAAACAATTGGACAAGAGGACATTGAACAAATTTTTCTTCATAGAGAATTAGGCGTCAGTGTTATGCACTCATACATCCGGTAACTCGATCAATATATTATTTAATTGGTTGAACATTTTTTTAAACATTTCAATGAAAATAGTCTAATATTAATTATGTTTTTATTTAAGGTCGTTATATGACAAATTGATGCGCGAGAATCAATTGTCAAATAGATTCCATTTCGTGTCTTCGTCCCGTGTCAGCGGAGCGACAATTGCTAGGGAACCAGAGTCAGTAAGAGAGCACTAAGTCGAGAGATTCATGGAAACTGGAAGTACAGAAGGCTTGTATTTTTGGCTTATAATACATAGTTAGATTTTCATTCTAAGTTCATTTTAATATTTGTATTTTTTGCATGAAAATTTTCATCTAAATTGTTGTTTTAATTTATAGATGTCACTGGTTGTTGCTTGCTATCGATCTTATAAAAGAAGTGGTCTATTATCTGAATTCGGTTGACGGTGATTGGACAAATTATCCAGATATGAAGTTAATGATTGATACGTAAGTGATATTATTCTAAATATTCGTGTGTATTTATATATTTAATTATTTCTGTGACATTGTTCTAAATATATATTTTTATTTTGTCAGCGCAATACAAGTATTCCGATGCCAAAGAGAAGCTCGGGTACCACGGTCTAAATCAAACAACATTAATTGGATCAAAGTGCAGGTATATTAATTTACACAATTTTCTTATAATATTTATGCTACTTGATAAAACAAGACAACTATATATTCTTATTTGTTTTTCTATGTACTATCCTCAACAACAAAACGACATAGATTGTGGATACTTCGTTTAGAAGTTTATCAAAGAAATCCTTCTAATGAATCAAATAGAGATTCCATATAATTTATTATTTTCATATAATTTATTATTTTTAACTAAATCATGCATATTATTTGTTTTGTTATGTAGTACTTCGATGAACACAAGTGTGCATATTACACGAAACTTCAATTGGAAGAACTCAAAGAGGAATTGTGTCACTATTTTATTGAGCAAAGAATCCTATAAGGTATGAATACATTATTATGTGAAAATGGTTATGAATACATTTTTGTATGAATACAATACTGATTGTGTTATTATGTTCATATCTTGTAGGACCAGGACCTTGAATATATAATTGACCGTGTTTTGTTCATACATTAGGACTGATTTAGTTATTGTTATAGCTGATTTTGTTAGGGGTTGATTTTGATAATGTTAAAAATATGTGAATTGAATTACAATGGTGTTTACAGTGATTTCTGGTAAACAACTGCTAGTCTTCCAAACTATCAAATAAACTTAATGACTGTTATTCAATCTCTCTGGTAACTTGCAGGATCGACTAGATTGATCCTATGGGGTATGGTCGTTTTGATAAATCGAATTGTAAGACTGGTTTTCATATTTAGGATTTTTGATTAAAGTGTTTTAGAGACATTCAATTCACTTCGATTGCCATATTAAAGGAATCTAATGACATGATTAAATAAATCAATGTAAAACTGGACTGAATAATTAAAGATTCGAATGCAAAAGAAACGTTTAAATGCAGGGAAGGATAAATGACTTTTGAATGTAAAAGTTTTAATGTAAAGACATGAATGTAAAAGTTTCTGAAATGTATAAAGATTCGAATATAAGAACAACGTTTAAGTGCAAGAAATAAGTAAATGACTTGGAATAATAAAAGTATTTAAAATGACAGTGACATGAAAATGGAAGATAAACTAGAAAAGATAAAGAGTTTTACTGAATTATAAATGTTTGGTGTTATCATACGTACATTGTTCGAGCATTCGTTTCCCTATCCATGTGGTATTTTGAATGTTTACTGAATTTTGTACAATAGATATGACACACGAAATCCTAACACTAAGACTTCTATTTATACTACTTCGACCATAACGGTCTTGCCACAAGATTCTGCCACGTTCAAAGCATGCAGAGCATTGCTTCTCCCTAGCCTCCACGCGTCTTCGAACGCTCCAGCGCATATATATTTGATTTCCAATATCCCGCTCACGTTTGAATTTCAAACGCCTTGGTATCCTCCACTTCGAATTCGTTTCACAATCTTCACGGATATAGTCTCGTTACCGCTTCGAAGCTTCTTTAAATGTACCTTCACAACTATCATTCGAAGCTCCGAGCTTTGACATTTCTATTCGAAGAACATTCTTCCATTCTGAAACATAATACTTGCTTTATTCCATCAAACGCCAATCTATTTCATTTCGAACTATATTATCAAAATCTTCAGCCAACAAATGGTGTATATATATTTTGGATAACAATGGTATATAACGGTATTTGTATATAATCTCTTTGTTGAAATAACGGGATTAGGATTGTAAATTACCGGTTTATGAATTATAGGTATATGAATTACAGGTTTATGAAATAATGCTGCAAAAAATGTAGGTTTAAAATTATATAAATTTTTTGTTTTTCAGTAAAAACTCTAAGAAAGCGCTTTTTTCAGTAAAAGCGCTGCCTTAGGCCACCTATAAAGCGTTTTTTCAGTAAAAGCGCTGCCTTAGGCCACCTATGAAAGCGTTGTCTAAGGTATACATAAGAAAGCGCTTTTAAAAGCGCTTTCATAGGTAGGCCTAAGACAGCGCTTTTTATCAAAAAGCGCTTTTATAGGTGGCCTAAGACAGCGCTTTTACTGAAAAAAGCGTTTTATTAGGGTGCCTACAGAAAGCATAAAAGACATTCTAAAGTAGGCCTAAAAAAGCGCTTTTTTAGAAAAAAGCGCTGCTAAAAGTCTACTTAAAAAAGTGCTTTTTAAAAAAAAAAAACACTACCTTAGGTAGACATACAAAATCGCTTTTGCCTAAATAAAAAACGCCGCTAAACATAGTGTTTATTTCATGTAAATGTGGTACTTCTCTTCCCTTTAATGATGATAGTAAAATTTGAACAACGTAAGTATATGTAGAAAGCGCATTTTAATTTAAGGGAAATGTGTTTATCCTATTATAGACTAGGCATGGAGTGTAATAGAGTTTCTGCTTGTATTTTACATTTTGCATGGCATAAGAATGTGCACATGCATGTGTCTAATTTTCATGAATGTTTATGGATGTACTTCTTTGTATCCTCCTCCTTTTCCTTCAGTTCCTTTGTTTTCTCCTCCTCCCCAACTTCCTTCGTTTCCACTTCCATCTCTTCCTATAGGTTCACCTTTTTCTTCTTTCAAACGTCCTTTTCTTTCTCCTTCACTTTCTCCTCCAGGTTCGTTGCTTCTTTTTTTTTCGGGTAATCCTCCTGCCCAACCTCCTTCTGTCCAACTTCCCCAATATCCATCACCATACTTTCTTCCTTTGTCTCCACAATTTTCACCTTTTTCCAAATATTCATTCTTATTTATCCCAATTATTATTTTGGATTCTTCAGTTACACCATCTGCAATTCAAACAACATGTATTTGTTAAACATAATAAAGTAGAGAAAAATTATGCTGCAAACAATTTATAGATATACATTGTTTCCCATCTTTGAATGACTTCATTGCGATAATGGAGATCAAATTTAATGCACAAAGAAAGAACACAAAGATAATATATTTATTTTTCATCTTCGAGTCAAGTATGAATTCTATATGGATTCAATCAGTATATATTTATAATGATCAGGGAATGAGATAATATAAAAGAAGGAAAAAAATTGAATAGATAATATTTTGTATAGTAACCATTTAGATGATTGTAAGAGTATTGGGGCATTACACTTATTCAGGGATACATTGGGACATGAGTGTCAAAGAGGTAAGAAAATAATTTAGATTACTAGCAAGTTACTCGTGTGGTCGTTTCCATTTCTATATTAATTTAAAATAAATTTAATAAAAAAAATAAAATTTGTATTGATAACTTTACAAAATAGTAAAATATGCATATTAGATTAAAATAATATTTGAAATTAAATAATTAAAAGACAAAAGTAAAATAAAATTTTGATTTAAATATTATTATATATTCTCAAATAAAGTTTAGAAATATCATTTTATATATTAAATTAAACTAATGGTAGTTATGATATCGCACGACTGAAATAATAATTCAAAATTTTAAAGTTTAAATTTAAATAAGTATGTTTTTACTTTATAAACTTTAAGAGAGGTAATTCTCTCATTATGTTATATCATAGGGTTATTATCATTTTATTCCTTTGTCATATAGGTGATTTTATGTTTATTTCTTTTTTTCTATTTAAAAATCAATCTTGTCACCTTGAAGATTCCATCATCTTAAACTCAGTAAAAAATTTATTTTAAAACAAACATTGCTAATTAAAGATTCTGTCATTTTAATCTCTGTAAACTTGAAGAATTTTTTATTTTAAATCCTCTGAACCTAGTTGGATAAGGTTGATTTTACAAAAAATAAATAAATAAAAATTTAAAATGATAAAATCTTCGAATGAAAAGGTTAATTTAAAAAACAAAATCTTTACAAGGTTTAAAACGATAGAATCTTCAAGTGGCAAGGTTGATTTTACAAAATAAAATTAAATAAGTTTTTGATCCCTATAAATATTGCAGTTTCATTTTTAATCCCTCCTGAATTTTGTAAAAACTGTTGCCTAAAAGTAGGGAGAGACTAAAAATAAACCAAAAAATAGAGGAGATAAACCAAATATTGACTATATGACACGGAGTTAAATGATAATAACCCATTAAAACTTTGCACCAATCAAATAATTTATCTTGTTCTATTTAAATTAAAGTCTCTCTCTCAAATAGTATAAATTTTGTATTGATGTTATCCTAGTCTATCATCTTTCTACCGATAAATTTTTAAGTTAAAATTTCAAATTATTCTACCCCTCTCTCTATCTCTATGTTCACTTTAACTCACCCATTAACTATTGTAATAAGTTATCAATAATTATATTTATTATTAATAATTGAATATATTATTAATAGCAGTTAAAATTATAATTAAATTAAACAAATTCTAAGATACTAATTAATATTTTGATATATATTTAGTTGAATTGTCAAAATTTAATATAAATTTATTTAATATTTATTAATTTTTATTTCGAATTCCTAAAATCTTTTTTTTTCATCTTTAGCTTAAAATGTTCAAATTGACTTTATATAGGGCGCTTTTGAAAAACCTCTTGCAAAAAAAAACTTGCATGGATTCCCTCAACGTTTTAAAAAAGTTTGTTTTTAAATCTTGGTCAGGCCACATCACTAAAAATGATGAAGTGACAACGTTTTTTATTTAGCTTAATTTAAAAGATATGCCACATGTGTAAAGTGGCTCATGGAAAGACGAAATTTCCCTCTTGAAAAACAACCTGAATTTAACCTAGTTTGTGGTCGTGTTCCACAGATGAGTAGGATTGCCAATAGTCTAGTTAAGCTTGACAAATGGAAACACAATGTTATGCATAATCCTAGGAAAATATTAGATAAGGAAACTCTGATGAGTGGAGAATGGCTGCCAACATGGAGTATGGGTGTGTTATGGCAAGTGCATCATCCATATAATGGGCTCCAATTTGTTGTTAATCTTGGGGAAAAAAGTTGTACATGTGGATTTTGGGAACTTGTGGGAATACCTTGTAGACATGTTGTGTCTGCAATGCAACTTCAGAATTTGAACCTTGAGACATATGTTGATCCTTGTTACATGATAGAGGCCTACAAAACATGTTACAAAAATAATGTCAGCCCAATCAATGGTATGGACATGTGGCCTACTGTGGATGTTGAGAACATGTTACCACCTTAGTATAAGAAGGGACCTGGAAGACCTAAGAAATTAAGGTTTAGAGAACAAGATGAAAGTTGATCAAGGATGAGGAGGATTGGTGTAACTTATAGATGCACAAAGTGTGACAAATTTGGCCATAACTCAAGAAAGTGTAAGAGCAATGAACAACATCCCAGTGGATTAAAGAGAAAGGTAATAACAAATACTACCTCTGTTCCTATATATAAGAGACAATTCATTTTTTAAATTCATTGAATAATCAATGTATTTGGTCAATTTATAGACTAGGTACATTGATTATTCAATGAATCTAAAAATTGAATTGTCTCTTATATATAGGAACGGAGGTAGTACTTCTTATCAATACTTAAATGTACTTGTAATTTGTTCCTATAAAAGTGTTCTTAAATGTACTTGTAATTTGTGCAGAGAAAGACACCAAAGAGCAAATCCTCTCTATTTGTTGCACCAACTGGAGGAGAACCTGAGTTAAATGTTGGAAGTGCCCATGAAATGGCAGACCTTGAGTTAGATGCGTTGCTTGATGACATGTTGAATGCTTTTGAAGAACAACAATCACAAGTTGTTAATCTAACACCTGAGAAAACTCAACAAACTGGTCAACCTGAACAAACTGCACCAGCTGTGCAAACTACACCTCTTGCATCAACTGATAAAGCTGAGCAAACTCCATCAGTTGTGCAAATTGCACCACCTACATCAGCTGCAAAAACTACTGCTAAGAAAAAAGGTTCTACTAAGAAGCCTAATCAAAAGATGAGAAGAAGGTGCAGTGAGAGGATGAAAATGGTTAGGAATGCAAAAAGAATTGGTGGGCCTGGTTCAACTTCAGATGCACCTTTGGTGTTTGATGATGCATTAGAAAAATGGGTCAACATTCCAAGGAGAATTACTCAGTAGTTTGTTTGTCCCTTAGATGTCATTTTGTTAAGCACATAATGTGCCATCTTTTGTTAAGGAGATTGACTATGTTATGATACTAGTTGGTATGATATTATCTACCATTTTGTAAGCACATAATGTGCCATTTTGTAACTTGTTTTGTAAGGCCAACTTTACTGACTTCTAAGTTTGGTTGTAATGTTGTTCAAAAATGTTGTGATATGTTATGATCAAGGTTTATTTATAATGTTTATGAAATACATGCCTAATCAGAATGGCTAATGTTCAAAACTGTTGTAAGCACATCATGCCTAATTGTACAATAACCTTACACATAATGTTCTAAATTGTTTACACAGAATGTTCTAAACTGATTACACACAATGCCTAATTAATAACCTTATTATATATCACAATACAATTGTACAAACACAGTAACTTCATTCATTCAACAAAACACAATATGTACAAACACAATAACTTCATTCATTCAAAAAAACATTACAATTGTACAACAAACAAAATTACAAGATCCAAGAAGAAAGACAAGAGCAGTAGAAACAAATATGATGACCCATTAAACAATATGAACCTATCTGTTACATGACCCAAGAATAAAGAAAATAGAAGTAGCAACAACTACAACAATCATAAAATTCATCTTCTTCCTTAAGCCGTCAACTTTTTTCTTCATATCTTCCATCTTCTTCGAAAAATATTTCTCCATTTTACTCATCAACTCTATGACTTCTCCGTCCAAGTATGTTGCTTCTCTTTCCACGAAAAGCTCATCGTCCCAATGGAATAAGTTACAATCATCTCCCTTACCCCAAAACTTACACTTCCAGTACTTTCTGCTAGGATTTGCAACCAATTTTGAAACAAACATCTTCATGGACATATTATGACCGCATTTTGGAGTTATTCTGCCGTTCGAAGAAATGCTGAAATTAGAACAAACTAGGAAACTCGTTTTTTTTAAGGATTCGAAGAAGAAACGGGAAAGAGATGAACTATGATTAGGGCAATTTCGGAAGAAGAAACGGGAAAGAGATGAACTATGATTCGAAGAAGAAACTCATTTGAGGAACACGATGGCAAACTAGGTTAAATTCAGATTATTTTTCAAGAAGAAAATTTCGTCTTTCCATGAGTCACTTTACACATGTGGCATATCTTTTAAATTAAACTAAATAAAAAATGCTACCACATCATCATTTTTAGTGATGTGGCCTGACCAAGGTTTAAAAACAAATTTTTTCAAAATGTTGAGGAAATCCATGCAAGTTTTTGTTTTGCAGGGGTTTTTTCAAAAGCGCCCTATATGGCAGGGGGAAATAGGTATTAACCCTTTAATTTATTATAGTCTATTATCTCTTATTTATATTTTTTTAATTAATTTTTCAACATTCAAATGTTAAATATTAATGTAATATTTTTTTATTGAAATAATAAAACAATATAAATTTTGTGTGATTATTATTAAAAATTCCTAATATTTTAGTGGATGAAAAAATTGTAAATTTTATAGTTTAAATGAAAACATTTATATATATATATATATATATATATATATATATATATATATATATATATATATATAATATTTTAATTTACCTATGATGTTACACAACATCCAAAATACATCAGAACACCATTGCAGCAGAATACATCTAAATACGTATAATCAAAATACCTCATTGGTCTCATAAATCTTTTTTAGATTTCATCAACATAAATACGTATAATCTAAATGTGTGTTCCTTGGTGTCGATCTGCATGGTCGACCAATACTAACCAGCTCAAAGAGCTTTTCGGGCGAGTATTTCCCTCTAGGTATTGGGCATTGATGCCTTCGTGTATTTCCTTCAATATGTGTGGCACTTTGGTTTCTTCGACGCATTTGAGGAGGGGGATGGAGAATCCCCTTCAATAGAGTTTGTCTTCGATGATGACGTATGAACAAGCTCTTCACCTGATGACGCTTGCTGTAACACCCTTCTAAAACCACACGGAAAATAAAATAGATTTTAGAGTAAACATGTAAACAAGGATGTCAAAATTTATTTAAAATAATTTTCACATAATGTCATACTTTTCTGAAGAACGAAATCAGTTGAAATAATTAAACAACATGTTTAACACAATGGAATATTCTCCATAACTTGGATAATTCAAAACCAAAAAATATCATCAATAAGGTCAATACCTTAATCCCACAAAATAAATATCCAAGTAAAACAATTAAACAAGAAGAGATTTTAATAGTAACTCTAAAACAACAATCGCTCCCCAGTGTTACAAATCAGAGCATGACACTGGACTCGATAATAACGTAATCTAACTCTACGAGCTATCCTCACCAACGCCTAAGCTGCTAAACTTCAATCTGAAAATGATCAACAATAAGGGTGAGACTACATCATAATTATTAAGCATTATAAATTCATACAATAATCAGAATATCACAGACAACTACTTCACCCTATTTAGCATATTCAGATTCAATTATTTCATCACCAGAAAATACATAAGTCGTTAACATACAACAATCATATTATAACACTAGAATTCTTCCAATCATGTTATAACACATACAATAATGCAATGTAACACGACTCTATGCACGTGGTACCAAAAGTGAATTATATTCGCCATACTGTTCCATTCCAACCTGGACTCAGTATCACTATTTGTTCCATTCTAACCTGGACACGGATACGCCTCACCACCCATTCCAACTCAGACACGGTTATTGGCCAACTAACTAATTCCACACAATGAGAATTAGCTACATCATAACAATGAATGTATGCATACACATCAACACCGATTATGATAATAACAATTTACCATAATTCATCTTCAATCGCATATAACATACACAAGCAATTGCATTCTGACCCGTAATGCTATCACCGACATACATAATTCAGTAGCATTATGCATTCATAACAACACCACAACAAACACATCATTACATATAAGCCAAAGTATGCAAACAATGTATAAACTAAGCATAATTTAGGAAAATCAGAACTTTTTAAAATAAAATTGAGCTACTTCCATTTTCTTCATTTTATAAGATAGAACATTTTAATTTAAGTCACGATGTCCAAAACGGAGAATAAAACAAACTTACGGTTTGAAAATTATGAATTTTTCAAAATTAATATTTTTCCAAAAAACTTCAATGGTAATCGGTTACCACCAGGAGGTAACCAGTTATCACGTACTCAGAAGCGTGATTTTTTCTTTCAGTAGCGAGGTAATTGGTTACCCTTATAGGGTAACCGGTTACCCTTATAGGGTAACCGGTTACCCAAGCCAAAATTCAATTTTTCTAGAACGCAACACAGTGGGAATCGGTTACCACCCTGGGGTAACCGGTTACCACGAGACCTGTAGCAAAAATACAGCAGTTTGACAGCAACCATGGTTATCCCAATTCATCCAAATTCGAACTCAGCCACAAACAACACCAAAACAATTCCAAATACATGATTATAATGCAATATTAACATACAATAACATCATACAATAACACTATATCATCAATTTCATCAAAAACCATGTATTTAGGGTCAAAAATCCTAAACCTCAAAATCCTAAATTGAGATTCCTAATCTACTCAATCCATCCTATTATCTCAAAACCTATAATGAATAATAACTAGAGTAATCACCTCTTACTTTAGGTTCTTGGTTAATCTCCTTGACTCCTACGGTGAATCTTCTTGCCCTAACTTGTTGTCTCTTCTCTTTTCCTCGTTCTTCCTCTTCTCTGGTTTTCACGATCGAATAGAAATTGTGATTCCTATTCCTTATTTTTTCCAATAATAACCCTTGGACCCCTAATTCTCAATTCTCATCTTGACCTTCATTAAACCAATTATTATTTATTAATGATAATAATAAAATAAAATAACAATACTAATAATAATTGACTTAATATTAATATTGCTACTAATTCTCTTATGTTCTCTACACCCCATCTCTACAATTTTAGTCATACACCCCTCCAAACTCATTATCTATAATTCTAAGCCGTCTAATCATCAACAACGCGTCACAACCATATCAATTCATAAAATACACTGAACCATCTATTTATTTTAAATAAATAAATTTTAATTTAAATCAGGGTGTTACAACTCTCCCATACTTAGAGTATTTTCGTCCTCGAAAATTCACTGGATACTAATAACTGCTGATACAAATCTTGCATCCTTCCTTCCAACTCCCACGTCGTGTTTGACATTATTTCAAATACCACTAACCAACATCCTTCCTAGTCAACCACCATACTCCCACACGATTCATTGTTATCGGGTTAAGAATGCACTCGTTCATTTTAAAGATGAATTAGTGGAATGTCGCAGATTCAAACTCGAGTCCTTGCATCTAATGTATAACATATACCTTGTGAAAATTCTACTATACGCTCGTATTGTTAAAATTAAATGACCTAATTGTCAATCAGATATATATGCTCACATAGTATAACATATAATTTATTTGGAAGCCAAATAGTCATACAAGCATGTATAAGATTAAATGGTCGATAAATAATTTTAGGAATACCTGGATTCATTGAGAAACTTCTTGTTGACACCTGTAATCCTAAAGATTAATAGATGAACACAAAATTCTTGATGACTTGTAGGGTTCTTCCTTAACTAATACTCCTAATGCATTGAATGCTCTTCAGATGGGAGAAAAGATTATTCGTTTGTGTTCAGTATATTAAGGACCATAACCTATACATATGGTGATGACCAATTATGATTCTCATTATTCTAAAATAGACCAACCTCCACTCATATGTGAGTCCATATTCAATTAATTAATTAATACTAAATAGAAATATATTTAATTTTTTAAACTTTATTTGGCCACTTAATCAATTAAGTCTCTTAGTTTGATAAATATTTAATATAATTAAAAGTATATATGTCCACACAATAATAATTATTGGAATAAAATAATTAAATACTATTTAATTATAAAGTATTTATACAATCTCCCACTTCAGCAATATATTTATAATAATTATATCACAATTCTTTAGTCGAACATCGGGATGTTATCTATCTTTAGATTTCAACTTTATACCTTGGTTCACCTCATACATCAATAATGAGACCACGGTGGCTATCGTCACTGACATATAATGTGACGGGACCCCGACGACCATCATATCAACATACTTGATGACATAGATCAATATAGATGAGTGACATAGAATTTTCAAGTAATGTGATCTCTGAATTATGTCTATTTCCAACTGGTCCAACTGAATTCTTTATTGAGATCAAACTAAAGTTTTCCAATTCAATATTTACACAAACGATACAAAAATAGTTATAGTAATAATAATCTTATAAATTTTATTTCTACAAATAATTTTAACATGAATTTTGCATCGATATCAAACCAATATCATAAAACATAAAGAATGATATTGGTCTGATAAATTTTGTATTGATATCAAACCAATATCATAAATTTTATGATTAGATTAAATATAATTAGTTTTATGATATTGGTTTGATATCAATCCAAAATTTATGATATCGATAATCTTATTATATATTTTGTATCTAATCATAAAACCAATATCATAAAACTTATTATTACTATAAATACTTTTTATCATAAAACTATTTATGTGGTAATCTAAAACATCCTCAATGATAACAATTATATGAAAGATCTTATATGTACGGTCTTTGATTTGTGAGTCTTTAGCTTAAATTTCATACGTAAATAATCTAGTTTTAATATTAATAATGTATATGTCAATAGACCTTTTAAAATCTATTGTAAAAATAATACATGATTGTCTTACAACAGAATATAATTTGAGTGGTCTTTCAAAGTCTTATATTAAATTGTAATTGAAAGACATAAATTTTACCTTCATTTATTTTACTATCTATGGTCCCTAATATAAGAAAAAGTATATTTTTTAGATTTATTGAAGACACAATGTATTTGGACTACATGTAGTCCAAATACATTGATTCTTCAATAAATTTAAAAAAGTAAACTTTTTCTTATATTAAGGACCAGAGGGAGTATATTAAAATATCTATTCAATATCTAAAATATCAGAGTCAAACATACTAATGATCTTTTATTGACAGATCTCCAATTAGTAAGCACATGCAATATTCATGGTTACCCTTTTGTTTTTCAACAATTCAATATGGATTTGTTCAAGTGCACACATTTTTCATAAACATATAAGAAAAATCATATATAAAATTCTTACAACCAAAACATAAAAAAGTACTAAAATTTCAAAATTTACTTTAAGATAATTATAATTGAGACCAAACACTCTCGCTTAATAATTAAAATATCTCATTTCATGTTGAATTTACTTTGAACCTTATTGAAGAAAGTCTTTTGTGATATTAGAAGATACCTTAAAAATAATCTCTAATTACTAGAATAATTTAATACAAAAGAAATATTCCCAACATCTTTCATCGTTAAATTTTATTAGAGATTTTTGAGTTTCACATTATAAAAATTGACATGTTAAACTATACCATTCTTCACTATACCATTCTTCACTTAATATAATAAAATTGACATGTTATATGAGAAATATAAACTTAATCTCACTAATTTTATAATATACTCTTATACTATATTTTTCTCCGGAGACTCTTTATATTGAACTTCAAAATTTTATGTTTGATAACATACTTTTCTTTAACGATATGGATTCTCAATACTAGCTGTTGTAACCTACATATCGAGATAAGAAATTATAAAATATTTTAAATTTAAATAATATATTTTTTAATTTATTCTCACATTTCATTAAAAAAATAATATATATTGTTTAATTTCTTGTTATCATTTGGGCCGTTTCATGTATCGTACTTGGCCCATTAAAAGTGAGGCCCTGCTTTACGGGCTTTCTTGCAGGTTACTTTTTGTTTCTCCTTATCTTTATTTAGGTTTTCTATTCTATTACATTAGGGTTTTTGCGAGATTTTTCTGAAGAATTCCTATCCTGTCAATCGCTCTCCATGGATCTTTCCGACCTTAATTCAGCTGATATGCAGAGATTTTACTCTGTAAGTTTGATTTCACCTTTTTATATGGTTGCTTTTACTCATAGACTGTTAACCTTTATAGATTTGATTTTTCATTACGGTGGCGTAGGTTGATTATGTTACTATAGCTTTAAAATAAATGTGATTTGTGATGCAAGTTTCAAATTAATACTCGTTGTTCTGTTAGTCTGTGAAACCAGAACTACTTAGGGTGTGTATGGTTTATTAAAAACTCATTTGAATAAAAACTGGTTATCTTCTTGATCCAGTTTCAATTTGGTTAGTTAAAAATGGGTTTTTAAGCAATTATATGTCTTGAAACTGGTTTTTGGCTCGAACCAGTTTTTAATGTGTTCCACAAGATTTGTGAAAATTGTCTGCTTCTGAGAATCCAAAAGGCAACACAAAGCCTTCCCTAAATATTTGTCGTGGAATACAACACTTCCATTTTCTTCCTTGAAGCCATGGACTATAAGTTGTCGCAAAGGTTTTTCCCATTGCGACAACTGAGTTCCAAAGAGAACGGTTATCCTTATCTAGATTGAAAATTTTCAACTCAATCTCCTATGAATTCCTTATTTGAACCTTAGATCTCTATATTTCCAAATATTTCTGTCACAATTTCTTTCCAGCTTGATTTCATTTTGTTGTCCTTTTTCATAGTAACTTTTTGATGATTTTTTTTGGGTTATACTCTATTCAAGTATAGAACCGTTCTTGGGATTATTAATTGATTGATGTTGTCCAAAAAAACAAGAGGCGATAGACATATATCAATTTTTTTTGTCAAAAAAAGGAGTGCTAGAGATTTGGAAGTGTAGGAGGCATGATAGCCCTACATTTCAAACCGGTTAATGTTCTGGTTTTATTTTATTAATGGGTAACTGTGTTGCTTCCAAAGTCTGGTTCAGTTTTTCTTTCTATGTATACCGCATAGTGTATTGCATTCTTTTTCTTCCAATAAAATAATGTCATACGGACCTTTTGCCCTTCAAATGCAGGAAGAACAACAAAGAGCCATGATTAATGAAATGGTGGCAAAGATGACCAGTGAATGCTGGGACAAATGCATCACAGGTACACCTGGGAATAAGTTCAGTTCCAGTGAAACTAATTGCCTTACACACTGTGCACAGCGTTACATGGAGATGAGCATGCTTATCATGAAGCGGTTTCAGAGTATGCAATGAAGATCAATGGCATCGACATGCATTTTTAATTAACAAACACTGTCTCAAATTTCTCCCTTTTATAATCATCAATCTCATCACTATTTAGAAAGTTTTGTTTTTCTTCTTTTTATATTGGGTTTGGGTTGAGACCTGTGTCAGAATATTTAGTTTACTATTATGGATGAATTATAAGCCATTTCAAGTTTTAAACTGTTATGCAAGAACAAAAAATTGTTCATGTGTGAAAAATATTATATTAGTGCGGACATATTGTCAACATGCCATGGATCTTGCCTGAGGCAGTGTACAATTTTCCTTGAATAAGTGGTGCTCATGTACTTCTTTCAATTTCGAACAACTTTTGTATACCACTTAAAATTAAAATTTTATGTTTGGTCATTTTAGGCTCTGCCATTTTCCTTCCTAGCAAAATGAGATTCAAGTATTGTGAAGTGTGATCAAAGGTGCTGTTGGCATGCATTTGGTCCAATGTAATGAATTTGAGGAATACTTATGGAATTCATTCTTGTTCAATTTGTGATTATGTTCCTTGTTTATCAAGGCAAATCCTATCCAATTGGTCAACTTATGTTGGTAATACACCCTAGCAAAATGGCGAGGTAGTTGAATCATCTGTGTCCAATAAGTTGTTTGGAACAGTGGACTATTAATCATGTCATTTGATTGTTTATTAAGGATGCTGAGACGTGGGAGTACTTCAGGAGGGAGGCGAAGAAAAATTTCGAAGAGAATGTCATTGCACAGTTCCACTGGTGGTGGAGAAGGAAGAAAAATTTCGAAGAGAATGTCATTGCACAGTTCCACTGGTGGTGGAGAAGGAGGCGGGGAAGAAAGAGAAGTTTGGAAGAGGGATTGCATGAAGTCGATAATCCATTTCCAGCATCTGGATATTGGCATTTCTACGTGCTTTCTAGATTTGCTATTTGATTGCTTAGCATTTGGTGGGTTCTGTTATGCATAAAGAAATTCGGACGTTAATCTAGGCAATTATCTAAAAAATTGGTGGCTTTTAATTTAGTATGTGCAGTGTGGAGAGGTCAAACGTTGAATAATGAGACAAAAACGGAATCCCTCCACATTTATAAAGGAGTAAAAGAGAGACGCAAGATTGGTTTTATTTTGGTTACTGTCCAAAATATCATCCAAAATTATAGACTTTACTATTTGTGATACGAAAAAATATAGGAAATTGTTTATTCTATAACAAGTGTGGAAAAACATCTAAAGAATTTTTAAAATTCCTCTCAGATTTTGGAAATGCATTTTTTGAAGAACTATTTTCACACCAAAGCATGTTTTGTTAAACTCATCACATATTTTCTCTAAATTTTAGTTCGGAGAATTTTTTTTTAGAGAATTTTATAATTTGGTATCATTGGCTAATTAGGAATAGGATCAAATGATACCAAATTATAAAAAAACGAAGCTAAATTGACATAAAATTATAATCGTTAATTTAATCTAGTCTAATGAGATAATAGTACATAATAATCTTAGGAGAAAGCTCATTCATTGCACAAATCAACCAACTCTTGAATCAACCAACTCTTGTACATTCACCTCGTGGTTAATAATTCAGAGCCAATTTTTGCATTGCTTTTCAAAGTCATGACAGACAAATTCTTTATCATTGAAAATCTTATGGAGTTGCCTAAAAAAAGATAACCTGTAAAATTAACATATAATGTTATTACATGTGAAACAGAGAAAGTAAATACACGCACGGCGCAACTCTCATTGACAAGTTATCAATAAAGCATCAGAGTTCAAAGCCCCCCAAAGTCATAATTCGAACCCCTCAGCTATGACTATGAGTAAAACAAAACATACAACAATACAAACAATATGGACATCAAATGTTACTACTATAAATAAAACAAAACATAATATACAACAAACTTACAATCAATGCTGACATCAAATGTTACCAGCAATGACATTCTCAAAGCAATATAAGGACAGAAACAAGTAACTGAGCATATTGGAAGGATCACTTTCTACAGTTTCTATTCATCACCAAAAGTAAATGAACACATTGGAAAGATCACTTTTCACAATTTCTATTAATTGTCGTCTTCTTTACACAAATGCCACATTTAAAAGAATTATATGTATAACCACGGAATTACTCAGAAGAAGAAATAAGCTGCAATCAATCAACAAGATCCAATGACATTTTTTAACCAAAACAATGAAACACAAGCCCTTCCTCCCTATCAAACCCAGCCTAACTAACTCTGTCCCCCACCCCCTTTTTCTTTTTTTAAACTTAACTTTCTTCTTTGAGTTTTTCTGCAAGTGTAGATGTTTTTGCTGAGATGTCACCAGGCTCATTACTACTATCACCAGTGATCTGATTTGATTCCGTATCATGTATCTCGTCAAGAACTTCAGGATTTACTTCCCATTTTTTGCTACTTCTTTCCCACAAGGAGTGCTTTAGAAAGGAAGCAACTTCTCTCTGCCCTCTTTCGGTGTGAAGCATCCTGCTTAAATCCACAGATGTTTCACTTAAATCACTACCCTTTCCATATTCCTCATTTCTGTTATGTTTTTCCATCTCATCAACCTCATTGTAAGGTGGAATCATAAGGGTATCAACACCCTTTCTTCTTGATGATTCCGACAGTTCTTTAGGAATTGGAACTTTAGACCTGAAATTGTTTTTGGATGGTGGAATGGAAGAGAAGAACACTTCTTTGAAGTTCTCAATTATCCCTTTATTATGAGGGTTGACTTGCCGATCATAACGGTATCTAAAATTTTCATAAGTCGACTGCACATTTAACAAAAGGAACTAACATTAACAGATGTAATAAAACAAACTAGAAAAGAACATTAATATTTTACATATGATTATGAAATAGCTAAAAAGTCTCATTTAAGGTTAAGAGATTATGAGTTAAATAGTGTTCCAACCTGGTTTGTGCTGATTAGATATGTATGAAAAACAGTGAGCCCTCCAACAAACCAGACAGCAATAAAGGAGTATATTATTAGCGCAATGGAAGCAGGAGTTTTGATCATTGCTTTCCAAATTGATATATCCTCTGAGTTCTGGATCCTCTTGATGTAAACCCAGCAAAATCCATGAATATATATGCAAAGAAGCGTTGCAGAGAAAACAAACATGTAGTAGAATCGATAATTTCTCTGTGGCCATATACATAACAGAAAATAAAGGGAAAAATAAGCTGAATATTCTACTAAAGTTGCTTATGCAAGAAGGTTTAATAAAACATAACACAGATAACAAAATACTGATACTATATGAACTAGTTAACAGCCATTACCAGTCCAATACACTGACCCACCCACGGACAATGATGATCAAACCGCTCCACACAATTATCGCATACCGAACAATGAGAACATCGCGGAGGCCTGTACAGCATACAGGTATCACAATATTTCACTTTAACAGTTGTTCCATTGATAATCACTTCCTTGAATCGTGGTAAATGCGGCGGTAGATTATGCTCACCGACACTATTGATACTAACACTTCCATCATAATCTTCCGGCACCACTGGAGGATACAAATTGCGAGGCACTATGCCAGGATCTCTTCCTGAGGTCAGTACAAGCGCAATCAGAACCTGACAATACGAGTGCAAACATTAAACAATAGACATTGTGCTGCAACCAATTTTCTTATATCCCATGATAACTGATATATATTAAATAACAAACTCATTTATAATCATGATCTAGTATAAATAAAACAATAATTAGCGACTATAAATAATTAATGAATTTTTCAGCATATATTTAATTAGAAAAAAATCAGCAAAAATAAAAATGAATTACTTACAAAGATTGTGAGAAGAATAACTAGAATCAATATTGAAAGTCCAGAGTGATGAGGAAAATCATCCAGCAATTTTCTTGCTACAAAAGCACAGAAAACAGCAACAGGAGTAACAACAAGAAACAGTGTTGAAATTATAGATTTCACATCAGGTCCAAAAATTAACCTTCCTCCAAGAAAAAATACCTGAAGAAATTGCTGAGTTAAATTAAAACAATAGAAAAATAAAATTGAAAATTGAAATTGAGTAAAGTTAACTTACGTTATTGCCTTTCCAAGCACGGTAAGTTCTGATGAGTGAAGGATCAGTGGTGTTTCCGGGAGTTTCTCCGACAGAGTTCACCGGCGCCGGAGGACGCATTTCTTCGGGTTTGAATGAAGTTGAACGACGACTCTTATTGAAATGAATGAAAACTTCCACTTTTAATTTTTTTGGATTTAAAATAGGTGTTTTTTTAAAGGACGAATCAAAGTTTAATTATTCTTTAAAAAAAAGAACTAAATGAAGAAAGAGAGAAAAAATGGTGGTAAAAAAATAAAAGGAGGAGTTTGTTGACTTTTGTTATATATTGGTTGAAACGTCATATATCGATTGAGAGAGAAAGAGTAGTAAATGAGAATTAGGCCTAGTTGTTGAGCCGCCAGTCAACTATAATTATTTAAGCATAAACATGTTAGTTAATAATACCTTATTTTTAATAAACAGCTATGCTATTAACAATCGGAAATTTCTTTTTCGTCTAATGATCTTCTTGACTATGTATACCGTGAATAAATTATTTAATAATTAAATGTTTGGAATGAACTGTTGAATAGGCCATTGAAAATGATGTTGAAAAAATTTAACATATTGAATGTGAGAGAGTAGGTGCCACATATAATACGTGGATTTTTTAATCTATCTTATATTTTTTTAACGCACCACGTGAATTTCCACTAATGCTCTTAGAAATAAGAAATATACTTCCGATTTGCACCCTATAGCATGTAAATCTCTTTGAAAATAATTTCGTGTAAGTCAAAAGTATACCTTCGGTACCAAACCGTAAGTAAATTTCTCGTTCCTGAATGCACTTAAAGGACGCTAGAACTTTTTCCCTTCCCATAACAGCAAGTTTTTTAAAAACCAAATCAAAACTCTCTCAATCACTCATTTCAACCCTTTCACTCAAACTCAATTTTTTTCTCAAACCATCAAGCATTAGATAAATACAACAACTAACGGAATCAAGCAAACATCAACCATCTACAATCAATCAAGTAAGTGATTTAATTTTTTTTAGAGTTTATATAATTTCTATTGAAATTAGTGAAATAGGGTTTTAAATGTGTTGTTTTTGGTCGTTTATATCATTAGGAGTCATTAGAACACTAGTTGTAAACTATTTTTGACGATCAATGCATGTTTTTAGACGTATTTGGAATTTTGGGGTTGGCTGTCACGCAATTGTGTTTCGCAGACGAAACCAGAGGTTTATTTCTAATTTTTGGGCAAGAACAAAATCAAAGGTTTATTTTCGATTTCTTGTTGCATTGTTTTTTTCCTCTGTAAGCCATATGCTAACATTTCGTTCTGACTTCTACAGGAGATATGTTTGAGAAACCATCATGTTCGAGGCATGGTCGGGTTGCACAACATGCTTTTGTGCGGAGAGAGAGAGAACTCAGGTCACATATGTTCCTCCAACATCCAGACAGGCTATGTCGGATGCACATTCTGATGGTTCCGATTCTACCCCTTTTACTTTTTCCTCCCGTAGTAGACGGGAGTCACCAATTCATCCATCGCCACCTCCATCCTACCACAGACGCACATCCTCATCATTCTCACCACAACAGATTTTTGAGACGGGATCCTCATCTGCCTCACAGGCGGGGCCATCTGAGATGAGACCTAATGCTACACCCCTAATACTTGAGGTACCAGTGCCACACGAGTACCGGTGGCACCAGAGGCACCGACGGTACCCCAGGTCCCACGGATCTTTGGAGAATGACCTTATGACTTATCTGTGCTCGCTCTTTATCTCACCCATGTAGCTAGACATATATGGGATGTAGAGGTATGAAATTTACATTTATATTACAATTATTAATTATGTTATGATGAGCTTCTTAGTCTTACAGGGTTACATCATTTGACCTTCTATGGATATAGCATGGTCAACTAGGGGATGATCAACACTTTTGTATAGAGGCGACACGAGGAGACGTCTTCGTTTCATCTACGACATGGCGAGATGACGATCACACTCAATGACGTCGCGTGTATGCTTCACATGTCGATCAGAGTGCGGTTTCTGGATCACCAGAAGTTGGAGAAAGATGAGGCCATTACTTTGTTGGTTGATAGGTTGGGAGTTACCATGAAAAAGGCACCGACGGAGGTTGATAAGACACGTGATTGCCACGTGAGATATAATTATAAGTATCTTTTGGAGGCATGTGAGCACGGATCAAACTTCGAATGTTTATCGGTAACCATTCCTGAAGCAAAGTCATATTCCATTCTCCATGTACATCCACTAAATCACAAAGTTTAATTCCCTGCAAATTTGGCGGGATTGTAACCCCTAGTTCAGCGAGAATTAACCCACTAACAAGCCATTTATCTCGCCACGGATCAATACTTCGTCCATTACCTATGCTCCATAAACATGTCACGCTTAACCGAGTCTCCACCTCATGTATACCTTTCCATATATGAGAAGTTGTTCGTTTAGGATTAGCATCGTTCAGCTCAAGGAGAGGACCATATTTCCCAATTAGGAGTTTGCACCACAAATCATTTGGACAGTGTTTCAACTTCCAGCATAATTTCATAAGACAAGTCATGTTCATCTTATCGAGTTTATGGAGTCCTAAACCACATACTTCCTTATGCTTGGTGACCGTATCCCATTTAATAGCGTGATATTTCTTAGCAGTAACCGTATCCCCCTAGATAAAGTTTCGCTGTAAAGTTTGGATCTCCTCAATACAAGCTTTTGAAATCTTACTTTTCATCATAGAGTAACTGGGCATAGCTTCCATAACACTCTTCGCCGAAGTAACGTGTCCCACAAAGAATAGATAATTCGCCTTCCAACTTCCCAACTTTGCCGATATATTATCAAGTATGTATTGAAAATCGTGCCGCTTAAGTGTCTTTCCATTAATTGAATCCCCAGATACTTGCCTAATATGCTTGCAACTTTAAAGTTGGACAACTGTGTGAGTTTTTGTTTCATATAAGTAGCTACATTATTGGAAAAATAATACTAGTTTTCTCCTCATTAACCTCTTGGCAGGAAATTGCACAAAATTGTCAAAGTGTTCTCATGATGCATTTCATTTGCTTCTCAGTTGCTTCCCTAAACAATAATAAGTTGTCCGCAAACATCAAGTGGGAAATCATTAATCCATTTATGCTCAATCTGTTTGTTCTCCAATTACCGGTATTTACTTCATGCAGGATGAGGTGGGTAAGCTTTTCCATGCAGAACACGAATATATACGACGATATAAGATCCCCTTGTCGAATGCCATGTTGCGGGGAGAAATAATCAGTCCTAGCACCATTCCAGTTGACATTCGACTCAACACTTTTGATGCCCTGCATAATAATATTAATGAGATTAACTGGTAATTTTATCTCCTAGAGCGTATGTCGTATAAAGTCTCAACTAATTTTATCATATGATTTGGATAGATCCACTTTGATCACAAAACCTCCTTTTTCCCTTTCATTTTGTTCATATTGTGAAGAACTTCATTCACAATTATGATGTTGTCTTGTATCATTCTCCAAGGGACGAAATCGAATTTATTAGGAGATACCAACATCATCATGTGACCTTTTAAACGGTTTACTACAACTATAATCACTACCTTATATATGGTATTGCAGAGTGATATCGGTCGAAATTGGACTACACGTTGTTGAACTTTGATCTTTGGAATAAGACAGATATCAATTTGGTTAACTGTTGCGAGCAGACTAGATTTTCCCACACCAGCTTAACAAATTCCAGGACTTGCCTTCCTATTGTGCTCCACAAATGTTGAAAAAATCCCGCTTGGTAGCCGTCAGGTCTCGGCGCTTTCCAAGGGTGTAGAGAGAACAAATTCCAGAACTTGCCTTCCTATTGTGCTCCACAAATGTTGAAAAAATCCCGCTTGGTAGCCGTCAGGTCTCGGCGCTTTACAAGGGTGTAGAGAGAACATTGCACATTGTACTTCATCATCTGTAAAGTTACTATCCAATCCGCGAAGATCAGCAGCAACAAGTGTAGAGAAAGTACAGGCTGTTTGAAACCAATTCTGACTGGTAGCTTTAAATTCAAACATCTTTTGAAAACAATATGTAACCAATTGCTTCAGTTGTCCCGTATCCTCAATCCATTGATCGTCATCATTCTTCAACATCAAGATCCGATTATACCGTCTTTGTTTAAATGTTTTCAAATGATAATATTTCGTGTTACGGTCTCCATCCATCATCCATTTAGCCCTCGAGCGTTGAAACCACATCATCTCTTCTTCCTTCATGATTTGACTAAGTTCCTGTTGAATATTAGCTTCTAATTTCCTCAAACCCATGTCGTAGTTCCGACGCTGCATAGCAAGTTGGGTTCCATGCAATCTGGCCATCAATTCTTTCTTCAGTATAATGACTTGATCAAAAGTTTTCATTTCCCAAGTTCTAAACTCCTCTTGCAGATGCTTCAAATTCTGGTTCAGATCCTTAGTCGTTTGCCAAGATCTATTTATCCTTGCAATGTAAGAATCATCCAGTAACCATGCGCTCTCAAATCTGAACCAACGCGACATGTTACTATGATTTGATCCCTGCATTGCAATCAGTAACGGATGATGATCCGAAAATTAAATTTGAGTAAGCACTTTCACAACACTGTCGAGGAAGGCAGTTGTCCAAGCTTCATTACTTAGCCCTCGGTCAAGCCTTTCATATATTCGTTGCTCGCCATGGAAAATCGATCCTCTTCAAGTAAATTTTGGATCAATATTTCCCATGTCAGTTAACTTACATCCATTAAGGCGCTCCTTGAAATGGATACATCTTCGTATGGATACCGGCGCTCCACCTTTCTTCTCATCCGCCGTTAAGATGTCATTGAAATCACCGGCAACTAACCAAGGTTTTGTTACGTCATCTGATATCTTTGTCAAATCCTCCCACAGTAGGTTCCTACTTGTTGCATACGGACTAACATAGACAACCGTAAAGAAAAATTTATGATGCATTAGGTTTTCGATCTGCATATGAATATATTATGACTTTTTAGAACATACTTCTACCCTGCTAACATATTTGTTCTAGGCGATAATGATCCGCATGCATAGCCGTGATTCTCAACAGACAGAAAGTCATCATAATCCATTCGTCCAAAAGCTTTGTGAAGAGTTGTTGGATCGCACCGAGTTTCGGTTATTACTATAACAGCAGGCCTATAAGTGTTTACATATTGTCTTCGGTTCGAAAGAAGGAATTGCTGGAAGCCCCTTGACAGTTCCAGTAGAATATATCATATTTTGTGTTCATCATAAACTAACTTATAACTGAAAATAGAAAAACAATCTCTACCAATTAAGAGCTCTGATCCGGGGTTTCCATAACCTTTTCCATATCATCTTCCATATTACTTTCATGTTCTTTTAATGGCGGATCCGGACTCTCTATTGGCTCCCCACTAAAAACGTCTTCTGCACTTGTAACAACATTATTGGTTGAGGCAATACCATGTTCTGCCTGTAAAGCTGGTGGTACGTTCCCTCATCCATGACAGAGTTTATCTCTGAAAATATTAGCTAAAGTTGCAACCTCGGCATTATCCACGAAATCTACCAAATTTGTATTGCCACATGTTTTGCTCATTGCCGTCCTTTTGATATTGCCTATACCCCGCGCTCCAAGGTTATTGACTATTTTTTTCTTATCTGGCCACCAACAACTTTTACTCTATTTTTCCTTTTTTGCTCCCTAACTGTTCCTCCATGGCCAGCAGTGTTCTGCTTATTTTCTGCACCATCCTTTTCGGCTCCAGCGACTTCACTGTGCTCTCTAGTATCTCCCTGTACACCACAAATTTCTGATGGTGTTCCTTGGTTCATCACGCCATTATGCACTCTATTATCATCCTCCACTCCACAATCTGCTGTTGGGATCACTTGGCTCACTATAGCTTATTCCATAATCTTATCACTGTGACAGTTTGCCACATGAGCTTCCTCTTGCGGCTCTTCTTCTATCTCATTCAATAACGAATTAAATCTTGAACCGACAACAACTCCACCTCTATTCCTTCCGCTATTCCCGCCACTATGTGTCCTTCCATTACCCTTACGACCACTTCCGTCATCTAGATAGGCAGTCTTTCTAGCTCTCCTTTGCTTCTGAACTATCATCCAAGGACCCCTTTTATTGTTGTCAATTGGCGCTCTAGTATTCAGTTTATCTGTTTTCTACACCCCTGTCTCGATCTGTTTGTCTTTCTCAGCTTTTATCCGCTCCATACTGCCTTCCGTATAATGTCCATACTTCTACAGTACATACACATCTGTTTGAGTCTTGTTTTTAGAGCTTTGTAGCCAATCTTCCTACCCAACAACTTCACGATAATATCACGCTTCCATGGTTTCCGAATCCTCTTCTCTTCAGCTTTTGATAAAACAAAACGTGGGCATTCAAAGTTTCTCATCGTAATCTGTTCCACGCGGATTCCTTAAGTATCGATTTCTGCATCGAGAGCATCTTCTTCCTCCTCCTCAGACGCATACATGTTCATGTCCCTATCCTCCACATAACCATCAATGCCTACCACCATCTCCTTGTACGATTTTTGAGTTGCGTCAACTCTTCTCTCCTACTCACCTACCCCTCACCATTGGCCAAACTCCTCCTGTTATATCCTATGTCCTCAAAGTGTCCCAAATTAGCTCCATGTTGATCCTGCAAAATCCTAGAAGAAGGTTTGGGTCTGTGCCTTCAGGGTTCATCACCAGCATGTTTTCAATCTTTTCTAATGAATATGGTCTTAGATTATAATAGAATTAAATATTTAACGAAAGCAGAAAATCATTACAATATTAAATTTAAGTTACTATTATTTTGTGTCGTACTCAATAATATTAAATTTTAAATCATAACAATATTAATAAATTTAATATCATATATTATTTATAATTTAAGTTACTATTATTTTTTGTTGATTATACTAGAGTCATTACAATATTAAAAAAATTTAATATCATATATTATTTATAATTTAATTACATTTATTTATTTCTATTTATACTAAATTCGCATTTTAAATAAATAATTTGGAATCATTTTTAATGATAGATATAATGCTTTTAAAAAAAATTCCATTAGCTAAAAAAATATTTTAATGTGTATCACTAATTGAGATGTACACGAAAAATGTTAATATTGACATAAATATGATTAAAATATATTATTAATAAATCAGTTAATAATATTTTTACGAATTAAAAAATGATTTTACAGAATAATATGTGTCATTAATTATAACTTATATAATTTAAATTATTATTATATTAATATGTTTTATATCACATTAATATGATCCAAATATTTTTATAAATAATATAAAAATATAAATAATATTTACGTACGAAAAAAAATATATGTTTGATCCAAATGCTTTTATATATGAATTTTTATTTATTTATGATCTAAATATAAAAAAAAATATCTCTCTTTTAGAAATAATAAACTCTTATGGTTAACTAATTTTTTTTTTCTTTATTCTCATTTTTATTACATTTTTTGAAACAAATGCGTGTAAGTGTAACACACTAGTATCCATATAAACACACGGATATACTACAACTCGGGCAAATCCACAAGTTATAACATTTTTTTTACAATTAAAAATATAAAAGATTAATAATTTTACTAATATATGTTATTAATGTAAAATATGTCTTTCTTTTATGTTAATGTCATAATATATTTGTTCACATTCATTATTAAATTTTTAATTTTAGTATCAAAATAATTAAATAAAAATGATCGTGCAAAATACTAAAAGAGTATTGTTAATATGAATATTTTTATAAAGGAAAAAATTGTATTGTTGATAAAAAAAATTTGTAAATTGGAAAAAATCTACCGTTAATATAAATATTTTTATAATTGAAAAGTAAATTAATAATACAAATATTTTTATAAATGATAATTAATATCGATTAAATAAGTGCACGTACTAATTTATAAAAAGATTTTTTTCCTTATAATGTTGTAGAAAATTGTTCAAAACAATGTTTATAATCCAAACATTTTGATTGTAGAAAAGTTTTCATCCATGAGTATCTAACATTTCAAAAATCAAAATAAAAATAAAATAAAGAGAGGAATAACAGTGATTTTTTTTTAAAATTTTTTGGTGAAAATTCTGAAAATGAAATTGAAACGTTGGTATCATAGTAGAGTAATAACTACCGGACTGGATAAGTTAACTAGGTTTGAGGGAGGTACACGGTTTAAGTAATGGTACCAAAGAGAAAATTTCAATTCGAAACAATGTGAGTCATATGGGCCATTACAATGCCCTCACTGAGAAATAACAATTTTTCCTGCTATCACTCGCTTGTCTCTGGCACCCCTCAAATATTTTTATTTCAATTTTATCTCTGTTGAAATTTTTAGTATCTCACAAAAATTTTGGAATTTTTTTTTTTTGGATACTGCAAATTTTAAATACACAGATTAAATTTTTTTTTTGGGATACCGGAAATTTTAAATACACTATCGGAAATTTCAAGGGTTTGGTAAAATCATACCCTTGAGGGGTGACAGGTGGTCGCGACTTTGTATGTCTTATAGAATCTAGACCGCAAGTATACAGTCATATCGCTTGTAGTTTTAAAGATTATCGAATCCCAAGGGACTAAATGTTGATTTACCGCTATCTTAGGTCACTACGTAAATCTAAGGCTAATAATATAAATAATATTTGATTTTAGGGAACCTAACTAATTCAGATCTAGTTTAGATTCAGGGTGAAAGTATCGGTATGCAGTGGTCGGGCTTAGGGTTTTAACAACTCATTGACTTATATCGTATTATCAAAACGTGTTTCAGTAGGAAGTACTTGTTTAAAAATCCTCTTCTCGCACTCTCGTATTTATTGATTCAGATCTTATAATCAAACCTAAGTGAGTGCTCTCGCTGTTTCAATTAGAGTTTAAAAATAGTTTTTGGAAATAAATAAAACCTAATCAACTAAAAGCGCTCTCAATGTATTTTAAGTTGATGCTCAACTATTATTGTCCAGTTAAAATCTCAAACTCTCGCTTTCTTGACCCTAACTTCTAATTTGTATTTTACTCTCGTAACAAAACAGTTGCATTAATAACTAATAATTAAAACTAGAAAACTAATCTTTTTAAAACGGAATAAATCGAATAGAGTTGCTAAACCCCGTTGGCTATGTGACCCTACATATCGATAACTAAATTTAGCCTAGCATGTTTAATGATTCAAATATAGCGCAACAATAATAAATAGACAATTCAGATAAAATATGCATTTCAGATAATTCAGACATAAAAGAAATAATTAATTGAATAAGCCAATAAATAAATAAACAAAATTAAATAAACCAATAGATAATTTAATTAAAATAACCTGAAAATAAAAGGCGGAATATTTCGCAAGTTCTAGGAGTATCCCACAAGTCGGTGAGATCTACCCTTCATTGTCCGTAAATTTAAATGCGATGAAGGAAATAAAAACGCAATTCTAACGTAAGGTTAGAATCGGCAAAGGTTCGCAGTAATTTCCGATGTGGAAATCACTACGAGAAAAGAAAGACTAAAACTGAAAATAACTGAAACTGAAAAGAAATCGAAATTAAATTCGGCAGAGTAACGGTAAAAATGCAGAAAAGAAAACGTGTTTTGAAATGAACTGAGGCAGCCTATTTATAGAGGTAGGGTTACGTTGTGGCTGAGGTGGTTGAGATTTTCTCTCCACCTATTTCTCCTCCGTAGCGGTCACTATGGACTCGCTTAGCAGGCCTAACGGTCGCTATAGGTCAAGCTTTGTAAGAAAGCCTCACCTTGGTCCTCGTAACGGTCATTAGGGTTTTGAAGGTGGGGTGTAACGGTCGTTACACCCTTTGGGCTGGTGAGTGCAGCGCGTGTGGAAGTGGGCTTGGGCCTCCTTCCTTAATTCTTTCACCTTTTTGCTCCTTTCATACTCCCATCTCTTGCTATTCGTCACATGCTTCAATAAAAGCTTCTATTTTGTGAACTTTGGGTATGATTTATCCGTCATTTTCAGACTTTCTTCGCACTTGCCTTATAATTGATAAAAATCTAAAAACATAGAAAATACCGGCATAATACGAATAAAGAGTAATTTAATTAATTAAAATGCGGATAAAAATCATATAAATTCGCCTAAATAATCGATACATTTTTGTGTTATCAACAGGTTAAATAAAAGGGGTGGCAAGATAAATCTCCCTGAGAAATGGACCAACTGTACTGTTTTTTGTTTTTAAATTAGAGTTCATACTTCTCCTTTTTTTGACCTATACCCCTAAAATTCTCATATCTTCAAATAGGGGTGTTCAAAACCAAACCACCCCAATAGAAAACCGCAAACCAAACCAAACCAAACCAAAACCGTAAAAAACCGCATTTGGTTCGGATTTGTTTGGGTCATCTTTTGACAAAACCGAATGGTTCGGTTTCCGGTTTGTATTTTGCAAACCGAACCAAACCGAATTAAACCACATTATATTACCACTTAAATTTTACTTAACTCACATCCCACCCAAAGCTAAACCTATTATACTTTAGCCTTATGATTACAAATTATGTTCTCATTCTTACACTTATGATTTCAATTTCAATCTTCTCAAATCTCTCCTAGCATTATTGCGCCATCTTTGCCACATACATCTTACATGTTCTTCTCTAATCTCTACTTTCTTATATTCTTTCTTTTCCACCTTCTCATTTTTATGCAAATGTTCTCTCTTTAATTTCGTTTTTATCGCACATCTTCTTCTATAATCTCTCATCTCATATGTTCTTTCTTTTTCATCTTCATTGATATCTCGTCTATTCTCTTTCTTATTTTTTGTTTCATTATAATATTTTTGATATTGTTTTATATATTATTTTATATTTATTATTCCATTGTCTAATCTAATTTATACATATTAAATGAGAAGTTGTTGTCCAAATATGATGAGTTTTGTTGTTATTTGGTAGTGTATGAATGAGTAATTACGAAGCTATGTTGTCATCTATATGTGTATGTATGACTTAATAAAATGTTTATAAAAAACCGAACCAACCGAACCGAATCAAACTGCATTAGTTTAGTTTGGTTTGGTTTTTTTTCTAAAAGTCAACCGAACCGAACCAAACCGCACGTATTTTTCTCATACGGTTCGAATGATTTTTTTCGTCAAAACCGTACAAACCGCACCGCGAACACCCCTATCTTCAAAATACCCTTCACTTCTCTTAAAAATTAAGTCTCATTTTTTTCTTCTAAAAAACACATAAGCCGAAGTCCTAAAATTTTTAAATTTAAATAGTTTTTCAAATTTTACTATCAGGAAATATCCGATTTGAATATTAAAATTGTAAACTTAAAAAATCAATGGTTCAACTCTACATCATGTAAAAGTTCAAACTCATATTAAGATATCGCAGCTAAAATCAGTAAAAGCTCAAATATAATGTTTATTTGGCTTCGAAGCTAAATGTTAGGAAGCAAATATGATCCCTAACACAAATTATAGAAAACCCTAAAATTCTACACTAAAAGAGAAGACAAAACTAATTACTAAAAGTTAAATAATTTTTTCATTTCATTCATACTCTTCAATGTCTTAAAGGACTACATATATAATACTCACAATAGATACTAAATTAGAAGACCAAAATAAAAAGTCCAACTATATAAAAATCTAACTACTACTACTAATAATAATATAAATTCAACCATAGTTAAATAATTTATTTAATTATAATTTTTTTTCTTGATCACTAAAAGTTGTAAAAACTTTGGTTTGGGGATTCAGTTACGAAGCCACTGATTCGGTTTGAAGTCTCAATCTGTTTAAAAATCTTCATCAGTTCAAGATTATTTCAGTATTAAAATATCAAGTTGGTTCTTGGTTAACCTATGTAAAAACTCAGCTTGGTTCGTAAGCTTTATCCGATTTAAAAGATTGCTAAGGTTGAAGATTAGCCCAATATAAAATCTCCTAGGTATGTGAGTTCAACCCGAATTAAAAGATCATCCAAGTTCGTGAGTTCAGTCCGAATTTAAAGCTCACTCAAGTTCAAGATTAGTATATGTAAAATCTTGGTTTGAAGCTTGAAGACTAACCACTTCACCTTTCTATTTGAAAAGAATACTAACCGCTTTAATCCTTCATTTGGAAGGAAGATTCGCCATTTCTCTCTTTATTTATTGTTTGATTGGAAGTAAGTCACAACCTTCATTTTCCTTATATAAAGGGGTTCAAGAGTTCAATCAAATACAAATATGTTTGATTTGAAAAATGTCAGGTATTGGACAGAATAATACAACACAATACAAGATTTTTTTTTGTACTATATTGTGTTTGATAATTGAGGGGCTGGACAAATTTTTTAATCTATTTTGTTTGAAAAGTTTATATATTGAATACAACAATATAATTTTTTTTTATATAATATTCGTTATTGAAATATAAAATATGATATTTTCATAGTTTTTGATAAATTGTGTTTGAACAAAAAGTTGTCCCATGGTTTGCTGAAGGACAAAAATTAATATTTTTGTGCAGTCCTCTGACATATGTTTTGTCTAGTCTCCTGATTAATTTCCCCTTCAAACAGAGTACAAGATAATTGTCATGTGCAGTCCCTCATTTGTTAGCATATCAAACGCACCCTAAAAGCTCTTAGGATTATTGAATACTCTCAAGAACAAATTTTGGTGAAAAGATTATGTATTTTTATTTTGACTAAACCTCTATAACTTCTGGTGTTATCTCCCTATTCCTTAAATTCTTATTTTCCATATTGATATTTTTGTTGCTTACTTTTAAAGACTTTTCTAAAATCTAGAATTGAATTTAAAAGTTTTTCAAAATTAAGTTTTTATGAAACACAAAATTCACCCCATCTTGTATGTGGAGTTTTATGTCTAACACATAGTCTACTAAAGGGAATCAATGAGTGCCAATCTCAGATCAACTACCACATTTTGGAGGGATTTTAAGGTCTTAGCATGAACCTTAATTTCTAGAAGAAGAGCTTTTTGCTTCTCTGCCTTTTTGAGGGCATCCTCTAGTTTAGATAGAAGCCAAAGTGGAAGGGGATCCATGGATTTTTTCATCCTCTTGCAAAAAGTTGGTCGTTTTAACCCTCCCTTACAACACAACAAGATCTGTCTAGAGAATAAATCACCTTAGCTCCATAACTTCACACTTCCCTTTCCAAGTATCCATTTCCTTGGTGGGATTAGCCGGAGACAAGACGTTTCCCCGACCAACAGAGACATGGAGAATACATAATGAGTCTTGAACATAATATGAGTAAGCTTGGAGACGAGTTTCATTTTCTCCTCTTATGGAGATTCAGAATGAAGAATAAATTATTCAGGGAAACTATAGTAGTTGTCTCATCAAAAGTGTGATTAAGCCATAAAGAGAAGACATCTAACATTTGCGTGATGGGAGTTACCTCCATAGAAGAATATACCTCATGTAAAAATACATTCATATAGTGGAATCACACAATCATTAAAGGAACTACATATTTTCTTTTGCATCCCCACTGGAAGAACCAACCATTCAAGAAGATCTCCTACCACAATGCCACCCACATCTATAGTAGCCTTAATACTCATAGTCAATACGCTCGCAGTTATACTCTACAACATCTAGATGTTCTCGAATAATCCAGATGAGCTTTCACTTCAGCGTCTATACACTCGCAATTATCAGTCTTTAAGCAAAGTTGAAAATACAATCTTTAGCAAGTTCTCTCCTCTATAGGTTAGCTTGCATCTGCTCCTCTAATAATACACGAGGGATCTTTGGGACCGTAGAACAATTAAATGCTCCGCTAACATTTGATAAAAAGGATTCTAATAAGCCAAATGAAGAAGTTTCTTCCTACAAATAAATCTTAAATACCCATTATGAGTCAAAATTGTTAGATATGGGTATGATTTCTGGTTCCTCATAATTGTGACCAAGAGTAGGGAGATGAGAATCAGGGGATACCCTTATTTTAGAGACAAAAGAAGTTTCGACTTCATGATTGCTCACTAGGTCAACAATACTATCACTCATTATGACTAGAAAATAAGAAATGTTGAAGATTAAAATCTTGAGTTAATATGGTACCTGAATATGTGAGAATGGCAAAGCGAGAGAAAAGGAAGAAATGCAAGGGCTTTGATCAAAACAATGAAGATTTCTTCTTGTAGTATCATCAAAGAAGAAGAAGCGAAGACATTTATCGGGAAAGTAATAATAAGTTTGAAAACTAAAGGTTGTTAAAACTTCCAAATATTTAACTCACCCTATTTATCAGCAATAACAACTGAATTATTTACCAGCTAATTAAAGGAGTTATAAGATCAACAACTTGATTTCCTATCGTGGGTGCACTCTAACTCAAGTGCACTCAATTGCACTATAAGTTGTGTCATGCGTTAGATAGTCATGTTACCTCACATGTTAGAAGAAGGTTAAAAAAATGTTTCAATGATATGATCATATTTAATGCACTTGTTCCCCACTACTTTTCAACTAGTTACACGTGTTTCAACTGCATTTTATACTAGACACATCATGGAGGCTGGTCAACACCACTTAATGATTCCCACTTCTTATTCTGTGCTCGAAAAGCCTTAGGGGAAACTATTATGGACCGGTCAAATGCCTAAATGACTAAGGCCCAATTTATCTCAAACCATCTACTTGAAATCAAGGTATAATCTTTGATCTTCAATTTTCATTACACTAATCTTTAGTCTTGAGTTGGCTTAGGTGATAGAGTGCTAACCATGCAGGTCCACCTACGCCGCTATAGGGATATCTACACCACCATTCAAGATCAATAGTTATCTAACTACATCCATTTCTTATTCCCAAATGGAACATCAGGTAACAAGAAAAAGAAGGCAAAGACAAATAAGGGAGAAAAAGGAAAGAAATGACAATGAAAACCAAAATGAAATTGCACAAAGATCTCAAACACCTTAAGCTACTCAACTTACTCAAGATTAGATGTATTAACTAGTTTAGGTGCTTTTTGGTAATGAACATGTTTGATGTGTTATTTTGTAATAAACATATTTGATAAAGAGTTATAAATAATATAATGAAGATCCTTAATTATGAAATATAAGTATGTTATTATGTTATGTAACGTCCTTGTTATGTTGTTGTTGTAAAGAAAAATTTACGTAGTTCATATGCCAACTTGTGCATGCCATATTAACAAGGCCTTATGATGTCCATATGCCAACTTATGAAAGCAATATTAACAAGGCTTTATGCACTTCATATGATAATTTGTGTAGGCCATATTAAGAAGGAGTTATGTATTCCTCTGTAAGTGATAAAAAGACATTGTGCAGTTCATATTAACAAGGACTTATGCAATTCATATGCCAAAAATTGAAGGAACCACTATATTCCATATTAACCGGACCATATGCACTACCATTGCACACATTGTGCATACAACTTATGCAAACACTATGGACACGAAGTCAAGAGCATAAACCTGAATTTATCCCATTAAAGAAAAAATTATTCCTTAGTCAAAACCATAAACTAGAATTCATTAAAATAATATAATCATTAATCAAGTCAAATTACAACATAATGGATCTTTTGTTAGAACACAAGCTATCACCATTCGAACACTTGAGGATACTTTTAAGCACATATAACTTAATCATAATCTAACACCTAATCAACTATGAATCTATTTGAAGAGTGTCAAACAAACTAAGAAAAATAACACAATGAGTGATCATCCAATTGAACTTCAATTGCTTCTTAAATAATTTCATCTTCATCTTCATTTCTTACTCTTTAATGTTGGCATCCTTAAACTTTTGTTTCTCCTTATTTGAATTTTGTAGTAATGAGGAGATAATTTCTTTTTCTCTAGGATTCATTTCTTCATTCAACCAAACAAAATGATTGCATTACTTGTAGCCTTGCAGCTGCATACATCAATGGAGAAGAAAGAAGATAAATAAATGTTGACCTGGTTAAAACAAAACAACATCAAAATAAGCATAAATGAAATAATAACTTATAAACACTACTATAAATAACACATCTAACATCGGATGCAAAATACGTTTTACCTCGACATCTGAAGCGAGGTAAATAAGGTCATCATGAAAGTATGAACTTAACACCTCAGTGTTTATAAGACTGAGGTACTCTTTTTTAGCGCATGGATTCGATCCCCTATTTATGAACATTTATTATTTAAAAAATTAGGGTCTCTTTTATCTTGGTTTATCAAAAAACTGAGGGGTTATTCTTCTTTTTTATAAATAAAACTCGTTACATTGTTTACCCAAAATATTATATTTTTTATCTAGAAAAGTAAAATTAATTGTCCATGAAGATCATATGTTGGATCTTCAATTCTTTGATATTCTGGCAATATCAAATACTGGGAAACTCCATTCTCCTAACAAAAGAAAAATGGTTAGGTAAATCCATTTCCATAAGATCTAGATTTTAGATCTACAAACCATATAATTTTAGGGTAGATCAAATATTGTGTGTAAGGACGTTTTCAATCGCTTTTGCATGCATTTATTTCTAATGTGAACAAAAAAAAGGTTAGTAAAAAAAAGGGCTAGACAAAAAAGAGTTAGACAAAAAAAGGGTTAGACAGAAAAATATTTAAGAACTCTTCATGGCAAACATATAAAAACACAAACTTTAAACCCAAATAATTTTCTGCTCTTGCAATCCATCATATAGAACTCTTCCTGGCAAACACTCCTGCAAACTTTAAACTCTTCATGATTCATAATGATTTTATAATGAAAAGCACAATAGAGGTTTTTTATGTTTCACGCGGATCACTAATGGTAATGTCTTGAGCGTTGATAGTCATGAAATTGACGACAAGGATTTGATTGAGGCTTTGATAAATGTCCTCAATTTTAACGCTAAAGGTCCCCTCGGTTTTTGGGAAAACCGACGAGTTAGAGCAACTATTATTAAAATAAAAAACTATTAAAGTATAGGTTCCAAATTTATTTTAATGCTAAATTTTCCCTCGGTCTTTAGGGAGACTGATAGGTTAGAACATTTAAATAAAATTAATAGAGAAGTTAGAACACAGATGTGGTGCACATGCATTGGAATTATATCTCTAGAATAACAATGATCAACTATATTCAAGCTGTAACGTCTGTTTTAGATTATCAAGGAGGCTTTTGAGCTATTTAAACGTCTCATTTCCAACTCATTGATTCAAAGTCTTTTCCTATTTTTAACGTCTCATTACCAACTCTCTGTTTCCTTGTTTCAAAGTCATTTTTTTCTTATAAAAAAAGAATGCAAATCTGTTGTTCGTTATCAATGAAAAGTATGTTAATTTCAATAAAAAATTTACAAAAAAAAGTTGATGGAAGCTATTAACAAACAAAAGTTGAGTTGTTACTTTGGCATTCAGCATGGCACCATATACATTAAGCTCGTTAAAGAGTTCTGGATGAATGCATCTGTTGTTCCAACTTGTCATGAAGAAATCATTCAGTCCTATATTAATGGCCCTTCTTTATACATTACTCCATCACTGATTGCTTTGACAATCAATTGTGAAGAGTTTTGTAGTTGTGTTAAACATTATGAATCCAACCGTGTCTACGTAAACCTTTTTCATCAACTTTATGTCAAAGATACTAATCTCTCTAGCCCTGCTTCTCTATGCCCTGTTGCAAAATTTTGGTTTCAACTTCTAATGTCAAATCTCCGTCCAAAAGAGAAAGACTTGGAAAAACTTATTTTATATGACAAGCATCTCTTGTTATTTCTTACCTACAACATGAGAGTTAATCTCCCTCTTACCATTTGCAACTTCTTGAAGGAAATGATAAAGGCTTCTTGGGAGGAGAAGACTTTCCTACCTTATGGAAGATTTTTTTTCTGTACATTTCATTAAGTCAGGAGTAGTTAGGGGTGGTATTGAAGTTGAGTGGACTAAGAAATTTGAATTTTTTGAGTAGTTTTCTTTATTGTGTTGCTTTTTTTTATTAATGAAATAGTTCCTTTCACTATTATTTGCCCATTCTTGTGATAAATCGTTGAAAAAAGTATTAAATGCGACAATAAAGATTCGAAGAAAGGCTCCTTATAGATATATTGCCTCGCTTCTAAAATAAAACCGAGATAACGAGTTTATTATTATTTTAAGGATTATAAAAGGCGCTAACTTATAGTTTAGCTACCTTGATTTTTTATAGCACCTACATAACATGTTATTTATCTTATTAATAAAGTGCTCTTAGGTCATATCCTCTCGGTCTTAGTTTGTTGGGCATGAAAGCTTCGTCATGAAATATATTATTTGTTATAGTGAAATACCAAAAACATAAAAATGAAGACCTAAGTTCGCATCAGTCCACATCGTCATCACTAGAGCATCAATAACACATATGCATTCATATCTCAATGATGGAATCTGCTTTCCGTGTTGAAAAATGAGTTATGAGATATTTGGGATTTGGAGAACTGGGTTTCTGGGGTTGGTTGAAGGAAGAATACGAAGAAAGAGTAGAAGCATAAATAAATTTATTTTTAGGGTTGGTTGCACGTAAGAATGAAGAAGACGTGTTCTTCGTGAAAGGTGTGAATGAAAGAAATCATTGAGTTGTATTCGTGAATGCTATTTAAAAAATAATTTTTAGTACATTTTTTTCCACATTTACCGCATCATTCCAAAATAATGCCAATATAAAAGGTGCGAATGAAAGAAATCATCGAGTTATTTTCAGACTATCATAGACTTATATGAGAAATATATTGGGTATAATCAATTTTTTAGGCAACTTCTTTTTGCACCCTTATGGTGTGACCCACACCTATGAAAACCCAAAATTTCCCTTAGAAATTTTTGTGATGTATCTTTTAAATGATATTTAAGAAATAATTTGTAGTACATCTTTTTCACATTTACTGCATTAGACCAAAACAATGTCAATATTGAAAGAAATCATTGAGTTATTTTCAGACTATCATAGACTTGATGAGAAATATATTCGGTATAACCAATTTTTTAGGCAACTTCTTTTTGCACCCTTATGGTATGACCCACACCTCTGAAAACCTGAAAATCCCCCTAGAAATTTGAGGAGATGTATCTTTGAACGCACCTTATCCGATTTTTGCAAAAAATTAGTTCAGAGATGCATCTTAAAAAATTCTCAGGGTGAATTCGAAGATGCATATTCGAAAATACACCTTACACGTTTTTCATTGAAATTTATATTGTTTCTAGGGAATCTATGTTGATGTTAACCAATATTAGAGTCATAATAATTGTATCCTCATGTTCCGACCCTTGTGTTTCTAGCCTTTATGCGACCTAGCAAAAAAAATCAGTTTTTTTTTTATAAAAAAAATCAACTTCGAATCAAAATTTCACCATGTCACTTCATAAAAAAAAATCAAGGATCAAAATTCCATTTTTAGAAGAAAATATGGGCACCACCCTAAAACCCCTAAATTCAATGTTTTTCTATTTTATTTGATTTATTTTTTTTTAGATTTTTGGAAAAAAAATTTGTAGACATTTAATTTGAGTTTTAGTTGTATTTTTAGATTTTAATAATTTTAATTTAATTGTTTTTTCTATTTTCCAATTGTTTTTCTCAATAGAGAAATTGTTGATATTTACATATTTGTTGCATTGTTAATGCATGTCTACTAGGTCCGACTATCCATATACACTCAATACTAAATTAAAAAAAAATACAATTGAAAACTTTCAAATATGCATATCCGAAAAAAAAATTGTAGACACTTAATTTGATTTTTTAGATTTTTATAATTTTAATTTAATTGTTTTTCTATTTTCCAATTGTTTTTCTCAATAGGAAACTTATTGGTATTTACATATTTGTATATTTGTTGCATTGTTGATATATGTCTATTAGGTCTGCCTATCTATATACACTTAATACTAAATTAAAAAAAATATAATAGGAAACTTTCATATATGCATATTCCAAAACACTATTTTTTGCAAAAAAAGAAGAAGAAGGGTGCTTTCATATATGCATCTCTAAAATTAATTATAATAGACCGACTCATTAGTTTGTGTTTAATTTTGTAGGAAATGGGTGCGTCAAAAAATACATCTCCGAATTCTATACACATTTTAAAAAATTTGTGAAAAAGTACAAAGGTGAAAAAATAATTTGTCTTTTTATTAATTAAAATAGGCAAATAGTGCCATTGTGCTATAATGCGGAGAATTTAACTTGTCACCACCAAGTTATATTTGACACCCCCTATATTTTCTTAGTTTTCAATTTATCCACGGATAAATTTAAGTTAAAATGCTAACGATATCTTTAGCAGTTCATTCAAAATTTTAAGTAATAGTTCATACTTCCGATAATTCATTTTTAAATTTCCCGTATGAACTTTATCAAAATTTTTATAATTTTTGATAAAAAACATAAATTTCAAAAGTTTTAATTAAAAATACAAGAGTTTTTATTGATTTTTTTTTGTACAAACTCATACATTTCGAAATTGTTGGTAAAATTTTTTGAGTTTTTATCATAAATTTTAAAATTTTCGGTAAAAACTCATACATTTTAAAATTTCAAAAAATTTCAAGAGCCTTTATTGAAAATTTTGAAATTTTCGATATAATTTTAAAATTTCCGATAAAGACTCATGAAAGTTATAATTTTTTATCAAAAACTTCGAAACTTTCGATATTTTATCAAAATTTCTGATTAAAACTCATACTTTTTAAAATTCTATAACTTTAGACAAAAGCATAATAGTAAATACATACAATATGAGGGGTGATAAATATAAGGGAATGTGTGGGAAGTTAATTCTTTTAAAATGAGAGTGAGGAACAACGAAATGAATATGACTTCAAAATAAGGCCCAATAAACAACTGGAATCATAATTAACTACATAATAACTAAGTACACCGGTTAAGTTTTTTTTCCTCCTGTTTTTGTTTTCAATTAAAAGAATGGAAAACATAATGGTAGACGGGTAGTATTGTTATATATCATAGTCACTGCCTAAATGATGATCGATTAAAATTGAAAACAATAGTTCGGGAAAAATGGAGAAAGAACCCAAAGAACAACATTATCTAACATTTATCTTATATTTTCTTAACAACGACTTTGCATAATTATTAATAGACAATATTATGATCCATATTTTGGCTGATTATCTATTGTTATACTTCCATTAAATATTTCTCCCTAAATTTTCAACACTAGCTAGCCACGAATGCAAAGAATGTATATGTGGACTTCATTGTATTTAGAGTTATCATATATATATAAATCATATCAGACAATTTCATTGCCTCATCATCATCGACATGGACAAGATAAGATCAATATATTTCATGTATATGCTAACATGGCATATTTATTAATTCCCTCTGAATGTGACTGCTATTCAACTCTCTTTCTGAATTTCCACCATGCAAGAACCAAAGAGTCCACAATTTATGCTGAGAACGAAAAAGATGTACTACAAATTGCATGCATGATGCATCGTCCTTGAATGATTTGAACTAGCGGTTAGAGTAAATTGCCTTTGCCTTATGCCAAAAGTAATCTATTTTATTAAATGCTACCATCACTCTCTACCAACTATAACTCATATTTATATTTATATACTCACTCAGCTAACTCATATGAAATACATATAAAACCGTATTTATTCTGCATATGGTGGATATCTCTATCTAATTAATGAATACTAGCATGTTGGAGTATTATATGTATATATAACTATTAATGTAGGGTATATAGACATTATATGTTGAATGTTCAAGACGAATTGAGAAGCAGCAAAATGATAGTGATTCTTCTGGACGTGGTGGGCTTCAAACTACATAGTTACAAAGCAAAAGTTATTGGATATGATGATATTGAAAATTGAAAGTGATACGGAGAAACAAGTTGTGATGGATTGGAAAAGCTATCCTTACATTTTTTCTTAACACTACACCGTATTATTATACCCAAAACATATTAATTTAATTTTTTAAATAATTTATTGTATCTTTGATTTGTGTGCCATGTCAATTTAATTTGTACAAGTATATGTGTAATTGTATATATACATGCGCGTATTCTAGATGTATTTTTTTTAAAACATTTTTATATATGTCTGTCGATTTGTTTTATTTGAATACTTTAATATTGAATTACAGTAGAGTTCATTACTCATTTGAATGTTTAATATTTTTTCAACATTTTCTAAAATAAATGAATAAATATAACTAATAACGTATTTGTTTTTCAAAATAACATAAAGTTAAAACCTATGATCTAGCCCTTAGTCTAGACTAGGCTAAATTATTTAATAATAATAATAAATATATTTAAAAAGTTATTTAACTAAGAATGTCAATCTTTTATAATTAACTTCCAATCTATTTAATTAAAAATAAATTGGAAAATGCTAATTAGTACCCCAGAGACACTAGTTAAGGGTCTTAATTACAACTTAAATCTATTAAAAGGTAAGAATTATTAAAATATTTATTTAACACAACAATAAATTAAATTGAATGGTTAGATATCATTAGTTTCTATTTTCATTTGAGACTGATATTGCCATAATATACCGTTATTGCAACTTTTTAACGCGGATTTCATTTCATTTAATATTGATTTCATTTCCAATACTTGTAATTTTTTAATTATGAAATCACTATTTTTTTCTTTAATATTGATTTTAAAACTTATTATTATAATCAATTAAATATTTAATGTATAACATTCTAAATTGTGTTATTTTAGGAGAGACACAATATCATTTAATATTTAATTATTCTTTTTTTTGAAAAAATATAATTAAAATTAAGAAACATTTAATACTCATTACATTTAATATTTCTTATCTAGTGTCCCGGACACTGTTAGCAGCACCCAACTAAATTCTAAAGTTGATTATTATCATATTTTGATATAATTAATGATGTTTAAATGTAATTAAAATGAAAATGGGTAATTAATGATGCTCTAAATCAGTTTGACATTAAACTGAAAATGAAGCAATGTCTGTGGTCTAGAAGTGTAAGAACAAAGACAATTATCAAAATAAACAATTTATTTAATCCGTATCTTAGGTAGTATTCAGCGGCATAAATCTAGAACTCTCTTATTGAAATATTAAAGATAAGAGTGGAAGTACAAAACTTTTCCATGATTTATAGGCTCGTAAGAGTATAGTGAATTTTATCCTATCTATAATGGTTAAAGATAGAAAATAAAAAGGAGGTGTATGAGGTAAGAAAATAAATTTTCAATCAGTTTTAGCATTTGCTTAAAACAAAATTGAGTTATAGACCGTGGGCATAAAATTTGTCTTTTGTTGGGAAGTATGAAGTACTTTGTGGGAAGTGTTAATGAATTAAATGTTCAAGATTCAAGAGATATCGACATTACGTATTCATCTAAAAGTTTAAGATTTTAAATAGATATATACTGTTTAGATCTCTTGGGTGACTCACACTTGTATAAGAGATTGTTTGACTCAAGTGTTAGTGATTAATTTCCACATTGATTGGGAATGGAGAAAATGTTGGATATATAAGAGAAATGACACATACATCCATTGTCTTAAATTTTTGAATGAATAAGTGGTGTCAAGGTCTCTTGAATCCTGACGTGTCATTGACACTTCAGGCGCTACTAGAACTCTCCAATAGTCTTTTCGAAGTTTTTCCAAAGATGAGGCAATTTGTCTAATTTTGTATTTCTTGTTGGATAAGTGACTCAAACACAATAGGGGTGGATGTCAATTGTTGTATAAAAATATGTGATTAATTTATAATTTTTTTTTACTTAAAACAACAAATTGTGTTACTATTAAAAATTTCAGAGAAAAGAAATAAAACAATAAAGTAAATGACATAAATTAAATAGATATGACTAGAGAGATCATTAGACAAATGTTGACCTGCTCATGCCTTAAGAGATCTTTTATAGATTTAATAATAATCCTGAGCTTTTACACATTATGCCTACGAACCTTTGTTACACGTACACGGAAATATTTTACATTTCATTTGTCTTATCCCCCTAACCAAACAAGAGTTTTTCTAGGAGATGAACTCACAAACCAAGGAGAGATCTACCATCTTATCTCAATAACCAAACATAACTTTTACTGAGCTAAACTCTAGAACCAAACATAGATTTGTAATAATTTATATCTAAAAAAAACAAGAACCTTCATAAGAAACACACTCTTGAAACAAACAATGCCAAGACTCCAGAAAACACTTTTCTCACAAGTAGTTTTCTCTCACAAGGACTAAGACAATTTTGGTGAAAGAGAAATATTACAAAGAAAGGAAGGTGATTAAATAATAAAAAATAGGAAAACTTTGAATTTTGTTGTGATTTGAATGAGGATATGTCTCCTTTATATAAGAGAAAATGAGACTAAAAAAAGGAAAAATTCATTATTTAAATTAATTAAATAATCGATTAGGTCAATCGATTATTGAGCTCCAATAATCGATTGTTTAAGCCATAAATAAAAGGTTTTGATATTTAGTCATTATTAATCATGAAGAGACTATTTTAATCGATTTTAGATTCAATCAAGGGAAAATAACCGAATAAGTGATTAGGGCTAATCGATTATTCAATTGAAAAAAACCATCCAATTGATTGGACAACCCCCTAGTCAGTTAGTTAGGCCTTAAAATCATTTTCAGGTGGTTTTCACACGTAAAGAGAAACTTCCCCAAGATTTTAGGTGTGTGTGTGTTTCCTTATTATCTTAGGAGTTACTCTCCTACTTTCATTAGAATCTGGTCACTTAGACAGACACGACCAAACAAACTTTCATATTTCCTCTCTTTCATAACTCTAAAGCTTTCAAGTTTCTTTACCAGAAATAATGATTATATAAACACTTCAATGGAACTTTGAATCTTCTACTTGATGAGGTTATAGATATCTTCAAGTTAATTAACTTCATCAAAGAGTTGGAAAAATATCAACACTAATTTCAACCAGCGTCAATGTTGTTGTCACTAAAACACCAAGAAAGTCAACAACACCAGGATCATTAACTTCATATCTGCAAGAACATAGATCCACGTCCCTCTTTTCTGCTTTTTTAATGATGAAAATACATCTCTCAAGAAGGTGGTAAAAGAGATACACATTGATAAAGTTTTAAGTGGTTAAACTCCCCGTAAAAGTATACTTCCCCCCTGTTTGGCATTAATAAAAAATGAGAGAAACAAACATATCACATAGATCACATATAATCATTTAGAAAAAAAGAGGAATAAGTGAGATATCTCAATATGCATTTTACCGCACGAAGATATTATTTTTCTGGGAATGCTTGAAAATGACAACAAAGACATACAACAAATATGATATCATGACGAGATGTAGCGAGATAAAGAAAGGAGCACATCATACTTCAATATTATCTTTCCTTTATTGAGTTTTCATTCTCATCCTTGTCTAGGTTGCAATAGGTTGTCATTTGAGTTGTTATAACTTTGGACTTCTCCGTGTCAAACCTCTTAATAAGCTCCTTACAATACTTTGCTTGATTTATGATGGTTCCTTACTTAGCTTTATGAATTTAAAGCCCTAGAAAGTATCAAAGATACCTTGTCATTGGCATTTCAAACTCGTGCATAATTTCAGAAAAATCATTGCACAAGGATTTATTATTAACACCGAAGGTGATATCATCAACATAACTATGGACTTGTAAATTATTATGCTCGATTTTATTGATTAAAAGAGTTTTATCAACCGGTCCTCTTTGAAATTTGTTTTCAATTAAGAATATTCTTAGGCGATTGTACCATGCTCTAGGAGCTTGTTTCAAATCGTATAAAACTTTATTAAGTTTGAAAACATGACTAAGAAAAGTTAATTTGATAAAACATAGAGCTTATCAACAAATACTTCCTCCTAGATGTAATCGTTCAAAAACACACTCTTTAAATCTATTTGGAAGAGTTTAAACTTCATGATACAAGAAAAATCTAATTGCATATTATGGTCTCAAATCAAGCTACAAGAGCATAGATTTTATCGAAGTCTATGCCTTGATGTTGATTGTAATCATTTGCAATATCTAGATTTATTTCTTAAAATATTTTCATCTTCGTCTAGTTTGTTGCAAAAGACCCAACAAATACAAATCACTTATTAGCTCAAGCTTTGGAAACAACTTTCCAAACATTATTTCATTCAAATCTATTTAACTCTTATTGTATGGAAAGATACCGATGCTCATCAATGATAGCCTCGTAAATTCCATTTGGCTCAATTTGTGAAATAAAGTCCACAAAGTTACATACCTTGTTAAGGGAGTGTTGAGTAGTAACTCCCTTGAAAATATCTCCAATAACATTTTGAATAGGATGATCTTCAATTTTACTTTATTCCTCTATAAGATCTTGATTATCTGCAAGAGTTTCCTCATTAAGATCTCGAGCATGCTCTTGATCTCGACTTTGTTCTACTTCTTGATCCCTTTCTTCCAATTTTGTTTTTTTCAAAATACCTGCACAATCAATAATATCTACTTCCACAAGTTTAGGGTTAGTTTCATCAAAAGTAACCTGAACAAATTCTTATCTAGTCAAGGTTATTTTGTTAAAGACTTTAAAATATTTTCTCGAAGTAGAATATCCTATGAATATGCCTTCATCACCTTTTTCATCAAATTTTCCAAGGTTATGTTTCTTGTTGTTAAGGATAAACCATTTTCACCCAAAGACATGTAAATGAGAAATATTCAACTTCCTTCCTTTATATAGCTCGTAGAGTTTCCTCTTTAGAATTGGTCTTATCATGATAAAATTCATAACATAGCAAGAAGTTCTTACGGCATCAGCCCAAAAGTATTTTGGAATATTTTTCTCATTGAGCATCATCCTCACAAACTCTTCCAGAGATCTATTTTTCTATCTATTACCCTCATTTTATTAGGGAGTTCGTGTAGTGTAAAAAGTATGCCAAATATCGTTCTCATTACAAAATGTTTTGAATTCCTCCTTTTGGAGTTCTACTATGTGATTTGCTTATAATGGATGCAATTTTGTAATGCTTTCTCGTTCTAGATAACATTGGCTAGTTTTAAAAAGGAAGAAAACACGTCTCGTTTCTAAGATAAGAATAATGTTAAATTTTAGAGAGAGTAGTTATCCACAACTACAAGTACATACACATTACTCCCAATACTTATAGTTTTAGATGTGACAAAAAGATCCATGTGGAGAAATTGTAAGGGTCGATATTTGAAAATAATATTGTTTTACTTTAAAAGATGATCTGGTCTGGTGATCAGAATTAGAGATGTCCGGGAAGATGTTAAGGAAGGGTGGTGTACCTGTAAGGCACTCCGATGCTAAAGTAAGCACGTGTTTAAGTGAGAATAATGAATATTAGGGTTTTCAGAGTAAGAATGTGATACCTTGCCCTCAAATATATGAGGGTTTATATAATGATCTTTGGAGAATTCTCATTGGTTGCTATATTTGGGCCTGGATATACGGATCCGCAACTATATCTATTCGAGATGACTTAGTAAGACCGGGCATTGATGCTCAAAACTATCTGTTAATTTGAGAAGAGGAAACATAACAGACATAGTCCTTAGCGAGACAAACTGCGGAACTGATCGAAAGGTGTCGAGCAGAGGGCACCGTGTGGCATATGAAACAAGCAAATAGAAGCCCCCAGTCTGTTATTGAATCTCGACGGATCGTTGCACCTCGATCTAGAGTGACCTACCCGATAGGTATTCAGGCAGTCAAGAACAGTAGCCCCCAAGTCGTCATGCCTGGCCACAGGGACGAGGACTTGAATTCGAAGAGTATAGTCGAGGTCGTTTTATTTGAGGAGATGAGGAGTTGTCGAGGAAGCGAAAGGTTGGAGAATTTGGAGTATTCTCGTCCACGTGGCCTCGAGCCATGTGCATTTATTACTTGGCAGGTCTAGGGACTAGGGTGTAATGATGGTTCCCCTAAGTTCCCTAGGTAGGTTCAGACCCACGTGCGGGGTGAGAGGTTATAAAAGAGGGAGAGGTTCTTCATTTAGTGACTTTTTTCTGTCTAATCTCATCCGTCCCGTGCTCAACTTCAACACACAACAATCTGGGGAGATAATTTAAGGTTGTTCAGAGTCATCTCCGCCTTTTGTCGTTGTATCAGTGTTACGATTGCCTATTCTACAGTCTCCATCCACTCTCATAGGGTATGTTTTTTTGTATTTCTTACTAGAATTTGGTTGATGAGATTTGAAAGTTTCGGATGTTTATAAAAGTGCATGTGGTTAGGGTTTTTCTTTTTGGGAATTTCTTCGGCGGTGAGCGGTGGCTCCGTCTTTATTCGACAGCCTATGCCGCTTGGGTTACCTGCGTGCTTCTTCTTTGACGTTTCCCTTTGTTTCGACGGCATGTCATCCTTTTGGGAAGGTCTATTCGTAATAGTGGTTCAAATTCAGATAGTTTAGATCTGAGTGTTTCCTGTCGAGTGAGGGATTTTGACCGGGGATATGATCCTTGCTTGTCCATGCCCTTTCACTTGAATAGTGGTGGAAGGGTGAATTTGACGTATATATCGAGCTCACCTATCTCATCTACTTTTCAAGTATCATGGCAAGTGTCGACGAGGACACCCAAGAGGGTCTCGAGGGTTCCGGGCAAAGTCTGTCTGAATTTACATCTGAGAAGCAGAGTGATTCGATGGATTTGATCGATGAGAATCCACCTGTGCCTGAATTAGAAGAGAGTTCGCCCGTGCCTGAGGTCGATGAGACCAACATGGATGATCATCTGGTTTGGGCGTCCCCCGACATATGGAATCGGGTGTTGCAGTTCGTGGATAATATGGGCAAGGTGTTTCGCCAGGTGGATTCGTACGCAACAGCTGAAGTTGCCGGGGAAGCCGAAGTGACCATAGAGGACCAGGTGGTGTATGTTCCGGATAAGGATGATAGAATTTGCTCGAGGTACGAAGCCCGTTACATCCCAGTTTACGACATCTGGTTTCTGGAGTTGGGTTTTCAGGTGCCCTTCACCGAGTTCCAGGTGAGTGTTTTTCATCATCTCCGTTTGGCCCCGTCCCAACTCCACCCTAATGCCATAGCTTTCTTGCTGGCGTTTGAGATCGTCTGCAAGTACCTGAAGGTGGGCACCACTCTCGAGTTGTTCTTCCATATTTTTTTGTCTTTAGAGGAGTTCGAAGAAGATCGAAGTAATAGTTTGGTGGGGACTGGTGTCTCTGAAACACCAAAATGGGAAGTTCTTCAAGGCATATCAGGAGTCTGTCCTCTTCTTTAAGGATAGATACATGCTCCTTCAGCCAGTGTCTAAGAGGGAATTACGTAATGTATTTCGGACAGTTCCTGGCTTGGAAAAGGACGAGACTCCATGCTTGAACGAGGATGAGGAGCAAAAGTATGCGCTTGTTAGAAAATTCAGATTCTAGTGGTCGAGGAAGCATTTCGACAAGGGTCCTGACTTCTATGTCTGGGATAGAAAGGAACTGGGTGACGAGGACCTTTCCAGTTTTGAGAAAGTGTCGGTATTCATTGCAGGATTTCCTATATTCAGCGTATGGGAAAAGGGGGGAAGTCGCTTCTGGATAAGGATAGAGAGGGGATCTCCGAGCCTGGCTTAATAAACGTTAAAGAGCTCCTTACTTGTGGGGACTCTGGGGCTTACTTGGGTAGATGCCTTGTCTTTTTTCTTCGCAGTATGTATTAATGCATATTTTGTTTTTGCTAATCTGTATTCGTTCTTTTTTGCCGCAGATAGGATGAATTCGACTATGGAATGTGTGGCTCGGCAGACTATGAGGAAGAAGGGGAATGAGGCCAGATCTTCCCCGACAGAGCCGGGGACGGCTCCAGCGACTGGTTCGGGGAAATCATCCACCGGGCCGGTAGTTGGGGCAATGTCCCCTCAACCGGTGTCGTTGAGGTTAAAGAGGACACGAGGTGATATAGATCTGACGAACGAGAAAGAGAAGGGGAAGTTCATTACCCCTCCTTGCTGGCATGATAAGAAGTATTTTGAGAGCACCAGCATGGTCCTCCCTCATGCTAAGAAACTTATGTTGGACGGGCTGGATCGTCCGACCAAGAAGGTGGCACTAGATGATGATGCAGGGGCATTAATGCAGATCTTCGAGATAGCTGCTGCTTTTGCTGAGCAGAACTAACCTCTGGATGTTGGGTTGTGTCAGCTTAAGACCAAGTTGAAAGAGGTTTAAATGAGGGGGGAAGAAGTTTGGATAAAGTTATAGGGGGATCTCAAAGCGTCCATCGAGGAACGTGACACCGCTCTGAAGGATAAGCAGGTGCTCGTTGAGGAAATTGACCGTTTGAAGAAGAAGGTGGCCCCGAGCGAAGGAGAACCTGAAGAATTCTCAAGGGTGAAGACTCGGGCAGAGTTCATTAGTCGGGTAAACCAAGCTTATGATGATGCGGTGTTCGCCTGGATGACAAGTTTCGACAATGTTGTGGCCCAGATGCATGTTCTAAATCTAGGCGTGGAGTTGGTGACTGAAGGAATGAGGGTTACTTCTATGTCAAGGGGGGGAGATAAATAAGCCTGCGTTTTTCGAAGATATGATCTGGAAGAGACTCCCCCGCATGTGACCCCCAGAGAAGATCCAGTTCAGCCCGCCGAGTGATTCCTCATTTTGTTCTTGATATCTTTATTTTGTTTTGTATTTGCTTGGGCATAGCTCATTTTATGTAATGACAGTTTCAGTCCTCGCGATTGTTTTGATGTTTTTTGTTGGGGTGGAGTCCCCGTTTTAACTCCAAGACAAGTTCGACCCTTGTGGTTGTTAATGTAACTTTAGTATTTTTTGTTTATCGTTTGTTGTATGTCTGTGATACTTGTTGATTGGGGAATGCTTGTTTGATGCGGTATTTATTGTTTGGGGGGAATGCTCGTTTGTTAAGTATGATCTTTGCTAGTGTAGGGCAACTAGTTAAAGGGGGCCAATTTGTTTGTTGGGCTTGGTCCGGAACTCAAGCTTTGATTAAAGGCTTGAGATTGGTAGCATGAACATCCCATCGCGAGTTGGGTGTTTTTCCAGGCAAGGTACTTAGACGACGCAGCTCGTTTGAGCCCCCCGCGTCGGGGCGGAGATCTTACTCGTTATATAAGTAGAGTGAGTATCTCTTTAATCGCCATGATATTACGCATCGCTGGTACCGGGGCATGCACTTGATGTTGAGCTATAGGAACCTGGGTGGTTTCCAAAGGTGTGTCAACGCTATGTGCCTAAACTATAGTATTGTTTGAGTTTTTCGGCGTTCCAAGATCGAGCAAGTTGTTCCCCTTGAAGATTTTCTAAGTAGTAGGCCCCCGTTCCCATCTTGGCGTAAACACGGTAAGGGCATTCCCAGTTTGCGGTGAGTTTTCCCTCAGTGGAGCTTTTAAGGTTTCGTTTGAGGACTAGGCTTCCGATGTTGAATTTGCAAGGGATGATTTTGGCGACATAGTGGAGGGCTATTCTCTGTTTGAGCGATGCTTCTCTCAGGGAAACCCCCGTTCTTATCTCCTCGACTAGGTCGAGTTTCTCTCTTAAGGATTGATCGTTCATCTCCTCTTCGAGTGAAGATTCGATTCTTCTTGATGGCTCAACAGTCTCTATTGGAATGACGGCCTCGGTTCCATAGGCTAGTCGGAACGGGGTCTCCCTGACGGACGAATGAGGAGTAGTTCGATAGACCCATAGTACGTTGTGTAGTTCTTCGACCCACTTCTTCTTTGATTCATCTAGCCTTCGTCTGAGTCCGCGCAGTATGACCCTGTTTGCAAATTCGACTTGCGCGTTCGTTTGCGGGTTTTCGACCGAAGCGGAATGCTGTATGGTCCCCAAATGAGCAACGAAGTCTTGGAAGTTTTTATCGGTGAATTGTGTCCCGTTGTCCGTGACTATAGCTTGAGGTATGTCGAATCGGGAGAGTATGTTTCTTTTATAGAAACGTAGGATGTTTTGAGCGGTGATCTTGGCTAACGCTTCGACCTCTATCCATTTGGTGAAGTAATCGATGCCTACTATCAAGTATTTATTCTGATGTTCTCCCAAGATGAATGAGCCGAGGATATCGAGCCCCCACCATGAGAAGGTCTAGGGAGAAGAGAGGGATTTGAGTTTGTTCGGAGGAGCTAAATGCATGTGTCCGTGACGTTGTCACTTATCGCATTTCTTCACGTGTTCCTTGGTGTCGAGTTGCATGGTCGGCCAATAGTAGCCTGCCCGGAGAGATTTTCTGGCAAGCGATCTGCCTCCTAGGTGTTGGGCACTGATGCCTTCATGTATTTCCTTTAATATATATGGAACTCTGGCTTCTTCGACGCATTTGAGGAGAGGATTGAGAATCTCCTTTTATAGAGTTTTTCTTCGAGGATGACATATGGACACACCCTTTGTCTGATGATGCTCGCCTCTTTGGGATCGTCGGTCAGAGTTCCATCTGTAAGGTATTTGTAGACGGGTGTCATCTAGGAGGTGCCTTCTTCGATAACGAGCACATAGTGGCTAAGGCATTTTTTTCTAGATGCTTGGCCGAGGGAGCATTTCTTGGATCACTGATTTGTTTCCTCCTTTTGTCTTTGTACTGGCGAGTTTGGATAGAGCATCTGCTCGAGCATTGTGTTCCCGAGGGATGTGTTGTATGTCAACGGAGGTAATTTTCTTCAAATGATCTTGGACAAGGGACCAATATTAGGCTAACTGGTCGTTCTTAACATGATATTTGTTATACCCAAAAAATTTCCCTCCTATTTCTCAAGTCATACCACATCTCCATACTCAAGAATTCCTCAAGGGTTGACCATATGAACCCTTTCCTAAGCAATCAACCCACAACTAGGGTTTTGATTCTCTCAAGTCAAAGATGATTTCCATTTCCTCAAGTGATCATACCTCCTCATATGTCTCAAGGGATCACCATGTCAAGTTTCAAGCCTCACATCTTAAGTTTGCCCAGTCAATTGCTCAGATGGTTGAAAATTAATTGTATTGAACAAAAAAATCGAATGTGGTCAACATACAATCAAACTTCATCATTTTTGGTCACCATCAAGATTTTTAAGTCACATTCATCATTTGATCAAGAGTTGATCATGATTCATCAAGAAAACTCAAGATTTGATCAAAAGTCAACAGAACTTTGACCAAGCATAACTTTCACATACTTTATCAGAATTTTTTCCTTAAAAGCTCATTTTGAAGAGAATTCAATTCTTTACAACTTTGTGTCTCACAAGCTTTGTCAAAAAATGATTCATTTGAGAGTTATGGATCTAGACATTATAGGTCCTCTAAAAATCAACAAAAAGTCATCTTTTTCAAAAGAAGTGTACATGAGAATGGAAACTTAAATGAAGATGAAACCAAAAGGAGTGTTTAGAGGACATATTGAGATTTCTAAAAAGTCCAAGAACACTTCAAAATGTTGAAAATTGAGCAAGATACAACTTGTGAAAGTTTGAGAAATTTGAAGAAGTGCATGAAGAGAAATACTAAGCAAATTCAAATTTTTTCAAAATGGGTCCCAGTTTTTGTGATCCAAACTTGTTCCCAAGATGGTCCATGACCTCTAAGTCTATCTACACGCCCTTACATCATTTATTTAATTTATTGTATAATTATTTCATTAAAATTCAATTTTAAATAAAATAAAATACAAAAACAAAAGCATGGCGTATTGGGCTTATTATTTGTATGAATTGAGGTCTGAGATAGCTCACACAAGCTGGCAAAAACGCATGAAAAACATTAGAGGAAGATTAAGCAAGAAAAATAAATATTTGATTCAAAAACTTCAATCAAATATATTTTAATGAATGCAATATATTTTTCACTTAATTCTTGACCTAATATCTTGCCCTATATATACACAAGATATTCAGACCAAAAGAGGACGGGATTTTTCAGCCAAGAGACTAGGGTTTGTGTTCAAAAATATTCAAGCAAACTTGAACTTTCGAAACCCTAGTTACAGCCTCTTTCAAAGGCTTCTAAGAATTCCATCGTGCTCCTGAGGTATAGTAGCGTAATAATGGATCATTATCCATGACCAAAGCACTCTAAATCGTACCATGCATGAACTCTGTTCGCGATAAAAAGTGACAAACGAGGGAATCGAATCAGAATTCGAATCTCAGGCTCAAAACGATTTACTCTTTTGATTTTTTTGTTTTAAAAGATGTCGCAAGCACCAAGCTTTATTGTTTCCAAACATGAATGTAGATGGAAAAAGGGAAAGCTGAAATATCCTAAATATGATATGTGATGTAACTAGCGTGAACTAGACGCAACACATTGGGGAGAGACCGGGGTAAGAGGGGTTGGTTATATAAAGGGAAGGTATTAGCATCCTATATATCTATAGTTTTCTATAGGAACTTTTTTATGCATATTTTTGTATGTTTGTGTGTTTTATTTGCTACGCTATTTCGGAAAAGTTTCTCCTTTAAGATTTAAGAAAGGCAGGTTAGGCAGGATTCTAAGTTTTGTTATAATTATTATGTTCGCAAAGATCATTGGGATCCTTTGCATACATATCCCCTAGTGGGAATCAGAGCATATGTAGCTAGGACCTAAGGGAACTAAGGTTTGTTTGGTTTGAGGGAGAAAGAAGTATGCTCGCCAAGGGTGAGACCTTGTGCCTACGTATTCTCAAAGGGAGGTTGAGAAAGTCAGAGAAATCGTAGTTCCCACTTGATGAAAAATGTATCTAATCTATTTCATCACATACATTTTTGAAGATTTGATTGTTTAAATCTTTCATTTGTAAGCATTAGGTGTTTTGCTTGAGTGTACAAGCGTTACCACTTACAAGTTAAGAAAGATGTTTGAAAAATGTTTGAATCTTTCATTGTAAGCATTGGGTGTTTTGCTTGAGTGTACAAGCGTTGCCACTTACAATTAAAAGATGTTTTGTTTTAAAAGTGTTTGATTTGAAAAAGTGTTGATTTGTAAAAGAGTTTGATTTGTATGTGATGCTATAGATGAGATACTTCTTCCATAGAGATGATACATGTCTAAATATCTCGGAGAAATGTTTATTATTGATTAGGGGGATGCTTTAAAGAAGCCCGTGAGTCCTTGTATTGTAAGCCCAAGAGGAGGCTATCCGACGGACATCGAGGTCCTTGTATTGTGAGTCCAAGAGAAGGCTATAGGGTATGGCTGGATTGGATTTAAGAGTGATTTCACCGGGAAACCATAGTCTTAGGGTTCATGAATGATTTCACCGGGAAATCATTCTTTTAGGGTTCTATCTTAGTGAAGGTGATTCTTTGTATTGGAAGCCCAATAGGAGGCTATTAGAGATTTTTAGGTCTCTTTCTTGTATGATGCCCAAGAGAAGGCTAAACTCAACGAGGGAGTTCTTTTGTACGAAGCCCAAGAGGAGGATAACTCAACAAGGGAGTCCTTTTGTAAGAAGCCCAAGAGGAGGCTAACTCAACAAGTGAGTTATCTTGTACAAATCCCAATAGGAGGCTATGGGGAACCTAGTTGTTATATTAGCTGTAATGACATAAATAAACATGAACAAGTATATGAACAAGTATATATATGACAAAGTGTGTGTGTGCATTCACAGGAGTTTATGAAGGAAATATATAAACAAATGTATAAAACAAGCAAATAAGCAAGTGTAACTTGAATATATACAAATGATGTGAAAGTAATATATAAACAAGTGTTTAAAAAAGCGGATAAGCTAGTATACTTGGATATATACAAAGGAGTGAGACTTACACCTTAAGGGAGGCCCATTGATTTAAGAGCAGTTTCACCGGGAATAATGCTCCTCTTAATACCAATGGAATTGGTGTATAAACAAGTGAATTAAAATTAGTGAAACGGAGCTAATTGTACTTGAATATTTATAAAGATGATTGAATATGTACAAGGAATTGAATATGTACACAAAAGGTGGATATGTAAAAAGAAATTAAATATGTAAATAGAAGGGTTGGGACTTACACCTTGAAGGAGGCCCATGATCAATTTGATTTTGAATTCGAAAGAAATTCGAGGAAAAACCTAGTTCGGTTTGTATTTTCAAAGATTAATCGAATTGATCCTGGAAAAGAGGTGCGTAAGTTAAATAAAACATTTTGAAATTTTTGAAATGATTTTGAAAAGTGAAGGATATTCACAAGAAGTTTTGAAAAAGATTAGGTTTGAAAATCAGAAAGAAAACATTTTTTGAAAAGTATTTAAAATACTTAAAAGCGTCTCATTTAAACCTAAGAAAAATATATTGAAAAGAAAATATTTTTTGATTTTTTTGACATAATCATAAAATAGATATATTAAATGACAAATGTGCTAAAAATCATCTCAAAATGAGAAGTTTTGATTAGTTTTTGAAAATGTTGAAGTTTGTTAAAAAACTTAAAAAACAAGTGATAAAAAGAATGTTTTGGTCCTAAGGAGGTTTGAACTCAGGACTTGATTTTCAAAGGTGAAAAGATTAACCACTGGGCCACATGCGTGAATTGTTAATATCACGCTTCTATTGAATTATATTTGAAAACGAGTTTGGAAAATGGTTGAAAAAATGGTTGAAAAATGAAGAAAAGTGAGAAGTTTAGAAAATAAAAGGTCTGGGTGGGGTCGAACCCCATACCTTATGGCAAGGAAAGACTTAAAAGCGCGACGGCTGCCACTGTGGTGGCTGTTTCATCCGTTTATAAAACAAAAACCATTAAACAAATATTAAAATGAAAATTTGAATTTTCTGAAAACCAAGAAAACGTGCGCATGGCTTCATCTTCAACCTCATGATCGTTGATTCCTATTTCCTTTGTTTCTCGATGAAATTGAATGAAGTAAAAATGAAACTTTCTCGATTTGAGCCCAGGAATATGATGATGATGATCATTAATTGCATTTATTTTAAGCCTAAAATCATTGAATTCGAAGAAAAACAGATGAACCCTAATTCTAAGAATTGATCATGAAATCGTGTTTGTGCAACAATTCATGCAATTGATTGAGGATTATCATTCAGTATGAGTGCAGAAAAAAGATGACATAGCAATTTTTCGACTGGAATTCAAGAATTATAAAAATGGAAGTTGGACAACTTACCTCTATGAGCTTTCTTGATCTGGACAGCTTCAGTGATGATTATGGAACGTGTTTGGATGCTTGGAATAATTTGAAAACACCTGGGATAACCTTCCCGAGTCCAACTGTAATTGCTTGGAGTGAACTTTGATTTTGATGATTCTCTTGTTTTAGATCATGTATGAGTGTTTGGATCATTCATATGAAGTATATGGATGATGTTTGAAGTGTAAAATTCGAAGATGCACGAGTGGATTGAGAGATGTATGGTTAAGGCTCAATTTGTGAATATATGGTGGTTGATGAGTGATTTTGAGTTTGGATTCTTTTTGTGATGGATTGAAGTTTCAAACAACTTCTAAATGATGTTTAGAAAGTGTTTGAAGCATTGGGTTTCTCAGAAATTGCAAGAATTAAGAGTTGCTATTCTCGCCTCTTTGAAAACCAATTACATACAATTCAAGAAAGAAAGAGAAAACATGTTCTTTGAGATGTTTTAGTGTGGTTTTGAATGGAAGAATGACCTATATTTATAGGCCATGAGTTCTGAATAGCAAGGCAAGGATAGGCTTGAAAGAATTAGCAACTTTCCTTAAAGGGTAAGAAAGAATCTTTTACATTTAATGCACATGGTTAATTTCTTTAACCATGGTTAAAAATATCACTTGATCCAATCCTTCTCTCAATCATTGCCATTTGATATTTGCAAGTTATAACTTATCTCTCAATGATGACAAGGCTTCTAGAAGAGAAAGTTGGAAATATGACCTAAAAACTTGGAAAATGACTTGTAATTTATGGTTATGGAGCTCTAAGTTTCAATTTTAAAACCCTAGCTACACTAATTTTTTTTGCAAGTTCTTGAACATTTTGGAAAGCTTGGAACAAGATCTACAACTTTCATGTTTTGAGTTTTTCTTGAATCAAAATGGATCTAGGTGAAAAACGGCCATGAAAATGGTGAAAAACCATGTTTAAAACACTTGAAATTTTTTCCAAGTTTTAGAAAATTTTCAAATCTTGACTTTTTGTTGACTTTTCACACATTTTGATTTTTTATGATCATGATGGGTAATTTGAAATGATTTGTTGATTGAAAAAATTTGGATTTCAAAAAGTTGACCAAAAGTTAAAATTTGACTGATCTGAATTGTTGATTTTTTGTCTGATGATCAATCATGACTTTTGAAATGTTTTAAATCAAGAAAATTAGGTCAAGATATTTCATTGATGAAAGCAATTAGGTCATTCATTGAGCAAAACGTTAATGATATCCCATCCTCGATCAAAACCCTAATTGGTCGATTCAAGATAGATCTTGAGGAAATGATGGGAATTTGAAGATCAAATGTTGATGATTGATGAAGATAGATAATTTGAGGTGAGTGGAGACTCAAACCCTAATTTGATCATATCTTGAACAGATGAAATTTTTTGATCAAAACCCTAATTTGGCTCAAGGAGCACACACACGATCTACCTTATTCTAAAATTGTTAGTGATGCAATGATGCATATGTGAATAATATGAGATGGTATCGTAGGTCAAAAATTGGGGTATGACAAACTCGGTTTTGCATCTTTTTATGTCAATCGTATTCTGCTTTTTATTGTGTTTTGATTGAAAGTAACTATACTAATCGTTTCCTGAGGTTCATTAGAGCAGATAAGAGCCATCGTTTGCAAGCTTTGATGGTTGAAACACAAAATACCATTGACCATCACCAATCGATTCGCAAGGGTCGATTTAGGGGGTATGGTCCCTTTTAATCATTTATTTGAGTTATTTTGCAGGTTTGAAGTTTTGGCCAACCGAAGAAGAAGACCGGAGCTAGCTCCCGCGTCTCTGAATTTCTTTGACTCCGATGACCTAGGCGTGGCGTGTTATGATTGGTCCATTCAAACTCCTTGGTCCCACCGGCGCGCGGTTTTAATTAAAGCTGATTTCTGAAATTTTTTTCAATTATATATTTATGTTTTCAGTTATATTAATGGATATATAACCGCCCCAGCGGTAGAACGCGCACACTTAGTCCTCTTTGTCTCTCAGGTCATAGGTTTGAGCCCGCCCTTTTGCAATTTTTCACAATTTCTGATTTTTACAGGTTTTAACACATACGTACAAATGGAGGCACGCATATATCACCACAGACATATGGTGTAGTGACCACATTTTGCACCAGTAACCTGAGGGTCCTGGGTTTAAGCCCTGGCAGGACCAAACCCTATTTTTGGCACTAATTCCTTTCTTTTTTCTTTTTCTTTTCAATTTTCTTTTTTATTTTAATTTTTTCAAAATTAATTTAACTATTTTTTAAAATCCCAAAAATAATTAATTTCAAAATTAGGTTAATAAAACTTTTAATTAATTTTTGACATAAAAATAATTTATTTTTCTCATGATTTAAATTATTTTTCATAATTAATTGTTAATTAACTTAGAATTAGATTTTTATTAACTAAAATCGATTTCAAAATATAAAAAAAAAAAAAAATTCTTTAACAATTTGGGTTTAGATCTTCTTTTCACTTATTAAGACATTTTTCTTTTATTTATTTTGTATTTAAATATTAGAAATCGATGTATAGGTCGCAAGGATATTTTTGTAATAGCGTAGGTTTATTTCTTCACACTTTACTTTCCGCACCTCTCATTATGTATCTGCCCCAAAGCCATGTAATAGCGTAGAACCTTTACTTTTATGTCTTTACTTTCCCGCAACTATTAATTGTTTAGATGTATGCTAATATGATTGTATGGCAAGATTAATCAATCAATCTTAGATAAACCTAATCAAAGATAAAATATCTGAATTGAACACACTTCTCACACTTGCACCCCCTTAGGGTATCCTCTTTGTTGCCTTTCGGATAAACATGGTCATGTCCCTCGAACATAGGGGTACCATTAGCAAAGACGCTTACGAATAATATCATCATAGTCCCTTCAATATAAAGATCACAGTCCCTCGATGACCCTCAATGTTGTCTACGAATATATGATCTCGTCTCTCGGTTGTTACCTGCGAACAAGTGATGATTGTCCCTAAGAAATTGCTAAGGTATCCTTACAATGTTGCCTTCAATGACTATACGATGATCCTACGATTTTCCCTTCACATCCAACGGATAGAGTTACCTACCAACTAATGGTATGGATAACATTGTCCTAAAGGAGAAGAAAAATTACAAGAACGACCTTCTGAGTAGGTAATAAGACTCTATTGTTTGCTCCAATCAAAATGTTTTTCACACCTCACAATTCTTTTCAAAAACTTTTCAAACAAACACTTTGTATACATTCCAACGAGAATCATTACAAAGTTACATTTTTCCAAACAAATATTTCCAAACACTTTGTATACATTCTTGAGGACTGATATAAGAATCATTACGAAGTCAAAGCGAAATACTTTTCAAAATTCTTTTTCAAATCACACACACACAGAATGCAAATTTTCAAAAGTGAGCTAAGCAATTAAGAGTTCGTAGATAACTACGGATGGAAATGGTGCTAATACCTTCCCTTTTCATAATTGTCTCCCTTACTCAGAATCTATCAAAGGTCTTTCCTGTTCTTTTCACCTTTCCTTTATTGTATAAAAGAAAAGTCGGCGGCGACTCTTGCTATCCACAACATTTGCGATAAAACACAAAACAAACAAGTCAGTTTTCCCACTGTGTTACAATATTCCACTCGGACTTGGGAGGCTACGAGTTGTGAGTCTGTGAGGATTTTGACCTCTTTTGCTCCCATGTTCTCGGAGAGACGAAGGTCGGCGAGGAAGGCCTCATACTCTGCTTGGTTTTTGGAAGTGGGAAATGAGAGGGCGAAGGATACTTCGATGAAGATCCCTTCTCCATTTTATATAATTATACATGCTTCGCTTCCCGTCGATCTAGAAGCACCATCGACGAATATTGTCCATTTGTCGGTCCCTTCTTAGGAAGTGAGGAAGGTCATTTATGCCACGAAATCAGAGAAGACCTGGGCTTTAAGGGCCTTTTTGATTTCGTACCTAATATCGAACTCGGATAGCTCCAGGGACCGTTTGAGGATTCGCCTGGCCATATCTGGACGACCTAACAGTTGCTTGATAGGTTGATTTGTCCGAACTATGATTTTGGAAGTTTTGCATGAGAAAGCATGCTTCTGACTTTCTCTGCAATCGTTCGGTTCATCCTTTCAGCTACTCCATTCATTTGGGGAGTCTTCTAAGGTGTCTTCTCATGTTTTATTCCATGAGCTTTACAATATCCGTCAAAAGGACCTAGGTATTCACCTTCATTGTCGCTTCTTAAGAATTTTAACTTTCTTCCAGAAGCTCGTTCTAGAAAGGCGTGAAACTCCTTGAAAGCTTGTAGAACTTGATCTTTCTTCTTTAATGGATACAACCACACTTTTCTAGAGTGACCGTCAATGAAGGTAACAAAGTATTGCGCACCACCAAGACACCTTTTAGATGTGGAGCAAACATCTGAGTGAACAAGATCTAGGATTTTCTTTCGTCTTCTTGCATCATCTGATCTTTGAAAGGATACTCTGTATTATTTTCCTGCTAGACAATCTTCACAGGATTCAAATAATTATCCCTTCATATTTGAAAGGTGATCTTTAGCAAGAATATCTAAACCTTTCTCGCTCATGTGGCCAACTCATTTGTGTCACAATTCTTTGGTTGCGTCTTGAGAAACATTAGTCTCTTCATTGTTTATCTTTCCTTGCATGATATACAATGAGCATTCCTTTTTGCCACGAGAAATTGTCATTCTCCCTTTGCTAAGCTTCCATCTACCACCTCCAAATTGGTTTATAATTCCCAAGTCATCCAACTTTCCTACTGAGATAAGGTTTAGACGTATTTCTGGTACATGTCTTACTTCTTCAATACGAGCTTATTTTCATTCCCTGTGACCAGAGTCACTTCACCAATGCCAACTATCTTGCTTGTGACGTGGTTTCCCATGTTCACCATACCAAAATCTCCTCGTTGGTATGGTGAGAATAATTCTTCATGAGGCGTAACGTGGAAAGATGCTCCTGTGTCAACTATCCAAGTGTTGTCATCGAATACAACATTTAGATAATTTTCATTTCCAATAAGGAAAATATTCTCGTTGATCGAAACTACAACAATTATGGTCCCATCTTCCTTATTCTTCTTTGAGTTTATCAAATTTGGATGAACTGTACCAACTTGTTGATCTCTCTTCAAGAATCTGCACTCAGGTCTTCTATGGCCAGGTTTGCCACAATAATAACAACTTAGTCTTTTGCGAGACTTGGATTTAGCTTGTGATCTCCCACGACCTCCTCTTTCATGATTCTTACTCCTTCCTCTGTTATCAATAGCGTTGGCTTCGAACTGATTGTTGAATCCTTTTTCCCTCCGTCTTGACTCTTCATTTAGCAAGGAATCTGTAACAAAATCCATGGCAAGTTTTCCATTCAGAGCAGAGTTACTAAGAGTGACGACTAGAGTGTCCCAACTCTCAAGTAGAGAACTTAGGAGTAGAAGAGTTTGCAACTCGTCATCTATCTTCATGTCAGATTTCGTCAATTGATTCACAATATCTTTGAAGGTATTTAAATGCTCGATCATGTTTTGACCTTCTGAGTACTCTAATTTCATAAATCGTCTAACAAGGTGAGCTTTGATTCTCGGCGTCTTCTTTTGAATCAAGGATTCAAGTTTGGTCCACAACTCATATGCATTGGTATAAGTTGACACATGCTCGAATAAACTTCTATCTATGTATTTTCTAATCATGGCAACTGCCTTCCGATTTTGGAGCTCCCACTCTTTATCTTTCTTCTCCGTTGGCTTATCCTTTTGGGAAATTGGCTCATGTAAGTCTTTTCAATATAGGTGATCTTCCATCATTGGCTTCCAATATAAGTAATTATCAGCAGTCAGCTTGAACATATCTCCGTCATGAACGGTAGTACCCTCCATTTTGAGAACACGGGAAAGTAGTTCCTTCAACTAGGAAATTTTGTAAATAGTATCGTACACTGGAAAAGTCATTGTAGTTTGTGAATAATGCAGCTAAGAAATTCACAGGAAAGAGAGGTGGGTCAATATTGACACACTTAATACCAAGTCTTTCCTTAGCCAGAATTTACCAAGACACACTTTCACAATACTACAACTTAAATCCAACAATAATAGTTCTTTTATGATGTGGAGGATCAAACATTGTTGCAACCACAAAGCATACTAAGAATTTTATTATAGGTATAACACCGTAGTAACCCAGAACTCACATAGAGCTCTAATACCACTGCTGAGAAATAACCTCCATAACTTCCCTCCTCCGTGAACTCAAAAATAAGCAATAGCGGAAACATGAAAAATATAAGCGCAATGACACAAGAATTTTAGCATGGAAAAACCTTCTCAATGTGAGAAAGAAAAAAAAACCACGGGACCCTTAGGCCTCTTAAACTTCCACTATAATGATAATGAAAATACAACAACTTCACCCTTAGGTGGAACTCACTACAATATCTCTCTCTCAATTTATAAGAAACACTCTCATAAATTGGCTCACTATTTTCCTCACAAGAAAACTCTCGAAGAAACAATTTTCTCTCTTGAGCAAGGATCTCTTTCTCTCTTGCTTCTTGTTTCTCTTGTGGTTGTGTGAATTGAATGTTGCTTATGGTCCTATTTATAGGAGAAGCAAGGGAAAGTCCCTTACATGCAAGAAGACACTTGTCTCTTGCCTTTCATATAAAATAACAAGTGTCATTTACAAGACATGTAATATAACAAGTGTACACCATAAACCTTGTTAGATGTCATCACATGTCACTTTCTATTTTGTTAAATGCATGTTGGCCATGTGACAATTGTTGAACCCATAATTAGGAGTTCATAATTGAAAGCCATTCAATGAATGAATGATGCATTCATTAGGGCACGTAAGTAGATCTATTTGGAGTTAGTCTAATTGTTTTGGTATACGTGGACAGGTTATCCCAAATAATTTAGCCAACAAATTTCTAGTCATTCAGATTCAGGAATGTAACGAGATTTCGAGCATTGGCTAGTAGTACGGAATAGGTCAATTTTCATTCCAATCATGAACTCATCCAACGGTCACCCTTTTACTAAATTCCAGACTATTTTAGGTATCCATCCACGTACTTTTCCCTACATGCCACCACTCATACAACCCTTAACTCAAAATCTTGTATAGTCTTATCAACCTCACAAAAAATAAAATCAAAGATAATTATTCTGTCATATAAAAAAAAATCTTTATATAAAAATATCAAGCAATCATATATTTTTTGGTAATCGATGAAAATATTATAGAGCCAGCTGTACAGTTTTAGCCACAAAAGTATACACACGTATGAATTTCAAATTTTCAATCATAAATAATTCTTAACATAGTAAGGTAAGGTAATGTAGCATTAAGAAAAATTAGGACCTTACGAAACTCTTTTTGTTTTGGATTTTATTAGTATATGCCAAATAATCATCACATGTCTTTACGTAGTGAATGATTTGCTGGCGACGCGCGTTTGACTTAATTTGACTCTATAATTGTTTTTTCTGTTCAAGCAAAACATGACTTTCTTCTGCTCCTAAGACGGCTGTGTTATTAGGTAAAAAAATCAAATGAAAAATATTTTAATAAAAATATAAATAAAACTCTAAATTAAAATACAATTCTCATTAATCAAAGTATATGATGTCCAATGTACATAATATATTATTACTAAAAATTATTTAAAAATTAACAACTTAAAAAATGGTAAAAAATATATAAATTTGTTTGCTCTCTTCTCTACTTACACTATCAAATTTCATGAGTGAAAAGACATCAACTTTAATTTTGTATTTTAATTTAATTTTAGTTTTTAAGAAGGTTTATTATATCGTCTAAAAAGAGAGCAGGGTCAGTTTATTGTTTGTTTATATTATTTTCATATAAATTTTATTATATTGAAATAGTTATTATTTAAGGGAAAATTTTAATTCTTAAATAAAATATAAGATTAATTAAAAAAAGAATACAATTTTTTTTTTTTTTGCAAAAGCCAAAAGTATACCAAGATCAAGATGTGCTAAAACAATACACCAAGGTCCATGATAAAGAGTACACCGGAACTTTACAAATATAATAAAAAGTTTAATATATACAATTTAATTTAAATATAAATAAATAAATATTTCTTTAATATATAACAAATCTACGAGTTAGAACATACATAATACAATATTCCACACATGAAACATGATGATTATAAGTATATATTTTTTACGGTTGTTATTTGTTCTTCTTTTCTGGAAATCCTGTGGAACGCACATGCACTTTTTTAAAACAAGAAAACAAGTAGAGGATTAGATGGAGACTTTATTTGTACCTTAACATCATTTTAAAATTTTAAAATTCACTTTGCCAAAAGTGTGGATAATTAAGAAAAAAACAACTTTTATGTAAACTAATGTAGAGCTAAGTTAAAGACACTGTTGTTGAATCCACCTGAGCCACAGCGACTGTTATTCCATAATTCCATAATTGCATCTACTTTTTAAACACGACAACAAACGACATATATATATATATATATATATATATATATATATATATATATATATATATATATATATATATATATATATATATATATATATATATATATATATATATATATATATATATATATATATATATATATATATATATATATATATATATATATATATATATATATATATATATATATATATATATATATATATATATATATATATATATATATATATATATATATATATATATATATATATATATATATATATATATATATAGGGGACATATCAAGTGAGAAAGGGGTCCCTTATATGAGAGTGAGAGGAGTAATTATAAGCCATTGGATCAAAATTTATGACTAAGATTAAATAATGTTTTAAGTTATCACGTGAGTTTGTTTCTATCTATCTATTTAATTGTGTTTTCTTTTAATAAAACCTTTTCTCTTCCCTAAAGTCTTGCAATATTTTACTAATAACCTCAACTTTTACTCTTCCATTCTAAAGCCTTGCATCTCTTCACCTACTACCTGCAATTCTACTGCTACACTCTTTTCATTTTGTTCCAATCTTCAACATTTTCGGTAAGTTTGTTTCCTCTTTCTCTCCATCTACTATTTTCATGTTAGTTATATTATTGTTTTCTTTACTGTTTCCATGTTAGTAATATGCTAGTACTTATTTGGTCATTTATAAATATGAAATGGAACAACACTTATTAATATTTTTTTGCAGTATATACTACTTTTGGAATATTAGTATCTACTGTTTTGAAATACATATTAATTTGAATTTTGTGTTGTTATTTTTTTATTTTATTTACATGTATTTTTTTATTTATTATAGGAATATTCGTATGGAAATGAGTGCGAAAGAGTTGATTTAGCATCAGCGTCAAAAAAATTAGATGATGTAGAAAACATGTCAGAAGAATGGATTCCTATGTGTGAAGATGAATTCAAACCTATAATCGGTAAGATATTTGATTCTATAGAAGAAGGAGAGAACTTTTATAAAATGTATGCACATTCGGTTGGATTTAGCGTGCGTAATTCATCTCAAACAAGTGATAAAAACGGGGTGAAATGGAAGTATTTTTTATGCTCAAAAGAAGGATTTAAAGTAGAAAAACCGGTAACCTTACATGGATTGGTTATTAGTGAAAATAGTTTGCCTAAAGTGAGAAAAAGAAAATTGACAAGGGAAGGATGCAATGCAAAAATTGCTTTTAAGAGGATGATAGATGGTAGATATGAAGTTGCAAAATTCTATGAAGGTCATACACATGCATTAGTCACACCTAGAAAGAAACAACTCCTAAGATCGAAGGATCGTAACAATGCTCACAAGAAATTATTGTTTTCTTGTAACAAAGCTAATGTGGGAACTTCCAAAGTTTACCAATTATTGAAAGAGCAAGTTGGGGGTTATGAAAATATAGGATGCACTCAAAGAGATTTTCAAAACTATTCAAGAGATTTGAAAGAATTGATCAAAGACTCGGATGCACATATGTTTATTGATAATTTTAGGAGAAAACATGAGATGAACCATTCATTTTTCTATGACTATGCGGTTGATGATGAAGGTAGGCCTGAAATATGTATTTTGGGCTGATGGTATTTGTCGGAAAAATTACTCTTTATTTGGAGATGTGATTTCATTTGACACAACATACAGTACAAACAAGTATTGTATGATTTTTGCACCATTTACAGGTGTAAATCATCATCGTCAAAGTGTAACATTTGGAGCTGCATTCTTAGCCGATGAAAAAGTCGATTCATTTGTGTGGTTGTTTGAGTCATTTTGAAAGCAATGGGAGGGCACAAACCTACTGTGATCATAACAGATCAAGACCCAGCTATGAAGATTGCAATAGAGAAGGTATTTAATGGTTCTTCACATAGATTTTGCATGTGGCATATTTTAAAAAAAGTTTCAGAAAAGGTAGGCGTTTCCTTAAATGCCAACATTGATTTTAATAATCGTCTTAAGTCATGTGTTTGGAATTCAGAGACTCCTGAAGAATTTGAGTCAAGATGGAATAGTATTATTAGTGATTTTAAATTAGAGGAGAATGGTTGGCTTTCTCAAATGTTTGATATTAGAAGTATGTGGATACCAGCCTATTTTAAAGATATATTTATGGCGGGAATTTTGAGAACAACTTCAAGATCAGAGAGCGAAAATTCATTCTTTGGAAATTACTTGAACAAGAACCTTAGCTTGGTGGAATTTTGGATGCGATTTGATTCTGCAATAGAGGCACAAAGGCATAAGGAACTTCTTGCAGATAATGATTCACTTCATTCTTTTCCAGAATTGAAGTTGCAAATGGATTTAGAGAAGCATGGTAGAGAGGTATATACTCATGAAAACTTTTACATATTTCAGAGAGAGTTGTGGAGTGCATGTGTAGATTGTGGAATAGAAGGAAAGAAAGAGGAAGGTGAGAACTCATTGTTTTCTATAATAGATAACATTGTGGTAAATGGAAACAAATTGAGCAAATATAGAGAGGTTGTGTATCAACTTTCAAATCATATTGCACATTGTTCATGTAAATTGTTTGAGTCTGAAGGCATGCCCTGTCGACATATTCTTTTTATATTGAAGGGAAAAGGTTTGAATAAAATACCAAGTCATTATGTTGTTAATAGATGGACGAAGTTAGCAACAAGTAGATCCGTTTTTGCTTCCGATGAAAATGTGTTGGAGGAGTGTTCTAAATTTGAAAGTGAAAGTAAGTTAATCTCAAATGCATGGGCACAATTTTTTAAATGCATGCATATGGCTGGTACAAATAAAGAGAAGTTGCTCCTCATTATAAATGATGGTGCTAGTACTGAATCAAAATTGGCTAAGATGAAGAATGATATTGCACCAACAACCTTAGATGAATTAGAGGTTTTCATCGGTTCTAATGTACCAAAAGAAATTGATATTTTTCCACCTGAACATTCAAATACCAAAGGATGTGGAAAACGAATCAAAGGGGGAAAAGAGAAAGCAATGGAACAACAAAAAAAGCGAACAAGATTTTGTAAATCTTGTAAACAATTTGCGTATCATGATAGTCGCAACTGCCCCACGAAATCTTCATAATTTTTGGTAAGAAACATTTATATTTCAGCTTTATCTTTAGAGATTTAGTTTATTGAAATGCTTAACTTTTCATATTACTTTTACTCAGGATCTGGTTGAAAATTTGGAGCATAATGAAGAATTTTAATTTCTATCATGGATGAAGTAACTTGCTCTGTTGGATGAAGTAACTTGCTCTATTGGTTGAAATAATTTGCTCTGTTGGATGAAGTAACTTCTTGATTGTTGAAGTAACTTGCAGTTGGATGAAGGATTTTAATTTGAAACTTTTGTCATGGATGTAATGGAGTTTAATTAGCTTTTTATTTTTGGAACTTTGCAATTTGTTTATAGTTTCTGGATGAAACTTTGTAGTTTATTCATTTTGAAGTTTATACTTTGAAAGTAAGAGTATAATATTATTTAAGGTCTCTAAAATATGAGTGTGATTCATTCTTACAGTGAAATTGTCAAGCATCTAAATATAAATTCCAGTAAGAACTAATTTTAAATTAGTTACAATGAGAACTAATTTTAAATTCATTATTAGAGTATGATTCATTGTTACAGTGAATTATAAATTTATTATAGGATTGTCAAACGTCAATTCATAATGTGATTCGTTATTATTATGATATGATTCATTCTTATAATAAAACTAATTATAAATTCTTTCAGTTACAGGAAGAACATATTTTTTAATTCTATTAACTAATTTGTGTTAATATATAATTTTGGTGTGTTTATTAGGAATGTTATCAATGGCATCTGATATTATTAATTGCGAATAAAAGCTACTAAAGAGACATAGAATAGGAGAGAAGAAAGAGTAAAAAAGTTAACGTAATAAATGAGGAGAGAAGTAAGATTTAGAAGAAAAAATAACTTCATCAATGAATTTAAAACATAAGCACGTGACTCACTTATTCATTTATTATAATCTCAACCATCCAATGTAATCTAAAGGCTAAAAGAAACCTCTCACTCTCACATAAGAAAGACTTTCTCATGAGATATGGCCCCATATACATATATATATATATATATATATATATATATATATATATATATATATATATATATATATATATATATATATATATATATATATATATATATATATATATATATATATATATATATAAAAAGAAAACTTACTTATAGTTAAAATATATATTTAAAATTTAATAAATAAATATTATTAAAAGTAATATAATTTTCTTGGTACTCAATTATTTAAAGATTTAATAGATTTTAGTATTATAAATGATTTAAATAATAAAATCATGGATTTTCTGAACTTATTTGAATTAAAAACAAAAAATAAATAAAATAAATGAATAAGAGTTATTGATATTAATAAATTTGTTTAAGGTTCAAAATAAAAATATTTAAAAAAATATTGTGACAATCATTCGAAATTATTAAAGATTTTATTATTATTTTTAAGTAAATCTCAAGCAGTGTATGAGGAGATTGATATTCCTCAATTCTTGTAGTAGAATATTGAAATTTCAAAAACAATTATTTTATTTTCTAATTCATAATTCAATTTTTTTTAATTTCTCTATCATCTACAACCATTCAAATTTTTATTGATAAAAAATGTTTATGCGACAAATTAACATGGATAGAGAAATAAAAAAGTATTAATTTTTAACCAATAAAGAGATTGGTCTTGGGTATACAGTTTTTGAACCGAATATTAAATTTTCAAAAACATATAACTTATTTTTGAATTTATAATTCAATTTTTTTTATTTTTTTATAAATTTCCCTATCATTTGCAACTATCCATATAATAGAGAAATAAAAACTGTTCAATCTTAAATAATATGCAACGTAATAAATTAGTGCTAATCATGGAAGAGACTCAAAAGTAAAGTTTAATTAGTGGTATCAAACGAGATAACATACTCTTAAATTGTTATCAATCCATGAGTTAAAAAAGTGTTATCTATCCTGTTATGTTTCATATTTAAAACTCTGCATGCGGCCACCACCACCACGAACCAACTAAAAGATTTTGAATCTTTTCAACTTTGCTTCATAAAGATGACTGAAAATATCTTCATCACTAAATTATATTAAATTGTAATTTTTTCCAAAATTATAAAACTTATTTGAGATGATAGTTCATCTAGAACCACCCTATTCCACTTATTATGCGGTTGTCACGATGGTTTTGAACAACCCAGCTTGCAACGGTTTTGGAGCGCCTTTCCTATTGGGGCGCAAAAACTTAAATGAAGAAACATTGATATGTGACGATTTTAAAACAGCCTACTCCGAAGATGCACAAAACAAATATGAATTGTGACGGTTTATAGAATCATCTTTCTCTAACACATATTTAGGGTTACGAGTAATAAATTTTTATCATTCATTTTAGTCTTACTACCAGACATTAAACTTATTCAGAGAAAATTCAAAAGAAAATCCAAATCTAGGGTTGTGACACACTAATACAAAAAATCGCTTTTAATTTTGGATGTGAAATGCATTTTACTTCAGTTAAAGAAATGAGGTAGTGAAAGTTGTCATGATAAATCACACTTATCTCCTCGGTGGAATAATAACCGAGAGATAAAATTATATGCACATGAGAAAATGTTTGACGTGCAAGGAAAAGACAATGTTTGGTGCAAAATATTTTCTATGATTTTTTCTTGCATTTGTCTTTAATGTAAAATAAAAAAGTTAGATAAATAAGAGTTAGATAAATAAATGACTTTTTGTTCAAAAAAATATTTACAAAAAAACAAATCTTAAACCAAATAATTTTATACTCTTGCCATCCATCATTGAGAATTTTCCGCTCACAAAAAATAATGGTTTCAAGCGCATCATGTTTCATTTAGTTTAGATTTTTAATACTCAACATGATTTTATAATGGATGTCTCTTAGGTTTCACGCGGATCACTAAAGGCATAATTTTGAACGTTAATAACCATTAAATGGACGACTAAGATTTGTTCAAGACCGGTAAATATAGTTAAAAAAAGCGTGTAACTATTCTCTCAGTTACATAAATAATCGAGGCGAATAAGTTTTTTTATTAAAATATTCGCTTTTATTACCTCTTGTTTTTAAAAGAAACCTGAGGGGTAAGGTTAAATCTTAATTTTTTACGAAAATCGTTACATTGTTTACCCAGAATACTAATATATTAATTTGTTTACAAAGTACATAGGATACCTAGATTATTAAAAATACATTGTATGGAACAAATCTTCGCTGATAATACGATTTAGTTCTCCCCAAGATTGTTCAGGTCTCATGCAAGATGTTAGAGATCTGTTTTCCCATGAGAATTATTATTATTATTTTTTTACAGATATCCATCTTTTGAAAGGTTAAGCTCCCTTATTTGTTTAACTATTCAAAAGTTGAGCTCCCTTCTTTATTTAACATGAAAAAAATGATTTTATGCACTTGCAATATATCAAATGAGCAAAAATACAAGAACAACAACATTAACACCATTATGTCAGATAAATTGCAAGGGTTGAAAAATATTTTGTTCTATATAGAAGCACATTGAAGATTTTTCTGTCTTGCAATCCATCATAAATAATGACGTATACGAGTTTGGGGCTACTTCATATAAGTAAGGATTAAGTTAAAATTTGTTTGAAGAATACTTTTATAGTGAAATCTGATTATTTGATCCCTCTGTTATATTGAAAAATTGAAGGGTTAGTTGACTTAGTTTACACTTATAAGAAATAAAAACATAAACTGCAATGGTTGAGATTCGAAGCGTGTCCTGATTTTTTTCCTAGGTTATTTTAAAGACCGAGGGAATAGTTGGTTTTTATTTATATAAATAAATAAAGATGGTGAGCCTTGACATTATACCTCGATTTTTCTTTGAGTGAGGTGAAAGCTTCAACGTGAAAAGCGTTATTTATTGTAGTGGCGGTTGAAGAATAAACCGTCGTCGCTTATTTAATCTTCCCACCAAGCCTGAAAACCTACTCAAAGGAAATTCAAGAGGAAAATGCAAAGGGATTATATTTTTTGATTGTTGACACAATTCATTGATGCATCTTATTTAGTAATAGAAGGGTCGTTCGAGGTTTGAACATTTCTCTTGTGATGGTTTCAAAGCTTGCTATGATTCTTGTTCGTTTAGTCATATGTTAACTCACATTGTATAATTTACATGGCCTAAAAAGAAAGAAACCAACGATTATATTATGATGAGATTGGATAGGCAAGTCTCACACTTCTTCTTTTAAATTCTTGAAAACATGATCAAACCATCCTGATTGCATATGCTACATTAGGTTACTACAAACCATATCATACATGATACTTCCAACCCTACTTACATAGGAAATACTTTTCATCGTCTTCTTCTCTTCTTCGGTTTGAGGATAATGCATAATTGAAAGCTTAGTCTAATGACACAAAGGAGTATTATGGCTTAACATCTTACATTCTAAACCACTCCACCACTTTCTTCAAGCAACTATATTGGGACAAGAAAATTTCACTTTTGGTTTTTGAAATTTCACATTATATCCATCCCTAAGATCCTCTTAGCTTCACCGATATTTTTCATCTCTAATTCTCCATTTAAATTCTCATGAGCTAACACATATCTCTATTGCTAGAGCTTTCCATAAAGATATGATTATCATATATAATTTAGGTAGAGAATGAATTCATCATTCCTCTTAAATATGCCTACAAAAATATCATAAATACTTATCACAAAATCATGCTTAAGAAGAAATTCGTCAAACTGGCTATACCATTACTTTGGACGTTTCTTCAACCCATATAAATGTTTATTCGGTAAAAACACCTTATAATTTTCCTCTACAAAACCTTTAGCTTGATCCATGTATATTGTCTCTTTGAAATCTTCATGTATAAAAGTCATTTTGACATCCATCTGTCACAAACCAAGATCATATTAATTACTCAAAAGTATCCCTTAAAACATTTTCTTACCATAGGTGAAAATATTTCACTATAAGATATTCCTCCACCTAATTGTGGCCATTTTTTATTATAATTACTGTAAACCTTGGTTATTCAAACCCCGTAATACCTTCCTTATTCTTGAATTTCCACTTGCATATAAGCACCATTTGTTTATTAGGTAGTCTCACAAACTTCTAGTTTTGGTTCGTCATCAATGAATTCATCTCATCATTCACCAACTTAATTTTTTTTTTACCATATTTACTTACAAATGTTTTCTTGAAGGTATTTGGTTCTGATTTTTGCTACCGTTCGGCCATATTTAGAGCATAACAACTAATATCAATATAATCATATAATATAATCTACTTTCTCCCTTCTCACTTAGAGCATAACAACTTAACCCATTGTATAATATTCCTTCTTACTCTATCACATACCAACTGATAATCTAGAGCCACTATAGGTTTCCCCTCTCAAGAGCTAAAAGTGAGAGCCTTAACTTTCTCATCATCTTTAATCTTACTAGTAAGAAACTCCACCTCAAATATTTTTCTCTACCATAGTTATGTTTCTTTAATTTTCTAGTTCTTGTAGTTTATCTTGAGGTACCCCTCAAGTGATTTTGGATATAAATGTGGGTTTCCCTTTATTGGCGGCCTACTTGATTTCACTACTGGTTCCGACATCAGTAGTATTCAAGGAAGATTTACCTTGAGATGGTTCCTCTTTTTCTATTTCCCCCCTTTTATGTACACGATCAGCTGACCCCTCATGATTAATCATTCAATGGTATCCTACAGCTAAATGCAATCATTAGTGTTATGGTTGGGACCTTTATGAAAGCATCAGTACTTTGACTCATCAGCTCGAGATGTCTTTCTGACGTAATAAGCAGGCCAGATTCCTCCTTTGAACTCTATGTTGGCAAGTTCTGGTAGATATTCTATAAAAAAAATAGTCAGAGAGGTGTACTTGTCGTACTGGCTCGTCCAAATCTCCCTTTCCATCGTATTCACTTAACTTGAGGGACTTTTCCATAGACTTTGGTATTTTTCTTTCCAAAATTATGGTGCATAGGGGATGCTTTGGTTGAACCTTTACTTACCGGTTTTCTATTAGAACCGGGGTAGGGATGTAGCTGCCTCGATCTCCCTCGGGGATTTGAGGAGGACTTTGATGTTTTTTACTCCCATGCTGATTTCTTTATTTAGAAGTTTCGTCTTTCTTTGTCGCACCAGGCTCAGGGAAAACGATATGAGTTCTCCTTGATACTTCCTCTTGAATATTGTTTTCTCATGGAGGATCATTGTAGAGGCTTTCTCCAAGCCGCAAAAACCATTCCTCTATTGCCTGCGAGTTCATGTTCTAAGGTCCAATGAGAAGAAATTGGACAGATCCAGCTGCTTGAGGATTGTGGAGTAGGTTTGGATGCAACTGAACCTCCACTTGTGGATTTGAAACATTTTGCCGAGGAGGTAGAGGTAGTGGTGGTTGGTCGAAACTTTGCAACAACGACATAAACTCCTCAAGCAACAACAGAACAAGTAGTTTTGGATTCAGTCATCACTTTGAATTGTAGGAATTAAAGATCTGGAAACTTTAGGAATCAAAATTAAAATGAAGCTCTATTAGTTCGAACGCTATGAATCTTCGTGTTCGATACTGAATGCTCTTAATTTGGAGATCTAACACTACTAGAAAATTCACTTTTAGTGACTGAAAAATTCTGGTCACTGTAGTGACCAAATTAACCACAAAAATTTGATATTCATGAGTCAACTTTAAATTGATAACTACATCAATCACTAAAATAAATTAGCCAGCGATTTAGCGACTAAAATTTTGTGACTACCTATTCAGTCACAGAAAAATGTTTTAAATAAAATTTAATTTATATATAAAAATGAGAGACCGAAATTTCAGTCACTAAATTTATTTTTTTGTTTTTTTTTCTTTATATTTTTTAATCCTCTTTATTATGTTACTATTTATTTCTCTTCTGTTTTTTTAAAATTTAATTCTCTTTTAATTTTTAGTAAAACTTTCATTTTTTTTTACTTTTGTAACAATAAATCATATATTTATATAAAAGTACTAATATTTTATATTTATATTTGCATTTATACATTTTTTATGTGTGCATTATAAAATTACATAATAAAATATATATATATATATATATATATATATATATATATATATATATATATATATATATATATATATATATATATATATATATAACAAATGTATTAAGCAGTCAAGTGGTATGGCTTGAATACAAATCGTGGAGGTTACATGTTTGATAACTCTTATTTTTATTTTACAAAAGAAGCATTAAAATTGATCCCTAAATTCAATCACAAAATCGACTGTTAAATTTCAGTCACGAAAGCTTAACGACTAGCATTTTTCAATCGAAAAGTGATGGTAGCTAAATCGGTTATTAACGGTTTAGTGACATATTTTTAAGTTTTTTTCGGTCTCTAATTCGATCACTAAAAACAAATTTTCTAATAGTATAAGAAGGTTACAAAATGATGAATCGAAGCGCGGGAAGTAGAAGTTGATACCCATAAACAGCGTCATTGTTCCGTTCTGGAATCAAAAATGGAGTGAGGATCGAAAGTGATGCTGAATCTAAGCTTCTGACATTATGGATAGGGGTGGATTTGTAAGATTAGTACTCAAACGCTCAAGTCAGTATATAAGTAAGAGTAAATTAAAATTATGTTTGAAACTTGTTACTTAAATTAACGCATTTTTATATATAGTAGAGAGGAGATAACTAACATGTTAATTTTTAAAAAATCTAAATCAATTCATTAAGCAATAGAAATAAAAATGGTTACATGAGATGAAAGAATAAAACCCAACCAAGTTTTGAAGCCTACTACGTTGTCGATCTTAATTAAAGAGTGGGTTTCGACATTAAAATTTCTACTATCATACAAAATATTACAATCAGAAAAGTTCTTAAAAAAACAGATGACAATCCTTAATGATGGAATTAATAACCACACAAATTCAAATTTCATTAAAATAGACAACATCAGGAAGAGAGTCTTCGTGTGCCGAGAAAATTTTAAAATAATTGCAAATCTTTTAGAATGGTCGGCTGGATCGCTATGATTAATTCAAAACAAAACCTAATTAATTTGATTTTTTTTTCAATCACATTGAATCATTGCTTCATCGATTTCAAATAACAAAAGTTTGAAAATAAAACCAAATTTGATCCGTTGAAAAAAATTATATTGAAAATTAAAAATTTCATATTGCTTAAAGTATTTAATTTATTTAAAATATGAATAATTAAAAAATTGAGTATCACGTTAAACATGTATCACTTTTTTCTACATTATTTTCTATTCTGTCAACAAACAAGTTGGAAAAGCAAGTAAAAGTCGAACAAACAAGTTGGAAAAGCAATTATCATGATGGAAATTTTACACCTGTCACTTGGCTTAGCTAGAAGACCTTTGAATTCCACTTTTCATCATGACAGTTAAAAGATATAAGAAAATGTATATTAAAATTAACAAATATTTTATTAAAAAATGTATATTAAAATGTATATTAAAATTAACAAATATTTTATTTTAATATAATTTATAAAAATATTTGGATCAATAAATTTGTTTCAAATATATATTTTTTAATAAAAATATATATATTAAAATTAATAAACATTTTATTTTAAAATAATTTATAAAAATATTTCAATCAATAAAAAATTAGGTCCTATTCACAAAAAATAATTTAGATTCTCGTATTTAAATATTTAGTTCAATTTATATATTAATTTAGATTTCCAACTTGTTTGTTCGACTTATATTTTTGTTTGTTCGATTTAGATTCTCGTATATATTTAAATATTTTTGTTTGCTCGAACTAAATATATATTTTTTAGATATATATTCTCGTATTTATATATATATATATATATATATATATATATATATATATATATATAAAGGCTAATCATTGAAGTCTAGATATAAAATTATATTTATAATTGAACTAACATATATATATATATATATATATATATATATATATATATATATATATATATATATATATATATATATATATATATATATATATATATATAATTTTGATTCTATTTATTCATACATTAGTTATATATTTCATTCTATTAGTATTTATTCATACATTACATTATCATTTTATATTCACCGTATTAAAATAAATTTCCCATATATTTGCAATCAATATTTTTATTATTTAAAATTTAATTAATATACATTATGATGGTATATTTTAATTTATTAGTATTAATTATACAAAACTTTTTATATATATATATATATATATATATATATATATATATATATATATATATATATATATATATATATATATATATTATTGTAATTAATATTATGTTTTGATAATTATTTGTGTGACCGGTGCAAATTTATATTTTTATATTTATATGGTATAAAACTTTAATAAATATTGTTAAATATTATAAATGGTATAAAATAATATTTACATCTTATCATATATTAATCATAATTATTGTAATTATTATTTATTTTGAATATCTAACCTATTCTATTTTAATATGATTTTATCGATCAATAAAATTTTAATAAACTGGAAAAGCAAGTAAAATTCATATATAATATTGAAGATCTAGATACGTTTCATTCTCAAAGATCAGAATTTTACACTTGTCACTTGACTTAGCTAGCACACCTTTAAATTCCACTGTTCAGCGTGACCGTCAAAAGATATAAGAAATATAGCGCAATAGCTGTTTGATCAATACAAACCATCCTTTTTGTAACTATATATAACATATTTTAAATGTGAATCACTCCCATAGCCATTCAACAAAGATAAAATATGTTACCAAGCTATAATATGAAAGCAATAGTGCAGGAGTGTAAACCCATTTTACACGTGTCCCCTTTTCATCTATCAATTATTAGATATTTAGCGAATTAATAGGTTGCTTTTAATATTAGTGGATGATTAGGTTAGAGGAGTTTTTGCCCGCATGATACTCATTAAATAAAGTACAATAAACAAATTAAAGACAAACTGGTTAACAAACTAAAATATGTTATAATATGAATGCTATGTTCAGAAGTGGTGTGTTGTATAGACCAAATATAATAAAATAAATAAGGTTGATGCACTGTCAGCTCGTATGCTTTGTTTTATGGTTTGAGAAAACAAGAGTTTTCATATCTTTGTAGGATTCAAATAATAATAAAATGAGTTTTCATATAATAAAATGAGTGAGTAAAAAAACCAGTTCATAAGAGTAGGATTCAAATAAATAAAAATAATAGACAAAATTGATTAAGAAGAGATCAATTTCATTTGCAACCAAGAAATTAAGTGGGTGGATTAAAAGGCGAAAAATTAGATATTTTAGATTTTAAGCTTTATTACTTTGATGTCACATTTTAACATCTTACATAGTGGTGTTGATTGGACATTTTGATCAGTAAAACAATCTAATTATTTTTAGATAGATTTTAATTCATTAATCCTAATAGTTGGTTGGTATATAAAGCCTAATATTTTTTCAACATCAAACGACGTGGGATTATCCGTTCATATTGTTCTCAAAATCCAAAGAAGCATAGGAAGCATCTGTTGCATTTTAGAGATAAATGCCAACATTATATTTGAAGGCAAATGTGAGATAAATTTGTGTAAATTTTGACTTTAAATATGTTGAGCCACTCTCTGTGGCATGTATAGTTACCGATCGATCAATGGAAATCAATACCAAAATGCTTGTCGTGTGAAAACATTCTTCTTGTTCAAGTCTTCTCACCCTGAGAAAAATTAAAGAAACAATATTCTACCAAAATGTTTGGTATGTGATTGCCACCATCATTGATACATAGTATAACATATACTAGTTAGAAAATTGAAATAAGTATGTTGAGAAATAATAGTTCAGACCCCATGAATTTTAAGTTAATTGCAAAACCATGAACTATTTGCTACTAATAACTGCAGTATTTAAGATAATAATAACTCATATGTATTGTTATTTGCACTTACTAATGGTGCTTCCCATCATGAAACTATGCATTTTGTGAGGATTTAAAAGTCTTCAAAAAATCTATAGCCTTCTGCAACTCTTCCTTCTTCCTTGAATCGTCTCATTTGTGCTCATTTGCCACTGTTTCAATCACATGAGGCAATGCCCTTTTTGCTGCATCAGATTCAAGAAAAGCAAGACAAGTCCTTCTTGCAATGAAATCAATAGCAGATTCACAATATTCATTACTAGCACAGTAGGCTACCTCATTACAAGGAGTTGTAGTATTAAGTTTGAAAGCATTGTAACATGTGTTACTTTTACCTTGTAGTCTCACATCGGTTACTATGGAAGTGAAATTAGTGTTTATAAAGCATTATAACATATGAGCTAATGGATTGAAAGAATTAAGAGAATATGTGGGCTGCACTTGCCTCAAAAATGGGCTGAGACCTATATGTAATATTTTGATAATTTCTAAAAATAATTTCTAAAAAATATTAATGAAATTAATTTAGAAAAAACAAAAGACATAAAAATAAATACATCATAATTTAAAAAATACCACATTTGCAAGATTCACCGCGCCCAATCAGCCACGTCTACAAATTAAAGTTTTTCATTTTAGAATCTATACTTTTTGAGGGGCAAAAAGAAATATTTTTTTAAAAGGGGGTAAATCAAATCTCGCTACTATTGCAGGGGGCAAACGGTATTTAACCCTATAAAATTTTATCGAATTTGTCAAAATCTTTGCATTTTTATCGGATTTCTAAAAATCACATATGAGCTTTTATCGAATCTTTTAAAATTCAATATATATTTTTTACCGAAATTTTGGAAAATTCGATAAAGTACAAGTTGCCTGAACATTTATAGATGGCAAGTAAATTGCTTTATATTTAGAATATCCAATATATCTTGTTTTTTAGTTTCCCTCAAAAAATCTGATAATTTATAATGCTATTCCTATGCGTGCTTGAGAGGTGGATGAAGTTTATATATATTTTACCCAGTTCTTCATTATTGATGATGTATGTTTTAATTGAATGTTTTTTTGTTATTTATGACATAAATAATTCATTTATTGGAGAGGGTTTTAGAACTGCGTGATGGATATTTGATATCTTTTTGCTCTCTGTCTTATTTGAGCATCGGAGTGCCTTGCACGTACACCCTCTCCTCCTCATCGTTAGCATCACAGATGAATTTATTGACCTATTACAGGTTCTGATCATCAGTAAGATTAGTAATGCCGTCTGTGGGAACATGTTTTCACCATCTTTCTTCCTCCATAATCTAAAGATAAAAACAACATCACCAAATTTCGATCAAGGTTGAATACGACGATATCCATTTCACTAGCAAAACCATCATCTTCCCCATTCAGAATGCTAATAATAACGATAGATGCCCCTCCCTCGAGGACATACTTATGAAAAGAGACGGTTTCACGACGTATCCCTCTTTTATTAAAGTTGAAGACGAAAACATCCACTTCTTGGAGACTAGCAATTCCAAGAAAACTCAAGAAGAAACACTAACAGATCTACAACTAGTTCTAGTATCGACCAACGTCGATCCCACCATGGAAGCTCTTCTAGTTGACCTTAATCAAACCAACGCTCTGATCCTTAGTTAGAACAAAAGGATTGAAGCATTGGAGAAGAAACGATGAAGATATCTTCCTTAGAGACATCGACGACACATGTCGCTCAATCATTCACCATAACACCTTGGTTGTCGACCAACACAAGATAAACTAGAAGGTGCACTCATCAAGAAGTGCAATCACACTCCTCGCAGAGACCACCGCTCCCTAGTCACGAAGAAAACACGGGGCGAGTCACGCTTAGAAGATCACTGATCCGCTGTCGCGCGCGGATAAAAAATGAGTAATTTTGAAAATGTAATATAACAACAATGGATCGAGTCGTATCGCAAGGATTCTCGTATATTATTAACCAACAGAAATCAAATTGGGGGATTTTAGGGTTCAAATATAACATAGAATAAGTGATTATCAAAATAAGCTGAAAAGTCAATCTGCTGATTCAGTTCCTACCTATCATCGACTATCATAATTCCAAACTCCTAAGCGGATTATCTATTCCTATTCAATTATAATACCCACTGACAAGCGCAATTGATAATATAAGTTGTATGTTCCTATTATCCGAATTAAGCAAACATGATTAAGTTTCATGAATTAAGCAAACATGAATTAAACGAACACGATAACGAATTAAGCAAACGATAATGTGACTATGGTTAGGATCATACAACTAATCAAATTAAATCAATATACTCTATAAAATTTTGATTAAGCAAACAAGAATCATAGAATAAAATTGAAAGAAATAAAAACTAAATTGAAATTATATTAACCTCAAGGTTTCGAAACCTGAATTCAGCAAATTAACAAGAAGTATTAGTTCTCCATTGACATCCGTACAAAACTAAGTTTTTCGTGAAAAGAAGGTTCTCAATAATACCACGGCTGCCTAGGTCTAATAGAAAACAAGGAGTTCAAATTATAACCCAATTGGGTCAAAAACATAATCCAGGCCCAAAAACAAATGACCCAAAACAAATTATAAATCTAATACTGCAACTTCAACGAAATTTTAAGGTCTGCTACAGTCCGAATCAGCTTCTGACTTCTAAATAAAAGTCGTAGCTATTTCTCTTAGATTTCCAACGCATATTAGAACGCGTCGATTGAATACTCGTAGCTGTTGTTATGAATTTTTTCGTGAAAGCTTCTAAAGTTGAAAATTAAATACGAAAATCAAATTAAATAAAAAATAAACTAAATTAGAAAAACATTTTGAAACTTAGAAATAAACACAGCAAAACATAGAAATGCTTAAGTACAAACATGGAAGAATGTGCATCAAAATACACTGATCAAATCACCATTCGCCTCCGGTAAAATCAAATATTTATCCAAGAAGCCCATCTCCCCAGTGAGCCGATAATCCATGCCGAGGAAGGAGCAATTACTCTCCACCTCGGTCCAAAATCTAGAGTGACGATGATGACCCTTGCAGTCTGTTATCACAAGAAATTTGTGAGAAGTTTGTGGATGAATTCAAAGCCATTTTATTCTTAAGAGGACTTCCAATTGAATATTCTTGGATCCAAGAAGTTTAATTGATGAAAAGATTGTTTTAGAAGTCTATGATTGCCCATCCTCTAGATTGATGCTTCATCTATCTTGTATGACTTCAAAGGATCATAACTTGGTCATCTCTTCTCTCCTTAAGCTTATTTTTCATTCACAATTAACCTAAGGATGTGTAGTACAACTTAGTTCAATTTTTGAAAAAAGAAAATGCTTGGAAACTTGCCTATGAGGTCAAAAGAACATAAGTCCTTGATGAATTCCTCAACTTTTGGCCAATTAACTTCAAATGAACATATATTGATCATCATTTATCATTTTGAGGTCATTATTTTTGCATAAAAATCTTGAAGATGTGAACCTTATATCCATATAAGCCTTGAATATTGGAAGTGTTTGAAATTTGCTTGAAGAAGTCAAAAGACTATAGGTCATTTCACATATTTTCATCAAATTCACAAGATCATAACTTTCTCAAATTTTGGAATTTTTGAGTGATTATTTTTGCCAAATGGTCCTTGGGAGGTCTACTTAATATCATATTTGAAAATCAAGAGCAAATTATTGGAAGGGAAATTTTGAAGAAGAAACATTATAGGTCAATTTTAGAAAGTGGCATGCTTGACCAAGGCATGGCCAAAAAAATCAATGATTTGGCAATAATCCTAAAGACTCAATCTCTCAACTCAAGCATCCATTTGATTTAATTCTTTTTTCATTGTGTTCTAATCTTTGAATACTTCATTTGGCTCAAGAAAAATCAAGAAACGCACAAGGGAATTGGATTTGGCCTCAGTTCAAAGTTTGAGCCAAAACCTGTTTTACACTCACCATCAGTTTGTGCATTTGCGCCTGTAACTTGACTTTAAGCCAAATTAAGCCTTGCTTTCGTGACTAATTGTGATTAGGAACTTCTCAGGATTAATTAGCACATCAAAATGCAAAGAATGATTGAGTTTTTATGCACATGAAGTCACACTTTCTTCATGAACACGGGTGCACACGATTTCGCTCCAAATTGCATCATTCACCCTCCGTTTTGTTTCCATTCACTTCTCCTATAAATAAGGGTTAGATTCCACTCATTTCCTCAAGCTTGGAGAGCCAAAAAATTGCTTCCAAACTCACACCAAACCTCACATTTCTAAGATTTCGTTTTCACTTTTAGGCCACTTCCAGTTTGAAATTAACCCTTGATTCTTCTTTCAGGTAAAAATCTCCACCAAATCCTGCAAAGTAAAACATCATTGCACTCTCCTCATCTCCCTGATCCTTGTGATCTTCACCATTGGCATTTTCATATTGAATTAACTTTGAATTTCTAAAAACAAGTGCTTGTTATTTTCCTGTTTTTTCTCAAATTGATCATGGTACAAGTGAAATAAATTTTTCGCGATGGTACCATTAGAATCGTGTTGAAGAGACGAAGCGAGTGGTACCAGTTTGAGAAATTTATTTCACAGTTGGAGGAACCTCAATTTCAAAGTGGCTGGAGGTTGAAGACGATGACATGTCTCGTCTCAACCAATGACATTGAGCCACATTATTTTTTTGAAATGGATCTGGTGATAACATGCTACCATACGCACGTGATGTGAGCCCTTGGATCTAATTACTTTTGTGAGTCAGACTCCATCCAACGCGTGATATTAATTCTGATTTTATTTTTTAAAGTTTAATTTAATTTTTGATTCAGTGTGATTTCCAAAGAGGTCCATATCAAGCACAGCGCGTCTGATCCATTAGATTAGCTTACTAACGCGTTTTGACTATGATCAAATGGTCCATATTTTTTCTGCTTTATTTTATTTTCTGATTTTATATTTTAAATGTTTTAAACTTCAAAAAATCATATAAAATTTATTTCTAACCCAAAAATTATGAAAAAATTCATAAAAATATTTTGAGATATTATCTTTCTGAATTTTATTTTCAGATTTGATATTTTTTATGATTTTTTATCTTTTATTTGATGTTTTTAATTGTTTTAAAATACTTTTTGACATTTAAAAAATTCCAAAAAATTATGGAAGGATCCAATGGTCATTTGACTAATATTGGTGACCTCATTTTAATTTTATTTCTGATTTAACTATTTTTTGCTATTTTGGGTTTGTTTCATCATTTTCTTTTTTATTTTAAAAATAGTTTTTGACTTAAAAAAATTCTAAAAAAAGTTGTCAACACTTGTTGACCTCTGTTTCACTTTGGGTAATTTTCTTGAAATTTTATTTGATGAAAAAATACTATTTATGTATTTCGTCAATAAAGTCCAATTAAATAACTTTATTTCAAATTTACTTTTAATCCTTTTATTTGGTTTTTATTTTCAATTTATTTTGTTGAATTTTTCATTTAATTTGAATTTTTCACAATGTTGACAACTTTGTTGACGTTAACGCTATCAGGATTTTCATGATTGGGAATCCAGTTCCCACACTTCTTGCAGAGACATACTACTCTATTCACCTTCGAAACTTCCGTCAAGAAGGAAAGATTATCTGTTGTACACCATTGATATACCATGGGTTTACTTCTCATTTACCTACAGCTGATGCTTTTTGGGATCCTAGGAGGGGATCTCGTTGGGCGCCAAAGATCATGGCTCTCACTCATTTTGATATTGTATGGTATAGTCAAGTTTATTACGATGTAGAGATTATCGACAATTGTGGTAGCTTTCCCAGTGTGCCTCTTCTTGGTACAAAGGGATGCATTAGCTACAATCCTGTTCTTGCGTGTCGTCAGCTTAGTTATCCGATGATGGATAAACCAAAGAGTATTCATGTGAGTGGCTTTTTCTTAAAGAGGGTGAATACCACAGTGCAGCTAGAAAGGATATAGAGAAAACTTGGCGTCATATTCATAGGAAAGGAAATGAGAGTCTAGGGTAAAGAGGAGTTGTTTCTTTGGAGCCTTATCTTCTATGGGTTCTATCAAGAGCTATTGAGTTGAAGATGTCATATTCTCGAGAGGAGCCTCTTGATGATTTGTTCTTGGCTACTACTCAAGGTTCAGATGACATAGAGGATCTTCAGTTTGCTTTGGTTAGGATGCAACAAGAAAAGGAAGCTTGGAAGAATAAGTACCATGCCTTGAATATGTCTCATGCAATAGAACTGAAAGAAAAGGATAATTTGATTGATATTCTTGAGAGTTGTGCTGTAGAGATGATGGAGAGGCATAAGGATTTACTTTCTTCCAGTGTTCACCCAGTTTCTAGTACTCTTGTTTATTCTCATACTTCTCCCGAGTCTGGTGCTTGGAAAGGTTATGTTGACTGGTACGTGTTAGAGAACGAGCAGCTGAAAGAAGAGATTAGGAAGCTCAAGAGGAAGAGGTCATCTGAAGAAGGGTCTTCTATAGATTTGATTCTTTAGGACTTGTAGCTTATTTTGATTTCTCTCTTGTACTTGGGATCGTTGAAACTTGTATTGAAGAGTTGTAATCCTCAAAATATTTTATTAATGATATGAGTTTTATTCAGTATTTCAAATCATTTGCATTGCATGTCATGCATCATGACACACACATTCTTGCATTTTCATACTCTCTCAAGTGTCTTATCCATTTCTCTACTTCGTTCAGTCTTCAAGCTATTGCATCGGTATAACACTCGAGCAACTCCAAGAAGACGATGGAAAATCTAGAGCAAGAGAATCACGAGCTGCGCGAAGAGGTTACTTCCTTGAGAGCCGATATGGCCAACTTGACTGCAATGGTGGAACAGTTGGTGGCTGCTCAGAATCAGCCACCTCCTCCTCCACCTTCTCCTCATATGCTCCAGACAACTATTATCTACGAGATTCAAGATGCTCATGTTTCTGTTGTGCCAGTAGTTTCTATCGTCCGACACCTTATGCCTCCTGGTTATCCTTGGAAAATGCCAGAGAATTTCATGCCTGAAGGTTATAATCTTGTTGCTTAAGTGACCTTATTGGCCAAACCTGTTGTTGTTTCTGCACCTTATGTGGTGCATGCTACTCCTATTTTCAACAAAGAGTTTGACAATAATCTATTTCCTCCTCCGAGTGAAAGCTTAGACTTCTATGATCGAATGGATGGTTTCTAGGAACGGTTTGACAAAATGCGGAAAGAGCTGAAAGCCCTCAAAGGGAAAGTGTTGTTTGGTGATAATGTCAACGATCTGTGCTTAGTTCTTAATGTGAAAGTGCCTGCTAAATTCAAGGTTCCAGAGTTTGAGAAGTACAAGGGAAATTCTTGTCCCCGTGACCATTTGATGATGTATTTGAGAATGTTGTCCACTCACGCTGAAGACCAACGTCTACTCGTTCACTTCTTTCAAGATAGTTTGACCGACGCAACTTTGAGATGGTACGTGAATCTAGATAGCAGTGACATCCATACATTCAATGATTTGGGTGAAGCTTTTGTGAAGCATTACAATTATAATATGTACATGGCGCCCGACCGTGATTAGCTAAGGGCAATGTTTCAAAAAGATAAGGAATCCTTCAAAGAGTATGCTCAGTGATGGCGTGAGCTTGCTGCACAGGTTATACCTCCTCTAAAAAACTGGACCGATCATCAAATTAGTGAGGGTACTGGGTCATTGATTTATTGGTCAAACCACTGGGTCACTGGTCGAACCACATGACCAAACCAGATTAAACTGGATAACTTGGTTGAATATACTGGTCATTATAACAAAACTATATATGTACAAAATTGGTCGAACCAATTGATTCAGTCTTTACAAAATATAAATAACACTTGTATTTTTTTAAAATATCATATTATAAATTCACATGTTCAAATTTAAATTCAAATTTTAAACAAAAGGATATCACATATCAATATAGTACAAAATTATAAAATCTAATTGTAAACAAAGTCTAATTGCAACATAATCTAATTAAATACTTTATAACAAAATAACTCTAATGTGTACTAAACTTAGTTTAAAGGAAGAAAAATTGTTTCAATATTGAGATCTCAAATCAACCGCATCCACAATTGTTTCCCTGTCAATGATATCATTATGTTGTGTTATTTTTTATTTATATTTTTATTTATATTTTTTATTTCATTTCTCTTTTTTTTTTTTTAATTTTTTAATTAAAATAATTTTGATTTAAAATAAAATTAAAGAAAAAAACATTTAAACCGCCAATTTTAACGATTCACATTAATTTTTACCGATTCATACTGATTCTATGATACAGGCAATCCAACAATTACATCAGACTGATTATATAATTGATTATCGGTTCAACCGATCAATCTAATCTAATTTTTAAAAGAATGTCTGTGATGCTTTATTATCTTTATATAGTCATGATAGGTTGGGTCTCCAACTTTAAGTTTTGTCACTCTTCAAGGATTTGGTTTGGCTCCCATTTCTTTTGATTCCTTTTTCTCTTTCAATATATTAGTGTAAATGTTGCTCACATTTGTTTTTATTATTTAAAATGAGTCATATATTTTAGAGACAAAATAGTGCAATTTTTAACTAATTCTCTAAAACTAAATATTTGTTTGCTGCATAATTTACAAAGTTATAGTATAAATATATTATTATTATATATTATTATTATTATTATTATTATTATTATTATTAGGTTAAATTACAGTTTTGGTCCCCTTATTTTAGTGTTTTTACGATTTTCGTCTCTTTATTTTATTTTTAAATATTTTTGGTCTCTCATTCCTAATTTGGCTAAAAAAAAACGCTTATATGTCACTTTTTAAAATACATGGCACATAATAAAATATCTGTTCTGTGTTATACAATTACAAGGAAGGAAAAACATGTATTTTAAAAAGTGAAACATAGTCTTTTTTTTTAGGCAAAATGGGAATGAGGACCAAAAGCGTTTAAAAATAAAATAGAGGACTAAAATCGTGAAAATACTAAAATAGGATGACAAAAAATGTAATTTAGTCTAATTATTATTATTATTATTATTATTATTATTATTATTATTATTATTATTATTATTATTATTATTATTATTATTATTATTATTATTATTATTATTATAATTATTACGTTTTTTAGTCTAACAATACTCCCATTTCTTTTGATTCCTTTTTCTCTTTCAATATACTAGTGTAAATGTTGCTCACCTTTGTTTTTATTATTTAAAATGAGTCATATATTTTAGAGATAAAATAGTGCAATTTTAACTAATTCTCTAAAACTAAAGATTTGTTTGGTACATAATTTAAAAAATTATAGTATAAATATATTATTATTATTATTATTATTATTATTATTATTATTTTATTATTATTTTAATAATTATAACGTTTTTTTAGTCTAACAATACTCCCATTTCTTTTGATTCCTTTTTCTCTTTCAATATATTAGTGTAAATGTTGCTCACCTTTGTTTTTATTATTTAAATGAGTCATATTTTTTTGATAAAATAGTGCAATTTTTAACTAATTCTCTAAAACTAAACATTTGTTTGGTACATAATTTAAAAAATTATAGTATAAATATATTATTATTATTATTATTATTATTATTATTATTATTTTAATAATTATAACGTTTTTTAGTCTAACAATACTCCCATTTCTTTTGATTCCTTTTTCTCTTTCAATATATTAGTGTAAATGTTGCTCACCTTTGTTTTTATTATTTAAAATAAGTCATATAGTTTTTAGACAAAATAGTGCAATTTTTAACTAATTCTCTAAAACTAAACATTTGTTTGGTACATAATTTAAATAGTTATAGTATAAATATATTATTATTACTATTATTATTATTATTATTATTATTATTATTATTATTATTATTAATTTAATAATTATAACATTTTTTAGTCTAATAATAATAATAATAATAATAATAATAATATTTAAAGAAAATATATGAAATAACTGTAAAATAATTTTATACTATTGAATAATGAATTACGTGTATTCTATCAAATTAAATTTATATTTTAAAATTATTTAAATCACATAATTACTTATTTGTTATGGGATGATGTAAAGTTATTTTACCTAAATGTTTATTAAACTTTAAAATTAATTTTGAATAAAAAAATAATAATTAAAACACACTAACACTGTAAAAAAAATTTATAACGTCAATAAATCATGATCGTTAAATTATATTATATTTTTATTTTAATTATTTATTAAATAATATTAGTAGATGGTTGTGATACACTGATCATATAAAAAATTTTACACTATCCATACGAAGTAATTAATCTCTTAAAAAATGGTTGTATTGTCAAAAACAGTCTTTAATAATATTAATGTGACAATATTTGAATTAATAGCTCAAAGGATATTCAAGTACATTCAGTAGCCATTACTTTTCTCAGTCTTAAAACAATGGTTGTATTGTCAATAACAGTCTTAAATATAACGTGGCAGTATACAAAATAATGACTTGATATTTAAGTCTATAGCAGATTGAAAGTGAGTATTGAGTTTGCAATCATAGTGGTTTTGGCGTGAGAAAATTGTTGAGTTGTTAGTATTAGTAAGAAGAAAAAGCTTTTTCCTTACTTAACTTAATTGGCTACTACTTAAAGTAACTTTGTAATAATAACAATAATCAACAGTACTATTTCTTTCTTTAAACAAAGTTTTTGATATTTATACTTTAAGCAAAATGCATTAAATCATATAAAAACGAGTTTTATTTATCTCCAAAAAGCAAAAAAAAAGAATTTTTATATTTTAGCTTTTGTTTTGTATGGCTTTGAAAGCAATAATGTGTTAAACAATGATTAATTCATAGTTCCATTGTGTCCACGCAAAATGGTACACCTTGACACCTCACAGTCTCATGCATGAACAAGAACTACCCTATATAAAGGGTGTTTACCAACACTCATTTTCATATCATTGTGTTAATACAGAAAACTAAAGAGCTAAACCTTCCTCTTAAACCTTCCTTCTCTCCCTTCTAAGGGACAATTCAGAGAGAGAGAGAGAAAGAAAGAGTTTTCATAAGATCATAATCATGTCCCAACACAGTCATCTATCTTTTGCCTTTGGAGTTCTAGGCAACATTTCTTCCTTTGTGTGCTTTCTGGCACCACTGTAAGTGGAAACATAAACAAGAATCTTTTACAATCCAATATTAGTTCTACATTTTAAACTATATATAAAGCATGCATCATGTTTTTTTTGCAGACCAACATTCTATAGAGTTTGTAAGAGGAAATCAACAGAAGGGTTTCAATCCATTCCCTATGTGGCTGCATTATTCAGTGCAATGCTTTGGCTTTTTTATGCTTATATCAAGACAGGAGAAACTCTTCTCATCACCATCAATGCATTTGGTTGTGTGATAGAAACTATTTACCTAGCCATTTATGTCACTTACTGTCCCAAGAAAATTAGGGTACGCAATACATCAGCGTCTTAATTAAGTTTCGAAAACTCTTTGATCATTACTTATAAAATTCTTGTTATGCAGATGTCGACATTGAGGATGATTGTGTTGATGAATTTCGTCGGATTCGGGACAATTGTCGTCTTAACTTATGTCTTAGCAAAAGAAGAAGCAGGACGTATCAGGCTTCTTGGATGGATTTGCGTAGTATTTGCTACTAGTGTTTTTGCAGCACCTTTGAGTATTATTGTAAGTATACAATCATATGCTTAGAGTTAACTTAATTAATTAGTATGATTTATGCTTATACAAAGTAATACTAATCATGCATGCATGGTTTTTAATCATTTTGTAGAGAGTTGTTATTCGCACCAAAAGTGTAGAGTTTCTTCCTATTCATCTTTCATGTCTTCTCCTGATAAGCGCGGTTATGTGGCTCTTGTATGGCCTTTCTCTCAGAGATATCTATGTTACTGTAAGTTTTTTTCCTCATTCATTCTATTATTCACCTATCTATCTATCTAGGATTATTATATTGAACGGAACATTTTTTTAGGTAGTAATTAATGTTTGTAACTAACATTTTTGTTGTTGTTTTGGACAGCTTCCAAACGTTGTAGGGTTAACATTTGGAATAGTTCAGATCACACTGTATCTTATATACAGAAACAGTACGCCAGTAACGGATGAGAAGCTTCCTGAACATAAAGGAGATGTTGTGACCAGCAATGAAACTGAACCCGTGGTTCCTGCTAGAGCTTCTATTATTGAAACCGTGGCGGTTCCTGGTAGAGCTTCTATAGATGAGAACAGAATTGAAGTGAGTGTTGATATAGGGATGGTGGGGAAAAAAGAAGAGACACAAGAAGAACATCATGAAGAGAAGAAAGAGGAGCGAGTTAGTGAGGAGAAGACAGAGGTAAAGAATGACAAAGACAACATTGATGTCAGCAAAAGTGGTTGTGAAGTTTAATGGGAAAGAGAATTGTTTTGAGGGGTGAATCTGCTGGGACTTTGTTGTTGTTTGATGTTCTAATTATTATTACGTGTAAGATTATAAGACGCGTATAAAGAAGAGACGGTGTGGATATTGGCGTCTGTCTTTGTATCTTTTATCTTTGTTTACAACTACTAGTACTACTTTTTAATTTAACTTATTATGTGAGTTTCCCTTTTGTGTAGTTCAAACTAATTATAATAAAATACATGCCCCTATTCTAGAGAAGTTTATTGAAATCACTGTCTCCAATATTTATGGTGATATGCACATGACTATGCTATTTAAATAATAAATACCTCTTGTAAAATTTTATTTTTTAATTTATTAAATAATTAATATATTTGATCTAAATATAAGTTAAATATATTATTTATTAAATTAATTTAAAAAATAATTTTTTTATAATATGAGAGGGAGTAGCACTCCATATTTACTATTAACACATGGAATTGAGTTTCTTACGGTCACATTGCATTCATTAATGGATCTGAATCTCCTGGAGTCTTAAATAATAGAGTTTGCATGCACTCATTGCATTTTGAAGGAAATGTTTGCAATTACATCTTGTAATTATATCTCCTTCCATTATACAGATCCTGCAGTCATGCGATCAATCCAGATCCAATATTAGTTGTATGCTATTGCTCGCACGGTTTGCAAAAAAAAATATTTAATGTTTTTTTTAAAAATTATTTTAAATTAGAATTGTCTGTTCAGAAGCGGACGACAAATACAACTAAATGAGTAAATGCAAGGTGAATTGACAGTAGGAAATTGGACGATTTATGAAAAAATTATTACATCTTTGATGATTCTTTCTTCAAGTTTATGGATTACAACCAAACACTTCTAAAAAACTTTAATGATGAAAACACGGCAACATTTTATTTAATGATGAATCAAGCGCCTATAGAATTTTTTCATAGCAGTTTCAATTACTATTTTTAAGTTTGGTGATGGATTACAACAGAGTAACTTTAGAATTTTTTTAATGATGAAAAACTTATGAATATAACATGTACCTTCAAATATGAGTGATTTATTTTTCGATGAAGAATATATAGAGGTAAAAACTAAAAACCATGAAGAAAGCGTTCAAGTTTTTTTTATTGTGAAGATGATTTATTTTTAGATAAGATTTATATTGATACAATTGGTGTTAGCTGGTTTATTATCCAACATTATTATTCTCATGAATGGCTTGTTGGGCCAACTATGGGCCACTGAATTATTTTCTCTAGTTATGTGATAGATATAGAGAATTTTTTTCTCCAATTAAATTTCTAAAAACTGAAAATACATTTCAAAACGTGTATAACTAAACACACATTTCAGATAGTTTCAGATATGCACATTCGAAGTTATCATTATTTCACGTTTTAATACTTCAACGTTGGATTTAAAATTTTAGAGGTAGTTTTAGATATGCATATCTGAAACTACCCTTGCCATACTAGATTATTGCATGATCATCTACCACTATTTCATTTATTTTCTTTCCCTTCATAACCAAAACCCTCAATAAAACTTCAAGCATTATCAATCAAGTTTAGAGTATTTGAGCATATCAAAGAGAGTATAGAAAACTGCAATTGAGGAAAACTTTCTTCATTTCATCTCACATTCCTTGCATTGATGATGATTTGTGGATGAAAAAAACAGCGTCACTTCGGATATGCATATCTGAATTCCACCTTACCATAATTTGAATGTGCATATCCGAAAACATATGTCTGTTACAGAAACAGAAAATTGTTTTGACATAATTTATTTATTTTTGCCTGTGTTAGGTAAGGTGCACCCCGTCAATATTCCCAAAGTTTTCGTAAAGGTTTCAGACAAGATAAATGAAGATGTTAAGACGAATGAGGTGAAGGATGTTGATAAAACGCTTGATGTTGTGATTGATGTTGGACACTAATTTACAAATGATAAAAGTTTCACCTCTCGTCAACATATGCTTGAATGGAATTTGGGTTTGGCGTTGTGATTGGAAGGTCCAACAATGGCACTAGTATAAGGCAAGTGTTTGTTGTGATGACATACGAGAGACGTGAGAAATAAGTTCTAAAAATTCAGAAGTTAAAACATGATGACCCAGGATCGAGGAAATGTGAGTGTCCGTTTAAATTGCGCGGTTTTTGTAGGATGGATGATTTGTGGCGATTTATATTCATTTTCGAAGGATCACTTTTTGAAAAGGATTGTATAGTTCACCAAATTGATGGAGCTTGAGAGAAAAGCAAATAGGGAAAAATCGAAGTAAGATTCGGTTTTAGATTTAAGAGGTGAGAATTTATTCGGTGCATTTTAGAATGTAATCGAATCAGTTTTTGAATCTATTGTCGTGCACAAATGATAAAAGTTCCTCTCCCACACTTAAACCAAATATTATCCTCAATGTTTGTATCAAAGGTGAAAAGGAAAAATAGAATCTAGTGTGTATCAGATCAAGGGCCGTAATAGCCTTGATCTCACCTCAAAGAATAGATCTCCTAGAAGATATGGTTCATCTGTTCGGTCAGTATGTCAGCTTGTTCTCTTAGACCATGGCGAAGGGCCATGACTTCTCTTCTAAAAATGTTAAGCTCATAGTTAACCCAGTGTTTGTCAGTAGTATTTGAGGACGAATGAGATGAAGGTACATCTAAATAAGGAGTGGGGTGATAATTAGGAACGATTGAGTTTTAGGTATTGATAGGCATTCGTCCTGGTTTTCTAATTGGTAAAGTCGATTATTATGGTTATGGACATTGGTAAACTCATGGTTTGGTAAGATGAAATGGTAGACTACTTCATAGTTAATTAGAATTTTAAAAAGACAAGGTCCTTCTCGTCTTACTAAACTATAGCGCAAATAATGCTCAATGTCTAGCAGATTATAACCACAAGTAGGGGTCAGGTGGGATACACAGTTTCACATGGCTAAATGTATAATATCAATATGAGTGACTAACCTGCCCACATAAACGTTTCATATGTTTTGGTTTGCAAACTTATTTAGATTTGTCAATAGGAAGGTTGAAGAATTTATAGGTTGGTCCTCGAAAAGATTATGGATGAAAAATAATTCCTCTTGGCTTACACCTGTTTGATTTTCAACTTTTCCAAAGAAAGTTTGGGACGACCACGTGGAAATACCTAATGGCAGAACTATAGATAAGAGTGTTATTTATGTCTCCATGATATGGTAGGAAATCCTTAGTGATTCCACCCTAGAAAAGGGCTATTTTACATTGCATATTGGCAAGAACTGTGGCATGAGCGTTGAGTCCATGGTGACATGCAAGGTGTCTGGCGAACTCTCTACTTGTAAGAAGATAATCTTGTCCAAAGAGTCTAAAGGTGGTTAAGCATTGGTATCTTCCTTGTCCAATGTGGGGTTAGAAATGAAATGAAATTAGGAATTCGAATGTTAGGTTTCGGTAGGTTGGGTGTTTTGCAACTGAAAACATGTCCCAACATTTATGGTTAAATATGAAACGGCCACTGTCAACAAGTCCTAAGTGGACAAGGCAAGGGAAATCTGGGTATCTTGGGTTTATTTCTTTCATCCACCATCTCAAAGGCTAACCTTCTCCTCTTAATACTAATGATTTCTATAGTTTCATGGTCCTATAAATTTCTCTTTTTATGCGGGACCTCAAACAAAGGTACAATGGTATGGATATTTTCCAATACTTCCACATACCATTTGTATTGAGAGTTTACATTATCTTCCATAAATATTTGTGGGAAAGGAACATGTGGGTTGTAGGGAGAAGGAACACCAAATAGTGCTTCATTATCCACTTCTTCGACAACCTCCCTTTCGGGTGGTGTTAGTGGATTTTTCTTAATCTTTACTCTTTTCTCATAAGAACTCTCAACCTCAATATCACTCTCCTTAGGATTTTCGACTTGTTCTTCACTACTGGTTGTTAAAATATTTACATGTCTCTCAGCGAATGGTCCTAGAGGTGTTAGCATAATTAGGGATATTTGAGTCTCCAATTCCTTGTTGCGAGTCGCGAGGGACTCGACCATAATTTTTAGCTTCCTGAGAGTTTCATTATCATAGAGACTTTGCTTTCTAGATTCTTCATTCTGGTAGTTTGTATTGGCACAAACCCCATCGTCATATATTCTAGCCTACGGAGAGTTTGTGTCTCAATTAATTTCTCCATTATAATTTCAAGTATTAGAGTAGTACAAAGAATGTTAAACCCACTGAGACCTAATAATCAAGCTATTGTTTTCTATTGCTACGGTGTGTTGATCGTTTTCATATTGAAGTTAGCAGCTTAGGCGCTTTGGTGAGGGAGTAGCACTCCATATTTACTATTAACACATGGAATTGAGATCCTTGCAGTCACATTGCATTCATTAATGGATCTGAATCTCCTGGAGTCTTAAATAATAGAGTTTGCATGCACTCATTGCATTTTCAAGGATATGTTTGCAATTACATCTTGTAATTATATCTCCTTCCAATATACAGATCCTGCAGTCATGCAATCAATCCAGATCCAATATTAGTTGTATGCTATTGCTCGCACGGTTTGCAAAAAAAAATATTTAATGTTTTTTTTAAAAATTATTTTAAATTAGAATTGTCTGTTCAGAAGCGGACGACAAATACAACTAAATGAGTAAATGCAAGGTGAATTGACAGTAGGAAATTGGACGATTTATGAAAAAATTATTACATCTTTGATGATTCTTTCTTCAAGTTTATGGATTACAACCAAACACTTCTAAAAAACTTTAATGATGAAAACACGGCAACATTTTATTTAATGATGAATCAAGCACCTATAGAATTTTTTCATAGCAGTTTCAATTACTACTTTTTAAGTTTGGTGATGGATTACAACAGAGTAACTTTAGAATTTTTTTAATGATGAAAAACTTATGAATATAACATGTACCTTCAAATATGAGTGATTTATTTTTCGATGAAGAATATATAGAGGTAAAAACTAAAAACCATAAAGAAAGCGTTCAAGTTTTTTTTATTGTGAAGATGATTTATTTTTAGGTAAGATTTATATTGATACAATTGGTGTTAGCTGGTTTATTATCCAACATTATTATTCTCATGAATGGCTTGTTGGGCCAACTATGGGTCACTGAATTATTTTCTCTAGTTATGTGATAGATATAGAGAATTTTTTTCTCCAATTAAATTTCTGAAAACTGAAAATACATTTCAAAACGTGTATATCTAAACACACATTTCAGATAGTTTCAGATATGCACATTCGAAGTTATCATTATTTCACGTTTTAATACTTCAATGTTGGATTTAAAACTTTAGAGGTAGTTTTAGATATGCATATCTGAAACTACCCTTGCCATACTAGATTATTGCATGATCATCTACCACTATTTCATTTATTTTCTTTCCCTTCATAACCAAAACCCTCAATAAAACTTCAAGCATTATCAATCAAGTTTAGAGTGTTTGAGCATATCAAAGAGAGTATAGAAAACTGCAATATGTGGAAAACTTTCTTCATTTCATCTCACATTCCTTGCATTGATGATGATTTGTGGATAAAAAAAACAGCGTCATTTCGGATATGCAAATCTGAATTCCACCTGACCATAATTTGAATGTGCATATCCGAAAACATATGTCTGTTACAGAAATATAAAATTGTTTTGACATAATTTATTTATTTTTACCTGTGTTAGGTAAGGTGCACCCCGTCAATATTCCCAATGTTTTTGTAAAGGTGTCTCTAAGCGAATGGTCCTAGAGGTGTTAGCATAATTAGGGATATTTGAGTCTCCAATTCCTTGTTGCGAGTCGCGAGGGACTCGACCATAATTTTCAGCGTCTTAAGAGTTTCATTATCATAGAGACTTTGCTTTCTAGATTCTTCATTCTGGTAGTTTGTATTGGCACAAACCTCATCGTCATATATTCTAGCCTACAGAGAGTTTGTGTCTCAATTAATTCTCCATTATAATTTCAAGTATTAGAGTAATACAAAGAGTGTTAAACCCACTGAGACCTAATCATCAAGCTATTGTTTCCTATTGCTACGGTGTGTTGATCATTTTCATATTGAAGTTAGCAGCTTAGGCGCTTTGGTGAGGATAACTCGTAGAGCTAGAATATTATATTATGTCGAATCTGGTGTCATGCTCTGATTTGTAACACTGGGGAACGCTTAATTATTTAGAGTTATTATTAAACTCTTATTTTGATTAAATGCTTTAATTGGAAAATAATTCTGTGGAACTAAGGTTGTGACCTTATTGTTGATGTTTTGAATTATCCAAGAATTATGAATATTTTCTGTTGTGTTAAACATGTTTAATTCAATTATTTTAATTGGTTTATGTTCCTCAGATAAGCATGACATGCGTAAATTTTATTATAATGAGTTGTAGCATCATTGATGACATGTTACTCTGACATAAGTTTTTTTATATTCCGCGGGGTTTTAGAAGGATGTTATATTACTCCTTCTATTTATAGATTTAGGTTAGCTTGCTCCCTAAGCTAAAGCCCAAAATATCTATTTGGAAATAAATCAAATCTATTATATTCTAGACTTAAATCAAATCTATTTAAATCTAATCTGTCGAATCTGGGTGGCATGTTCGATTCACATGCTCTTCGACTGGGCCAGCTTCCTTTGACACACACACACACAGTTTCGACACACATGAATTACTTTCAACACACCACCTAATTCATTGTGTCTAAAATGTCTACATTCATCATTGCTCTTAGTCTTCGAAATACTTCGACCTGCACATCCTTCGTCATAATGTGTACAATCTGATTCTCAGTTCTGCAGTGTTCCAAATTCATCTTCCCGTCTACTACATGCTCTCGAAGATAGTGGAACCTCATTTCGATATGCTTGCTTCGACCATGTGCTATCGAATTCTTCGTCAGGTTGATAGATTACATATTGTCGATCTTCATGGTAATTGCTACATGATCTTTACCTGTAATTTCTTCGACCAAATTCAACATCCAAGTTGCTTGACATGCACAAAAAGAAACAGCTATGTATTCTGCTTCGCATGATGATAATGCCACAATTGGATCCTTTCTCGAACTCCAAGAAACTGGCGCACCACCTAACATAAACACATATCTTGCTGTAGATTTTCGATCTTCAGCATCACTACACTAGCTCGAATCTGTGTACCCCACTAACTTGCATTCTTTTCCTTTATCATTTGCAGGAAACAAAGTGCCATAGTCGAGAGTTCCTTTCAAATACCTCAATACCCTCTTTGTTGCTGATATGTGTGATATCTTTGGTTTCTGCATGAATCTACTCACCATACCAATATTGTATGCTAAGTCAGGCCTAGTATGACAAAGGTATCTTAAGGACCCAATAAGTTTTCTATATTGGGTTGGGTCGACATCATCCTCTTCAGGGTCTTCGACAGTTGCAGTCTTGGTTCTGCAGGTGTCGAAGTCGAATTGCATTCTTCCATCTCAAATCTCTTGAGAATTTCTCCTGCATATCTTCTTTGATGCATCATCAAACCTCTACTAGTCTTGTAGAATTCGATGCCAGGAAATATGAAATGTCACCCAGATCAGACATTTTGATTTCCTTGCTGAGATCACCTTTGAAGTCTTTGATCTCCTTCTTACAGCGACATGTGATTAACAAGTCATCGACATAGAGACATAGTATAAGCAATTTAATATTGCTTCTTCTTGCATATACTCCATGTTAACTTGTGCACTTCACAAATTCCTTCTCCCATAGAAAGCTATCAATATTCTTGTTCCAAGCTCTTGGAGCTTGCTTCAATCCATATAGGGCTTTATGAAACCTGTACACCTTTCTATCTTTGTTATGTTTCACAAACCCAATTGGTTGTTTAACATAAACTTCTTTGTCCAAGGGTCTATTCAGGAATGCACACTTTACGTCCATCTGACATATGTGCCAACTATTATTTCTGCCAAACCAACAACCAACCTGATTGTTTCGATCCTAGCCACAGGTGCAAAAACCTCATCAAAGTCGATTCCTTCTTTCTGGAGAAATCCTTTCGCCACTAGTCTTGCTTTGTGTTGAGTTACTACCCTTTTAGGATTCATCTTCAGTTTGTATAGCCACTTGACATCAATTGCCTTCTTGCCTTGAGGCAATTCGACAAGTGACCAAGTGTTGTTGTCTTCGATGGATTTCACTTCTTCGTTCATTTCTTTCACCCACTTTGAATCCTTCAATGCTTCAGCTACATTGACAGGTTCGACATCTGCATAGAAAGCATAATGTAGTAGCTCACATTCGTCATCAACCACATCATCTTATGTAACCACACAATCTTGCAACATTGCAACCATGTGTCTTGCTCTCTGAGGTTTGCTTGTGCTTAGTTGATCTATAATTGTTGGTTCCTCTTGTCGAACTTCTCTTTCGACTTGAGTTTTTGGCTCTTCAAGTAAAATTATTACTCAATCTTTCTTGACATTTCGACTCCAGTTCCACTCTTTAAGCTCATCATGATCACGTCCCTGCTGATCACAATCTACTTGTTCACTGGGTTGAATAACTTGTAACCTCATGTCGAATGATATCCCACAAGAATCATTTGACTCGACTTGTCATCAAGTTTTCTTCTCAGCTGATCTGGCACATGTCTATGTGCAATAGACCCAAATACCTTCAGATGACTCAAACTAGGTTTTACACCAGACCAACATTCTTCTAGAGTAATTCCTTCCAGCTTCTTTGTCGGATATTTGTTCAAAATATATGTTGCAGTCGACACAACTTCACCCCAAAACTCTTTAGGTAAATTATTGTCTTTCAACATACTTCGAACCATATTTATGATGGTTCGATTCTTCCTTTCTGCATTCCCATTCTATTGTGGAGTGTAGGGTGGCACCACCTCATGCACAATCCCTTCTTTTTCACATAACCTGTCAAAATATTTCGACATATACTCTCCACCATCATCAGTTCTCAAAACTTTGAGCTTTCGACCGCTTCGTCTTTCGACCATAGACTTAAATTTGGAAAATACCTTGATCACTTCAATTTTCTTCTTGATCATGTAAGTCCATAATTTTCGACTGAAATCATCTATGAACATGAAAAATTATTTATTACCTCCAAACGAATCCACCTGGATTGGCCCACATACATCAGAGTATATGACTTCGAGAACAACCTTCGACTTGCTTCCTGCATCCTTGTTGTAGCTATTTTCGTGTTGTTTCGCTTGGACACATTCTTCACACACTTAGTTTGGAATGTCGATTTCTGGAAATCCTGAAACCATATTCTTTCTCTTCAAATCTCTGATGTCTCTGAAGTTGAGATGGCTTAGACGATAGTGTCATATCCATTTGTCTCTTCTTGCTGCAGTCGAAAGGCACTTGTGCTCCATCACATTGAGTTTGATCTTGAAGGTTCTATTCCGGGACATAGGAGCATTCAAGATCAGTCTTCCATTTGCGTCGAAAACTCTCATCATCTTGTCTTCGACAGTCACCTTGTAATTCTTTTCGACCAACTGCCCTATACTAAGAAAGTTGCTCTTCATGCCTGAAATGTATAGTACGTTTGAAATTAATGCTCTCTTGCCATCTTTCCTCATGATCATAACATCTCCAATACCTTCAGCTATTAGAGTAATGTCATTTGCAAATTTCACCATGTTCTTCATTGAGGGCTTTAGATTAACAAACCAATCTTTCCTTCCAGACATATGTGATGAGCATCCTGAATTCAAGTACCATTGATCCTTGAATTTTTCTTCATCTCTTGTTGTGACCATCAACGTCATCTCTTCTTCTTCACACTTAAAGAACTTTGCATCACTTTCTTTTGCCTTTTGCTTCTCTAGACAATCACTCGAATAATGACCATACTTTTGACAATTGTAACATTGAATGTGACTCTTGTCAGGTTTTCGACCACCACCTCTTCCTCTATTTGCAACACCACCTCTTTGGTTGCCCTGGTATGGTCTTCTCTGAATCGACACATTTCCTTCGTTCTAGTTTCCTCTTCCATTCGAATTGTTGTAGCCACCTCTACCTTTGTCGAACCATTTTCCTTTGCCTCTGGTTTCTTTTGCTGAATTTGCATGCAAAGCTACATCACTCTTTGTCTTGCTTGCAGCTCTTTCATCCATTCTCTTTTCATGAGATTCAAGTGTCCCTTGAAGCTCTTCCTTTTTCAATTTTGACAAATCTTTCCCTTCTTCGATAGCCACCACCACGTGGTCGAACTTAGGAGCCAAAGATCTCAAAATCTTTGAAACAACAGCTCTTGTTGTTAATGCTTCTCCACATATCTTGATTTGACTCACTAGTTTTGTAACCCTATTGAAGAAATCAGATATGCTTTCGTTGTCTTCCATCTGAAGCAATTCATACGTTCTCTTGTGAGTTTGTAACCTCACCTCTTTCACCTTTTTTGCGCCTCCAAAAGATTTCTCAAGAATATCCCAAGCTTCTTTTGCAGATTCTATATCACTAACCTTTTCGAAGTTGTCTGGGCTCAGACATTGATGAATTATAAAGAGAGCTTTATAACTCTTCTTCTCCGATTCTGCGTGTTCTTGCTTTTGTTCTTCTGAAGCGTCTTCTTCAAGCTCTTTTACTCCATCCTTTACAAGATCCCACAGACCTTGACAAGGAATAAAACCTTCATATGCTTGCACCAATTCTCATAGTTATCTACTTTCAGAATTAGAAGACTTGCTGGATAATTCGCATTCTCATAGCTCACTACCATCGTGAATTCTTCTTCTACGATCGTTCTTGATTATTCTTCCCTTGAATCAAAATTGGAGCTCTTGATACCAGATGTTGGAAATCCACCACAACCTATGATGAATTTCTACCAATCTTGATGAACAAGATTGATCACCACACAGTGAAAATGAGAAATATAGAGAAAGAACGAATAAGAAGAAACAAAGAATTATTTTCTGCAGAGTTTCTCTCTGCCCACAAACTCTGAAAAAACTTTATTATTCACTTTGCAACTGCAAAATACTGTGAATGAGTTAAAATTACAAAAAATAGGGGTTACTCCGTCTATTTATAGGTTTAGGTTAGTTTGCTCCCTAGCTAAAGCCCAAAACTATAAAAATCCAAAATATTTATTTGAAACTAAATCAAATCTATTTTATTCTAGACTTAAATCAAATCTATTTAAATCTAAAACAAATCTAATTTGTCGAATCTGGATGACATGCTTGACTCACACGCTCTTCGACTGAATCGACTTCCTTCGACACACATAAATTACTTTAACACGAAAGTATCTCAATTGTCATCAACCTTTTAAGTTTTAACTGCCAAATTGACAATTAATCCAATTTTTTGTGTTAGCAAATGGTCATGGAGAAGCAAAGGATCGTCGTTACTAGAAACAGCTATCAATAATATTAAAAACGAGGTTACAACGTTCTGCACTTTAAGGCTTTTAGACTTAGTGACTAGCTGCCTGACTATAGTGTAAAAAATGATAATAAAATTGATACTTACCGTACATTGACAAGTATTTATTATTATATTAGAAAGGCATATGTTACGAAAATAAATATATAAATAAATAAATAAGAAGAGTATATGTTGTTTGCAAAGTTGGAGATTTCTAAAAGAATCTTTGATTTTGTCTATACATGAATGTTGTTGTCTTTTCTGAAGGCTTCTATTTTTTATTTTGTGTTGGTTTTCCTTCGAGTTTGTTTTGGAGCCTAGTTCAATTTTTCTCATGAAAAAGTTATTATTTATACAATATTTATCATAAAAATGGTGTAAACATTTTTTTCAATAAATATTGAAGGGTCAAACTGTTAGTATTAAGGTGCCTCGGGAGAACCCAAATAAGTATTATTTTTTAAACTTTTGTTGTAATATGATCAACTATTGTATACTAAAAAGTTTGAAAGAATTAATATAGATAAAATCAATAATATATTAATATATTAAATATATGGATTAAATCATTTTAATTTTGTGTCAAGAATATTTTTAATTAATAAATATTTTTAACTTAATGTTATTTAACAAATAGTTTTAACATTTGAAAATAATTGAATGTCAAAATTATGAACAATTTCATTTCATATAATCGATCAGTTTTTCTGAAAGAGTGTCTTCTGTTCAACTGTGAAGTGAATGAATTGGTTAAACTTACTTGCAAAATCAAGAAGGATTGTTTCCTTTTTAATGTTAATTTTAAAAGGTTTATGACTTTGTCGGTTGGAGTTTTTTGGACTACATGCTGTCAAAATTGAGTTTTTTTTTAGAAGTGGTGCACTTGGATGCGTGCATGTGTATGGAACTTGGTTTTCTTAGTTAATGGTGTTAGACGATGACAACGTATCTAAAAGGGGGGGTGAATAGATATCTGGTTGAAATTCGAGACAAAAATCTAGAATTAAAATTGTTTTTCAAAAAGTTGATGCGAAAGCACTTTTCTGAATGAGTCGTCTAAATCAAAGTGGGTGATAATAGACTAAAAACACTTAAAACAATTAACGGCTTATTTAACGTTTGTTGCACTTTACTTGTAAGGCTATTTCCAATGCCAGAAATATAAAGAACAAACTTACGCAATTTATCAAACACTTGGCGTGCAGGTGAATTTTCAGAATTTTTCCTTGATTAGCATTGATATACAAAACCACTTATATTAAAAGTGATTATAAGTTATACCTACATTTGAGTTAAAAACAAAATCAGTTAGGAAAATTCCTACAATTCAATTGATAACACAATGTTATTTGATAAATTACTCGATGAATATTAAAGTGAGTAAAGAAAAAAGTAAAAGAGACACGAGGAATTTGTCTTCACAGTTACCCACGATCGTCCTTGTGTGTGGGTACGTCTACACCTAATTCAATTGAATTAGGACAATTCTTACTATGCAAAAATGTCAATAAAAGAGAAGTATTCAAGAGCAACTCCACAAATCCTAAGCTTGTTGTCGATTCAACTCATTCTCCTCTTTTGATCTTGAGAAAGACCAAGCACACAATAGTTGAAAGTTGACTATCTGGATCTTGCTACTCATTTGCATACTTTATCTCCAAAACTTTCGCGCACCGTCAACTTTACCTATTGCAACACAAGACTCCAATTGTAACTCATCGTTCTCACGTTACTTCCTTTGTGTTCTTTATCTCCAAAGGACCCATTATGTTCTTTATCTTCAAAGGACTTCACTTGGCCGTAATTACCTCTTGAACGTCTTGCACAAAACCCCCTAAATCAACCAATGATCTTGGAGACAAACCCGATATTTTTCCGGATGAAGACAACTACAAATCTCAACCTAATATCCCTGGCTACTCAAGCACTAAATCAAAAATCTCAATCCTTGTCTAGATGGCACCCCAACGGAACATCGTTACAATGTAATGCTAATGTGTATGCATAGACTCGAGGTTGAAGATGAAGAGAAAATGTAGGCTAATTTTATAGTATCATTAAGTTGTGAATGATGCATGAATGAATATTTATAGTTTTGGAAGCTTTTGGGCAAAAAGGACAAGTTCGAAATTAAAAAGATTTGAAAGAATTGGTAAGTCAAACAGTATGTGTCGACCTATAAAACGGATGTGTCGACACATATATTATTTTCAAATGGTATGTGTCGACCTGAACAGTCCTATGTGTCGATCTAACCAAGTCAGAGGCTACACGATTTAAAATAATAGAAAATGTGTCAACCTGAAAATCTTATATGTCAACATAAAATAAGAATTTCTACAATTTCATAAATACTTCAGTATGTGCCGACCTGTATGATGCATGAGTCAACCTGAGACTTACAGAAGCTACACTCTTTAATATTAAGTTACATGTGTCGACCTGAAAATGGATGTGTCGACACATGCAGTAGAAAAACATGCAAAAACAAGGTTTTAATGACTTGAATCAATTTCAAAAGGCTTTTTAATGATTCCTAAGACTTATAATGCAGAGGAGTGCCACAAGACATAGAGATATCATCCAATATGCATAAGTGCTAACATTTCGCAGTTTTAACATCACGCAAAACACCTTATATCGGAATTTGTACTCACAAATGGGTGTCCTTCTGAAGAAATTAGTATTCACAAAGGATTGAACCAAGAAGACTCGTTAGCACCATTTTCTTATTTTAATTATGGAACGGCTTGGTGGCCTTTTTTTCGTGTTATGTATTTGGATCTTATGTCTGACTTCAGGATATGCTCTCCAGACTTAGTTATCACACAATTTTAGTAATTCAATGATATTATAGTCCTAATTGAGGCATCAATTATGATTCATTAGACTATTAACGCAATTCTCAAAGGTTTTAACTTGATTTTGGTCACCGAGATAATTTTTCTAGACATGCTCTTATTGGTGCTAATTTAGACTCGTCCTTGTTGGATTAGCTAGTGGCTTTCTTAATCAATGTCATCAATCTTTCCCTTTTAGGTATCATTTTAGCCTTCAACTGGGAGTGAATCCTCCTCTTGATACTATTTGGGAACCTCTTATTACTCTTCATTTTAGGTGCTTTCTATCTTGGAAGAATGTGTGTGTGTGTGTGTGTGTGTGTGTGTGTGTGTGTTAGCCTAGAAGGTAGACTGACTCTTCTAAGTTTGATCTTGAAAATTTGATATCTATCTTCTCCTTGTTTTTTTAATGTTTGTCAAGGTTTAAAAAAGTATTGGGAAGATTCAGAGGAGGTTCTTGTATGGTGGGGTTAATGGTAATGATAAGATCCATTGAGTTAAATGAATGGATGTTTGCAAACCTAAGAAGAATAATGGTCTTGGAGTTCATGATCTTTGATTAATTAACCTAGCTCTTCTAGGTAAATATTAGTGGCGCTTGATCTATGATTCCTTTGATCTCTAGAGAGATATTTGACCGCTAAATATGGAATACAAATTGTCTTCTCTATTCTTCAGAGTTGGGTGCCTAGTATTCGGTCAGTATCCTCTTTGTGAAAAGGGTTATCTCTTCTAGATTCTAAATTTAGTGTTACTTCTGACTATTTTGTGGAGTTTTGTGGTGGATTTGAGGAGGAAGGTAGGATTTGGTAATGCTAACTTCTTTTTGAGATGATTCGTGGATGAGGTACGTTCTTCTTAAAGTTGCATTTTACTAACTTTATCATATATGTAATTAGAAACTAGGGGTTGAGATTGATTGTTAGGAGGATGAGAATTTGGTTTGGAATTTTCAATGGAGTAGACTCCTCTATGACTATGAGCAGGATCTGATTAATGGTCTTCTTTTGTCTACTTAATGAACTATTCTTTCTTTAGAGAGTGATCATTGGTGTTGGTCTCATGGGGAACAGGACGTATACTTTGTTGCATCTACCTTTCATGCTCTTTTTGAAGTTAACTGGTAAAAATACATCATGTGGTAGGTTAGATTCTACTTTGACTTTTATTTAGTGTACATTGACTCCTCAAAAGTGGTTTTCTTTTCTTGACAACTTCTCCAAGATAAGATCCCAACTAGAGAAAATTTGCTTAAGAAAGTTATTCTTAACTCTGATGGTCTATCTTGTGGCTTATGTTTTGGGATTGTTGAGTTTGTCTCTCATCTGGTTGTCACTTATAGAGTGGCGGCAAACTTGAGATATAAGATTTTTCGGTGGCTAGGGAGGATAGTTGTCTTGTCAGAAAATATTATTTTTCCTTTTGAGGTTTTTTCTTCTGTAGGGGGTTTAACTATGATTAAGGGTGGTCTTATCATGATTTGTCACTTTGTGATGTGCACTATATGAAAATCCCAAAACAACTTCATCTTTTTAGGTACACCAATAGACGATGTGGATATGGCCGTTTGATCAATCACTTTAATGGTTGAAATTTGATGTGAGTCTTTAGACTTACACTTGGTGTCAATGGATTAATAAAAGAAAGAGATAGTAAACTAAAATCTAAAGGTGTTTGGTGAGCTAAAGGACTCGAACCCACCACTTGTGGCTTTTCTCAACTACAAGGAGGCAAAGTAATAAATAAGTCTTTCTAAGAAAGTTGTAGTCCCCTCTTACAACTATGTGACACACCATAAATAACCAAAATGTATGATGAAAGGCATTTCTCTCGCAGAATTAGCTAGCTTCATGCTTTGTTAATTTTCCCATCACAAAAATAATGAGTCCATATTGCATTTATTCGTCTTCGTGATTTCTGTTCACAAGTTTGGTACGTTTTTTTAAGGCATTTTCCTAGTAGTTCAGCATAACTTCTTTTTTTCATTACGGTTTATTTTTTCAAGTATTTTGTATTTATCAGTGTTCCTATGGTTCTATATATGCACTCTATTAATCACAGATAGGGACAAAAATTAAGAGATACAGGAATTAAAAGAAGAAGAAGAAAGCTAAATTCATGAGAGATGGCCCTTCAACGTGATTCTTGGGTTTTTGTTTTCGGCCTCCTAGGTATGTATGAATATTGAATATTCTATAAGTGATTATAGCCTTAGTTTATTATTTTATATGTTCACTCTTTCATAAACACATTACTATCTATTTTCACTTACTTTTTATATATTCGTTGATCCTTTTAACACCCTTTGACACAATGCTAAAAACAACAGAATTAACAAAGAAATATCTATGTGGAAAAAAGATTCCCCCTTTAATTTACAATTCACTTAATTTGGTGACATAATTAAATAAAGATTCCATTTTTATAAGAATTTTCTTATTTTATTATTTTAAATATCTTGGTTGATTTGATTGTTTATAATAACTTTCTCTTAATTTCGATAATTGCTTAATTATACATCCTCTTTCCGGACACATTTATGAACAAAAAAAAAATTTAATTCTTGATCATTATTATTAGCAAAAGTCAATTATTATTATTATTAAATTATTTAATATTGTAATTTGTTATTTTCCAACATTCTATTAAATTTAATTAATGTTTTCACCAAAATATAAAAAATTATTTACAATTGATTGATTTTCCTGATAAACGTAAAAACTATTTTTGTTGCTTATAAATATGTCTGGAGGGTGTGTTATTATTCAACAACTTAAGATTTTAAAAAAAAATTAAGTATTTATTCCATACGTTTTAAAATGATTATCATTTAAGGTTTTTGTACACTAATGAAGAAATATAACGATGTTGTCATAAAATATTCTAATTGTACAAAACTAACTTTATTAATGTATTGGAAGAAAGGTAAAAAGTAATCATTAAAGGACACCATTAAAAAAATAACAATGGTTTCTATATTGAAAGTTAAGAATGACAGTTATTTTAAGATAAATTTTCTTTATTAAAACGAAAGTTATTTTGACACAGAGAGAATATATGCTACAAAACTAAAGGTGCTTTAAAAATGTGCTTATGTAGTCTACAAAGGGAGGTGTAGGAAGTTCTCTAAGGAGATGCGAGGTAGAAAGTTCTATAAGGTGAGACGATGTAAAATATTGTCTATGTCAATTTCTTAATCGCCTATTTATTGGAACGATAGATCCTTAAGTTATGATTCTCATTTTTTATATCACTCGTCTCTCTATAAATACATGTGAGTGATGTATCTATATCCATGATGGTACGAGAGAGGAAGTCAAAAAGGGAAAGTCACGTTCTTTAGAATAATATAAGAGGTAATTGTCTGCTTTTCAAGCTCTTGTGAGTGAATATTACTTTCTTGGAGTCTAAGATTCAGATCCAAGATATTCCTATAAATGTTTCAATCTTGAGGTTGAAGAGACCATTCAATTCATCCTTAAAACGTTCAACAAACAAAATTTCTCATCGTCTTTGTGTGAGCTTGCTCTAACACCACATCAACTTTAAAAAAAACTTCTTACAGTCATTCATCACAAGAGATTGTCATATATTACACTTTTATGAAGACAAAAATTGTTATTACAAAATAGAATAATTAGGAATACTCTAGTGTTGATGCAAGGAAAATCCATCAACACATTTTCTCTTTTACGATGGTTGGAGGGGTTAAGTGGTCTCATGTCTAAAGTATTGTATATTAAAAATTTTCTATGCTTGAAACATTTTACCTCTCCTATATCTTAAAATGTATGGGTTCTTTGCATTATTGTTTCGGACAGAATCCCTTATACTCTTTATTAACAAATTATTGTCTATTAAAAAAAGATTTGTCAACTCATTAGTATTAATAGATTATATACTAAAATTTGTATATCATATTCATAAATGTATATATTTATAGGCAATATCATCTCGGTTATGGTCTTCCTTGCTCCATTGTAAGTAATTCTCATCATACATATTAAATTATCTATTTTCAATATTTTTCTTAATTAAACTATTTATTAATTAATATTTGAATATGTAGACCAACATTTTACCAAATCTACAAGAAGAAATCTACTCAAGGGTTTCAATCAGTCCCTTATGTTGTTGCATTACTTAGTGCAATGCTTTGGATCTATTATGCAATTGTCAAAAGGGAACATAGTCTTCTTCTCCTCACAATTAATTCATTTGGACTTGTGGTGGAATCGGTTTACCTTGCAATTTTCCTAGTTTATGCATCAAATAAAGTCAGGGTATAAACATATATTCATTTATTCAAGGTTTTCATAATTATTTTTTAACTAATTATTATTTTTTTGTTTTGAATGTGAAGCTTTCGACCTTCAAGCTTATTCTACTATTAAATGTGTTTGGATTTGGAGCAATGCTTGTTTCAACCCTATTCCTAACAATGGGATCCCAACGTCTTTCTATTATTGGATGGATATGTCTTGTTTTCAACATAACCGTATTTGCTTCACCTCTATGCATTATTGTGAGAATTATATACCATTTTTTTAAACTATTATTAATATTTAATACCCAAAAAATTCTTCTATTTTATTTTTATAGATTCTGAATTAATATTTTTTTCGTCCATTTTACATGCAGAGACACGTAATAAAGACTAAAAGTGTTGCATACATGCCACTTAGTTTGTCTTTCTTTTTGAGCTTAAATGCTATCATGTGGTTCTTCTATGGTTTTCTCATCAAAGACTATTACATTGCCGTAAGTTTATTCTATAATCATTCTAAATTAGAAAATTCGTATTGAATTAATAAATATTAATTTGAATAAACTTTGATGATGTAGCTTCCAAATACACTTGGATTTGTATTCGGTATAGTTCAAATGGTGATGTATTTGATTTATAGAAACTCAACTCAAGTGATGATACAAGAAAAACCAACCAAGCTACATGAACAAAATGGTCATATAATTGATGTTGTGAAGATCATTGACACAAATCAAGGGGACAATAGTGGTTCTCTGCCTGCATCAACTATTTGTGAGAATCCAAATAATGGAAAATAGGAAACAAAGAGTAAGAACATGAATGTAATGCAATGAGAAAAGAAAATGAAGTTTACTTACTTTAAGGTTGTGGCCAAGTGGGTATTTTTGTTTGATTTATGTATTTTCATGAGTGAGTAGTTATGTAATTTTAATGAGTTGTAATTGTAATTTCAATATGTCATATTTATTTTTGGTTGTGAGGTGATAAAAATTGATTTCGAATGAATTGTATCTTAAAAATTGATTATAGATATAGAGTAGATGAATAGAAAATCATTTATTTTTAGATACATTCGCGTAAAAATGACTCATTCAATAAATATAAAAGAATTAATAGTGTTTATGGTTTCTATTTTGTTAGTGCATGAGGTGATGATAAAACAGAAAAGAATGAGAGACTATATTTACTGTTATGTAATGACAGCTACAAAAAATAAAGAAAATTTGATTATAAAACCCTAGTAACAAACTAGTATTTATACGTAAAGTAAACTGCTATGTAGGCCCTAACAAAATTAAAATACTAAATTATCCTTCAATATCATCTCTTAATTTAGAATTTTCTAATCAAAACAAACTCAACCAACCCCAAAAGCTAAACACACTTCTGAAATAGTCACATTCGAAGCTTTTGCTTATGTGTAAAGGCCACAGAATCTTATAGAACTATTACTTCTACCTAAGCAGTGTCAGAAGTTTACAGCTTCTGGCTAACAACCTCAGAAGCTTTTGGTTCTAACAACAACTTCTGAATATGAATTACTTCTAACATCATCCCTTAATTCATATTCATCTAACTAAAAAACTACAACGCCAATTCCATCCCTCAAATGAGTAAAGTGTTCAGTCTTGACATCCTTTGTCAGAACATCTGCAAGTTACTTTTGGATGCTACAGTGTGCAACTTCTAATATTCCATTCAGGAATGCATATTTCACCTTGAAAATCTATTTGACGCTGATGGCTTTCTTCTCCTTTGGAAGTTTAGTCAACTGTCAAGTCTTGTTTATTTCTATATCATCAAGCTCTTCTTTCATGGCCTTCAGCCACACTTTCTTCTTGAGATCTTCTTCAATATCCACGGGTTCATAATCTAATAACATGGCACACTTAATGATTTCTCCCTTAGAGTTTATCTCAGTATCTCGCAACATGTAAAACTATGTAAACCTTCTTGGTATTTGTTTTATTCATCGCGACCACTAGACTTATTCAGAATCTCCTTCTGATTCTGGAACAATATCATATACTTGACAACCTCTAGAAATTAGATCGCCTTCAGAAGTTCTACCTTCAAAATAATGACCACCGTCAGAGGCTTGACTACCTTCAAAAGCTCCTCTTTCATAAGGTCCGCCTCCAGAGACATGATCTCCACCCAAAAAATGATCATATCCATAAGCTTGTCCTACAAAACCTACGTATTCAGAGTTTTCCCTTCTAGAAGCATGATTACCACCATATTCTGGATCATCTTCAAAATCTGGATCATAATTCAATTCACCATCAGAATTAGACTCGGCTTCAGAGTCCATTTCTTCAGAGTCACTTTAAGACTCTGACTCGTCTTCAGAACTTTCAGCTTCATAGTCGCCTTCTGACTCTAATTCACCTTTAGAACCTTCAAGTTCTGATTCATCTTCAGAAGTAGAATCTCCTTCATATTCTAACTCATCTCTAATTCTCCTTCAGACTCAAAATCACCTTCGGATTCTGACTTGTCTTCAGCTTTAGAGTCATCTTCTAACTCTAACTCATCTTTTGAAAGCTCGAATTCGGACTCATCTTCAGAATCTTCCGAGTCATCTTCTGATTATGACTCATATCCTTCTTCCCTTTCAGAATAAGAACACGACAATTGCACAGGTTCCTCATCAGATTCATAAGCCATTAATAGCACAGATTTATCATCAGAATCTCCTCTAGCTATTTTTGCTTCTTCTTTGTTTTACAACCAATCTTTAGCAATGTGGCCACACGTATTAGAACGATAACATTAAACCATTCTCTTGTCATACTTATTTTGTCCCTTCTTCTATTCTCATGGTGTCCAGATCTTTAGATTGTTCAATTGCAACAATAATGTAATAAAATTAAGGGATAACAAACATTAATATCTTCTCATTGATTACTTGTTCAAAAGGAGTTTCTCCAAAAAAAATCATCTCATTAGTGATAAGAATCACTTGAGAGGTGTACTCAGATACCTTCTCATTGTCCTTCATGTTGAGATTCTTATACTCCTTTTTTAAAGACTGAAGCTTCACCTTCATTGCTGATGTGTCACCACTGTAACACCTAACCAGTGTGACCTACGTAGCCTTCGTCGTCATCGAATCAGAGATCTCAAACAAGTTCGCATCCACACATAATGATAGATGTAGAACAGCGTCTTCTGGTCTTTCTTCCTCGTATCTCTTTATGCGTTTCTCGGTTCCTTCATCGCATTTGATGCAACTGAAACATAACCTTCTGTGACAAGATCAAGCACATCTTGAACATCATACAACACACGCATCTGAATCATCCACCGATTCCAGTTCTTGTCATAGAACACTGGAAGCTTGGTGCTAAGACCACCATTTCTATTCGTCTCCAACCTTGTGCAAGTCACTCAGACCTCACCAAACACAGTGTTTCCCAATTCTACGAGATCAGATAATGTGATTTTGAATGATTTCGTTCAAGATTCAACATAAATTTAAGAAACGAAATCAATCACACAATGTCTCACCATTTCACTTGTGTTTCCCCGTGGATCCTTCTCGTGTTTCCCTTGTTTTATATTATTAGACTAATAAATTGTGAGGTTTTTTTAGATTTAAGTGGTATAGTTAGAAGAATTTTTTAAAAATATGTAGAAGTTAAATAATAGTATTGTAGTGTTGTGTTTGTACATAACTTTTCTTAGGGCGATATTTCTGGGACCGTCCTAGAAAAGTGCAACGACACGAGTTATACCAAAGTGAGGCATCATCTCGTTAAAGAGAAAACATTGGATATGACGTGTCTTGGATATTGGAAAAGTCAAGATACTTATTGATTATGTATCCCTTGAAAATATGAGTTCAACGGTCCACCTTTTGACTGAGTGGGCGATGACCTTTTTCGAGAAAACCCTGAGAGCCATGAATCCCTATAAATACACATTCCCTCAAAGGTATAAATTATCCTTGTTCATTCAAGTGGAAACCACTTATTTCCCCTCAATACTACTCAGAGAGTACTCTGCTCCGAGTAGCCACCAAAAACACCATTGTAACCACCCGCTTGCAACCTATGAACATCGTCCACCATTAGGACCACTCATCCAACGTGATTTGACTCCCTAAATACTCTCAAAAACCACCATAAAATGTATACTCTCCATTATGGGCTAACCCTCGCCCATTTCATGCAATATACCTACTAGGGTCTCTGAATCTCCATGCCCTTGCAGGGGGGACGAGCACACACGTGTACTTTTTTTACAGTACAAGTATAAAGATGTGGTATTCGGTATGTATGGTAGAGAGAATTATTTATAATATCTCCTTTGAAGTGTTTAAAATAAATTAGGATAAATTGATGACATGGAAGAGGATACACAAGTACAAAGTATGATAAATCTCAAAACTTAATACATTGTCAAAAAAATTGCTTTAGGATTCAATATATAGATTTTTTAAGAACGTATTTAAGGAGAAGACCAATTATGTGAAATAAAATGATGATGATTTTGAAATGGTGATGCTTGAGGGAGGAAGTATTGAAGGAAGCCTAGAAAATATAGGGTACCTTGAAATTCGTGTAAGCAACCATATGAGTGAAAAACATGAGCATGCATATGGAACTTAATGAACTAATCAATGTCAATGTCTCATGTGGAGATTGTTGGTATCTCAACTGTGAATATGAGTCTCACATTGGATGTAAAATTTAATTTTGAACACTTTATAAATGAGAAGATTCATATACCCAATGTCTTAAGGTTTTGGATTAATATGTGGTGTCTTTCTTACTTTTGTGGTTATTTCTAAAGCATGATGTGATGATCCTGGGACCCCCTCTTCCCCCTTCATAACCAATAGTGGTATCACAGTCTGGTTTGATTAGGGATCCTTGTATCAAAATTATTTATGGAAAGGGTGTTCAGGCAGTGTATTCCAAAGAGGTAATCCAATGACAGTGCAAGTAGATATTGATGAAAAAATTCCATTTGAGGGGAAAATACCCATAAGAATGGATGGCTAATCAAGTATCTGAGTTGGCCGGGTGCCAGAGCAAAAGGACCAAGAAGGTCCAATCCTCATTTCATGAATGACCATGGTTAGGTGAGAATGTGTAGCTCAAAAATGTGGCATTGAAGAAGTCTTCATGTCATTTTCATTTGTCGTATTTCTTCACATATTCTAGAGCATCTTGGACCATGGTAGGGAAAAAATATCACACTCTCTTGACTTTTTCAACCAAGGTGGCGGCTCTCATGTGGTACTCGACAATCCCCTTGTATACCTCTAGAAGATTGTAACCAAACTCTTCCTTTACTAAGCATCTTACAAAGATAATTGAGTGACCTCTCTTATATATGGTCTCTATGAATATTGTCTATCTTTTGGCCCTCTTCTTCACAAGGGTAGCTTCTGATGAAGCAGGTGGTAGATTATTATGCTCAATTTATTCATTGATCGGAGTTACTCTGGAAGTAAAGGTTGTTACTCTTATAGTTATTATGGATTTCTCCATTGGTCTAATACTTGATGATTTCTTAGTTTCTTGGAAGAATGAATGATTAATTTTGGGACTTCGTGTACTGCCCAACCAGGATAACACGTCGGTGCGGGTGTTTTATTTGCGTGGGACGTGAGTGATCTAATATTCCCTGAAATTTGCTAGTTTTTTGGTAGCAAACTTAGGGTTCTTTTTGGAATAAAGGATATTTATCTTGATCTTTTCCTCAGATTTGAGAGATAACTATCTGGGAAATTATTCGCAACTTGAGACATTTCGCACCTACTTACTCAACTAATGTTATCCCCTTCATTACTGCTTCGTATTCAACTTTATTGTTGGTGGTCGGGAATTCAAACCACAATGATACTATCATGAGTTAGTACTTTCAGAATGACTCTTGTTAGGCTTCCACGGTCTTTAGATGGTCCATTTGTGAATACCACCAATCTGTGTGGTCTGGTAAAGATGGCATGGCATTCATCTCTTCCAAGAAGTCGGCAAATAGTTATGATTCTGACGCCTTTCTTACTTCGAAAGAGATTTTAAAATCGGACAACTTTATTGCTCATTTTGTAATCTCCTAGCCAAACTCGTTCAATAAAGCACATGCCTCAAGAGAAATTATCTCCAAACATCTATAGAATGTGCCAGAAAGTACCTTATGAGTTTTGGTGATGCCACCACTATGGCTAGGGAAGTCTTCACAATATTTTGATCATGAGTTCTCCATCTAGGGCCTTTGATATACAATATATTGTACTTTGTCCGACATTTGTTTCTCTTATAAGGACGATGCTCACCACCTCTTCGACACTTGCTAGGTGTAACACCTCAATTTTTGAGTAACTACTTTATTTGGATTATTTATGATTTATCTGTGATTGTTAATGTTTTTATAATTATTAGGTAGTATTAATTAAACAAATAAGTGTTTGAGTGTGTATGGTTTAGGAGTGTAGGGAGAAAACTAGATTAAATCTAGACTATTAGTATTTTATTTATTAAAATAATAACATATATTTTGTTTATTTGAGTAAAGTAAAAAAAATAGAGAAATTGAGTTTAAAAGTGAATAATAGAGAATTAGGTGGTTACTGGAGATGGGCTTATGTTTAGTTGGGACAAAATTATAATTATAAGGAGTTTTACCCTAATGATATAAATTATAAACATAACCTACATTAGGAGCTTTTTATCAATAAGTAGAAAAACCATAATTTGTGAAAATGGATGTGTCATACCCTAATTTTTACCACTAAGATCTCATTTATCATACCATTGTATTTCATCAAAGATCACAAACATGGTAACTTCCTAACCCTCTGGTCTTTGGGATTATTGTGTAGGAGATCATCAAGCACACTTTGTGTTTTCTTTTATCTTTGTGTTTACTTGATTTTGTTATTTACTAACCCTATTCAAAATACAAAAACATGCTTTGTTTCTTTTTCTTATTTTGCAAGGTAAGGCTTTTTCATCAATATATGAAGTTGGGTTTCTAAATTAGGATTTTGATTGCCTAAGTCAAAGTCAATGTCAACAAGTGGTCAACAAGGCTTATTTTTCAAGGCATAACCTATAATATTAGGTCATACTAATTTCAAGCTTCATTCAACATCAATTGATCAAAGGAAGTTCAAGTGTAAGGCAATTTTCAAGTGATTTCAAATTAGGGTTCATGTGTTCATTTCCATGCCTTTTCATTCACATTTCTCAATAAATCCTCAAAAACTTTCAAAAACCAATCAACGTTCAATCATGTGTTATTAAAATTATCATCATTGTGCCTTGCAATGCAATAAAAGGTAAAAATCACAAGTTGGTACAAGGTTAGATGACCTAAAATCAAGTATGGCATGCCATTTGGTCTAAACACCATAAATTTCTCATTTCTCAATATTTTTGAGGTCTTATTTGAGCTAAATGTCCCTTTTGATGTCCTCTACAACTTTTATTCAAGGGTCAAAATTTAATTAAGCCTTTAAGTTCGTCAATTTTGGAAATTTTCTCAAAGGAAATTTGTGCACGAAACTAGGTCATGACTTGTTTGACCTAATGCTAGGTATGTTTTTCAGTTCCACGACCCCAACTATCAACTCATGCCATTTTCACACCAAGCATCCATTTGAATTGGTTCTTTTTTCATTGTGTTCTACTTTATGAAATGATCATTTGACAAAAATAAAATCAATAAACAGACGAGTAGATTCTATTTGGCAAAACCTTGAACATGTTGAATCAACTTTGTATCTTTGATACATGACCCGTAAATGGAAATTACCTAAAAGTTGCTTGGGAACTACTTTGCACATGTGAAAAATTCTTTATCATGATGAAATGCATTTGGTACAACACAAAACGACCTAATTTTATCAATAAATCACACAATCCATGCTCATTCTCACACGGTTTTGGATCTAGAATTTTTCAACTTGGTTAACATGATTGAGATCAAATTTGTGACGTATGATGAGCTCAATCACTCTCCTATAAATAGAGCATCATTTTGCCTTCATTTTCAAGCTTAAACAGACAAAGAAGCTTTGTTTCTCTCAAGCCTGATACTTCTCAAAAATATCATAAAACCTAACTCTATTTTCTCTTTACTTCAACTTTAATTCTCAACCCAGAACAATTCACCGACATCATTTGAAGTTGTTTGAATCTTAACAGAAGTTATGTATCCCTTGGAAGCACTACTTCAACCTCGCCATTTTCAGACCTCTGAAGCTCACTTTAAACAGGTAGTTACGAGTTTCCTTTTCACTCAAATAAGTTACCACACTCTTCGTCTTGTTCTCCTGATCAATAACCCTCACTCATTTGGAATTCATTCAAATTTTATGTCATTTAATTTTACTTTAAAGATTTCTAGGGTTTCTACGTTTTTCTACAAATTCTCTTTGCTCAGATCAAATAAATTGATCTGAAGCAAAGAGACATGGATGATGATGTTAGTTGAAGTTTAACCATGTGTTGTTATGGCTTGAAACAACGAGCTCGTGTTTTTGCAAAATCAAAGTGCTTGGAGGTTGAAGATGATTGTTGCATGCGCTTTGGGGAAAAACTTTTAAATACAACCAATCGCATATTGACATCTTGCCTAGGCGTTGCAATATTTTATTTTCTTTTTTCTTTTTTATTTCATTTAAATTTCTTTTTCTTTCCAAAATCATTAAAAATGGCTCATAAATCCTTTTTCACTTTAAATATTTTTCTATAATTTTTCATTATTTTCTATTTATTTTCTTTTTAATTAACTTTCATCGATTGTTTTTTAATCATTACTAAACATTTAATTCTCATCTTTTGAGATCTGAATGCTTAGGTTTTTTCTAATGTACTTTAAATTTTGTGAATTTTTATTTGATGCTTGGATGCATCTTTTGAATTTTATTTTTATTTTCCTTTATAAACCATTAAAAATCATTTTAAATATTAATTTGATTGTTCTTGATGATTTGTGTTCCTGACTTTTGGTTGACTTGGTCAATTGTGTTTGATTGAAGTTTATCTTGCTCAATTGTACTTTGGATTGGTGCTTGATGAACTTTATTCATTTCAAAATTACCAATAAATGATCATTTTATCATTTTTGGTACTTTGGATTGATGATAAGTTTGTCTCAAGTTATCATGGAGAAGATGAATTAAAGTAATGATCCAATCCTCTTGCCTATGTGTTTGATCACCTCTCTTCTTCTTCTTCTTTCTTTTTGTTTTGTGTTAATCAAGTTGTTGCATTGTTTTCGGATGATGACTTTGTATCATTTCTCTAACATGTACTACAAATACATTGATATTGCTTAACCCCAGATAGTTATGACTTTTGCATAAGTCCAATTTCGATTACTTAACATAGTGCTAAATTGTCTTGAATCGGTTGATTAATTACTAAGACTATCATTAACTCTATATTATTGTGATAACCAGGGTCAGCCCAGTGCAGGTGCAACTTGTGCTACAGCACTGGGCCCCGAATTTTGGGGGCCTCACTTATATTTTAATTATTGCAAACAATACATTTTACACTTGTTATTTTAAAAACATGTGTAAATTAATAACTTATTTTCAAAATCTATTTCATACATGTTTTTAAAAATAAGTGTAAAATTATAACTAGTTCAAAATCTATGATTTTATACTGACTTTTCAAAAAAAAATTATATATTTTATATATTTTAGGCCTATTTTTTAAACATAAAATAGGGTCTCTGTATTGATTGGGCCGATCATGGTTCTAACTTTACTTTTCCAAAATTTTACATTAATGTCATTTAATTTCTTATCTTTTACTTTTGTGCAATTTAATTTCTTGTCATTTATCATTCAAAGTAATTTATCATTTTATGTCATTTTTATCTTTTGTTTTATTTTGTTTTCTTTACTATAAAGTCTTATTAATAATATAAAACCCTAACAAATTTGTAATGTTCTCTTGAGGACTATTGTCACTATCCCTTGCTTTTGGAGTTTGGACTTTGAACTTGAGGCCATGGTTACATTCCCTTATATTGGAGTTCATTTGAAACTTTGGTTCATCTGAGGCATTAATTCCATCTGATACTTTGTGGTGCCTGAGACTTAGAATCATCGAAATCTTTTTGTTTTATATGAGATTTGCCCGTGTTATGAGCCTTTGTGACCTTTTTACATGCTTTTCTATGTTCATCTGGTCATTGTGTTTGATCAACTTGTGGCTTATATCGAAAGGGAAATGAATATTTTTTTGACCAATGTCAAATGCTTTCTATTCTTATGGCTAGTTCACTTGCACACACAAAGGATTTCTCTTGGGCTATCTTACAATGAGATCTATTATTTCATGTCATTTACTTTATGCATTAGGATAGCTTCTTCATCACTTCCCCTTCTTTAATTTTCAAAATCTTCTTCCAATTTCAAAACTTCTTGTTTTAAAACATCACATCTTTTCTTAAACAAACATTGACTTTGTCAAGTGATCCAAAAAAAAAAAAATCTTAATAAATGCTAAAATACTTAAGCATACTCAAACTCTTTTCAAAACTCCTATAAAAAATAAAACCTCATAAAACTTATTTTGTGTCTTAGTGCACTTTTCTTCTCAAACAAGACCTTTTTTCTAAAAGAACTGATATGAGTTTATTCTCAAAATGATGTAAATTCCTATACTTCTACATTATATTGTGAAATTAATTGACAATTTCCACTTGAATGTTGAGACATACTTGTTGAGTATATCCAAGTAAAAAATTCTGTATCAAGATGATGCAAGTGCTCATTTCCTCAGACTTGTGTGTAGTAAGTTGAGTTTTCTACTTGAATTTGAAAAAATATCTTTTCACCTAAAATCAATCAACAAACAAAAATCTCTTTTCATAAATAAATGAAGTAGTTTCTATGGAATACCATAGATGTAAGGGGTGATAATACTTTCCACATAACCAATCCCCGTACCTAAATCTCTCTTTTGTTTTGGTTTCAAAAAATTTGTGGATTTTTTTAAATCTTATCCCTTTGAAAACAATAAAGTTCGATGGCGACTCTTGCTTTTTTTAGTTAAGGTAATCAATGGCTTAATCTCAATTTTCCTGCTACGATAGGAGGCTAGAGGATAGAAGAACAAAGGGGGGAGTTTAGAGTTTAAGGAAAAAGGATATCCATCAAACCAAGATAGAATCAATTGTTGCTATGAGAAATATGTATGGGGAGAATTGATTTAGTAATAGGTATATGCATGCAGTGTAGAGTTGAGGAGTCCTTAACCTCTAATAGGGCTTGTACAATTATGTATGTTTTATGATAATTGCATGTGAATGTGATATTTGATGATTAATTAGTGTTTTGATTTGTTTTGCATGTGAAAATTTGTGAGAAACATGAGGTATGATGTTTCATGTTGTAGAAATTATCGATTGTTAACTTTGAAGGTTTTGTAATCATGATAAAAGTGGTGATTAAATTTTTATTTTATATGATAATTTATAGTAATAGATTGTTTGATGATAATATGTTAAGTCTAGGATATTTTTTATTGATTTGAGGACCTGGAACGATAAATCGGAGTTTAGAGTTGAACTCTATGCAAAAAAACAAAATTCTTCCTTCTAGAGGTCCAAGGAGGGTGCCATGGTCGTGGAGGACTCCATGAAGCCCTGGTGGCAGACGTCTAGCCCGTGACGGGTAACCTTCCATGAGCCTGAAATAGGTGCAATTGGCTTGTTTGCGTGTCTTGAGTTGCAGATTCCAATTTTTTGACTTTTGTAGGTTGTTTAGCACTATTAGGCTCTGTTGGTGTTGAGTTAATGGAAATTACTAATTAAAATGTTTTAATTGAGTAATTTATGAATGATGAGAGTTTTAATATTGTTTCGAGTATAATTTGCAAGTTGTCATGATGTTGTGATGTTTAAGTATATTGCTTATGATTGTAATGTTGTTGCATGTATGAGATAATAATTTAATTGAGGAGAATTCTTCTATGCTTGAGTTGTATTGATTTTTTTGTTGTGTTGTGCATATGTTAACTGTGAAGGGTGATGTTGCTTAATTGAATGTATGCATACTATGTTGTTATGGTGATGTTGGTGGTGGCATGCACGGTTAGCAGAAGGGTCAATGTGCATGTATTTCTTTGCGTGTTAATGTTGAATGTCATGCAACATGGTGTCAGAACTTCGGTAATTTTTGGTAAACCTAGATTCTATGGTGGGGATCTAGTGCGAGTAGCTAATACCTTCGAGGTATTATTGAAGTGTTGTTATATGGTGATTAGTGGTGATTTTTTGTGTGCTCTAGTTCCAAGAAGGAATCAGATCCTATGGTGGGGATCGAGGAGTAAGATGGACATGAGTTTTTCATAAATGGTACCATGTGCATATGTATCTTGTTTTATATTTGAGTCATATTACATAAATGACTCATATGCATAATGGTAATTGTGTATGATGTTGATTTGGTGTGAGAATATTGTTGTGAAGTGATTTTGTGTGCTTATATTTTGAAGGGTTAATACCTATTTTCACCCCTGACATATGGGGTGTATTTGAAAAATCCCCCTGCCAAAAAAAAAGTTCCAATAGTTACCTTGACAAATTTTAAAAGTTTCATTTTTTACCTTTAGGATGCCACATCACCTAAAAGGCTGATGTGGCTTATTTTTTTGTTAAATTTGTATTTTTTGGTTATTCCACATCACATAATTCCCAAGCAAATGACCAGAATGCCCTTAGATCCATTTATCTTAAAATCCAAAATTATTTTGCATTCTCCATGTTTCAATTCAGACCCTACGATTAGGGTTTGCTTTCTTCATCTTCATCCTTGCAAAGTGGTCACAGGTTCATCTCAAGGAAATGGGTGTGTTTAATTTAGTGTTTCATCATGGGGGCAATTTCGTGCAAGACGGCCATATGTATTATAGAGGAGGTAGTCAAAGCTCCCCTTCCTACCGCAACCTCAAAGCCCATCTCTGCTCCGGCAAAACCCTCTACGGCATCTTCTTCCTCACCTTCTCCCCATCTCTCGCTGAAATCGCCGGCCTCTCCGGCTACGACTTCGTCGTTGTCGACATGGAACACGGCCACGGAACCATCTCGGACGCTCTCCATTTTCTCCACGCGCTCGCCGCTTCTCAAACCGCCGCAATTATCCGCGTCCCGGAAACCACTGCAACATGGGCCAAAAAAGCTCTAGATTTAGGCCCACAAGGAATCATGTTCCGATGGTCGAATCCGCTAAATCCGAGAAAAGTATCCTTTTGCCGCTTTCCACCGCGGAGTTCGTGGGTCGGCTCATCCAATCGTTCGCGCTTCCACTACGGTATCGACGAGGGTCACTTGAATAACTACCTCGACGAGATTCGATTATGTGTCAAGTTGAATCGGAAGAAGGAGTGAAGAACATAGACAAGATCGTAGCCGTTGATGGGGTTGATTGATACAAATGGGACCGTTGGATCCGAGTGTAGTATGGGGTATTTTGGGATCCGGGAATACAAAAGTGAGGAGACATTGAGGAAGCGGAGAGGAAGGTGTTGAAGAGGAAGAGTGAAAAGATGATGTTTTTTGCGGTTTTGCTTTTTTGTTTGATGGGCCTAAGGATCTTAGGTCGCGTGGCTATCACATGGTGTCTGGTGCTACTGATGTTGGTTTGTTTAGGAGTTCAGCTGTGGAGGATGTTGTGAGGTTTAAGGAGAGTTTGGTTGAGGATGATGAGGATAGAGGGTGTGGAGACAAGTATTGATTAGTAGGAAATGTAGGTTTTTAAAAACAAGACATAGAAACAAAGCAAAACCAGCCTTTTAAGATAAATGGAGCTAAGGGCATTATGGTCATTTGCTTGAGAATTATGTGATGTGGAATAACCAAAAAATACAAATTTAACAAAAAAATAAGTCACATCAGCCTTTTAGGTGATGTGGCATCCTAAAGGTAAAAAATGAAACTTTTAAAATTTGTCAAGGTAATTATTAGAACTTTTTTTTTGGCAGGGGGATTTTTCAAATACACCCCTTATGTCAGGGGTGAAAATAGGTATTAACCCTATTTTGAATGTGTATATTTTTGAATTCTACCTTACAATTTATGTCTTTAAATTATTGATGTGAATTCTCACCCCCCCCCCTTTACTTTGATGTTGTCCATCATGGACATCTTGCAGATAATCCATAGTATACGTTATTGATGTAAGTGGGAGATTAACTCCTTGGAGTTTATTTTCATTTAGTCTGTTATTTCTTTAGTGGTTATGCTTTTATTCATGTAACATCGGGACTGGGAATGCTTTATTTATGTTTTGAAGTTGATTTCTTACTAATGTTGAAGTTAACAACTATGTTGAGTTGTTTTAGAGTTTTTATGAAAGTCGTCTTGATTTAAGTATTGGATTGAGACTATTCAATTGTGTGGCATATAAATTGTTGATTTCCACTGCGATGATACCCTAAGTGAAGGATTGTGATGACAGGTGTTGTATGATTTATTTTTCCCACTGTATATTTTCTAACTGTTTATGTTGTGCTGGAATGGTTATCGTTAATCACAAATTTAATTGTCGAGTAATTCTTTATTTATAAGTTTCGGGGTTTAGGGTGTTACACCATGTAAAGATACAGAACTCCCCCTGATGATGGCCGGGTGAGTATCAGCATGATATCCAAGACTCTTTAAAAGGATTCAACTCAGTAGTTGCATTTGATGATCCATTCAAACTCTGCATATTTTCTAAGCGGACTCTAGAAAGGAAACGCTCGTTGAGCGGATCTGGAGATGAACTTGTTCAAAGCAATCAACATCTCGTTTAGTCTTTGGATATCCTTCTTTGAAGTTGGTGCCTTCATTTGGATAGTTGCTTCACATTTATCAAGATCGGTCTTAATTCCTCTCTCCGTCAAATAGAAACTCAAAAATTTATTAGCCCTCATGGCGAAGGTGCACTTTTCAGGGTTAAGCCTCGTGTTGTATTGTCGGGATCTTTTAAACACCCCGTGGAGTTTTTGAGAGTAGAGTGTGTCTACACTGGACTTCACTATCATGTCATCCATGTATACTTATAGTGTTTCCTCCATTTATTCTCAGGATATTTTTTCATATTTCTTTGTTAGGTTACTCTGACATTTTTTAACCTGAATGGCATGCCAACTTAATAGTAATTAGCTTGCTTAGTCGTGAAAAACGTTTTTACTCGGTCAGGTCCAAAAATTTGTATCTAGTTGTATCCATATTATGCGTCCATGAAGTAAATTCACTAGTAGTATGACGAATTATCTAAAATTTGGTTTATGCTTGGAAAAGGATACATATCTTATGGGCATCCATGATTAGGTGGGTTTAGACTATGCACATCCTACATTTTCCAAAGGACTTTTTAACTAGAACTACATTAGAAAACATTTAGTAAACTTTGATTTCAAAATGAATTTGGAATTCAATATGCCTTTCACCATGTTTTCAGTGGCGTCGACCTTCTCAAGGTATTGTTTTCTTCGATGTTGGTACACATATCGGGCACCAACGTCTAGGTTCAACTAATGGTGAGCTACTTAGGGGTTGATGTCAGCATTTCATATGGAGAGATGGTTAAGATGTTGATGTTTGCTTGAAGAAAATCGATTAACATGGAACTTATGTCGGGTGAAATTCCATACCTGATCTTAACTTTCCTAGCCACATTCTCTTCAAGTTGCAGTTACTAAAACTCATCGTCCAAAGTAGGTCTGACTTTGTCTTTGCATGCATCAAGGTCAAATTCATCACTGCTTATTGATGTTGATTCCAGATTATTTTTGCAAATTATCCTCTTAATTCTCCTTGTTTCTCGTACATTTTCACTAACAATAATCGGTATTCCTTCTATGTCGTGGTAGGTTGTCATCATATGAATTATCGAAGCGAGTGCATTTAAACTTACTAATAAGGATCTTCCTAGAATGCCTTAGAAGTAAATTATGCATTGCATCACGAGGAACGTGAGAGTCACTATCTTGTGATGTGTCATTTCCCCAATTGATAACATTAGATCTATTGTTCCATAACGACGTGTAACTGAATCGTTGAAGGTTAACATATTTTCTCCACCAAACAAATTATGATATGTTTGCCTAAGAAGACCTAGCAGTTCCAACGCCTCTTCATAAGGAATTATGAGTGCATTTTCCTGTTAGAGATGTTTTGTATGATGTCACAACTAGGATACTTTATCGTTTTTGTAAATTGGACGATATTCTATAAGTCCTGATATGCATCTTAGCATTAGGAAGCATAAAATAAATTTAGAAATGGTTTGGAAAAGGTTTCACACATTAAAAATAAGATATCATGTAAAAATCAGGCCTATGAGTCGACACAAACAACTATGAGTCGACAAATGTCATTTTGTTTTAAAGCTTGTAGGCTTTGTAATGCATGTGTCAACACGTGTCTGTATTTATGTTGACACATAGAAGAAAATTAATTGTATGAGTTGACACATGCAAATGGTTTTTAAAGCTTGTAGCTTCTATAATGCTTGTGTTGGCTCATAGCCTATACAGGTCGACTCGTGCTTCAAATGTGTCGACACATGACTTACATAAGTCGAAACATGTCATCAAATTTTCCAAATTTATTGATTTTTTATAAACTTATTACATTATATTTTGCCTCCACTTGCACGTACACACTCACACACACATACACATATGCATCGTTTCCAACTTGATGAAACCATAAACATGCAAAGAAAACTCTCTTCATCTCCAACCTATCTTTATATGCGTACACACAAACAAATTACATATAATCATTCTTTGTTTGGGTGTCATCTAGATTTAGAGTTGATAACGTCCAATATAGGCTTGTGTTCCGTTAAATTGAGTTGAGAATATTTTGGGGTTACATTCGGAGTTAGGGTTTGTCTACCATGATCAAGGTGTTGATTTGGGGTTTTTGTACAATATTTTACAATTAGAAATCACCCGAGTGAAAAGCTTTGAAGAACAGTGAGTTCAGTTGAAAGAGTAATGGTAACTGGAGTGAAGGATGGGTTGAAAATCTTGGGTGATAACAAATCGCAATTTAGACATAGTTGAGTAAGCTTCGAAGAACGATGGGTTCGGTAGAAGGATTATCGGTAAGCGAATGACTAAATTGGTATTTTTGGGTAACTTGATTGAGCTCAAGATCAAGCGAAGAGAAAGATTTAGAATCAATATCAAACATAGGGTTTATATGGTCAGATTTTCTTATTTCTCTTGTAAACAATATCTCAAAAATTAAGATTGATTATCTCAATTCCGAACAGAATTGGGGGCAGACGTGGCCATAGCGGGGACGATTGGTGAACTTCATAAATAAATCAATGTGTTGTCTCTCTCTCTCTCTCTCTAAATTGCAAATTATTGAATTCGTTGATTGTGTCATTGACACGTTTAGATAAACCTTTTGTAAATTCAAAAATTTTTTGTTGAGTTGATTACAATCTATAAGTTTGTAATTGGTTTTTGAAATCAACAAAATAATAAGAAAAATCTGACCAACATCAATTGCACACCAAGTGTTCGATAATTTGCTTCTTTGAGTTTGTTGTTTTAGATTTTATTGAAAACATGTTACTATTGTGATTATATTCAAATGTGTTGCTTATGGAGATATTGCCTCTATTAATTATCATTATCATTGTATATAACATTGGTTTAACGCATATCTGAGCTATTCAATAATGGTTTGAATTAAATGATAGTTTATCCATGTGCAATCCTGCTTGCCATAGTTAACAAACCTTTTAAAAATTTTAAATTTGGGATCTATTCACTCCCCCCTCCAGATCAGTTTCCTTCATCTAACAAGAATATTGTCAGAGCTTTTGTCATCTACTTGGAATCATATCAAGGGTTGATTGGCGATAGCGATCGCGGTGACTATTGATGAGTTTGCAATTTTATCGATCTAAGAATCCTAAGTCTAACTTATCAAATTAATGAATTCCTGAATCGGAATTGTTTCATACCGATCAAAGACATGGGACCCACTTCTTTGTGTCGGCCAAAGTCCAAATAGCACGAGGATCATTTCCAACCTACTTCATCAGGCCCAGGGTATAAATACATTTGTAAAGGATTCTCAGGTGCATAATCTCTAATATCTACTTTCACTACCATCTATCGTGAACCCTAAGCTGACTTAGATGTTAGAGTGTTAACTATGTAGGTACCCCCTTAGATCCATTGTTTTAGAGATAATGAACATCAATTAACGACATTGCATGAATAATAATACCTCTTATTCAAGAAGCCTCGTGATTTTAACCTTCGATCTATGGTGTCATATCGATGTAGTAAATCATAAATGTTGCTCCACCATAATTTCTACAACCTGGCTCAAGTCAGTATTTAAAAGAGTATAAAGTATTCAAATTGTATGACGCCATTCCAAACTTGATAAAAATATCTAAATAATGTATATTGTAGGTTATCATCATGAAGAGTTTAGTTATATATTATGATAGCTAGTTGACGATAAATAACTAATGACAGAGAAATTATCACGGTGATTTGGTTGAAGAGGCTCTTGTAATGAATTTAAGAGAAGAGAATGTAACTAATGACAACAAAATTATCATGATAAGTTTGTTGAAGAGGCTCTTGTAAGGGATTTAAGAAAGGCATTTTTTATTTTAGTGGAACAATTAATTTTTTTAGTGGAACAATTTCGATAGACGAAACTTGATTAAACACTTAATCACAAATAAAACATAAGTGAAAATTTTTAAAATACCATTTGTAGTGTTCTTTAAATTTGATCATGAATGTGAGAATACCATTATCTTGACGAAGTTCACGCAAATATAAAGTAGAATGCTAGTACTAGTCAATTTTTTGAGATAATGTAACAATTAGGATTCAAATTGGAAAGAGCTCGATTATTTATATAGAGGCTACTAAAATCGTAATGACCTTATGTTAGATTTTTAAATATAAAAAATTGATTTTTTATATTTCATTAAACTCTTTCAATAAAATAAAATATTAACTAATATAAATCTGAGTTAATTTAATTATTTGTCAATTCTAATTTATTTAACTAAATCATATCTAATTAAATAAATGATATTTGTATTAGTGTACTAAATAATACAATTAAAATTAAATTAAATTAATTTTTTAATATAATAATTATTTTTATTGTCAGTATTTTATGTGTATTATCTTATAAATATTCATAATATTAACAATAATACTATACCATATATTTAATATTATAAATATTGAGCGGTATCTAGGAACACGTTATTGTTACCCAAGTAAAGAGAACTTTATATCATTTGACATAATTTTTTATAATAATGATCATGTGTATAATTAATCTTTTGCTTTTGTATTTATAATTCATGTATAAGTTTATTGATTCTCGAGTATACTTGATAACAACAATAAGATCAATATCTCATATTGACTTATTTTAGCATGATCGCACATTTGACAACCATACTCGATCAATAAGGTCAATACTTATAAGGAGGATGGATAAATCTCGTTAGGTCACTCATGTCTCTCAACATGATTTGTGAAATACACATCAATTATCTTTATACTCGTCATATTGCAAACAATGTTTGAAAGACAATAAAATATTTGACTTCACATCTATGATATATATAGTGATTTCAGATCGAAAGATGACATATACAACTCTCACTGCTATAATAATATATGACTCTCTTATAACTCATTATGTAATATTTTTGTGGTGTATTAATCAAATATAAGTTGTACTCATAATATTTACATATGTGAAAATTTGATAACTCATATTTGTCACATGTGAAAAAAAAGATAAATAATCGATAAGATCTAATAAGCTACCTCTTGTAAAATTTGGGTAACTTATCCCAAATGACTTATATCAATAAAATTTTATCAAATAAAATAAATTTTTAAAATCACATATTAATTCAAAATTTTAAGGCATTAAGTCTGTCTTTTCTCACTTATAAAGTAATCAACATCCTCTTTTCATCTAATATGAAAATTACTCACATTTGACATATCAAAATCTTACTACTCAAAGATAAAATAATATACTTTTTTATTTAATTTAGATTCTTTAAAATTTTAAATTAATATGTGATTTTAAATTTTTTAATATATGAAAAAAATTACTCTCAATTTTATAAAGGGTAGTTAAGAATTTACCTGTAATTAATATACTCACATAATAGTCTTTATGAATCATTGTAGTTCTGTGTTATAAAAGTTAGCTCCTAATAATTTAAGAATAATGTTTTTTTTTTAATTGCATGTGAAAACAATATTCCTCTTTAAAGATCCCAAGTTATTTAGTCATTTTCCATCGTATACATATCCTAAATTACCAATAAACTACAAAGATGTTTCTTTTTCTTTTTGTCACCAATTTTATTTATTTTAGTGGCATCCATTTTGCGTGTTTGGAACTCTTTTCCAACTCGAGCAAAGATCTCGTTACTTTGGCAGATGTCTTTGTTTAGCTATATGTACACATTCGTACACCTTACAAAATTGACCTCTAATCATGTAATTGACATACTCCAAGAGGACTATTATAGCCAAAATAAAAAGGAACTATTATTAAACTCTTTTCATATATGTTCACTTCTCTCCAAGAGAAAAAGGGATCATCATCGTCATATGATATTTGTCAATAATATCAAATTAGTAGAGCATCAATCATGCAAGTTATTTTGGACCACTAATGTTTCATATGAACATAAGTAGAACAAGACACTTGTGATATTTTTAATAAAAATCCAATCTTAGTGGAACTTTGTGCTTTTGATTTGGTCCATGATTTTAGTAAGATGTCGCATTCTAATATTAATGCAAGATACACCACACACACAAAATCGTATGAATGAGTTTATTCCAAATGTCTAGCAACGTTGAGGTTTAATTTGGAGTGAGGACAAATCTAGCAATTAATTAAAAGCGTTAGGCTAAAGAAAATGCAAGAATAATACAAAGCACTAAGTTAACGTGAAACAAAAGAATGGGCCACATGAAGGAAACTCATCATGCATGCGTCTCAAGATAGCATTTTAAAGCTTTACGCAAATACATGAACCAATGTTGTGTTTGAAAGAAAGCACAATGCCATGCATATACGTGCGTGGTTGTTTAGGTGTGGTTAAGTGCTCAATCATATACAATCAAATGTGCCAGCATGCATGCAGGGATAAGAGTGATGTAATGCACCACTTACAACTTTAAATCTCCTCAAACACCGTATATGTTAATGTCATCACATATCTATCAATTAATTATTAAGTCAATCTTCTTAAAATGTTTTATGTGTTTTTATTCATAGAGTGGCTAATAATGTGGACTCTATGTCAATGATTGCCTCATAATGTTGTCTTTGATAGGATACTATGTTAGTATGTGGTTCTGGTTTGATTTGATTTTTGAGTGACTAAGGCTACGCCATGTGTCATACATTAACTTTGTGTCGACACTTGCTTAGCTCATACTTTAACTCGACCGTATCTTATCATTCTTTCTATCTTTTGTGAAACAATATCTTACCATTCTTGCTTTCTAGTATCTTTTGTGAAACAATATCTTACCATTCTTGCTTTCTAGTATCTTTTGTGAAGCAATATCTTAGCATTCTTGCTCGTGCCATTTTTGTCTTTTTACCACCTGTGTTATGCAGCTGGTGTTAAAAAATATGTTCCAATCAACCAATATCAATTGACTAGTGTGTGGACATATAGTGGAGAGACGGACGATTTCTTTATTATAATTGGTTTGCATTAAGGTTTAATCTTAAGTCTCTACCTTTTTATCTTAGTTTTGGATGTACTCACAAACACTTCCAAGAGATAATATCGAGATGTATGATTTTTGCAGATCATATGGTCTTACGTGGAGAGTCGAAAGAGGATTTAAATGAGAAGTTTGAGACTTGGAGACGAGCTTTAGAAACACATGTATTTCGCCTAAGAAGAAGTAAGACGGCGTACTCCGTCCATAATGATTTATAAGCAAATTTGACTTTTTTGTTGCATTTAACTATTAATATATCTAGTCTATATATGGACTAGATACATTAATTGTCAAATGTACCCAAAAAAATCAAATTTACTTATAAATTGTTACGGAGGGAGTATATTGAATATAAGTTCAACAAAGAGTATGATTTTCTAACTTAGAAAAGAATTGGAGATCATATCATCCATCAAGTCATGCAGTTTAAATATCTCGGGTCCATTATACTAAACGATGGAAAAATAGAAGGATTTGTAATCCATCACATTCAAGCTAGGTGGGTGAATTGGAGGAGAGCTTCATGGATTTTATGTGACACAAAATTACCGCTCAAGCTGAAGGGGAAGTTTTTGAAATGTTGTAAGACATGCGATGTTGTACGGGGTAGAATGTTTGACGGTTAAAAATCAACACGAAAATAAATTAAGTGTAATAGAGACGGGGGTGTTAAGTTGAATGTGTGGTAAGTATGAACAGAATATGATTAGAAATAACAACATTAGAGAGTGTGTTGAGTAACACCTATAGTAAGAAGATGGTGGAAAATAGACTTAGGTAGTTAAGGCATGTAGAGAGAAAACTAGTAGATTCAGTGGCAAGGAGAGTAGATCAAATGGAGAAAAGTTAAACAATTAGAGGAAAAGAAAGCCTTAGAAAGACTATAAAGGAAGTTATTAAAAAATACCTCAAGGTTAACGATTTGGATAGAAGAATGGTCCTGGATATAACGTTATGGTGAAAGTTAATTCATGTAGCTGACTCCGCTTAGTCGGATATGGCTTGGTTGTTGTTGTTGTTGAATGTTCTGATCAACTCAGAAAAAACTTTCTTGCTCTATGAAAAATGAGGGGAATAAAAAATAAAGAGGGGGAATAAAAAATAAAGAGGGGGATTAAAGTAACAATCTTGTTTAATTATGCTTGGTAACTATTACAAGTGTGTTACATTAATTATATAGGATTATATTACTTACTTATCAATTTCTAGTTAATAACGACATAGTTAAAATAGTAATCAAGTATGTAAGTAGTAGTCATCGTATATTAACTAATGGAACTGAGTTAGTTATAAACACTTAACCACCATATTAACTACTTCTAAACAAATTAGGATTGATTAACTAATAGCCAGCTCCCTTAGTTTAGTAAATATATTGAATACATTCATTGGAATTGGAAAATTGTCATACTTCAATTCTTTAGTTAGCACATATGTAACTTGTGTAGAGGTAGGGCATTGTGCAACGTCTAGATTTCCTTGACTGACTTGCTCCCTCAAGAAATAAAATTTTACTTCAATTTGTTTTCTCCTACCATACAAAATTGATTTATCTACTAGATTGATAGTTTTTTGTTATCAATTTGCAGGTTGATTGGCCTTTTGACTTTAATCTTCAATTTCTTTAGATCTGGCCACATCCATATATCCTGACATGGAGCATAGGACCCAACTAAGTACTATGACTCGCATGATGAAAAATCCACGACTGTTTGTTTCCTTGAGCACCATATGTCCTAAATGTCAAATCAATATTTCCTTTTGAATTTTCTATTGCTATGACAAGTCTAACTGCCTCATTTAGGACTACATGGCATACTCCTTTAAAAATTCAAGACTTGTCTCTATAGAAAACCTCTAACAACTAACTTGGCCTAGTATTTTGCAATTGATCCATCTGGATTGTCTTTCAACCAAATTAAACTTCCATTTTACTTTAATATATATTATGAATATGATATGGTAGTTTTATTAGTTATAATGTATCATTCCTTTTAATTGTATATAGATCTTTCCTAGCCATTTTTCCATGCATTGATCATTAAGTCTTCATGATGGTTGATGGGCCTAGCATCTGCCATCAGTTCCATATGAACTGGATCATCTTCTTTAGTCACTTCATTGTCATTGTTCAGTTCACATTGTTGCACCCTTCTTGGAATGTTCCTTGTTATTTGAGTTCTATGATCTACCTCAACATCTATAATGTCCATATCTTCTTCAAATTATTCATCACTATCATCATTATCGTTGAAAAATAAACTCACTTGAGACATTCTTGAACTGCTCCCTGATTTCCATCCCATGAATTCCCCTCATCTATGACTATATATCTGCTAATAAAAATATTTTGAGTGACAGGATCATGCATTTTGTAGGCACCAGTTACATGGTAACCAACTAAAATCATTGATGTGCTCTTATCATCCAACTTCCTTCTCTTGGCATCAGTTACAAGTTTGTGACATATTGCACTAAATACTCTAAAATGATGGACATGGTGATTATTTCCACTTCAAAAACCCTCATGTACTTCTTTCTTTAACCTTATAATTAGATATTTTTCAACACATATAGTGTAGCGTTAACTGTTTCACCCTAAAGTTATTTAGGCATATACCTCTTTGATTTACCATACATCTAACCGGATCGAAGATAATTATGTTTCTTATTTCAACTAAGTCATTATATTGTGGTGTATAAGGATTTTTTTCTTCGTGTTGTACACCTTGATCATCACAAAATGACTCAAACTCCTTTGATGTGTGCTAGTTCTGTTGATTGGCAGAAATTTTAGTAAAACATTCTGCTCAGAAAAATGCCATGAAGTATACTGAATCAACAGGTTTTATGGAGATGTCACAGCAGATGTCCTGACATGTGAAATTGAACTGAACTAGTTTTTAAGTTTATATATTTTAGGAGTCAGTTTGTTTTAATTTGTAAGCTTCGATTAATCAAGCCTTGGAATGATCTTCAGCAATATAATTGGAGAGCTTTTGTCCTACTTTCATGGACAAAGCTTAGGACTCGCTGAAGACTAAAGTGTGAAGCAACCCTAACTGTTGTCATCCTATAAATAGATTGTTAACCCTGTTTTCATAGTTGGCCATTCCAAAAGAACTTAAGCGTATTATTTTAAATTGTTGGTTGTTAGCTTTTGTTGGTTGTTCATTGTGAGTCACTCTAGTATTATTTGATACTTGAGGAGGATGTTAGTTGAGTTGTACTTTGATAATCATCATTAAGCTTTGAAGCAATGATGATTATATGTTTTTGAAGAGTGTCTTCAATATTTGTGTCTTTGTTAATTGTCACCGCGAGTGACTGTAGGGAGTGAGCAGAGGTTCTCATATATAAGAGGGTTTCTTAAGTAAAAGGGTCATTGGGTAGTGATTAAGTGAGGGGTGTAAACAGGGAATTTTAACTCTGAATTAACAATGCTAATAGTGGATTTCATCCCTGACTTGGTAGCCTCCAGACGTAGGTGTGTAGCACCGAACTGGGTAAACAATTCACTATGTTATTTAGAATTCTGCATTTAAAATTTTGTTATGTTATTTGTTCATCCAACAGATATTAGTGTCATGACATCACCTTCGACATCTCATATCTGATACCAAATTTCGATTGGTATCAGAGCAGGCATCATGCTCTGTCTCTGGGTGAGATCTAGGGAAGATACTTTCTGGTACTATGGACAAGGAAAGAGTGTTTGTGAATAAACCACCCATTCTGAATGGTACTAACTATGACCTATGGAAACCTCGTATGGCAGCATTCATAAAGTCCTTAGACAGCAGGGCTCTGAAAGCTATTTTGAAAGGATGGACACATCATGTTATTGTTGGGGAAGATGATCAACCTACTGGTGAGTTGAAGCCTGAAGAAAACTGGTCAGAGGAAGATGATGAACTGGCTCTTGGAAATTCTAAATCCTTGAATGCCATATTCAATGGAGGTTACAAAAACCTCTTCAGATTGATTAATACGTGTGAAGTGGCCAAGAATGCTTGGGAAATACTCAGAACTACTCATGAAAGCACTTCCAAAGTCAATATGTCAAGATTACAGCTTCTCACCACTAACTTTTAGAACCTAAGGATGAAAGAAGAGGAGAGCATTCGACAATTTCACATGAATATTCTTGAGATAGCCAAGGCATGCAGTGCCTTGGGTAAGAAGATACCAGAGGAGAAGGTGGTAAGGAAGATTCTCAGATCTCTACCTAAGAGATTTGACATGAAAGTGACATCCATAGAGGAAGCTCAAGAAATCAACAACATGAAAATAGATGAACTTGTTGGTTCTCTCCAAACATTTGAGTTGGGCATAAATGACAGGATTGATAAGAAGAACAAAAGCAAAGCTCTTGTATCTAACACTGAAGGCAGAAAAGAAGAATGTGATTTGAACACTGAAGAAGGATTATTTAATGTTATAGTATTCATTGGAAGAAAGTTCAATCAAGTTCTGAAGAAAATGGAAGAAAACTCAAGACCTAATGTCAGGAACATCTCACACGACATCAGAAAGTCAGGAGATTTTGGTAGAAAAGTTAGACCGTATGAAAAATTCATTCAAGACAGGGGAATAAAATGTCATGGATGCGAAGGCTTTGGTCATGTTATAACTGAATGTCCTACATATCACAAGAGAAGAACGAAGGAACTTAAAGTGGTCTGGTCAGATGAAGACTATGAAAATGAAGTTGAAGAGGAGGCATCCAAACGAGTGACAGCCTTAACTGGAATATACAAAACTGATGAAGATACTGGTAGAGAAGAAGAAATCTATAATGATCTAATTATTTCCCATAAAAAGGAATGCATCATAAATGATGGAGTTTATCAAGAACTAGAGGATCGGAAGAAAATTACAGCTCACTTGAAAGAAAAAAAGAAGAACCACTTGAAGACCATTTTCAAGCTGGAACATGAAGTAATTCTTCTTAAATCTAAACTTGCCAACTTATCCAAATTTGTCAGAATGCTAAATAGCGGATCTGACACATTAGATAAAATACTTCAGGCTTAAAGAATGGCAAAAGATATGAGTGGTCTAGGCTTTAATGAAATGACTAAAAATGAACCTCACTCAAACCTGAATCATATTCAAACTAAAACACTAATGTTGAAACCCATGTCTCAACATCATGGAAGTAGGAATACAAGACACTCCAAAAGAAGATACCAGCACTGGAGATGTCACCACTGTGGACGGTTTGGTCATATAAAGTCATTATACTATAAGCTGCATGGATATCTAAAGCATGTATCTCAATCCAAGATCCATCTGACTATGCCCACTACAAGTAAAAAGAAACAATGGTTCCCAAAGCTGCTACTTACAATCTCATAGCTCATACTTCTCTTAGAGCGTCAGCTAAAGAGGACTGGTACTTTGATAGTGGATGCTTAAGACACATGATTGGAGTTAAAAATTTATTGGTGGATATCAGATCTCACTCTACAAGTTTTGTGACCTTTAGAGATGGAGCCAAAGGAGAAATCAAAGGAATTGGAAAGTTGGATTGCCCGGGAATTCCAAATCTTGAAAATGTGTTGCTTGTCAAAGGATTAGAATCAGAAGTGATCATGGCAAAGAGTTTGAAAAAAACAAATTTGTTAAGTTATGTTCCTCTAAAGGAATCAGTCATGAATTCTCGTCTCTGATTACTTCTCAACAAAATGGAATTGTGGAACAAAAAAATAGAACCCTCTAAGAATCTGCTAGAGAAATGATTCATGCTAAAAAGTTACCCTATCACTTCTAGGCTGAAGCCATGAACACTGCATGCTATATTCACAACAGACTAACTCTGAGAAAAGGTACATCAACTACTATATATGAAATATGGAAGGGAAGAAAACCTATTGTTAAGTACTTTCATATTTTTGGAAGCAAATGCTATATATTATCTGATCGGGAACAAAGGAGGAAAATGGACCCCAAGAGTGATAAAGGAATATTTCTAAGATACTCCACAAATAGCAGAGCTTATAGAGTCTTCAACTCCAAAACTAAAGTTATGATGGAGTCCATAAATGTCGTTGTTGATGATAGAGGATGGAATGAGGAAGCTGATGTCTTAGGAAATGTCGAAACATCTCTAGAAGACACTACACCAGATACCACAGATGATCACAAGGACTCTACTCCCAATAACAAAGAACCTGTAGATGGTCAAGTCAATAAAGGGCCCTCTATCAGGATTCAGAAAGATCATCCTAAGGAGCTCATCATAGGAGATCCAAACAAAGGAGACACCACCAAGTCAAGAGAAGTCATCGTCAACTCATGTTTTGTCTCAAAAATTAAGCCTAAGAATATCAACGAAGCATTGAAAGATGAATTTTGGATTAATGTTATGCAAGAAGAATTAGAACACTTCAAAAGAAATGAAGTTTGGGATCTAGCTCCAAGACCAGAAGGAATCAATGTAATTGGCACAAAGTGGGTATACAAGAATAAGTCTGACGAAGAAGGAGTGATCACCAGAAACAAAGCAAGACTAGTTGCTCAAGGATACACTCAAATAGAAGGAGTCGATTTTTATGAAACTTTTTCCCATGTAGCTCGTCTTGAATCAATGAGACAACTGTTAGGAGTTGCATGCATCCTAAAGTTCGGATGTGAAAAGTGCCTTTCTAAATGGTTATTTATGTGAGGAAGTATATGTGGAATAGCCAAAAGGATTTGTTGATCCAACAATACCCAACCACGTATACAAGTTGAGGAAAGCTCTATACTGATTGAAGAAAGCTCCAAGAGCTTGGTATAAAAGGCTGACTGAATTTCTAGTTGAAAATGGATACAGGAAAGGTGGCATAGATAAAACCTTGTTTGTCAAAGACGAAGGAGGATGTCTCGTGATTGCTCAAATCTATGTTGATGACATTGTTTTTAGTGGAATGTTTGATGAAATGGTCCAATATTTTGTCAAACAAATGCAGTCAGAGTTTGAAATGAGTCTTGTTAGGGAATTAACTTACTTTCTTGGTCTACAAGTTAACCAGATGGAAGAATCCATATTCCTATGTCAAAGTAAATATGCTAAGAACTTTGTCAAAAAATTCGGAATGGAAAATGCAAATCACAAAAGAACACCTGCTCCTACTCATCTTAAGTTGTCTAAAGATGAAAAAGGTGTTAGTGTTGATCAAAGTCTCTATAGGAGTATGATAGGTAGCTTATTGTATCTCATAGCTAGCAGGCCATACATTGCCTTTATTGTTGGAGTATGCGCTAGATATCAAGTTGAACCCAAAGTGAGCCATATCAATCAAGTAAAGAGAATAATAAAATATGTCAATGGGGCATCTGATTATGGCATGATATACTCTCAAGGATCCAACTGTGTTCTAAGTGGATATTGTGATGCTGACTGGGCAGGAAGTGCAGATAATAGAAAAAGTACATCAAGAGGATGCTTATTTTGGGCAACAATCTTATTTCATAGTTTAGCAAGAAATAAAATTGTGTCTCCCTATCAACTACTGAAGCTGAATATATAGCTGCATGAAGCAGTTGTTCTCAGCTTGTTTGGATGAAACAAATGTTGACTGAATACAATGTCAAACAAGATGTCATGACATTATACTGTGACAATCTAAGTGCTATCAACATATCCAAGAATCTTATTCAACACGGCAAAACCAAACACATTGACATTTGTCACCACTTTATAAGATATCTTGTTGAAGATAAAATAGTCACACTGGAACATGTAACTACTGAAAGACAGCTGGCAGATATTTTTACCAAGGCACTATATGCAAATCAATTCGAAAACTTACAAAGCAAACTTGGTATCTGCATCCATGAAAAAATGTAGCAATTACTAATTTCTCTCCTCTACTCCAACTTTGGTATATTATGGTTAAAAAAGGGGAGTAAATGTCCTAGTTCTCCTGGTGACTGGGGTGGGCCAATGAAGTGCTAATGTTGAGGGGGAGAATCTATCTGTGAATGTGTTTTCAATTTATGCTTCCAAATCTTACTGATGTTGTGTGCAGGGGGAGCAAATGACATTGTCTGTGCATCTGTGAATGTTCTAACTGATGTTTGAACATCTATTTTTTTCGATGTTGTATCTCTGATAATCTGTGATGCTGATTATACTGTGTTGCTCTGATATGTCTGTCATACTTATGTTGTATGTGCTTAACTGTTGATTGTGATGTTGTTGTTAATTGTATGGCTTGTACCCCAAGAAATGTTATATCCAAAATTTTCCAAAGGGGGAGTTTGTTAGTTCTGTTGATTGGCAGAAAGTTTGGTAAAACATTCTGCTTTGAAAAATGCCATGAAGTATATTGAATCAGCAGGTTTTATGAAGATGTTGCAGCAGATATCCTAACATGTGAAACTGAACTGAACTGGTTTTTAAGTTCAGATATTTTATGAGTCAGTTTATTTTAATTTGTATGCTTCGATTAAGCAAGCCTTTCAACGATCTTCAACAATATAATTTGAGAGCTTTTGTCCTACTTTCATGGACAAAGCTTAGGACTCGCTGAAGACTAAAGTGTGAAGCCACCCTAGCTGCTATCTTCCTATAAATAGATTGTTAATCTTGTTTTCAGAGTTGGCCATTCCAGAAGAACTTAAGCATATTATTTTTAATTGTTGGTTGTTAGCTTTTGTTGATTGTTCATTGTGAGTCACTCTAGTATTATTTGATATTTGAGGAGGACGTTAGTTGAGTTGTACTTTGTTAATCATCAATAAGCTTTGAAGCAACGATGATTATGTGTTTTTGAAGAGTGTCTTCAATTTTTGTGTCTTTGTTAATTGTCACCGCGAGTGACTGTAGGGAGTGAGCAGAGGTTCTCATATCTAAGAGGGTTTCTTAGGTAGAAGGGTCATTGGGTAGTGATTATCTTGAATCTTTTGGAAGTTTGAACTTGTATACTTCTTGAATTTATCTTGAATCTCCATGGCTTAGTGCCTCTCAAAATCACCATTCTTCTTGAAAGTTTGAGCCAAAAAGCTTGAACTGACTCTTGCATTCTCATTCTTCCAAGAACCATCAACTCGTGTGCTTCAAGAGACACTATAAGATCTTTCATCTTTATAGTTGCTAAGGTTTCAAATTCTTGTATAATAACTATGACATGATCAAAATGAGGAATGAGGGTCATCATCATATTTTCAATCACCGTATTTTCGGTCATCACTTCACCATAGTTTTTCATCGTCTGAACCAAGCATTGAATCTTTAATGCATAGATTACAACTGTTTTATTCTTCTCCATGTGTAGTAATTCATAGTCTCTTCTAAAAGATTACAACTTAACACCTTTCATTTTATGACCTCTTTCATAATATTTGATCAAGATGTCTCATACCTCCTTTACATTCTCAACATGAGAAATCTTATCAAAATTTGTTGCATCCCCTGCTGCTTGTGTTAAGTACATAGCTCTATAACATATATTATTTTCTTCCTTTTGAACATTCTTTTGTGTTTTAGTTACATTTGCTATGAGTTTTTGAACTCCACTTGCAACTAATTTGAGTGTGTTTTGACAGTCAAACAAAATCTTCATTTATTTGTGTCATTTTTCCTCATTCTTGCCACTAAGGATTAAAAGTGAGTTTGGAAGGTCATTATCAGAAGTCATTTTTACATGGTTGAAAATTTCGGGAAAAACTCCACAATCTATGTATCCTACACACTCAAGAATCGAGCTCAAGATATCAAATCTATTAAAACATGAGTTATCTTACTCTACAAAAAATGAGGATAAGAGAAAATAGAGAACTTAGAGGAATTAAAGTGGTGGTTGTATTCAATTATGCTTGATCACTAATACAATTATGTGTTACATCATTTATATAGGATTGCATTAATAACTAACTAACTTTTAATTAGTAACACCCACAAAGTCAAATAGTAGTGATCACTTATGTAACTAACTGTAATTACATATAGAGTTACTAATAACTACCTAACCATCATATTAACTAACTTCTTAACAACCAAGGATCGAATAACTAAGATTGAAAATTTATTTGTCTCATAATTTATCGCAAATGTATTACTTGATCATTCAAATTAATCTTGTTCATTTTTTATTTTTTAAATGACCTGTTGTTAACAATTGATTGTTCTTATCATATTTACATTTTATTTGAAAGTAAACCTAAATTTTCAACTGCTTTAATTGTTAGGTCAACTAATTCAAACCAATTGAATCTTTAATTTAAGGGTTAAATAAGTTTTTGGTCCCTCTAAAATTTTTAAATTTTAGTTTTAGTCCCTCAAATATATTCCTTCAAATTTTAGTCCCTGCAATATTTTCCGTCTGAGGAATTGGTCTCCCACGTTAAAAACCAGTAACGGCTGCTGAGCTGGCATGACAGATGGATAATGTCTATTGTTTCATTTTAAATGAGTATTATTACGTGGCATAATCTCAAATGTTTCATCTAGTACTACGTTAGAACAAAATCTAAATTAAAACCCAATGTCTTGTGAACCCTAATTCCTTTACTTTTTCTCAATCGGATTCTTTTCATGCTTTGACTCTTCGATACAGGTTGATAAGTTCAAAGAGGAAGAAAAGAAGGAAAACGAAAAAAATATATATATTCGGTTGATGAAAATACTAGAGGACAAAAATTTGGTAATTTTAGAATTAACACAAAAATTGGAAGCAACCAAAAGCCAATACGAAACGCAATGCTCACAGTTGAAAGACGAAGCTGGAGATGCTAAAGAAGAATTGAGACAGAAATCTCAAGAATATGAGCATCAATCAGAAGAGTTGAGGAATGAGGTTAAAGAACTCGAGACTTCTTGGATTCAAATATCGAGTGGAACATGAAAAGGAACGTATTGCGGTGTTATAAATTTTCAATTTAGTTCCCTACGGTACACTTAAAATGTGTCAATGTCAATGTTATAGTTGTGGTGCCAAACATTACAAAAGTTGGAGTCGATTAGTGGATCGGTCCTACCACAAGCGTGCACCATTTATTCAATCCACCTTCTTCATCTAACATGCCTCCAAACGGGCACTCTGTCGTTGAGTTACCAAATAACTTTGACAAAATTTACGGTAATAAGAGGTTACCCACCTCATCCTTGGAAAAGAAAAATGAAGATTTTTCTGGAATATCGGTTAATTGGAATGTCAAACTTGGTTCAAGGGAAATGGTGCTTATGATGGTAATACATGCTTTGACCTTGTCACAACTGTGTACTTTTCCAGCTATCAAATTTAGGAGGTCGATAAATGTATTAATAACTTGGAGGTGACTACATAACTAGATTCTTTTTTGTATTGCAGGAATGAGGAACGAGGACAAATCAAATCCGTGTATAAATATGTGCCAACCGCATCATTCCCTGAAGGAAGATTCATCTTCTCAACCATTTGGTTTATCAGTACCTTATTCATCCCCAAATGAAAGAAATGGTCTAATTGGGGTAACTGGAGTTCATTCACAACAAACACCACCTCATCCAGGCAAGCACTTTAGTGGCACTATGCATTTAGCTCTTGACTCATCAAGTGAAGCTCGTGTTCAATGGACGGCCTCGAGCAGATGCCCGAGGAAGAAGCTAGTTGTTGCCACGTTACTGGCCCAGGTGTATTGAGCTAGAGCTACAACAAATATCTATTGAGTATCCTTTAAATCACATAGTTATTTTGTTGCTTTTCATCTTTTCAATGTCATTTATTTATCAATTATGTTTAAACCCATATCAAAATGTGTATCTTAACTTCTCTCGAGTTCTAATTCTGTAATAACTCCCTTGTTCCAAAAATACTTTGAGTGATAGTGATGCTGGGCAAATTGGGCGTTTGGTACTACCCAAAAAAAACTAGAGAAACCAAAGAATGAATGGAGAAAGGGGATGAAAAACCAGAGAAACCAGAGAATGAATGGAGAAAAGGGATGAAATTAGGGTTCACGAGAAATTGAAGCTTTAACTTTGTTTTCATGTGGTTCACGATGAACAATTAGGTTTATGCCACCTAATACCATCTCATTTTGTCATGTCAGCTCAGCAGCCGTTAATGGTTTTTAACGTGGGGACCAATTCCTCAGACGAAAAATATTGTAGGGACCAAAACTTGAAGGAAAATATTTGAGAGACTAAAACCGAAATTTAGAAATTTTAGAGAGACTAAAAACTTATTTAACCCTTAATTTAATTTGACATATATCTTGGGCATGCACAGGCCCCTTATATTGTATCAAACAAAGATAATATTGCAGATGTGGACACCACACTAATGTTGATCCTTGACTAATTCAAAATTAGAATTTTTTATATCAAAGATAAATACTTTTTATCAAAGAAAAAAAAATTCTACATAAAGGGAATGACCAGGGATATGGCTTTATCATTACAAACTTAACTTTCTAAACTTCCTTATACACTTCTACAAAATAAATTAAATTTTTCTTGTTTAGGGGGGAACTTAAGAATTTATTGATAGTAATATGTCTGACCACGAGATAACTTGTCAAGTAAAACTTTTCCAAAAAAAAGTGTTCGTTTGTAAAATTTGATTCAAACAGCACACTGTAACTGTAAGTATAAGTATGAGAAAACTATATCAACTTGTCGAGAAATAGTGACTCAATCAATATGAACGCCAAACTTTGGACTTCTGGTTCAAAGCTGAAAAAAATTGTAAAATGCTGTGTCAGGAAAAGCACAAGGACATGATTATCAATTTTAAGGAGAATGCCCTGCACATTGCCCTTTACGAATTCAAAATATATACCTTTTAACTAAGATTTTACACCTAGCTGTAAGAAAAGAAAAAATATTAAAACACTTAATACTATTAATATAATTCATTTAGGATTACACTTCATGTTCACTAACTAATCCTGACTAAACAAACTTAAAGATGAACCGTTATACAAAAGAAGAAAATATGACAATCACAAACACTGTATCCTGTTTTGGAAATTGGTCCATAATGCAATGCATTCAAGTTTAGTTAAGACATGGTTTGACCAAAATTGAGAATAAAGTTACCCCCAACAAAATATATGATTATCTTTAAATAGAAAATGTCTCATCTTTACATTCTTTCCCTCACACTATGAAAGGGAATAAAGAATAATAAGGACTATTCTATTTCTTCTCCAGTGTGCCTGCAACACTATATAACCAGCTCACAAACCTGCATAACTCTGATAAAAAACTTGCATGCCATATAGATAACTTGGGACCAACCAGAGTGTAATAGGTTGAATAGTTGGATAAAGCGTTGTTGTATATTGGTTTGCAGTGCCCATGAAAAATATATTTCAGCAGCATCTAGCTAAAGTTTTGCCCAATCAGGATATGGGCATTCATATGTCCATCCAGGTCCAGAGTACCGCATACAATGTAACCACAAACCTTCTTCATCACCATCATATCTGAAATTTAAAAATACAAAGGTGGCCTTTTCAGAATAGAATCAACTGGATTATAAGATTAAGTTACTGGATGTTTAACATATAGCAAACTAACAAGTCACAAATAAGCGTCCATTCCATAAAATATTTAACATAAATAGAGATCAAATCAGAGGAAGAGAAAAATATATATGCATAAACCAATGTGTGTAGTTTGACTAATTGTATAGTATTGGTCAATATCCAAAGAGACGTTATACATTTATTTGGATCAACAGTGGTATCAGCAACATCTTCAGATTCTTCATACAGAAAGATTTTTGCTACAAAAACCATACATATGAAGTACCCAGCTGAGCAACTATACACAGCTTCGAGCTTCTAAGTCTTTAAGCAGATATTTATTTACCTAAATCCTACCAGATCATGTCCTAAGACCACAATCTTAAATTACATAAACTGTAGAAACATGTAATCTAAGCATTGTACCAGAGAGATTTGTTTCACGCTTCTCTAATTACTATGGTTTCGCCTAAGTAGGGGTTGTTGACACAAAAAAATCTAACCTCACAACCAAGATATGATAAACATTATACTATACACAGCTAGACAAAGGCTTGGGCATGATATAATTTGCATTTAACTTGCTCTCAAAATTAGTATAGTGCAAAGCCAGAAACAAATAGTTTTTGCTTTTTATTAAGAGGAATGATTTCATACCCTTTTGGAGCCAAATTTGGACAATTCGTACACATGGGATCAAGACTAAAATCCTCAATGGAATTTTCTTGACATTCATTGGCCACTTTTTCATCAAAATTTGATGTCAAAGAAACATCAGATATGCGAGCCGATCTATCAGCAGTTGACCCATTAATAGATCGATCAGCAGGTTGTTCTGAGATGTACAGCATGTCATTGGCTATTGGGTGTCCAGAATACTGTAAATGGACGCGTATCTACCAGAAAAAGTGAGTATTTGTTAGCTCCGATACTTGCATTCACAATAGGTTTAAATAATATAAAGTGCAAGATCAATTATGTGGATTGACTTCACATTTTCAACTGCTTCGGTAATTTCCATTGTGTCTTTATTGCATATAATCTCAATCAGGTTTATTAATTGTTGATCACAAAGTAAAAATCAGATTTGTAAGATTCTGATTGTATTAGTATGTAATAATTAGAATTACAATCTTGATTTTATTTCCTGTTTTAGGATAGGATAGCATTTATAGGAAATCAATATTTGATTGTACATGTTAAATTAAAAGAGACATTTAGGTTAAAACGTGTGTTTTAAAAGCACTACGGAGACTTTATTATATAGAGAGATTACAACTAATGCTATAATATAGTCGATGTGGGACTATTCTACATACAAATATCAACACTCCCCCTCAAGCTGGAGCATATAAGTCAAATGCACCAAGCTTGCCACATATATAATTAGTTCTTGGACTTCGCAGAGATTTTGTAAACACATCTACCAATTGATTATTAGAGTTGACAAAGCTTGTGACGATGTCGCCAGATTCAATCTTCTCTCTGACAAAGTGACAGTCTATCTCAATATGTTTAGCCATTTCATGGAAGACTGGATTTGAAGCAATGTGCAATGCAACTTGATTATCACATACAAGTGTCATGGGTCTGGCTTCTTCAATTTGAAGTTCTTTGAGCAATTGTTTTAACCAAATCAGTTCACATGTTGTCATTGCCATGGCGCTATACTCTGCCTCGGCGCTTGATCTTGCAACCACATTTTGTTTCTTACTTTTCCAGGATATAAGATTTCCTCCAACAAGCACACAATATCTAGAGGTGGATCGTCTATCAATTGGTGATCTTGCCCAATCTGCATCGAAGTATCCAACTATCTGAGTATGTCCTTTATCTTCATACACTAAACCTTTTCCTGGAGCACATTTGATGTATCTCAAAATCCGGATAACACTGACTGCAAAAGAAATGTTTGGACGAGTGATTGTGAGATAATTCAACTTTTCAACCAATCTCCTATACCTTCCCGAGTCTGATAGAAGCTCCCCCTGATTGGGTAGTAGTTCGACACTTGGATCCATAGGAGTATCAGTCGGTTTAGCGTTCAACAAACCTGTTTCTTCCAAAATATCCATAGCATATTTCCGCTGAGAAATCACCAAACCATCTTTAGATTGGGCTATCTCAATACTCAGGAAATATCGGAGTTTACCAAGATCTTTTGTCTGAAATTGATTCGAGAGATGTTGTTTTAACAGGAATATTCCCTACTCATCACTACCAGTTATGACAATATCATCTACATACACAATAAGATAAATACACCCTTGGGCTGAGTGACGATAAAAGACAGAATGGTCAGCTTCACTACAGACCATACCAAATTGTTGTACAACAGTGCTGAATCTGCCAAACCAAGCTCTCGGAGATTGCTTAAGACCATAAAGAGACTTGTGTAGCCTACAAACCATATTCGATGACTCCCCCTGAGTAACAAACCCAGGTGGTTGCTCCATATATACTTCCTCTTCAAGATCACCATGTAAAAATGCATTTTTGATGTCAAGTTGATGAAGAGGCCAATGTCGAATGGCTGCAATGGCTAGAAGAAGTCTAACAGATGCCATCTTGGCTACAGGCAAGAAGGTATCACTATAATCCAACCCAAAAATCTGAATGTATCCTTTGGCTACCAAGCGAGCTTTAAATCGATCAATCTTACTATCTGGACCAATTTTCACTGTGTAAAGCCAATGGCAACCTACTAAAGATTTTCCAGGGGGTAGAAGAACCAGTTCCCAAGTACCATTGCTTTGAAGAGCACACATTTCATCAATCATTGCTTGCCTCCACTCAGGATGAGATAATGCTTCACTTGGAGTGTTAGGAATAAAAACAGAAGACAAAGAAGACAAACAAGTATACTGCAAAGGAGAAAGACGATGATAACATAAATCAATATAATGTGGAGAAGGATTTCGTGTTTGGCGTATACCTTTTCCAAGGGCAATTGGAAGATCAGACTCGGGTTGCTGGATCGGATCCGGTGACGGCGAGAGCATCGGAGGAGAGTCTGCAATGACTTCAGAGACATGTACGACCTCAGGGGTATGTTCGACCTCAGGAACAGGTACGACCTCAGGGACAGGTACGACAGACGTTGGTCGACGACGATATGTTTAAAGTGGACGAGAAGTTGGGGGGTCAACTATAGGGTTATCTAGTGGGCCAGGTTCCTTAAAATGATGGGAGATAATGATATATGGGACTTCCGAAAGAGGTGTGGGAGTACTCTCCTGAAGGGGTTCCGGAGTTACTTGACTGGACTCAAAATATGGAACAGACTCGAAGAAGGTGACATCAACTGACATGAGGTATCGTTGTAGGGTATGTGAATAGCAACGATAACCTTTTTGGGATCGATGATAACCAAGAAAGACACACTTTAGTGATCGAGCTGATAGTTTATCAAGACCAGGAGAGAGATTGTGTACAAAACATGTAGACCCGAAGACTCGGGGAGGAATTGGGTGAAGGGGAGAATGGGGAAAAAGGATTGAATGAGGGATTTTATTGTTAAGGACAGATGATGGCATGCGATTTATGAGGTAACATGCCGTTAGCAAAGCGTCTCCCCAAAACCGAAGTGGAACATTACCATGGAGAAGTAGGGTCCGAGTGGTTTCTACGAGATGTCGGTTTTTGCGTTCGGCTACCCCGTTTTGTTGAGGTGTATGAGGGCAAGATGTTTGGTGGAGAATAAAAGTTTGAAATTGTTGGGATAAATATTCACGAGCATTATCGCTTCTTAAGGTACGAATAGACACACCAAACTGAATCCTTATTTCCTTATAAAAATTTTCAAAAATAGAAAATAATTCTGATCTATTTTTCATTAAAAATAACCACGTAAAACGTGAAAAATCATCAATAAAGGTGACAAAATACCTAGACTCGAGTAGAGATAGTACGTGAGGGACCCCTGTAAGTGTTATTGTGTTGGCTGTAATTTTTGTTAAAACCAGATTGGTGTGTCAATGTCTTGACTGATGTCATGACATTCTGATATGAAGACAATTCTGCAGAAGGAGTGTATTTACAGGTGCAGCTCAGAATCTTTGCATAACAGATGTTATGTTATTTTCAGAAGAACAGGTCCTGCAAGAGAAGTATGCATGATGTGTGATGTCACATCCAATGTTAAGACATTCTGTATAAGTGGATTATGTTGTTTTATATTTCCTGAGAGTTTTCAGGAAAGTTAGTTTGTTTTGGGCTGGATTGTTTTAAGAGAAAACCATGCTTAAGCTCCTATGCTCAAGATGGAACTACTAGTCTGAAACCTGAGGAAGAATGGAGCAAAGAAGAAGAGTTGGCCTTAGGCAACTCTAAGGCATTGAATGCTTTGTTCAATGGAATTGATAGAAACATATTCAGACTAGTGCATCGATGTGAACTGGCCAAAGATGTTTGGGACACTCTCAAGAACACTCATGAGGGTACGTCCAACGTTAAAATGTCAAGACTTCAGATGCTCACTATCAAATTTGAGAATCTGACGATGAAGGAAGATGAGACCATTCATGAGTTTCACATGAACATTCTGGAGATTGCCAATACCTCAGGAGCCTTGGGGGAGAAGATGTCTGAAGAAAAACTGGTAAGAAAGATTCTCAGATCTCGCCAAAAAGATTTGCAATGAAGGTGACTGCTATAGAAGAAGCTCAGGATATTTGCAGCTTGAAGGTAGATGAACTCATTGGTTCCCTTCAAACATTTGAGATGGGAATTAGTGACAATGTTGAAAAGAAGAACAAGAGTATAGCCTTTGTATCCAATTCTGAAGAGGAAATTAAAGAAAGTGATGAAGAGAATCTATCAGAAGCTATAGCTATGCTTGGAAGACAGTTCAACAGAATCATAAAGAGAATGGACCAGAAGCCAAAATCAAATGTCAAGAACATCTCCCCTGACACCAACAGGACTTATGATTCAAACAGAAAAGCAAAACCTGAAGAAAAGGGCAACCAAAGCAAAGGGATTCAATGTCATGGATGTGAAGGCTATGGACACATTAGAGCTGAATGTCCTACCTATCTAAAGAAGCAAAAGAAATGAATGTTTGTTACTTGGTCTGATGGTGACTCAGAGAGTGACTCTGAAGAGGAATCAGCAAAATTAGTTATTGCACTAACTGGCGTATGTAACTCTGACAATGATTCAAGTGATGAGGAGCTGACTTTTGAAAAACTTGCTGACTTATACAAGTTATGTATCAGGAGTCCTGAAGTCAGTCAACAAGGGAGAAGCAGAAGAAACTCATAGTGAAGTTGGAAACTGAGAAAAAGGACCACATTTCACTTATAACTCACCTCAAAGGTGAAGTCCTCGTGCTGAACTCCAAACTTGATCAGATGACAAAGTCTGTCAGAATGTTAACCAACGGAACTGACAAATTGGAAGAAATCCTTCAAACTGGACAAAATGCAAGAAATATGTCTGGGATAGGCTTTGTGGCTGCAAAGGAATCTACTTTTGACATCAAACATCCAAGACCTGAAAAACAGATGTCAAAACAGATGTCACAACATAGGACTCAACATCAAGGACAAAGAAACATGAAGAGAAAATACCAAAGATGGAGATGTCATTACTGTGGAAGGTTTGGTCACATAAAACCATTCTGCTTCAGATTATATGGATACCCTGATCAGACTCCACATGTCAAATCTAAAATTAATGGGTCAACCAAGAATCAACAATGGATGAAAAAGACTGCAGCCTTAATAGCTCACACTCCCCTTAGAGTCTCAGCCAAAGAAGACTGGTACTTTGACATGGATGTTGTAAACACATGACTGGAATCAAGAATATGTGGAGTGATATCAAACCTCACACTACTAGCTATGTAACTTTTGGAGATGAAGCAAGAGGTGGAATCAAAGGTGTTGGAAAACTATATTGTCCTGGAGTTCCAAACCTGGATGGTGTGTTACTGGTAAATGGACTAACTGCAAATCTCATCAGTCAACTATGTGATTTAGGATTCAAGGTCAACTTCACAAAGTCTGAATGCCTTGTTACAAATGAAGAAAAGGAAGTTGTCATGAGAGGAGTCAGGTCAAAAGATAACTGCTACTTATAGGAGTCTAAGAACACTAACTACTCCTCTGTGTGCTCTACAACCAAAGAAGAAAAGGAAGTGAAACTGTGGCATCAAAAACTTGGTCATTTGCACCTTAGAGGAATGAAAAAGATCATCTCCATGGAGGCTGTCAGAGGGATTCCAAAGTTTCAAATTGATGATGAAAGAGTCTGTGGTGAATGTCAGGTTGGTAAGCAAACTAGTATGTCACATCCAAAGACAAGACATCTAACCACTTCCAAGGTTCTGGAACTTCTACACATGGATTTGATGGATCCTATGCAGGTAGAAAGCCTTGGTGGGAAGAGATATGCCTATGTTGTTGTGGATGACTTTTTCAGATATACCTGGATAAACTTCATTAGAGAAAAATCTGATGTGTTTGATGTCTTTAAAGAATTATGCAAAAGACTTCAAAGGGAAAAGGAAAGTGGTATTGTCAAGATCAGAAGTGACCATCGAAAGGAGTTTGAAAACAGTAAGTTTGATGAGTTCTGCTCTTCAGAAGGAATCAATCATGAATTCTTCTCACCTATAACTCCTCAACAAAATGGAGTTGTGGAAAGGAAAAACAGAACCAAACAAGAATCTGTTAGAGCAATGATACATGCCAAGAAACTTCCCATTTACTTTTGGACTGAAGCTATGAATACAGCATGCTATGTTCATATCAGAGTCACATTGAGAAAGGGAACCTCATCTACCATATGAAATATGGAAAGGGAGAAAACCTCCTGTGAAGTATTTTCATGTTTTTGGAAGCAAGTGTTACATCCTGACAGATCGTGAGCAAAGGAGAAAAATGAATCCTAAAAGTGATGAAGGAATATTTTTGAGATACTCTACCAACAGCAGAGCGTATAGGGTGTTCAATTCAAGAACTAAAGTTATGATGGAATCCATCAATGTCATTGTTGATGATCATCATGAGGAAGCCAATGTCACATATGATGTTGAAACATTCTTTGAGACCCCCACTGAAGCATCTACAAAAATTGATGATTCAAATCCTACCTCCTCAGAGTCTGAATCTAAATCATCAAACAAAGAACCTTCCATCAGAATTCAGAAAGATCATCCTAAAGAACTTATCATAGGAGATCCCAATGGTGGAGTTGTTACAAGGTCTAGAGAAATCATCTCAAACTCTTGCTTTGTATCCAAGATTGAACCAAAGAATGTTAAGAAAGCCTTGACTGATGAGTATTTGATTAGTGTCATGCAAGATGAATTGAATCAGTTCAAACGACATGAAGTATGGGAGTTGGTTCCTAGACCTGAAGGAACAAATATCATTGGCACTAAATGGATATACAAAAACAAATCTGATGCTGAGGGAGTTGTCACTAGAAATAAGGCAAGCTTAGTTGCTCAAGGCTACACTCAAGTTAAAGGCGTTGATTTTGATGAAACTTTTGCTCCTGTTGCTAGACAGGAGTCAATAAAACTACTCTTAGGAGTTGTCTGTCTTCTAAAGTTTAAATTGTTTCAAATGGATGTGAAAAGTGCCTTTTTGAATGGATACTTGAATGAGGAAGTGTATGTGGAACAACCTAAGGGGTTTGTGGATCCAAACCTTTCTGATCATGTGTACAAGTTAAGAAAAGCTATATATGGTCTGAAACAAGCTCCTAGAGCTTGGTATGAAAGATTGACCAAATTCCTCACTGATAAAGGATACAGGAAAGAAGGAATAGACAAAACCTTATTTGTGAAGGATGAAGGAGGAAAAATCACGGTTGCACAAATTTATGTGGATGATATAGTGTTTGGAGGAATGTCAGACAGAATGGTTAAACACTTTGCTGACCAAATGCAGTCTGAGTTTGAAATGAGCCTCATGGGAGAATTGACTTATTTTCTTGGGCTACAAGTCACACATATGGAAGACTCTATCTTCCTCTCTCAAAGCAAATATGCCAAGAACATAGTCAAAAAATTTAGAATGGAGAATGCCATTCACAAAAGAACTCCTGCTCCTACTCATTTAAAGTTACCCAAAGATACTGGTGGTACCAATGTTGATCAAAGTTTGTACAGAAGTATGATAGGAAGTCTGCTATATTTAACAGCCAGCAGACCTGATATAGCATTTGCAGTTGGAGTATGTGCTAGGTATTAGGCTGAACCAAAGTCAGTCACATAAATCAAGTAAAAAGAATTCTAAAGTATGTGAGTGGAACGTGCAACTATGGTATGCTGTATTCTCATGGATGTGATCCTATCTTATTTGGTTATTGTGATGCTGATTGGGCTGGAAGTGTTGATGATAGAAAAAGTACCTCTGGAGGATGTTTCTTCTTAAGAAACAATCTCATTTCCTGGTTTAGCAAGAAGCAAAACTGTGTTTTTCTATCCACTGCAGAAGCTGAGTACATGGCAGCTGGTAGCAGTTGTTCTCAACTTGTTTGGATGAAACAGATGTTAACTGAATACAATGTCACACAGAATGTCATGACATTATACTGTGACAACCTAAGTGCTATCAACATATCCAAGAACCCCCATACAACACAGCAAGACCAAGCACATTGATATTAGACATCACTTCATAAGAGACCTTGTGGAAGATAAAGTAATTACATTGGAGCATGTTGCCACTGATCTTCAGCTGGCTGACATTTTTACAAAGGCTCTAGATGCAAATCAGTTTGAGAACTTAAGGGGCAAGTTGGGAATTTGCCAGGATGAGGAATTATAGCAATTAACTTTGCATGGGAGATTTAATGAGAAATTCATTTATTTAAAGTTATTTTTAATTGGGCAAATAGCTAATTTCCCTCTCTATTTCCAGATATATCAGAAGAGGAATAGTTTTATTCATATACCATACCTCACTGTTTGGGTTTTCACTTTTCACTCTCATCAAAGAAATTATACTCCTCACCTGCGCATAAACTTTGTGTTCATCAAGATGTCTCAACATTCACGATCACTATCCCCCCAGAAGACGCAAACTCTCTCACCCACCGATGTTGATTCTAGGGTAAATATGGTGAACCCCAATGATGTCCTGGAGGTTACACCTCTAAGGGTGATCGCTGCTGATCCTACGAAGGTGAAAAAGCTCAGAACATCTCATACTAGAAGATCACAAGGCGTTCTTACGGATAACTTTTCACAAACTTCCTCTTCCATTCCCTCTGAAATAGCCAATAGGGAAGGTACAGCTTATGTCCATCAGGCAATCTCAAGAATAGTGACTAGAATCTTGAGTGAAAACCATGTTGTGCCTGGAGTATCTGTGCCTTTGAACCAAGAGTCTGTTAACCCTAGTGTAGAGGATGATCATAATGTCACACAAGAAGTTGAAACAATGGATGATAGTGTTGAGCACTCTGTGGACAAGTCTGATGATCCTCAGACTGAATGTGGTGAAAAGACTGGTCACCAATCTACTGATGATACGCCCATTGTGAATGTTGATGAAGATTATTCTGACAATGATCTTATTGCTACTGTTAATCCAAGCATTGCCAAGAGGTTGATGACAAGAAAAAGGAAGCAAGGAGCAGGTCAAAGTCTCTCCAAAGGGAAGGCGGATGCTGCATCTGCTGAGAAAGTTGTTGCTGAAGGGAAGGCTAGTGTTGGTTCTATAAAGAAAACGGTTGTTTGCCCTTCAAAAGGAAAGGCTATCCTCAAAGAGAGTTGTGGTTAGCCTCCAAAATCTTTGAGCAAAATGGCCTCCAAGAACAGAAAAGTCATTCCATCTTTTGACTCTGATGATTGTTCTGATTTTAATGTTGAGAGCGATGTCCCTAACATTCCTCTCAAGAAGAAGTCCACCACTCGCAAGCTTGCTACTAAGGTAGCAATGTTCCTATAGACAATATCTCTTTTCATTACCCTGAAAGTGCAAATAGGTGGAAGTATGTCTTCTTAAAGAGAATAGCCTTGAAAAGAGAACTGAATAGCAATGTCCTTGCCTGCCAGGAGGTTATGGATCTTATCCAGTTTGCTGGATTGTTGAAAATTGTTGCCCACTTCTCTAAGTGTTATGAGATTCTTGTAAAAGAATTCATTGTAACTTGATTGAAGAGTGTGCTGATGGGAAGTCTGTTAGAGGGAGGAGGGTTACATTCTCATCTACTATGATAAATAATTTTCTGGGAAGATCTGATGAAGCACAACCTGAGCGGGAAGTCACTGACAATCAGGTTTGTCAAGTGTTGACTTCCAGCTCAGGTTTGTCAAGTGTTCACTGCAAAACAGGTGAAGATGATGAAGCACAACCTGAGCTAGAAGTCACTGACAATCAGGTTTGTCAAGTTAACAATGAAGATGAGAATGTAACCCTCCTCCCTCTAACATACACTTTCTTAAAGTTCTCAGACTTTCCATCAGCACACTCTTCAGTCAAGTTAACAATGAATTCTTTTACAAGAATCTCATAACACTTAAAGAAGTGGGCAACAGTTTTCAACAATCCAGTAAACTGGATAAGATCCATAACCTCCTGGCAGGCAATGGCATTATTTGCACTTTCAGGGTAATGAAAAGATATATTGTCTATAGGAACATCAGGTACCTTAGTAGCAAACTTGCGAGTGGTGGGCTTCTTCCTGAGAGGAACATCAGGGACATCGCTCTCAACATCAAAATCAGAACAATCATCAGAGTCAGAAGATGGAGTGGCTTTTCTCTTCTGGGAGACCACTTTGCTCAAAGATTTTGGAGGGCTAACCACAGCTCTCTTTGAGGATTCAATACTAGCCTTCCTTTTGAAGGGCCAACAGCCGTTTTCTTTGTAGAACCAACACCTTCCTTCACAATTTCTCGAGATAAGATCGCCTTCCTTCTTTGGCCTGTGTGGCTAAAAAGAGGGAGAACTAACTAATTAGGATTAATCTGTTTAATTTGGGTGTTTGCTAGATTTAGTTTTCTTATTTCTGCTGCTCTAGTTGATCTCTGATAGTTTAGTTGGTTTTAGCCAAAAATTTGCCAAATGGGGAGTTTGTAAGTGTTATTGTGTTGGCTGTAATTTTTGTTAAAACCAGATTGGTGTGCCAATGTCTTGACTGATGTCATGACATTCTGATATGAAGACAATTCTGCAGAAGGAGTGTATTTACAGGTGCAGCTCAGAATCTTTGCATAACAGATGTTATGCTATTTTCAAAAGAACAGGTCCTGCAAGAGAAGTATGCATGATGTGTGATGTCACATCCAATGTTAAGACATTCTGTATAAATGGATTATGCTGTTTTATATTTCCTGAGAGTTTTCAGGAAAGTTAGTTTGTTCTGGGCTGGATTGTTTCAAGAGAAAATCATGCTTAATCTCCTATGCTCACGTGGAAATTAGGTTAACTTTGATTAACCCTAATTAGTGTTTTGCAAGCCCAAGACCAAGTCCACAGGTTAACTTTGGTTAACCCTAATTATTGTTGTGCAAGCCCAAGACGAAGTCGACTCTTGCATCTATATAATCTCACAGATCCTAATGTTAAAGTGGCACGTTTTTGAAGAGAAAATCAAGAAGAAAGCAACTTACAGAATTACTTGCTTGTGAGTTCAAGACTTTGTCTGTGTTTTAGTGTTACTTGTAAGCCAAGCAATTATCTCTCAGATAAGTGCTTTGGAGTAGGTTTTTCTGTAAGTATAGTTTTTGTCACTCAAAGCTTTGAAGCACGAGTGCTATGTCTCTTGATTAAAAGCTTTGAAGCATGATCAAGTATGTGTGTTGAAGAATGTCTTCATAATTCTATTAAGTGTTAGTTTATAATCACTGTTGTGATTGAGGGGGAGTGAATAGGTTCTCAGGTCTAAGTGGTTCTTAGATTGAAGTTGCATTGGATAGGTCTTAAGTGAAGGATTTAAACAGTTGGTTTAATCTGGAATTAACACCTCTTATAGTGGATTTCCTCCCTGCCTTGGTAGCCCCCAGATGTAGGTGTAGTTACACACCGAACTGGGTTAACAATTGATTGTCTTCTTTACTGTTTTTGCTTTATTATTAAGATTGTTAAAAAGTTCATCAGATACCAGTGTCATGACATTCTATTTGACATCAAGTATCTGTTGCCAGAATTTCAGACCCCAAACATCGGAGTGAACTAAAGCAAAAGGGGACGAAACTCGTTTATTGACTCGATTGGAAAATTGACTACGAGTGTGTTTCCCTAACTGACATGACTCACAGTGCAAGTCAGATACTTTCGATAAACTTGGCACCAACTTCTGTAATGGGAAGACTAAGATTACTCAACTGAGCATGGATTGTGAGTGGAGAATCTTTGGCTGAACATGTCTGAGACGACACTGAAAAATAATAAAGACCTTGAGACTCATATCTGACGCCAATTGTCCGTCCCGAATTCGATCTTGCAGTGTGACATTACTATTAGTGAAGGTGACAATACAATCAAGAGAACAAGTTAAACGACTGACTGAAAGTAAATTAAATGGACAATTAGGTACATAAAGAACAGAAGTAACAGAGAGAAGGTAGAATTTGAACAGTACCAATTCCTTCGGATCGGGTTTGAGAACCATTGGCAGAAGTTATAGTAGGTAAGAAATCAAAGGTAGAGAGGGAAGAGAAAAGATATTTATTACCAGTAACATGATCAGACATACCAGAATCAATGACCCAAGATCCAAGAGAAGATGATTGAGAGAAGCAAACAGATGAATTACCAGTGTGTGCAACCGAAGCAGTAGAATCTGAGTTCTTATAATTCTAATACCACTTGAGAAAATCATCGTAGTTTGGCATAAAGTTCTGAGGAGTAGCCATGAGTATTGGATTTGGAAAAGTTGCACGGTGGCGAGTGCGGTGGTGGAAAAATCGTCGGGATCGAAGGAGGCGCTTTTGCCGGTAGAGTTAGTTTGCCGGAAGGTCGCCGAAATTAGTAGCGACGGATGGCGGCAGTGGTCTGATGGTTACTGGAGAATTTTGGAGGCAAACTGGAGTGATGACACGGTTTGCAAAAAAAAAAAAAATTGTCACCTGAAGACAGTGGATCAACCGGATAAAGCACAAAAAAAATTGCCTCTTATGATAGGTTGGGATAAATGCTGAGTGTGGTTCTCACACTTATAAAATGCCCATGTCCCACATCCTTGTGTATTCCACATGGTCTTACCCTTGCCCATGTGGAAATTCCTTTCGATACAAGTCGGTCCCTTCTCAAAACCAGACTCTGATATCATGTTGAATTAAAAGAGACTAAGAGACATTTAGGTTAAACCGTGTGTTTTAACAGCACTACGGCGACTTTATTATATAGAGAGAGAGATTACAACTAATGCTATAATATAGTCGATGTGAGACTATTCTACATACAAATATCAACAGTACATAATTAAATTCTCTGTCCTATATATACCCCTTATGTAATCAGCTTTAAACATCAAGTGAATAAAACAATCACTTTTGCGCATGGTATCAGAGCTCGATCTGAACCTTCCCTAATCTCTTTCATCAACCCGGTCATGGAAGAAAAGAAAAGAGAAAGCACACCCGCAACTGGCAAAATAAATTCCAGCTCAATCGATGGGGCTACACTTCTCCAACAAATTATCCTTAATGCAGGAAAAAGTGGTACAGTTACGGTCGCACAAAAAGGTAAGTTTTTACATGCTTTACACACTAGCAGAGCAAAAACAAAATCATGGATCATAGATTCAGAAGCCTCAGATCACATGACGGGAGATATAACAGTATTTAATAAGTATTCTGTCTGTCATGATAACTCCATTATTCGGATTGTTGAATTCACCTTGTCAAAGGTGACTGGTACAGGTTCAGTTATTATTTCAAAAGATATTACTCTGGATTGTGTATTGTATGTGCCTAAACTTGATTGCAATTTGTTGTCTATTAGCAAATTGACCAAAGATTTGAGATGTGTCACTAAATTTCTTCCTAATACCTGTGTGTTTCAAATCTTGGAGTCCGGGAAGACAATTGGCAATGCTAAAGAGTGTGCTCTACTATTTGCAAGTTGAAAGTTTCTCCACTGAACTCAAAGCTAATTCTTGTGCAATAGTTTCTCCAAGTAATGCAGTTTCTCCAAATAATGAAGAGTCTATAATGTTGTGCCACTATCGATTAGGCCACCCAAATTTCACGTATCTACACAAAATGTCCCCCTCACTCTTCAATAGAAACCAAAACAAATTCCAATATGAAGTGTGTCAGTTCTCAAAGCATACCCGAAGCACATACTCACCTAAACCATATAAACCTTCTCAGCCTTTCTCCTTAATTCATAGTGATGTATGGGGGCCTTCTCAAGTCAACAACATAACAAATGCTAAATGGTTTGTTTCGTTCATTGATGATCACACAAGAGTCACGTGGGTATTTCTTATGAAAGAGAAATCAGAGGTTGGAAAATTATTTGAGTCCTTCCACACCATGGTGCAAACGCAATTCCAAACAAAAATTAAGGTGCTCAGAACTGACAATGGTCGTGAATATTTTAATTCGGTTCTAGAGTCTTACCTTAAAACACATGGAATTGTACACCAGAGTTCATGTGTAGATACCCCAACAAAATGGGGTCGCGGAAAGGAAAAATAGGCACCTATTGGAAGTAACAAGATCTCTCATGCTAGCCATTAATGTACCGAAACACTTTTGGGGAGAGGCTGTCCTTTCAGCCACCTATCTCATAAATAGGATGCCTTCCCGTAACCTAAACTTCAACACACCTTATTCCACTCTCCAAACCTTTTTCCCACACAGCAAAATTATCAACTCAATCCCATTTAAAATATTTGGGTGTTCAGCCTTTGTTCACAATCTCAACCCTCATCACAGCAAACTTGACCCAAAATCTATCAAATGTATTTTATTGGCTACTCACCTCACCAAAAAGGATACAAGTGTTACTCTCCTACAACAAGAAAATTTTACCACACTATGGATGTGACCTTTGAAAATCAACCATATTACTCCAAAGTTGGAATTCAGGGGGAGAACACCTTATTCTTGAATGAATAGCGAATTCCAATTTTAGATTTTGAGATGGTTGAACCGCCTTTGAAATACCACCAGAGAACGCTAAATTTTGCAACCGAGTAACCGTAAATTTCGCATCACCGAACCCGGAAAATTCTACACCACTTGAACCAGAAAATTTCACACTAGTTGAACCACAAAATCCCACAAAACCATCTCAACTTGTACGTGAAACTGCTAATGTTGAAACTATTGCAGATGAAGCTAGCTGGAAAGTTTACACTAGGAGGAAGAAAAATGAACAAATAGTAGAGTCAAACACTACTTTGGTGCAAAGCCATGAATCTAACCGGACTCTAGAAAATGGAACCTCCTCAGGTAAAATTGCTCCTAACTCTGAACTTGTTCATACGAGTTTAAATAACAATGATATTGTTCCTATTGCATTAAGAAAAGGGAAGAGAACTTGCACTCAACATCCCATTGAAAGATTTGTGTCATATGGAAAATTATCACAAAAGTACAGGGCATTTGTAGCAGCAATTGACAACACAAATATTCAAGAAATACTTCAACAGCCTGAGTGGGCAGCAGCTGTAACGGCAGAGGTTAAAGCACTGATTAAAAATAACACTTGGGAAGTTACCGCTCTACCTGAAGGGAAGAAACAAGTTGGATGTAAGTGGATATTCTCAATCAAACACAATTCTGATGGGAACATAAATCAATACAAGGCTCATTGGTGGCAAAAGGTTTCACCCAATCATATGGCATAGACTATGAAGAGACATTTGCTGCAGTGGCCAAACTTAACTCAGTGTGAGTCATACTATCCGTAGCTGCAAACTTGGATTGGCCACTACACCAACTAGACATTAAAAATGTCTTCTTAAATGGTGAGTTAGAAGAGGAAGTATACATGCAAATTCCCCC